>CANTUQ010000037.1:2422500-3633750 GCA_947683425.1 Excoecaria cochinchinensis
GAATGTGATTTATCGAGGTGTATGAAATATTTTTAAATAGATTAATTTTTTTTGGAAATGTCTTAATTGTAAGGAAATTGTTGCCGAAATTTTGGTAGAAATTAAGGAACCAAAAGATTTTATCACTCATTTTTCAATAATTAATTTTAAGCATTTTTAAATTAAAAATGTTATTCAATTTTTTAATCTTAAAGAACATATTATTTTTATAAATTTAATTAAAGAATTTAAATAGTTAATAATAAAATTAAGGTAAACGAAGATCGGTGGGAAATAGTGGGAAATTATGCTATTAGTTGTTTTCTACACAATTGAAATAGTGGGAAATTATGCTAACAGTCTTAATTTACTCCAATTGATGAGTTTTAACCATTGGACGAAGCGTGCAATATTAATATACGAATTGTTTTACATGGTGCTGTAGATCTTATTTAAATGTATAACCAATGAGGTAATAACATTTATTTATTGACATATTTGTAAATAATTTTTTATATCTTTCAATAATAAACACCGATAAAACAACTAAAGTTATACAATTCTAGAATAGCATCTAATGGGTAGCTGTTGCTCGCCTTCTTTCACCAAAAAAGAAAAAAATTCTTTTCTTTTCTTTTTTTTTTTTTATTTCTTATTTTAATAATTTTATTAGTCAAAAAATATTGCAATAAATTACCTTTAATTAATCTTTTTTTTTTATTATTGTAAATAACTACAAGGTTTTGTATGGACAGTTGTTAATTTACAATAATAAATTAACTACAATCTAATAGCAATTTAAAATAAAATTTCTTAATTTCACTATATATCCTAAAAATTGGGGTCAATTTCACTCATGGTCACTCAACTTATTACTTATCGCACAAAAGTAACCAACTTTTTTTTTCTTACTTAAATGTCACTGAATTTCTAACATTTTTGCAAAAAAATCATGTTGACCGGAATCCGGCGAGAACCCTTACCGGATTGATGACATGGCATATGACACGTGACAACAAATAGTAAATATATGACTTTTTTGTAAAATATTAGAAGTTCAGTAACATTTAAATTGGAAAAAAAGAAAATTGGTTATTTTTGCGCGATAAATGATAAATTTAGTGACCGTGAGTGAAATTAATTTAGATGTAGCATTTGTTCTAGATATTGTTAAACGACATGTAGTTTCTGATATGTCATGCTATGTCATCAATCAGGCGAGCATTCTCGCCGGATTTCGGTTAAAATGACTTTTATGAAAAAATATTAAAAGTTAAGTGACATTTAAGTAATAAAAAAAAAGTCGGTTACTTTTGCGCGATAAGTGATAAGTTTAGTGACCGTAAGTGAAATCAACCCTAAAAATTGAAAAAGAATACCAATTAAAATAATTGATGGAATTTTCTATTTCCAACCTGAAAATAGCTTTCTTTAGCAAGTAGAAATTGGTGAAAACTTAAAACTTCGTAGTTGCATTCATAATAATAATAAAAAATTTAATAATTTATAGACAAATCTGATTAAAATAAAAAATACTTTCCATCAAAGAAAATTATGATTGTCACGTTCTCTTTTTATACATAGATGTAAATAATGTTTCTTCATATTTTCTTTTCTTCCATAACAGCCATGAACCAAAGTTCTAAGCAAATATTCACGTTGGTAACCAATATCCTCTTGTTATGGGTCAATGGATTCCAAGATTTCGCATACATACGCCGGTGAGCCTCTGTGTCCGAGTAGATTTTTGGAAGACAATGACTTGATACTGCGAAATGGGATTAACAGCCGGGTTTGAAATAGGCCTCCAATACAAGATGTGATGCTATGGTGATGTATTTGTTGGGATGGGAGTCGGAGGTGTGGAGCTGGTAATATTTCATGCTTTTGTAGAATATTCAAAATTTTATTGTTTAGATTAAGTTGATGATTGACCCATTATTATTTTATTGTGACGGGTAGGTGAATTTAGCCTCCTCAGGTGATGCTGGAGAGTTTATTAGCTTTCAAGGATTGATCATATAATTTTCATTAGTTCTTAGCTTTGTTGTGATGTTAATAGTTTTAATTTACTCATTGCCATTATTCATTGGCTTATTAGTGTTTTTTCTTTAATTATTTTCTGAACTTCAAAACTTTGATGATATAGTGAATGTGGATATGTGCTTGCAAGCCCTAAAATTAACGGCTCCAAAGTGTCTTGGTGGACTTAGCCGTACAATTTAAAGCCCATTCCCACACCGGCCTACTACCACTAGAAGCTGCTATTCTACACCCCTGCAATGGGCTTCGGTGCCTGATCATCCTACTCTACAAAGCCATTGAAGTCCTCTGCAAATATTTAGGCGACCCCACCATTACTTTCGTTGGAGTTTATTGTTTTAAAAATTAAGTTTAGTACGTTGTAAATAAATTAAAAGATAAAAAAATAAATAGGATAAAAAATAAAAAAAAATAGAAAGAAACTGTTGTTATCTTCTTATTGCAACACAATAGTCATATATAGAAGTACAAAAATTTGATTTATATAGGAAAACTTTGTCTATATAGGAAGTAAATACATTCAGAAACAATTTAGGTTATATAGGAAACCAATCAATAATTCGAAATAAAAATAATCATTCACAATAGGAATATTATATAACATTTTCTCTTGGATGATTATACACTATGAACATGTCTCATTAAGACGTTGCAAAGAAAAACTAAATGGAATAAAAACTTAGCAAAGGAAAAATGTTGAAATTATACTTCAGTTGCTGCAACATGATTCAAGCTGGAATTTTATTATTTTTATTAAATTGTTGAATGTTTCAATGTTCTGGTTAGCAACAGTTGCTGTTTTTTAGGAGTTTGTTAATTAT
The DNA here is from genome assembly GCA_947683425.1 of Excoecaria cochinchinensis. Classification (NCBI taxonomy): domain Eukaryota; kingdom Viridiplantae; phylum Streptophyta; class Magnoliopsida; order Malpighiales; family Euphorbiaceae; genus Excoecaria; species Excoecaria cochinchinensis. Next base: position 2,425,344 of record CANTUQ010000037.1, read on the forward strand.
GGTATCATGCTCCATGTAGTTGCTTATTTTTAGGATTCATCAGTTAAAGGTTTTTTGTATTTAAACAGTTGTTTGGTTTAATGAAAAACAGATATTCCAGCTTCTATTTTTCTCTGTTTATTCCAGCCTATATTTTCCCCGTTCTTTGCTGAGTTATAGTAAAAATTCACCTGTTGTTTTGTTTTATTTTCCAATAAATTGGTATCAGAGCCCTATTCTCAAGGGACTTATGAGTGATCCGAGTGAACCCCACACCAAAAAAAATCTAAACACTTTGCTGAAATCCATGGACTCAGAAACTTCATTTACTGCCATTGCTCCTTCAATTTTCAATGGTGAAAATTATCAGGTATGGACAGCAAGAATGGAACTTTTCTTGATGCAAATGATCTTTGGGAAGCTGTTGAGGAGGACTACGAGGTTCCACCATTGCCTAATAACCCAACTGTTGCACAAATCAAGAGTCACAAGGAAAAGAAGCAAAGGAAGTCGAATGCTAAGGCATGTTTATTTGCTGCTGTCTCACCATCAATCTTTACCAGAATTATGACCTTGGAATCAGCTAAAGCAATTTAGGATTTTCTCAAGGAAGAGTACAAAGTCAATGAGAGAATTAGAGGGATGCAGGTGCTGAATTTTATAAGGGAGTTTGAGATGCAAAGAATGAAGGAGTTAGAGACAATTCAGGAGTACTTTGACAGACTTTTGAGCATCGTCAATAGGGTAAGGTTGCTTGGTACTGAATTTTCTAATTCTAGAATTGTTCAGAGAATTCTTGTAACAATCCCTGAAAAATTTGAGGTATCAATTTTCTCATTGGAGAATGTTAAAGATGTGTCAAGTATCACCTTGGCAGAATTGTTAACTATTTTGCAGGCTCAAGAGCAAAGGAGGCTCATGATGCAAAAAGGTTCAGTAAAAGGAGCTTTGCAAGCTAAACTTCAAATTAATCACAGCAGCAAAGGAAAGAAATTAATAGAAAGAAAGAAGAATGTTGATGACGGTGCTGCCAATGATAACAGCAGCAAAAGCAAAAAGGATTATCCCCCTTGTCAGCATTGTGGCAAGAAAGGTCATCCTCCTTTCAAGTGTTGGAGAAGACCAGATATGAGATGTAATAAATGTAATCGCATGGGTCATCATCACAAAATCTGTAAGAGCAATATTTCTCAAAAGAATGAAGCTCAAGTGGCAGACCAACAGGAGGAAGAGGAGCAATTATTTGCGGCCACATGTTTTGTTGTCTACAGTTCAAGTGAAAGTTGGCTCATTGACAGTGGATGCACCAACCATATGACCTATGACCAGTACTTATTTAAAGAGCTTGATAAATTTGAAGTGTCAAAGGTTAGAATTGGCAATGGGAAGTTTATAGTTGTCAAAGGAAAAGGGACAGTAGCTATTGAGAGTTGCACAGGTACAAAGTTAATTAATGATGTGTTATTTGTGCCTGAAATTGACCAAAATTTATTGAGTGTGGGACAATTGCTGGAGAAAGGCTTCAAGGTGATATTTGAAGATAAGCAGTGCTTGATCAAGGATGCTAGAGGCCAGGAGGTATTCAAAATAAGGATGAAAGGCAAAAGTTTTTCGTTAGATCTAATGGAGGAGGAGCAGGCAACCTATCCTATTTCTACAAACAATGTTGAAATCTAGCACAAAAGGCTAGGTCACTTTCACCATGCTTGAGTATTAAATTTGCAGATAAAAGGACTTGTTCAAGGGTTGCCTCGGTTGGAATTTGAATTACCATGCTACAAAATTTGTCAATATGGAAAACAAACAAGACTTCCTTTCAAATAATCTTCTTGGAGAGCAACTGAGAGGCTGCAACTAATCCACACAGATCTAGCTGGACCTCAGAGGACACCTTCTCTTAAAGGGATAAATATTATATAGTATTTATTTATGATTTCACCAGAATGTGTTGGATCTATTTTCTCAGGTTTAAGTCGAAAGTTGCTGGAGTTTTTTGGAAGTTTAAGCAGTGGATTGAGAATAAAAGTGGTTGCAAAATCCAAGTTTTGAGGTCTGATAATGGCAAGGAGTACACTTTAGAAAAATTTAACCTATTTTGTGAAGAGGCAGGTGTGACGCGCGCTGAACCTAGCAAAGGCCCTCTTAGGCGAGACTCGCTTTTAGGGCTCGAGAGATTGGTTCGTGTCTTTTTGATCTTGGGTATCATTAGATATTTTGGATGCCTCCTTCCCAATAGAACATTGGAAATGATCATCTAGCCTCACGACGCCTTTAGGCACGTTTGAAGTATTTTAGAGTCGTCACCCAATTTACAAGAAATTGAGAAAGGTCTCTAACCTCTATTGGTCTAAACCAGAGATTGGTGTTCGGAACTTCACTCTTATTTATGTTTTGGTTAATTATAAATGAGTTTTTAAACTTCCTAAAATTCTACCTCTTATCTCACACGATCGATGCATTTGATTAAAAGTGCATTGCAAACATTCAAAAGTAATAAATAAAAGCTATAAAGGAAAGCGGTAAATAAAGCAATAAAGTAAAGCAATAAACACGTTAAACACACAATTACAAGAGAAATAGGGGTGTAATACAACCCCAAATAAAAGAAGATTAAAAAAGTAGATTGGAACGGAATATAATCCCAAATGAAAATTAAATAAATGAAAATTAAATAATATTGCTCCAAAATTAATTACAAGGGCCCAAAAGAAAATTCATGCATATAAATTTAAAACAAACAAACAAAGTCAAACATAAAAAAGACATACATAAATCGGGACATTCGTTTGGTTTAGGAACATTGGTTCCTTCACGCTCATTTAAAAGGGGATCGAAGAGTTTGTTAGATTGGTAGCTTGAAAAAACCGGGATGAGTGATCCCATTTTGGAGAAAACTTAACTCTTCGTTTTGATCGTGATATTTTTCATTCCTTGACTAGAAGGAGGGACATTGGACCCAATTTTATTAATAAAATACCAATTTAGTTATAAAGCATTTTTAGTGACTTTTTATATTACACGTACATAAAATAAAAGAAACATTTTATTTGCAATCAAATACAAACATAAGAAAGAGTATAGGAAGATCTCACCCAACCTATGTGTTCTCCTACGCGTCATAACCCATCCGGGAGGTCATGAAAATTCTCACACAAGCGAAACACATTTTAATCTCGGACAGAAAAACGACGTGAAAAATATTAGTAATAATTCCAAGCGGATTAATCAAACGAATGCAGAATAAATAAGAGACATGTTAATTTAATGTACAAATATTTACATGCAAATAAATTAACATAAGTCATGACAAAATAAAGACAATGATGAAAAGGGCAACAATATAATCATGATGACAATAACATAACAATAATAATATCAACAGAGCAAAACAAACATGAAATAATAATACTAATAATAACAATAAATAATAATACTAATAATAACAATAAATAACAATAATAATATGACACAATAATAATAGTCACAATAATAATTATAACAATAGCATTAGCACAACAACAACAACAACAACAACAACAACAACAACAACAACAACAATAATAATAATAATAATAATAATAATAATAATAATAGCAACCTTAATAACAAAAAATCATAGTAATAAATAATGATAGTATGGAATGAATATAAAATAATGATACTAACAATAATAATACTATAAAATAACAACAACAACAACAACAACAACAATAAAAAGACACAACAACAAAGTAATGATGATGCAAACTAAACATAAGGTAATAAACAATTATACCCACGCCAATAATAATAATAATAATAATAATAATAATAATAGTAAGGAGAGTAACAGTGGAAATACCATACAAGCAAATCTAATAATAATAATAATAATAAGATGAACGGCAACAGTTATAGAATCAAAATCACAAAAAATCAAACTGACACCATACATAATATGTTAACAACATCAATGACATTAAAAATGCTAGGGATAGATGGTAAACATGGTAATATTAACAACAATAAATAATAAACAAAAATAAATGAGAACGGGTCCAAGAAGTTTTACCCTCAGAGTTTATAGATCGAAAAAACGGTGTCTTGATCTGTCTTTCTTTTCGAATTTGACGGTGGTAACACCCAAAAATATTTGAAAAAAAATCTAAGTTTTAAACAAATAAAACTCAAGAAAATATTTTTAGTGGGACGATCAAACAAAGGAAATTGATTTTCCTTGCTCAAGTCAATCCCAGAATAAAAATATTTTTAGAGAAAAAGGAGAAGGAAAATTAAAACTAAATTTTGAAATCCTATTTTTTTTTTGAAACCCCTCGTCTGCTCCCCTTTTTGCTTGAGAGAAAACTTGTTCTCCTCTCTTATTTGAAAAAACCCCAGTCCCCCTCTCAAATGAATGTCAATCCCCATTTAATTTCATTGTATTTCCAAAATGGAAAAATCCCAATTAACTTTTCAATTTTTATTCTTTCAAAAACACACCAAAATATGAAAATACCTGATTTTTTCAGTACCAAAATTAATTTTTGCAGGTGAAAACGACCGCACGGGAGAGAAGCGGCATGTGGAATTCCTACATGCAGCCACTAAGGCCACCAAAATGCCAATTCCCAAGTTTTCAAAGTTTGGCATTTTCAATTGTTTTGGTTTTTTTTTAATTAAATCTTTTTCTTTTCTTTTTCTTGATGTTAAACATTTTTTGAACCTTTATCTTTAATTAATTAATTTAATTCCCTTTCTTAAATATAAATATTTTTTAATCAAAATTTTGATATATAAAAAAATAATACTTCCTAATAATTTTTTTTAAATTTAATTTATATATTTATTTGTCTATTTTTAATTAAAAATAACGAAGGTCTCGACAAGGAAAACATCATTTTCAACACCTTTGCCTGTGAGCTGGTATCATTTTCATCATCGGGTAATTCTAATCTTGGACCGCCTCATTACCCGGTGTCTACAGTTGCCCCCAATTTTGGAGAACCTAGAACTTAGGTGCCTGGGTGAGCTAAAATTCAGAAAAGAAGAAAAGAGACACGTACCTGAGGCGGTCGCTTTTCCAGAATGGATGATATTGTTGGAGTGGTTGCCGCCATGTTGTTGGCGCGTTGCCCATTGTGGAAGTGGTAGTGCCGTGGTCATTCTAACCGTCCGTGGAGTGGTAGTGTCGTGGTCGTGCTAACCTTCCATAGAATGGTAGAGCCACCATCGTGCTAACTCTTCTGAGATTTGAAGCTGTAGTGCCGTGATCGTGCAAACCCTCCGTGGAGTGGTAGTGCAATCATCGTGCTAACCCTTCTGAAGTGGTAGTGCCGTGGTCATGCTAACCTTTCATATAATGGTAGTGCCGCCATCGCGCTACCCTTCTGAGATTTAAAGAAGTAGTGCCGTGATCATGCAAACCCTCTATAGAGTGATAGTGCCGCCATCGTGCTAATCCTTCTGAAGTGGTAGTGCCGTGATCGTGCTAACCTTCCATAAAATGATAGTGCCGCCATCGTGCTAACCCTTTTGAAGTGGTCGTGCTAACCTTCCATAGAATGGTAGTGCTGCCATCGTGCTAACCCTTTTGAAGTCGTAGTGCCGTGGTTATGCTAACCTTCCATAGAATGGTAATGCCACCATCATGCTAATCCTTTTGAAGTGGTAGTGCCGTGGTCGTGCTAACCTTCCGTAGAATGGTAGTGCTGCCATCATGCTAACCCTTTTGAAGTGGTAGTGCCGTGGTCGTGCTAACCTTCCGTAGAATGGTAGTGCCGCCATCGTGCTAACCCTCTTGAAGTGGTAGTGCCGTGGTCATGCTAACCTTCCACAGAATGGTAATGCCGCCATCGTGCTAATCCTTTTGAAGTGGTAGTGCCGTAGTCATGCTAACCTTCCAGAGAATGGTAGTATCGCCATTGTGCTAATCCTTTTAAAGTGGTAGTGCCGTGGTCGTGCTAACCTTTCTTAGAATGGTAGTGCCGCCATCGTGCTAACCCTTTTGAAGTGGTAGTGCCGTGGTCGTGCTAACCTTTCGTAGAATGGTAGTGCCGCCATCGTGCTAACCCTCTTGAAGTGGTAGAGCCGTGGTCGTGCTAACCTTCCGTAGAATGGTAGTGCCGCCATCGTGCTAACCCTTATGAGATAGTGCCCTCTGAGAGGTCTTTGGTTGGTTGCTTGGATTGGTATTTTGATTGATGTCATCACTCGCCTTTTATCTATGTTCGCATCGAATCTTTCTTGCTGCAAAACTAAAAAGCTAAATATGCAGGAAAATTGGTGAGCATGCACGTGAAATGTATGTGTCATACAGGAATGCAGGATAAGTTTGGTCGCAATTTGCATTAGGATTGGTGCCCTTTGGAATTGTTTTTGAATTTCAAGCCTTGGGGATCATGAGGTTCTCCTCTGATACCTGTAGTCATTCTTTTAAGGTAGTGCGTCCCTTGTGGATTTTCACACTAGCTTTTCTCAGCGAGAAATGCATCCTTTTCGGATTTTCACATAAGTCTGTGCCTTATTTTTTGCCTGGAATGGACCTAACCCAATCTAGCGGCTTTTATTCATTTTACTTTTTGTAGGACAGACTGCTTGTTTTTAGGTTTTCACCCTGCCCTTTGGCCTGACTTTTGCTTAGAGCGCTAATTACGGCTTTCATCTCTAAGGGCCTTTTATTTAAAGAGAGGCTGAAGTTGTTACCCAAGATCTTTCAGGTATGATCAGAATGTGCTTACGTCTCGGTCTCAAAGTAATATCCATATCAGCAAATAGTTTATTTGAGACATATTAGACAAATAATACTCCATATAATAAATTGTATTTGGGTAATGACTTTGTAACTCTTTAAGAGCCTTCAAAATTATTTTGTATTACACATTAATATGATAAAATGAAAAAAATATAAATATAACAAATCAAAATATTAATTTGCATTACGTAATGAGTATAATATTTGCTCATAAATAGACAAGAGCACAGAAGCATTAAGGATCTCTCTAGATTGGGGTTTTCAAAAAATTTTTTATAAATTATTTCAAAATTTTCAAGTTTAAAAATCCCTCCTAGGTGTTAAAAAAAAAAGAAAAAAAAAGCCGCTAAATCACGGCCAAAATCGTGACTCAGGCTAAGTCATGTTCACCGAAAATTGTCCAAAAATAGGCATTTTTGCCCATTTCTTTTCCTTTTTCCAGCCACTCCTGTAGCTCACTAATTTATGAGAGTGACTGGATTTTATTTCTTCATTTTTCAATTTTTCTACACTAAAAAACAGGGAATTAAAATGATAGATATTTTTCTATTTTTTATAAGATCTTTTTTCAAACTCTTATCTTGAGCATTGATTGCTCGTGATGGTTTTATATAAAAGGGGAACTCACCTACAGAGGGAAGGGGGGCTTTCGGAACCAAGAAAAGGAAAGAAATAGAGAGAGAAAGGAAAAATATAGAGAACAAAGAGAGAGAACCGAGAGTAAGAATTGAAAGAAACCAAACCAAACACAGAGAGAGACTTAGGTGCATTAAAAAACCGAATTTAAATATGTAAATTTCCATGTTTTTAGCTTAATTTTGATTTCATTTACTTTGAGATTTCTGTTAATAAAATTGTGTAATAATTATTTCTTTCATCTTGTCTTTGATTTACTTAATATTTGTGATAATTTTTATGAATTAAAATAGCTAAAAACAATAAAGTGAAAATCACTATTCTTCATCTTCATCATGCTCCGTTTTTCTCTCTCTAAAATCAAGTTTTCTAATTTTCCTTATTTGTCATTTAAATCAATTTTACTTAGTACATATATGTGTTTTCAATGATTTGTGACATGAATCATGCATAAAACTTTGGATTTTATGGCTGGAAGGTTGGAAAACCGAGCTTCCCTCTTCTTTCATGGCGTCGGTCTGTCTTTTAGACCGAGCAACTATAGATATTGTTGAAGTCAACTTTTGTAGGCAAAAAAAAAATGGAATCCCACATCGGGAAACTAGCAAAAGGGAAGGGGTTTTTGTAACTATAAATATAGCCTCTTAGCTTTAGTTTTAAATCATCCCTTGTTTCTTAGCTAGTCAATTAGTTAAGCATATTTCTTCTCTCTTGTATTATTTCACTTTTAGTTTTAGTGAAATAATATTTTTAGTCCCTGAGGACATAGGCAATATTGACCGAACCTCGTTAAATCTTTTGTTGCTTATTATCTTTATTTTAGCTGTGGTTTTTGCTCTAATTTGGTCCTTATTTTTATAACAAGTGGTATCAGAGCCGAGATGTGTCTTAGTATGCTCTGTGGTTGCAGCATAGATTGATCTTCCACATCAAAAAAGACTTTTCCTTGGATACTATTTACGTATATGATCACTGTTCATATATACGGTTACTATTCACTTGTACAGTTACTATTCAAGTGAAATAGTGGAAGCTGATTTTTTAGCAGAGAAGTTCGTGATAGAAGCAATGACGGCAAAATATGAGATCGAAAAATTCAACGGGAGTAATTTCTCACTGTGGAAATTAAAAATGAAGGCTATCTTGAGAAAAGATAATTGCTTAGCAGCTATAAGTCAAAGGCCAGCTGATTTCATAGATGATAATAAGTGGAACGAGATGGATGGAAATGCTATGGCAAATCTTCATCTGGCACTAGTAGATGGGGTGTTGTCAAGCATAGAAAAGAAGAAGACAGCAAAGGAGATCTGGTATCATCTCACTAAATTGTACGAGGTCAAATCACTTCATAACAAAATTTTCCTTAAAAGAAAACTCTATACTCTTCGTATGGAGGAATCTACTTCAGTGACGGAGCACATCAATACTTTAAATACTCTATTTTCTCAACTCACTTGTTTGGCTTATAAAATAGAGACAGTAGAACGTGCTGAGCTTCTACTTCAAAGTTTACCATATTCGTATGATCAACTCATCATTAACTTAACAAATAATATCCTTACGGATACTTTAGTCTTCGATGATGTTGCAACTCCTATTCTAGAAGAAGAAAATCGGCGCAAAAATAAAGAAGATAGGCAGGAAAGTTCACAGCATGTGGAAGCCCTGACAGTTATGAGAGGGAGATAACAAAACGTGGCTCAAGTGGGAGCCACAATCATGGTAGATTAAAATTAAGAAGTAAGAAGAATGTTAAATGCTACAATTGTGGCAAGAAGGGTCACTTAAAGAAGGATTGTTGGAGTTTAAAGAAAAGTTCTGATTCTCAAGGAAATGTGGCAAGCTATTCCAATAGCGGAGATGCTCTATGTTATGAAGCAGCAATGACTAATGAAGGCAGAAAAAGATTTGTTGAAGTATGGCTTCTTGATTCAGGAGCTACATTTCACATGACCTCTCGAAGAGAATGGTTCCATCATTATGAACCTATCTCTGGAGGATCTGTGTACAGTTGCAATGATCATGCCTTAAAGATCGTTGGCATTGAAACTATTAAGCTGAAAATGTATGATGGTACAATTTGTACTATTCAAGACGTACGGCATGTGGAGGGCCTAAATAAGAATCTGTTATCTTTAGGACAATTGGATGATTTGGGGTGCAAGTTCAGTGGTGAGAAGGGAATTATGAAGATAGCAAAAGGAGTGCTTGTACTTATGAAGGGAGAAAAGATAGCTGCAAATTTATACATGATAAAAGGAGAGACTTTGCAAGAAGGAGAGGCATCTGTTGCCACGAGCAGTCCAAGTGAAAAATGTGCAATGACTTGGCACAAGAAACTTGGGCATATGTCTGAACAAGGAATGAAGATTCTTGCAGAAAGACATCTACTTGCAGGTCTCACAAAGGTCTCACTACCCTTTTGTGAGCATTGTATTGTAAGCAAGCAGCATCGATTGAAGTTCAACACATCAAATTTCAGAAATAAAGCCATTCTAGAATTAGTTCATTCTGATGTATGGCAAGCACCGGTGTCATCCCTAGGAGGAGCAAACTACTTTATATCGTTTATCGATGACTACTCCAGGAGATGTTGGGTGTTTCCTATTAAGAAGAAAGCAGATGTGTTTCCAGTCTTCAAAACTTACAAAGCGCGAGTGGAACTTGAATCTAGCCAAAAGATCAAGTGTTTGAGGACAGATAATGGAGGAGAATACACCAGTAAAGAATTTGATGAATTCTATAAATAAGAAGGCATCAAAAGACAGTTCACTACAGCATACACTCCTCAACAAAATGGAGTGGCAGAGCGGATGAACAGAACTCTATTGGAAAGAACAAGAGCAATGATGAGAACTGCAGGCTTAGATAAGAAATTCTGGGCAGAAGCAGTCAACACTGCCTGTTATGTGGTGAATCGAGCTCCATCAACTTCAATTGAGTGTAAGACACCAATGGAGATGTGGGCTGGAAAACTGGTGGATTATTCAAACCTCCATGTATTTGGAAGTCCCACTTATGTGATGTACAATGCCCAAAAAACTACAAAACTGGATCCAAAATCCAGAAAATGCATATACTTGGGGTATGCTGAAGGAGTAAAGGGGTATTGCCTGTGGGATCCCACTACCCACAAGGTTGTTGTCATTAGGAAAGTTATTTTTGTAGAAGATAAAGATCAAGAGCAAGTAGAAAGTGAAAAAAAGTCAGAGACTGCAACAATATGTGTAGAAAGAGAATAAAAAATCGGTAATTCTTCTGAAACTGCACCAGAGCATGAGGAACAAGAGCCAGTCGAAACTGAAGTTTCAAATAATAGGCGATCAACTCGCACAAGAAGGCCGCCTAATTGGCACTCAGATTACATTATGGAGCGTAATATTACATATTGTCTTCTAACTGAGGAAGGGGATCCATCAACTCTCTAAGAAGCAATGAATAGTTTAGATGCATTTCAGTGGATTGCAGCAATGCAAGAGGAAATTGAAGCTCTTCATAAAAATAAGACATGGGAACTGGTGTCACTACTAAAGGGAGAAAACCCATAGGCAATAAATGGGTCCATAAAATCAAGCAGAATGGTGATAATCAAATTGAGAGATATCGTGCTCGATTGGTGGTAAAAGGATATGCTTAGAAAGAAGGGGTGAACTTTAATGAAATATTCTCACCTGTAGTTCGTCTCACTACAATCCGAATAATCCTGGCAATATGTGTAAATTCTGACTTGCATCTTGAGCAGTTAGATGTGAAAACTGCATTTCTTCATGGAGATTTTGAAAAAGAAATTTACATGCTCCAACCAGAAGGTTTTGAAGAAAAAGGAAAGGAGAACTTGGTTTGCAGGTTGAACAAATCTCTGTACGGTCTAAAACAGGCGCCAAGGTGTTGGTACAAGAGATTTGATTCTTTCATTATGAGCCTTGGATACAGCAGGCTAAATGCAGACCCTTGTGCATATTTCAAGAGGTTTGGCAAAAATGATGTCATTATCTTGTTGTTGTATGTAGACGATATGTTGGTAGCAGGCCCCAACAAAGATCGCATTAAGGAGTTAAAGGCTCAGTTGGCTAGGGAATTTGATATAAAAGACTTGGGACCAACAAATAAGATTCTAGGGATGCAAATTCACCGAGACAGAAATAATAGGAAGATTTGGCTTTCTCAAAAGAATTATTTGAAGAAAATCTTGCGACGTTTCAACATGTAAAATTGTAAGCCAATTTCTACCCCACTTCCTGTTAATTTCAAGTTATCCTCAAAGATGAGTCCTAGTAATGAAGAAGAGAGGATGGAGATGTCTCGAGTACCGTATGCATCAGCAGTGGGGAGTTTAATGTTTTCTATGATATGTACAACACCAGATATTGCACATGCAGTGGGAGTGGTTAGTCGATACATGGCGAATCCTGGTAGAGAGCATTGGAATTATGTTAAGAGGATCCTAAGATACATTAAGGGAACCTCAGATGTTGCATTATGTTATGGAGGATCAGACTTTATTGTCAGCGGATATGTTGATTCAGATTATGCAGGTGATCTTGATTAAAGCAAATCTACTACAGGTTATGTGTTTAAACTTGCTGGTGGAACTGTAAGCTGGGTTTCAAAACTGAAATCAGTTGTGGCCACATCAATAATAGAAGCAGAATATGTAGCAGCTACACAAGCCAGTAAAGAAGCAGTATGGTTGAAAATGCTATTGGAGGAACTCGGGCACAAACAAGAGAAAATTTCTTTATTTTGTGACAGTTAGAGTGCCTTACATCTTGCAAGGAATCCAACATTTCATTCGAAGACCAAACACATAAGGGTGCAGTACCACTTCGTTTGTGAGAAAGTGGAAGAAGGAATAGTAGATATGCAGAAAATTCATACCAAAGACAATCTAGCAGATTTCATGACAAAGGCAATCAATACTGACAAGTTTTTATGGTGTCGATTTTCTTGCGGCCTGATGGAGACGTAAGCAATATAAAGAGAGAAAGAATAGTGTGAAGATGTGATTGATACTCAATCAAATCTTCAAGTGGGAGATTGTTGAAGTCAACTTTTGTAGGCAAAAAAAAAAAATGGAATCCCACATCAGGAAACTGGCAAAAGGGAAGGGGTTTTTGTAACTATAAATATAGCCCCTTAGCTTTAGTTTTAAATCATCCCTTGTTTCTTAGCTAGTCAATTAGTTAAGCATATTTCTTCTCTCTTGTATTATTTCATTTTTCAGTTTTAGTGAAATAATATTTTTAGTTCCCGAGAACGTAGGCAATATTGGCCGAATCTCGTTAAATCTTTTGTTCCTTATTATCTTTATTTTAGCTGCGGTTTTTGCTTTAATCCGGTCCTTATTTTTACGACAGCTCGACCGAGTCGCAGGCGAAGATGCCGCTTATGGGCTGGTCATGTGCTATCCCTCCTCTTTCTTTTCTTCTTTACCTTTTGCCCCTTTCCAGGGTTTTGCATGGCTTTTGTAGATTTTGGCCACCTTTTGTTCCTTTTGTACATGCACCTGTTGATTTCCCTGCGTTATAGTTTAATTGTTCATTTATTAGCTAAGTCCACTATTATATATTATACTATTATTATTATTATTATTATTATTATTATTATTATTATTTTATTTTATTTTATAATATATTTATTATTTAATTCACTTTTATTTACCGCTTTAGTATACGCGTTTTTGTACATGCTGCATGAATTCGGACTCCATCATGCATTTTATATATTTGTTTATTTTGTTTCAATTATATTAAATTAATTAATTATTTAATCTATTTGATTCAATTAATTGTTCATTTTTTTTATTTAATTCAACTCATCACTAAACATTTGTTCTTTATTTTTCACACACACATCCCTAAGTTGGAGGCTGAAGGCTGTGGCAAATGTGTCGTAGTTTATTTTTCTTTATTTGTAAATAACTTGTATTTATTCTTTTATTTCTTGCAATTGTTTGTAATAATAAAAGTTTTTACATGTTTAACATAAAAATCACACCAAAACTATTTCTACTAATTAATTGATGTTTTTTTCTAATAAAATAGGACCAATATCTTATTTTTGTAATACAAAATTACACACAAATTATAATTCTTTTTAATTTGTAAATGATTTTTGTATAAATTAACATGGATCTTTTCATAATAAATGAGATCATTCATCCTCGTCTTCTCAAAATATACATAATCAAAATAATTTTTCTTATAATAATTGCATGCGAGAACCAACATTTCCAATTAAAATAATACTCAATAAATATTCCGATTTATGTATGATTTTATCTTTTTATAATTTTATGCTATGCTTTATCGCTTTCCTTATAATGTGTTTTTATTGCTTTCTAATGTGCTTAAGTGCGCATTTACTTTTTTTAGCATGACAATTCATGTGAGAAAAAAGATAAAATAATTAACCTCAAAATTCATTTATATAAACCAAATGTATAAATAAGAGTAACATTCCGAACTTATCTCTGGTTTTGGCATTATAAGGTTAGAACTCATTTTTTAATATTTTATTTGGTGGCGACTCCATGATGCCTACCTTGTGGTGCCCAACAGACACTCTCGTAGGTTGATCACTAACAATAGAATATGGGTGAATCCCTGTCCATTGTGAAACGAATAGGTTTTACGAGTTAAATGAACCTTGATCCGATCTCAGACTCTAAAAGTTAATACTCGAGAACTACATTGGATGCTGACGAAATTCGGCGTGCGTCACATATAAAATATATTCATCCTATATTATATATAGGATCGAGATATAATGAAGCAAGGATCAATTTTTAATTATACAAAATGAATCTTTAAAATCATCAACTCCAATGGACAATACCATTCTATTTTTTTTTTAATAATTTTATATATTAATTTTTTTTTTAAATTTTATTATGATGTACTATCATTATACTTATTAATTAATCTCATTAACTCATGAGAATTAAAATAATTCAAAATTTATAAATTAAATTTAATTAGTACTGTTTAATTTCTGCAAATTTAAACTTTAATTTCTTCAAGTCGAATTGTAGTAAATCCCCGGATTCCAATTATCAAAACTTGTGATAGTGACTTGACCATACTAATAACGTATTATATATAAATTGAAAGATAAAAAAAAAAAAGAATAAGAAAATAAAGAGTAGAGAGAAACTGCAATTTTCTTTTTATTATTATGTATTTATAAACAATTACAATGGTCATATATATAGGTACAAAAATTTGGTTCATATAGAAAAATTTTATCTATTTAGAAAGTAAATATATTTAAGAATAATTTAAATTATATAGAAAGCCAACCAATAATTAAAAATAAAAATAATCATTCACTATAGAAATATTACATAACATGGTATAAATTATTCTAAACATTTCACTTGTTTCTCGTGGTTGCAACTATAGTTTATTTTAATTCGATTATTGGACCTCACAAAAAAAAATAAAAAAAAAATCTAATCATTGAACTTTCTTGTTATTCGTAAGGTATTAAGTTTGATATAAATTCTTCTAAAAAAAAAAGTTTGATATAAATTATACCCTTTTAATTTGCAACATCAAGATTTTTATTGCTCTTTATTATAGCGAATTATTATTTATTAAATTTGTACCTTTTGCAAATATGATAATTGCAGAATTATTCTCTCATACCTAAATCCTAATAATTAATATTTACATTCAGATTATTATTTCTAATTTAAAAGAGAAAAATTAAAATGGCATGCATGAATATACCAAACATCTTTGGTCAATAAATTATCAATTATTATATGTAATTTTCTTTTACTATTTTAATACAATTTTTTTTATACAAATTGGACAGTATGATATTTTATTACAATTTAATTTCAGGCTAATTGATTTGTACTTTTAACTATTTACAAACTATTATGTTGAATCGTGAGATTGAAAAATTTTAAAATATTTTTAAGAAAGATAAGACTCATAATACATCATTAACAATTAGGGTTATGCCAAACCCAAACCGATGAACGCGAACAACCTGACTCGAACTATCTATTCTGCTAGGATTGTTTGGATAGTTAGAGTCGAGTGTTAAAATTTTCGATATTTCAGGGTCGGGTCAAGTTAAAATCCCTTTAAACTCGACCTGACCGAAATACTATACAAATATTTTTTTTTTCATCTTTACCCACACCTCCCTCTCTGTCTTTGTCTCTCTCTTTTTCTCTCTCCATCTTCATCTCTTCCATCACTCTCTCTCTCTCTCCATTTTCATCTTCTTCCATCTCTATCCGTTGATCTTCATCTCCCCCTCTTTGTTTCTTTCTCTCCATCTTCATCTTCTTCCACCTCTCTCTGTCAATCTTCATCTTTTTCCACCCCATCTCCGCCTTTCTTCTAGCGAGAAGCAGAAAAACAGAAGGAGAGGGAAGAATGCCAAAAAAAAAGAGAACGCAAAAAAGAGAAAACCCAGATCCAGTGAGAAGGAAGAAGCAAGAGCATGGATTTGATTTTATTTTTTTTAAGCAGGGACCTTCTTTTTTTTTTTTGCTTAGATCTGGGTTTTTTTTTTGCTTCAATTTATGATATTTTGCTTTTTGATTTGGGTTTATGCTGTGATGATGCATTTTTTTTGCTTCAGTTTATGATATAAAGTTAAATTTCAGTTTAGGATTTGCCTAGTATAATGCTTGTGACCTTTCAGCTGTTCAATTTGTTGTTTGTTCTCTCTGCTGGGGTTGATTTCATTCACTGTCACTCAACTTATCACTTATCGCGCAAAAGTAACCGACTTTTTTTTTCTTACTTAAATGTCACTAAACTTTTAACATTTTTTCAAAAAAATCATTTTAATCGGAATCCGGCGAGGACCCTCGCCGGATTGATGACATGGCATGTCATATCAGAAAATACATGCCGTTTAACAATATCTACAACAAATGCTACATCTAAATCAATTTTACTCAAGGTCACTAAACTTATCATTTATCGCGCAAAAATAACCAATTTTCTTTTTTTCCAACTTAAATGTTACTGAACTTCTAACATTTTTGCAAAAAAAGTCATATATTTACTATTCGTTGCCACGTGTCATATGTCATATCATCAATCTGGTAAAGGTTCTCGTCGGATTCTGGTCAACATGACTTTTTTGCAAAAATGTTAGAAGTTCAGTGATATTTAAGTAAGAAAAAAAAAGTCGGTTACTTTTGTGCGATAAGTGATAAGTTGAGTGACCATGAGTGAAATTGACCCATCTGCTGGGGTTAAATTTTTTCTTTTCTTTGTATACATCGGGTTGGTCGGTTCGGGGCCCGAAATTTTTCGAGTTTGCCGGTTCGGGCCCCTATTAATATTTAGGGTCAGTTCGGGATGAAATTTAGGGCATATTTCAAGTGTTCGATTTTTCGGATTCGGCTCAGGTTGACCCGAACCTGACCCATGCACAGCCTTGTTAACAATGGTGTGGTGAAAAAAGTATCATCAAATTATACAAATGTCCATGAAAGAATGGAATTGAATTGAATTTTTATGCTTTTATAGGTGTTACCCAAAATACATTTGACATTCTAAATTAAAAAAAGTGCTAAGTTATAATTTCATTTCTTTTCATGAAGTGAGCAATTAAATTAATAAATCCAATATATTAGATATGAACTATTTTAAATTTTAATTTTTTGAATTTAAATTTAAATATTACTTTATTGTGTTTTATTATTTATTTATTTTGAAAATATTTCGGGAGCTGTTATTCATGTTAGTCTGTATCCAATTTTCACGAGGAAAAAGTATCTTCTAAAAGAAGAGAAATCATTATTGTTAATGGCAAGTAACGTTTTCATCTTAATTAATTATTTTTAATGTTTTAAATGGTTATTAACTTAAAAAACTTCCAAGAAAAACTTAAAAAAATTTGTGCAAATTTAATACAATTTTATTGATTTTATGAGATAACTAATAATCAATAAAGGTGAATTAATTGAGAAAGATAATTCAAATTTAGATTTAAGGAAAATTCTATTTTAACAATATCAAATATTTATATTACTTCTTTTTTAGATAAAGTATACTTTTTTTATTATGTATATTTTTACTAATTATGATTATAATTTTCAATTATTATTATTCAATTTAATTATTTCTTTATTTTTATTAAAAAGAAGGTCAATTGCAATTGCAATCAAACAACGTTACAACAATTATATTTAATCCAATTATATCTAAAAGGTAATCAATTGCGCCATTCATTTGTGCATGCATATTTTTCTCAGTAATTAGAATAATTATTTATTAAATATATACAAATGTTTTATTTTACTATTTCACTATAACTATAATTTGTATCGGTTTTGATGAGAGACCTTTGAAAAAAGGAGCAAGTTTCTTTTTAATTCAAAAAGACTGAAAGAACCTAAAATTGAGTTAGAGCATACAATTGTAATCAAAACTTTAATTTTCTAAACAAATTTTCAAAGATTATTTATAACATAATTGATTCAACCATTTAATTAGAATTCATACTATTAGAGAAAAAATGAAATATTATCTTTCTTTTTTCTTTTCCAATGGTACAAGAACATACGTCTCTTTTTTTTTTAATAACTGTAACTTTCTATATAAAGGGAGAGGGAATGGTTCTTTTTCTTATAATAAAACCCTAATAACTCCAATATTCTCTACAAGTCTAATAACCATTATCTTGGGCCCATCCTATATTAGAATTATAACACCTCAATACCTCCTGAGAGAATATCGGAGTGCCGCACAAACACATACAAATACAATAGCGGAAGCCATAACAGAAATAAATTAACAATATTAAGCTAATATTAATAACTTCTTAACCAACATCCGAAACTTATAAAAAAAACAAAAAAAAAAGTTATATACATTAATTACAAATAGTACCATATATATTACATGATCATCTTCTGTACATACATTTCGATTAACATTATTACCTACTAACTATGCTTCTCTAATTACATAATGATGTTACTCAAAATATGAGAAACTCCATCTTATACAAAAAGATCCCTATACAACCTCCTAGTGGCCATAACTTGCAGATGTCCACTGACTGGCTCAAACCTGTACACCTACACGGAGACAAACATCCGTACTAAATGATAATGCTAGTGGGGATAAAAAATAAAGCAAAGGGACTTCTTACGAAGTCACTCACACATAGCACATGCTTCACTCATATAATCATGTTCAATACAAATAATAATCATATAATCTGGATAATCTTGTGTTCACATGCATATAAACTCATACTCATATGCAGGTCATGTATACAAAATCTCATTCTCATGTAAAACCACGTGTATAGAACAAGACACTACAAAAAAAGGCAGAATAGCAACTGCACATTCAGTCGCTAATTTGCCAAATTCTGTCGCTATTTAGTTATAGCGACGAGACGACGATATGTTGCAATTCAGGCCGTCGCAAGCAAAATAGCGACTAACTCCAATAACAGTCGCTAATTTTAGCGACTAAAATTTAATCGCTAATATCATTAAATATCAGTCGCAAATGAGCATTTTAATTAGTCGTGGAATTAATATAGCGACGGACATATTAGTCGCAAATTATTGTCGCTAATATATTTGAATTTAGCGACTAATTTATTAGTCGCTATTTTACTGTGAAAATTAGCGACGTATAGTCGTAAGAGAAACAGTCGCTAAAAATTAGCGACTAAAAATTATTCTGTCGCTAATGAAAATTTACTGCTTTCAGCGACGGAATTTTTGTCGCAATTCCATCGCTAAAATTTTAATTATTTTTTTTAAATCATTTAACAATAAAATAAATTAATATAGACAAAATCAAAAAATATCCATTCGTATGAATAGAAATGGAAATATAATCAAATTTATAAACATATAATCTAAAACATATATATATAGTTAATTTTAATTAATTCATAATGCATAAATAATTAAACGTACTGAAAAATTATATAAATTTATCGTAACACACATATTTTTATAATGTACTAAAAATATCATAAAAAATAAAGATATGTAAAGTCATCTGGAAGTACTGCCGCCCCTACCAAAATGAGAATCATTATGCGGTTCTGGATCGTGTGCACCTGAAGGCCCAACATCATCACGCGCTGCGGGCGATGCAGTAGTGGTATCGGGCTGAGTAGCTGGCGGCTGAGGGGCGAAGTGAGGAAGCAAAGAACGAATAGTTCGTGCTACAATCTCCTCAACATATTCCTTGGTCAGGCATGGACCACCAGAATGACTTGCAGCGCTCGTACCAGCATCACGTGATGGACCGGATGGATAAACACCAGGAGGCGCATATGAGCCTAAACCATATATTGTTCTCCTTTTATTGCATCGTGCCGCCTCCATAAACAACTCCGACTCATCGACAGATGACTCTTCTTGCAATCTCTCTGCTCGGAGTTGTTCATACCGCTCCTATAAAATGACAACAATATTAAATAAACATTAATATGAAAACATAACATAATTCACAACAATTTAACATTTAAATAACTTAAAACATGAGTAACTATTAAATTAATTGCTACTTACATGCACCTCCCTGCTACGATCCGCCACATAAGTCTTCCCATCATGATTTATGGTGTGTGTGTGTGCAAATAAGCCTCAGAAATTGTAGGAGGTCGACCCAACTCCTTCTCCTACAATATGTGCAGTATAAAACAGTTATCGGAAAAAAAAATGACTATGAGTTCTGAAGATAAATATTTTCATGCATAACTAAAACATGCACTTGCATTGTTTTACGTTATTATCATATTTTACTTGAATATGTAAAGTGAACAATTTCCAAAAATTCTATAAAAATTTTGGCAGAACCTCCCCATATTATTGCCATCCTCCTGTAAAGAAAAATTCATTTTACACTTCTAAAAATCACAAAAGTATTCCAATCTGTTCATCAAACTCCAAACACAATTTTCCAATCCTCCTTTCTATATATATATATATATATATATATATATATATATACTGTTAAACAACATGCATGTCTCCTCAACAAGAAACATCAATAAAAATTTTGGCAGAACCTCATATTATTGCCATCCTCCTGTAAAGGAAAATTTATTTTACAATGCTAAAAATCACAAAAATATTCCAATATGTTCATCAAACTCCAAACACAATTTTTCCATCCTCCATTATTTATATATATATATAAATGAATATATTGTTAAACAATATGCATGTCTCCTCAACAAGAAAAAGCAATAAAAATTTTGGCATCACCTCCCTATATTATTGCCATCCTCCTGTAAAGAAAAATCCATTTAACACTTCTATAAATCACAAATTATTTCCAATATTCTCAACATACTTCAACACAATTTTTCCATCCTCCTCTACATAAATCAATCATTCAATAAATGTATTGTCAATCAATTCAAATATCTATGTGTTTCAATAATTAATTGGTTCTATATATTACAAATTCAAAAGGCACTGAAGATAAATATTTTCATGCATAACTAAAACATGCACTTGCATTGTTTTACGTTATTATCCTATTTTACTTGAATATGTAAAGTGAACAATTTCCAAAAATTCTATAAAAATCTTGGCAGAACCTCCCCATATTATTGCCATCCTCCTATAAAGAAAAATTCATTTTACACTTCTAAAAATCACAAAAGTATTCCAATCTGTTCATCAAACTCCAAACACAATTTTCCCATCCTCCTTTCTATATATATATAAATATATACTGTTAAACAACATGCATGTCTCCTCAACAAGAAACATCAATAAAAATTTTGACAGAACCTCCTCATATTATTGCCATCCTCCTGTAAAGGAAAATTTATTTTACAATGCTAAAAACCACAAAAGTATTCCAATCTATTCATCAAACTCCAAACACAATTTTTCCATCCTCCATTATTTATATATATATAAATGAATATATTGTTAAACAATATGCATGTCTCCTCAACCAGAAAAAGCAATAAAAATTTTGGCATCACCTCCCTATATTATTGACATCCTCCTGTAAAGAAAAATCCATTTAACACTTCTATAAATCACAAATTATTTCCAATATTCTCAACATACTTCAACACAATTTTTCCATCCTCCTCTACATAAATCAATCATTCAATAAATGTATTGTCAATCAATTCAAATATCTATGTGTTTCAATAATTAATTGGTTCTATATATTACAAATTCAAAAGGCAAACCGTTTGGAGTAAAATGAAATGAATATACCCATTAGCAAAAAGATGTAAATGACTCCAAGTCAATAACATAAAAGTATAATTTAAATATATTATAATTAAAGTACTTACCAGTTGCGAGACATGCTCACTAACAATATGGTACCACCAGTATATGATCCAGGAGCCTTATCATCAGACCCTCCATAATGATTGATCTTCTTCTGATTAGAGATTTGAATGCGAGGAGGGAGATTAAAAATCTGATTCCACCGGTTCCATGCAGCTTCCAGAAAATCTTTAGGCTTTTCCTTAGCGATCTTAACATGGTACACATAATCTTTATATCTTTGAGCAGCCTTTGTTTCCCAACCCGCCCTGACAAGACCATTGACACTAGCATCCCAGTGGCACTTTTTCTACATTTGTATTTCAATTGGTTCATTAGTATTTATAATCGTCACTAATTTAATATAAATTGAATCATAAAGTATGTTATAAAATGTATATTAATTTCGAGTAAGTATGTACGTGTACCTTGAATTCTCCCCAGTAAAACTCCTTAATCTCTCTAGCAACCTCCTTCCAACTGACCCCATTAAGGTCGGTCCGCTGATGGAAACTGGTAGTTATAATTCTAGAGCATTGAGAGGATGGTTCAAGCCTGAATATTATATAAAATAAAAGCAATGTATTAGATATATTTCCATAAGTTATTTGCAATTTATATGGGTAAATACTCACAGTCCCTTTTGATTTACTGTAATGTACAATCTACTCATGTTTTTGCTGGACACTTCACATGTAGTAGATGTACTGCTGTGTGCCGTGTGCGGACTAGGGGTTGATGGTGGTGGAGAAAATATCGCAGGAGGTGATGGTTCACTCACGGATGTGGGGTCTCCTGGGATATCTGGCATATCTCCAAATGGTGGAGTTGCTGAATCCCCTTCACATCATCCTCCCCGACGTCCTCTACCTGTAAGCCCTCTACCTCTACCATGACCCATACCTGCACAATGGTGAACTATACATAAGTGTGTTTATCAAATATAATTGGTAATTTCATAAGTCTATGAGCATTATTTGCGATTCCACTAAAAAATATGCATAAAAAATATATATATAACAATTTAACACATGAGCATTATAAACATTACAGTTAATCAATTAGTCACTATATGATGAATTTTGCAATTCCTCTTCGTCATCCTCATTGCTATCGTAATCTGTAAATTCCTCCTCTTCGTCATCCACTTCAAGTTCTTGATCAATTTCATCAGTGTTATCAAGTTCAAGTACCCCTCCCGCAGGGTCATGCAAGTTCATATCATTGTCATTACAAGCATCCATTGTAATATCTTGCATAGTAACTTCATCAACTTGGAATGCATTACATTCTGTAGCAGCACTATCATCTCTTACATCTGATGTCACAACGTAGTCCCTCGGTTTAATCGAAAACATAGCCAACCAGTTAGCTTTGTTCGATCTTAAAGATGGATTTCTTGCGTAGTACACTTGAGTTGCTTGCATTGCTAGGATAAATGGTTCATATTGGTTAAACTGATGTTGTTGGTTTACATCAACAAGTCTATATTGCCCGTGAATCTTAAGACTAATGTCTAAAGTGGGATAAACCAATGGCACTTGAATAATACAGTTCGCATTATTGGTAATGACGGGTATTCTATCTCTATGATCTCTTCAATCCATCCATAGTAATCACCATTGTTGTTAACTGAGTTTGCCCCTTTTACACAGACTCCACTATTCATTGAATATCTCCCAGAACCATGACATCTTGTGTGAAATTTATATCCATTGATAAAATAGATTGAGTAGCACTTCACTCTCCGGAATGGTTTTTGTGACAAGCTGGTGAGATATTCATTTTCAATTCCATTGTAACGGACCTGCTCTTCAAATAAAACATAGTTAAGTTATCATCATTACCATCTTGTATGACATTTATATGTTATAAATATGTATTTTTTAAGGCCTTACATATAATTCAAAGCAATCCGCAAAGTAGTTGTCAATATTTGCATCGACTTGACTTGGTGTAAGATGAGGATACTTCTCACGTAAGTTGTCGCAATATATACTTGATTACTAAAAAAATTACAAACAAATTATTCATATGCAAAAATCCAAGTATATCCATTCATCAAAATCATATATATGATTATTATGTACCTCAAGAACGGAGAGACCTCCTCGCAATTAAGTAAAATATAAGTATGAGCTGCTTTATACTCCTCAGATGTTAATGATCTGTTACCAATTTCTGAGCTTGTTTGGCCCGGATAGGTGAAAATTTTTAAATTACCACATTCATTTTCCTCCCAATCTCCATCATCATTACGAGGAGGACGTCGGTGTCTGGTACTGACATGAGGTTCAAAATAATGCAAGAAAAAATTGGAGGATTCTGAGAGTAAGTACGCATTGCAAATAGATGCCTCCACTGTTGACTTATTGCCAATCTTCTTTTTAAGAGTTCTAAGGTACCTGCGTATGGCACATGTAGATAATTAATTCATACATATTTACTACCTTAGTGTTCAACTTATAAAGGACTTACCTCTCAAATGGATACATCCAATGATATTGTACAGGTCCAGCAACCCTTGCTTCATGTGGCAAGTGAATCATTATGTGCTCCATTGAATCAAAGAAAGACGGAGGAAATATCTTTTCTAGTTTGCAAATGATTTGTGGAATATTGGACTCTAATGCCTCCATGTCCTCGACTCGAATAGTACTGCATGTCAAATCCCTAAAAAATAAGCTCAGCTCTGTAAGAACCTGCCACACATTACTAGGAAGCAACTCACGAAAGGCAACAGGAAGTAAACGTTGCATAAATATGTGGCAATCATGGCTTTTCATGCCGAATAATTTAAGTTTCGCTATGTCAACACAACGCCCTAAATTCGAAACATATCCATCCGGAAACTTTAGTTCCTTCAACCAATTAAATAGTTCTTTTTTTTTCTTCCTTATCTAATGTGTAACATGCTTTTGGATATTTGCCACTGATTGGATCCATTGACAACTCTGGACGGCAACAATATCTCTCTAAGTCGGCACGAGACTTCGCATTGTCTTTTGTTTTGCCTTTAACATTCAAAACGGTGTTAATCACATTGTCAAAGACATTTTTTTCAACATGCATTACATCAAGATTGTGTCTTATCATGTTTGTTTTCCAATAAGGCAAATCCCAAAATATGCTTCGTTTCCTCCACCCACAAGAGTGACATATAATCCCATTAATCTCGTCAGTATCAAGCTCAGTTGCTTTGTCTAGCCCCCACTGCTCAATTTCTTGCAGAATTTCTACCCCATCTCTAATTGGTGGCGGTGGCATTGTTTCAACATGACCGACTCTAAAATTCCTCATGTTTCTCCTAAATGGGTGATCTTGGGGAAGAAATTTTCTATGATTGTCAAACCAGGTTTGCTTTCCACCACTCTCTAGTCTGAAAGATTGTGTATGTTCCATACAATAGGGGCAGACATATTTTCCAGATGTACTCCAACCAGACAACATTGAATATGCTGGGAAGTCATTGATTATCCACAAAAGGGCAGCTCGCATCATAAAATTCTGCTTGGTCAACACATCATATGTTGAGACCCCAATGTTCCACAATTCATTCAACTCATAAATCAAAGGTTGTAGATATACATCAATTTTTTGCTTTGGATTATTGGGCCCTGGCACAATAGTAGTTAAGAACATATAAGGCTCTTTCATACACATCCAAGGGGGTAGGTTGTACGGCGTGACAATTACCGGCCATGGCGAGTATTTCCTCCCATATTCTCCGAAGGGTTGAAAACCATCTGTGCATAAACCCAACCTAACATTTCTAGTCTCAGCAGCAAATGACAGATGAGTTTCATTGAAATGATTTAAAGCTATAGAGTCAGAAGGATGCTGCATGACCCCATCATTTTGGACATAATCATGATGCCATCTCATATGAGTTGCTGTCGCTTTTGACTGATATAACCGTTGCAACCGCGGTGTTAGAGGAAAGTAATACATCTTTTTATATGCTTTTAACCTTTGCTTACGGGAACCGAAACACAATTTGAATCTTAGGTGATTACAAAATTTGCATTGTGTCATGCCAATATAATATGCATCCCTCCTTGCAACAATCGATTTTTTGGACTAGCAATCCCAAGCTTCTTACAAGACTTTTTGTTTGGTAAAAATTATCTAGCAATATGTTACCTTCGGGTAAAGCTTCTTTAAACAATTGGATGTTTGCATCAAAAAACCTCTCTGAAAGATTGAATTTCGATTTAGCATGCAACATCCTTGCAACTACAGAAAGTTGGGAATGGTTATCACAACCAGGATATAGCTTTGCATTCCTAGATTCAAGAAGATCATAAAATTGTTGGCATTGTGGGTTTGGTGCCTCATCCATAACATTTGCATAAAAATTTGAGGGTCCAGGGATGTTAGGATTTGGCAGAGATACTTGTTCATGAGCATCATCATTACCGATTGCTGCATTATATTGTTGCCAAGTGTTCTCGGGATTAAAAGTAGATCCAGCTGCATCTAGTACCATTTGTTGATATGAATTTCTTACCTCTCCACCATCCAGTGATTCATTCATTAATGGATTCCAATTAGACTCGTTTGGAGTAATGTGTGTCTCCCTGTGGCAATTCTAAACTAAATAATCCCGAACAAATCCCTTACGGAAGAGATGATTCATAACTATATCCGCAGAATGAAACTTGCGGTTCACACATCGTTTGCATGGACACCTAATATGATCGCCACTCATTTCTTCAGGGTGAGAAGTGGCGAATTTTATGAAATTTTCTACTCCATAAATGAACGAGGCATTAGTCCTTCCACTTGCATCCCGTCGATTATACATCCAACTACGATCTACGAAATCCATCTTACGTGTATTCCCTTATTTCAATAAAATTTGGAAAAAACAAATTTTAGTCTCAAGGTTATAAATAAATAAAAGTCTTTCCATTATAAACATACTTTTCTATTTACTCATAACGTTGTTTATTCATATGAAAGTCAAATATAGATTTATTACATAAGCAACAACATAATACAATAATATATATAACCCTAAACATGAAGTTTGTAGTTTTGATTATATTTTAAACATCGGTACTCATTTTGCTACTGATTTAGACAATATGTTGTCGTATTACAATCGATTAATGCATAAATCGCTCTCCTATGTCTTAAGCATACATGTACATATACATATACATGTATGTATGTATATGTACATGTATGCTTAAGACATAGGAGAGCGATTTATGCATTAATCCATTGTAATACGACAACATATTGTCTAAATCAGTAGCAAAATGAGTACCGGTGTTTAAAATGTAATAAAAAATACAAACTTCATGCTTATGTTTATATATATATATATATGTGTGTGTGTGTGTGTGTGTGCGCGTACATATACATATGCATATATGTACACATGTGTATATGTACATATACAATTACATATACATATACATATGTGTACATATGTAGTTTATTACCATTCTAACATACATACGTAGTTTGGATGTTTCCTTTTCGCATGAGAATGCTAGTTTATTACCATTCTATGCCGGAAGAGGTCGGTAGTGATCTCAAGGTCTTTAATTCACTTAAAGAGAATGAAACAATCAAACAATGTATCACAATTTCAAGTAGACACATATATAGTGTCCAAATTCTACTAGATCTTGTTCTTGATGTATCACAATTTGAATTTTAAGCAATCAATTGCTATCAGAATGAAATCTGATAAAATTTCATAGCTACCACAAGTAATCAAACATCAAGTGAACTAATATTTTATATATATTTTAAATTGTCAAAGATTGATATAATGCAGAACAATCTCCAAGTGGAGATTGGCATGGTCTACTCATGAGATAGCAATTAAAAAAGCAAGCAAAAGGCAAACACAAGAAGAATGGAGTCCTAATATTTTATACTTGTATTTAATTATTCAGTAGTTGCTCAAATAATCAAGATATGTGTTAATCGTGATGAACCAGAATAACATTTTCACAAAGTACAATGGGTATGGTCCACCTAATAATAATCATCCCCAACTCATACAAAATCTAGGTGACATCTTATTTATATTGTATTTTCAAGAATTAAACCTTCTACGCAATGTGTTTTTCCCTGCCTTCACGGCACAAGATTATAATGATGCTCTTGAAAAATGTTAATCTATAGAGAAAATATAGCAGTATTTGAAGGGAAAACATGACATTTATTCATGAATTTTGACTAGAACACAGTGAAATTTTTATTTTCTTACTTCATGTCTATGCATAATATTTGCAATTGCAAATATTTAATTAATTATTATAAGCATAGTTAAAGCAATAAACTGTTACGCTCATATTGAATCTGGAAATCCTAAATGATATGTGATAATATTAAACAGGTACAATTGGAACCATTTACATATAAACTTAAGCTTATGCGAATTTTACATATTCCACTTTTGTCAGTTGTATTTTTTTCTCATATCTTTGTTAACATCCATGTTTTTATTATATTATAGATTATAGATAGACAGTTGATTTGCAGTGATGCAATTTTGGCAAAACTGTTATCTTCTGGAGGGTTGTTTTGAAAGTAATGTTATTCTGGAATATGGTGCATTCATTTGTTACAAATACCAGAAATTCAATTCTAACATACAAGGAATTTAATATACAATGGGGGAACATACATTTATAGCTTATGGCAGGTCACGACAACCAAAAATTCAACCACCTACTGAAAAAATTTCCAAAATTCTGCTAACATCAGAATCTAATAGTTTACTGAAACATATTAATCTTAAATCAAAGCAAACACATGCATCAACCACCTACTGAAAAATCAAAAGTTCAAATTACCTCATCATTTCCATGCGGGTGCTTTTAGAACAATTTGATTTTCAATATCTAATATCAAAACAAAATACCAAAAACTAGATACTGCAGTTCATGTGCATTGAGAGAAAAAACAAAACCCATCTGGTAGAGAAAGGAAATTATAAAAAACGAAGAAGCTTGTTTAAACTTTTAAATATTACCCAGAAACTTCACAAACAGACACAAATTTTGGGTCTCATCACACCACAAACAGAAGCAAATAACACCCAGAACAGAGGAGGTGAAGTGGAACATACCTGCCCTGTGCAAAATCACGTTCGATTTGCTTGTGCTTATGAGCTCCCTTCTCCTTCCACCCTCCTCGACTCTAATCTCGCCGGAAAACTCAACAAAATCAAACCAATTTTACTTTAGCCACATTTACACACCAGCTCATCCATTCGATAAAAAAAATACACTGATTTATCAAAATTCACTTACCTCTCACTGAAATGAAGAAACCGGAGATGATGTCGCGGATTATGCCGTCGGCGATCACGGCTGTCTACAGTAATTGGGGGGATGGGCGATTTCGGGGCTCCTTCGGTTTTGAATCAGATAGGTTTAGTGATTTGGGGGTTTAGGTTTATTTCTTATTTTTGTGTTTTAATCGAAAAATTGCGACGGAATAGTGACAGCATCATTTAGTCGCTAAATAAATAAATGATGTCATAATATACTGTTATAGCGACAACGACATTTAGTCGCTAAAAACCCTATTCAATTTTGCGACAGGATTTTCTCTTGTTATTTAGTCGCAAAATAATTTTACACAATTAGCGACTACCTATCAGTCGCTAATAATTTGTGACTAAATTTTCTGTCATAAAATTAGTCGCTAAAAAGGCGCCTAAATTTTGGTGCCTTTTTTAGCGACTAACTTTCATATTCTGTTGCTGTTTCGTCGCTAAAACGTCCTTTCGATCTGTTTCGTGACTAAATGATTATTCCATCTCAAAATAGTCGCAAAATAGCGACTAAAAAATGCAATCGCTAAAATCCGTCGCTATTCAGCTGTTTTTTTGTAGTGAGACCTCTACCCCAATTCATGTACACTTCAAAACCTTAACCAGCCTGAATTCCTTTAATGGTGGATACGGGTACATTTAGATACCGTTCAACAGTATCTTATATGTAGAGACCTAACTCATCAACGAATACTCAAGGTATTCAACATGTGGGCGCAAACGGTGCCACGGTAGCAGCTGCACTCTAACCCATCATAAGCATGCTTACTATCCACTATTATGACACTTCAGGCCCAAAAGAACATCTCATCTATACTCTAACAATATTGCCATGCAACAGAGTATCATTAAAGTTTAATCTCATGATGCATGTATACATGTACATTAATCAATTTCAGAAACATATAAATTATATATAAATCTTATTATGAACATATATCTTGTAATTAAATAATCCATATACATGTAAATCATATACATTTAAATCACATACCATCTTATTAATCATGAACATATAACCTATAATTAAAGGCATCATAATATAAGACAGGCCTAAAACAAGTCATGTACCATGTAACAATAAAAATTCATGTAAAAAGAGATGTGAAATTCATTTTCAAAATAGAGCAGGAAGGGCTCGCAGTTGCGCTCGCGACAAGAAGTTGCGTTCGCGACAGTAGCTGGAAAAACACTACAGAAAAGAGGGCCAGCACGAGTCGTGCATGGCATCATGACTCGTGCTCTGGCCGAACACTCAAGGTCACGAGTCGTGCGCATCTCACCGAGCCGTGCACACTCTGCCGAGTCATGCACAACCTGCCGAGTTGTGCACTTCCTGCCGAGTCGTGCATGTCACGCCGAGCGGAGCTCTCCTGTCGAGATGCTCTCATGCCGATCGGGCTAACATGTCGGGCGGACTAATCTTCATGACTCATGAAGAACTTCACGTGTCGTGAAAACTTTCCTGCCGAATGGGCTAATCTTCACGACTCGTGAAGAACTTCACATGTCGTGAAGACTCTCCTTCAGGTAGGCCCGCGAGAACTGGAAACATGCGGCTCTGTCGTGCTCGAGACAAGTGTCGCGATCGTGACAGAATCGCATTTCCCCATTCCTCAACACAAAACAAACATCCAAAACTTTTAAAACTCAAAGCAGACATACTCCATCATTCTCTCAAGCATATACACTTACCTCTTCACTCCAGTACAATCAAAATAGACTTATAACAACAACACTCAAGTTATATAATAGTAATTCCATCAAAATAACATATATATATATAAAACACTGCAAGCAATCAAAATGATCACACACGATCCCGACCTGTAGATAGTTGGACCACGCCTCTCAATCGATTCCGAACTTCTCCTTCCCCTTGTCCTTCTTCTTGTCCACAGCTTCAACAAAATCACATAAGACAACACGTGAATCACTCCTCTTCTCACTTTAAATCAAAAACAAGAAGAAAAAGGAGGTCAGATCGGAGAATTAACCAAACTCACCTTCAGAAAAGACCAACTCAACCCCCACTACACTCTCTTCAAACTAATCCAAGTGACTCTCTTAAGGAGTGACCCACAAGAAGAAGAAAAGAAAAGAAAAGGGAATGGAAAAGAAAGGAACACGGCGGAAAACCAGAGGAGAAGAACTAAGAACAAATGCCAAAAGTAAAACAAAATTAAGAGGAACAAAAGGGCTGATGATTAATCCTCATACAAACTCACCAATTCTAATTAATGTCCTTAACCACATTAACTCTTCAATTAATTTCAACCAAGCCAAGTGTCTCTTCCCTATCATGCCACTTGGTCCATCAAAACTTTATAACATTAAACACTTATCAATTATAATCACATCTAAATTCACTTTTAATCTCATCTTGACCCGTCAAATATCGAAAAAACTACTAGGATCCAAATCGGGTTGTTACAAGAATCAACTCAAGTAATATGGACCACACCTTTATGATTATTAAATTAATCTAAAAATCTCCCACCTGGCCCATGTTACGACTAGATGATCCAACAATATACTTTAAACATGCATCATATATCAAATCTATTAAGTCATCAAATTTGAATGAATTGAAATGATAAGATCATGGCGGTCACAAGTCATCTAACGACATAATTCCTTACATGTATTACACAATTAACTCAATTTAAAATAACTGTAATAGAGAAATACTATAATTCTCAACTTTGATGTTTTCCTTAAAACATAATTTGTCATCACAATAAGACAATACGTGTACACTACATAACGTGCAACTGATAAATAAGCACAAACATAACTTTAATTGAATTCATAAGTGTCAAAACAATAATAGCAAATAACCAAACATATGTATATACATAACATGATCTCATGCTAACAAGGACTTATCTATAATGCCCATCCTTTCAATATGACTAGTAAATATTTTAGTCGGTAATCCTTTATTTAATGGATCTGTTATCATTATATCAGTTCCAATATGCTCAATGGACACCTTATGGTTTTGCACTTCTTCTTTAGCTGACAAGTATTTCAAATCCATGTGTTAAGCACCCTTAGAATACTTGTCATTTGTAGAGAAAAAGACAGCTGCAAAATTATCATAATAAATTCTTAGCGATCTTGCTATACTGTCGACAATACCTAGCCCTGAGATAAAGTTCGGTAACCACAATGTTGGAATATACGCCTCAAAGCATGCTACGAATTCAGCCTCTAAAGTGGAAGTTTCAATGACATATTATTTTCCACTTTTCCAAGAAATTGCCCCTCTTGCTAGTTGGACTAGATAACCAAAAGTAGATTTCCTTGAGTCTACACAACCAACATTGTAACATCTATACCCGATAATAGAACCGGACACAGTATACTATACACATTCTCAAGTTTCATAAAATTTTGTATTATAAAATTTTCCACTTAAATCCTTATTATTATTTTTTCTAACAAATACTATTCTATTTATAAAAATTTTGGCAGAATTTCCTTCATATTTGTTCAAAACCTCCTGTAAGAAAACTTAAGTGCACTTCAATTTTACTTTACCCTACCATCTTTTTCCATAACAAACTCCTTCTACAATTATTTGGCCAACCTCCAAACCATTTCAACTCATCTTAATCAACTTCCGTATATATAATCAAACACAATTCATTTATATTCCCATATATTTAGCCCCTATAACTTTACAGATTCTCGTATATTCAATTTATGAAATTTAAAAATATAACTTCAAATTACAATTCATAATATCATTCCACAGGTTCTACACTTGCGTGTGTACATGCCACAACCAAAAACTATATATATATATATATATATATACATATATATATATATATATATATATGCTTAAGAGCATCCACCTCAAAATCCTTTGCTGCTCTCTATGTGACTCGAGAATTTGTAGTAAATCCACTAGCTTTCTCTAACTTTCTTCAAAATCTACGCGCGGAAAGAAAAAAAGCTACATGCTTAATGGTGTTCAATCAATTCCATTTTTCATCCATATAAACATAACATTTATAACATATAATACTTTTCAAATATAAATATATTCATATATTTCTAAACATAAACAAGCATTAAAACAAATTTATAAAATTTCAAGCATATAAATAACTATATTGATTCATATCAAATTACATAAAATTATTAGATCTTATAATTAATTGCTACTTCTAATTGAAGTTATTTATTAATTATGCATTTACTTATTTTATTTTTCACTTGTACTTGTATTTTCATTTACCCCAAGTAAAATATAGAGGAATTGCACTGACATGAATAAGCGGGATTTTAAATACAGAACCGAGTTCTCAGAACCATTCAGTCCATTTACTTATCCCGTATCATTACTAAATTTTTAATATTCACCTCTTAGGAATGAGCTCTTAGAGCCATTCAATCCATAACATAATTTAAATATTATACATCGGAACCGAGTTCTTGGAGCTATTCAGTCCGGTAACGCATGTTATGATGCAGTACTGCTAACTCCCTAATTGACATGCCAATTTTATCCTATTTTTCCAATTCATATCTATTTTTACCAAGGGCGTATCTACTTAAATTTCCATTACAATGTAATAATATAGTCTCATAATAATTCTTAAGCTCATATTTTCAAGTTTATTCCCATTATTTCCTTCAAAATTTAACTTAATTCACATAACTTTATCTCTGCACATAAATTCATTTCTTAATATTATTATTATTTTCAGCATCAAATTGGCATTAATATTTCATCCAATTTCAGCCAAAGCATCCCAAAGTGACAATCACATTCACTTTCCTCAAGTTCATGTCTAAAACTTATTAATTGAAACCAATTAAACATAAATTATGAAAGATTCCTTTAAATCCTAACCAGGGCCAATTAAGCCACACCATGAATCCATATATATATATATATATATATATATATATATATATATATATATATATATATATATATATATATATATATCTTCAATTAAGTTTTTATAATATTCAAACATATTTCATCATATCAAATAATCAAAATAAATGTACATATAATTTCTCAAATTCAAGCATAATAAATTTAAATGTAGGAATTAGCAATTGTACCTTTCAAAATCAATTTAAAACATGTTGTACATCTTAATTTAATCCTTGATTTAATAGTTATAACATAATTTTCATAAACCCCTAAATTTTCTTAAAGTACCCTAAATTAATAAAACACAGTTTATTAAGGAAAAATGAATTTGCTTGAACACATACCTAATTGATATCAATTCTTCAAATTAGACTCACAAGAGCTTCAATTCCATCATCAATTCTTCATTTCTTTCCCTTTTTCTTTTCCCTTTCATCTTTAACTCATCTTCTTTATCTTCATAAAAATTCAATTTCATGCATTTTTATTCATCAATGCATGCAATTATACTAGAATCATGCATTCAAAATAATTAAAACCCCAATAATTACTTTGCTCAATTTTAGATACCATTCACCCAAGAAATCCATTTACTGCCTCTTCATCTTTTTCCCAAAATTATTGTTGATTTAATGATTTTAGGGACCCTAATTTGAAGATTTGGTGTTTAGATGTTGATTTAAGAATTATGTAGTGGAAAATAAGTGGAAAGTTAGTCTTTGGAGTCAAGAAAATAGAAGAAAGAAAAAAAATGAAGAAAGGAGAATGAAGGGGTTGTTCTCGGTAGCCAAGGAAAAAGGGAAAAGATGGCAAAAATGCCATTTGGTCCCTTGAAAATCTCCTGAAATGTCCAATAGTTATAATGAAAATGAAACTTAATCCAATAAATGCCAAACTTCAACTCTTTTATTTTATTTTTCAAGATCCAAGATTAAATTTTAATTTTAAACCATTAATTGGATTTAATCCCACTAAAAATATCCCCATTTAATAATTTTAAAAATTCAGGGTCTAAAATTACTCGGATGCTTTTTAATTTTCCGAGTCTAAAACAACTTTTCTTCTTCTTAATAGGTAATACCCATTAAAATATCAATTCTACATAAATACCTTAATTAATACCATATATTTTTCATTAATATGTTCGGATTTAACTTTCACCCCTTTTTTGGGTCAAACTTTGACTACCGGTCAACTTTAGTCCGAAAATGTTATTCATGAAACTGGAAATTTTGGGCGTTACAATTCTTCCCCTCTAAAATAAAATTTCATCCGCAAAATTTGCCTGTGTTAAATAGCTCTGGATAAGACTTTCTCATAGTTTCTTTCGGTTCCTATGTAGCTTCCTTGATCTTATGTTTTTTCCATAGTACTTTCACCAGTGGAACCATCTTGTTCCTTAGCTGCTTTGTTTCTCTTGCTAAAATCTTCATTGGCTTCTCTTCATAAGTTAGATCTAGTTGTATTTTAATATCTTCTAGTGTTATAATATGTGATGGATCAGATCGGTATCTCCTTAATATAGATATATGGTAAACATCATGAATCTTTTCCAAATCTGGTGGTGATGCTAATATGTAAGCTACTAGTCCCACACGCTTAATGATCTCATATGGACCAATAAATCTAGGACTCAATTTACCCTTTTTTCGAATCGCAACACTTTTTTCCATGGTAAAGCTTTCAGGAAAACCTTATCACCAACAATATATTCAATGTCCATATGATTTTTGGCAATCAAAAGCAGTTTTCAACCTTTCCTTTATAATCTTCACTTTATTCTCAGTTTCCCTTATCAATTCTAGACCCACGATCTTGCTTTCACTGAGTTCTGTCCAGCATAAGGGTGTTCTGCACTTTTTACTGTTAAGTGCTTCATATTGTGCCCTCTGTATGCTTGTTTGATAGCTATTTTTGTATGCAAATTCAATCAATAGAAGATGTTCATCCTAGCTTCCTTTAAAGTTTATAACACAATTTCTAAGCATATCTTCTAGCACCTGAATCACTCTTTCTGATTGGCCATCCCATTTGAGGATGAAAAGCTATACTAAAATTCAGTTTAGTACCTAAGGCCTCATGTAATTTCTTCTAAATACTTGAAGTGAATCTTGGATCCCAGTCGAATATGATGGAATATGGTACTCCATGCAATTTCACTATCTCGTTGATGTACAATTTTGCTACCTTTGGGAGTTGGTAGTTAGTTCTAATAGGTAAGAAGTGAGTTGACTTGCTTAATTTATCTACAATCACCTCTATGGCATTATGTTTCTTATGAGTTTTAGGCAAATCAACCACAAAATCCATCATAATTCGATCCCATTTCCATTTGGGTATCGATATTGTTTGAAGTAAACCCAATCGAATTGATAGTTTACTGTTACTTATTGGCATGTAAGACACTTGGTAACATGATCTGCAATGTCTCTCTTCATACTTGGCCACCAATAATGTGTCTTCAAGTCTTGGTACATTTTAGTGCTTCCCGGATGCATAGCATATGGACTACTATGGGCTTCCTTCATGATGTTCTTTTTCAACTCATCATCATTAGGAACACAGACTTTATCTTTGTAATACAAGTAGCCATCCTCTTTGATTGCATGCTCACTATCCTTCCCTTCTTGAATTTGTTCAAGAATGGTGAGTAGCTTTTCATCTTTCTTTTGTGCTTCCTTTACTTACTGTAACAAGTTTGGCTTAAGCCTCAACTCAGCTACAATGGCTCCATCACTTGCTATAGATAATCTAGCATTCATAGCTCTTAAACCTGTACAAAAGTATTTAAATAACTATTTATACATAATCTTACTACTTGCTTAGTTTAAAAGTTTAACTTAGTTATTTAAGATTTTACCTGACAATGATTTCCTGCTAAGAGCATCGGCTACTATATTTGCTTTTCCTAGATGATAGTCAATGATGCGATCATAATCTTTAATCAACTCTATCCATCTTCTTTGCCTTAAGTTCAACTCCTTCTGTGTAGGCAAATATTTAACACTTTTGTGATTTATATAAATATAACTTTTCTTTCCATATAAGTAATGCCTCTAAATTTTCAAAACAAAGACTATGGCAGCTAACTCTAAATCATGGGTTGGGTAATTTCTTTTATGAGGCTTAAGTTAACTAGAAGCATAAGCAATTACCTTTCCCTCTTGCGTAAGTACACAACCAACCCCATTATATAAGGCATCACTATAGATCACGAAGTCTTTACTAGGCACAGGTTGTGTAAAAATAGGCACTTCAGTCAATATAGATTTTAGCTTCTCAAAACTTTCCTGACATTTATCACTCCATACAAATTTTTCATTCTTTTGAAGTAACTTGGTCAAAGGTGCTACAATTATGGAGAATCCCTTAACAAATCTTCTATAGTAACCTAAAAAGCTTCTAATCTCAGTAGCATTTTTAGGTGGCTTCCATTCCATAATGGCTTCTATCTTCTTAGGATCAACTTTAATCCCATTTACTGATATGACATCACCAAGGAAAGAAACTTCATCGAGCTAAAATTCACATTTACTGAACTTGATATAAAGTTATTTTTCTCTCAAAGTTTGTAAAATAATTCTCAAATGCTCATTATGCTCTTCTCGGTTCTTAGAATACACCAAGATATCTTTAATAAAGACTACTATGAATTGATCCAAGTAAGGATGGAAAATACGATTCATGTGATCCATAAAGGTTGATGGTTCATTTTTTAGTCTAAAAGGCATCACTAAAAATTCATAATGCCCATATCTCATTCTAAAAGTTGTCTTAGTGATATCTACTTCCTTTGCTCTGAATTGATAATAGCCCGATTTTAAGTCAATCTTAGGGAAAACACTTGCACCATTCAATTGATCAAATAAGTCATCTATTCTAAGTAGTGGATATTTATTTTTCACAGTTACTTTATTCAATTGCCTGTAATCCACACATAGTTTAAGAGACCCATCTTTCTGTTGGCTCAAAAGTCTAACTTATGGATTTTGATGTATTACAAAATATTTATACTTGATTAAATTGGGCTTTTCTTTACCTTGAATTATGTAGGTCCAAGTTTCAAGTTTTGATGAAAAGTGCTTTATCAACTACAGAACATACGTGTTCTACAACTATCAGTGCAAACGTATAGCATTAAAGGTTTATTAGGAAATAAAATTATAAAATCATTATTGAAGGATTCACACACTCACTAGCACGTCATTTGCATTATTTTCTACATTTAAATATTTCTCAAATCATATCTTTACTCAAAATAGAATTATTTCTTTCCTAAAAATAATTCTCCACATTTATAGCTATTTGAAAAAGGAAAAGGAGTTGTTGATTTTTCTTGATTAAGGAAACATAAAATCTGGAAAATTATTATTTTCAAATAGCTCTTTATTAATTAAGAAAACAGAAAATTAAATCTCTTCTATTTTGGAAATATTTTCAAAATTTAGTTCACACATAATAGCTATATTTTTTTCAACTATAAAAAGGAGTTCTATTGGGTGTTCTATCAAGTGAGTGAAAAATAATTTTTCTAATTTGAGCTTCATTTTGTTTGTAAGTTTTTCGTTCCTTCATGTGCATACATGATCACATCTCCTCAATATGATTATAATTTCAATTGTAATCATGTTAATGAGACTTTATATAAGATAAAATTGTAAGGCTAGGTTGCTAGATCTTAGGAAAATAAACTAACGAATGTTTAGGTTTTTTTACTTTGTAAAAAAGGGTTAAGTGTTTTGATAATTTTGCTTGAAAAAAATGATTAAGTATTTTAGAGTTTTTCACTTAGGAAGAAAAATTTGGGTAGCTACTTGTAACATAGAGTCACATTAGAAAGAAAGAAACTGTTAAGAAGGATTGTCTTAAGGAGAGGATGTAAGCGACAGCCAAACCTCTATAAATCACGGTGTCAGAATTGTCTATCTTTCACTCTTTTTAAATTCATACTATATATTTTTGCCATACTGAAATTGACTTTCTATGTTCCATAGAATAGAATTCATAAAACTATATGTGCTTTAGAAAAACGGGTTGAACATTGATTTTCAAAATTGATTTAGCAAATTAAAGTCTAAATTTTTCTTACTGGGTATTTCGTCCATATATATAGTTTATTGTGAAAAAGATTAATCAAAAATTATTTAAGATAAATGTATGAATTTGATTTATGATGATGTTAGTATTTTACATATCTAGTTGTATGTGTTCTAATTTGTTCAGATCATGAAAATTATAAAATGATCTATTCACCCCCCTCTAGATCATATATTTGGGACTCATACTTTCTTCTTGACAAATAACACAGGTGAACCCCAAGGAGACATACTGGGGTGTATAAAACCTTTCTCAATAATTTCTTGTAGTTGGATTTTCAATTCCTTAAGTTTGTGGGTGCCATCGATATGGTGTAATGGATACTGGTGTTGTACCAGGTATCACTTCAATGGAAAATTCAACT
This sequence comes from Excoecaria cochinchinensis, assembly GCA_947683425.1. Taxonomy (NCBI): domain Eukaryota; kingdom Viridiplantae; phylum Streptophyta; class Magnoliopsida; order Malpighiales; family Euphorbiaceae; genus Excoecaria; species Excoecaria cochinchinensis. The sequence goes on from CANTUQ010000037.1 coordinate 2,464,619, forward strand.
TCTCTTTCTGGTGGTAGCCCTAGCAACTCCTTAGGAAATACATCCTGGAATTTACATACAGTTGGTATGTCTAGAATTTTAGGACAATTCTTTCTAACTTCAAGAACGCAAGCCAAGTAGGCTACACATCGCTTTCTAATAAGTCTTTTTGTTGATATAACATTTGAAAAAAAAAATTGACCTTTCACCCATACTGCGATCTCATCACTGTCAGCTGTTTTTAGAGTGATTCTTTTAAGATGACAATATACCATTACATGATGTCTAGATAGCCAATCCATACAAAGAATCACATTAAATTCACAGACAAGTAATTCAATTGAATCACTAGGAAATTTGCAACCTTGTATTCTTATAGGACAATTCTTATAGACCTTATTCACCACTACACTATGACCCAAAGAATTTGTAACTAAAATGTCATGCTCAAGAGTGTCAACATGTAAGCCCATATCACCAGGCAATGGTACGCATGTATAAGAATGTGTAGATCCTGGGTCTATTAATGCACGAAACAAAAATGTCAAAAATTGTAAAAGTACCCTGTAATTACATCTGGAGCATCTTTGTCATCATAGGTCCATATAACATATGCATGAGTTGTGGTACGGGTGTATGGTCTATCAACAATCTTTGATGTGGTCCTCTAATTTTCAACACCAAAATTAGCTCCTTTACATATTCCTCTACCTCTTGGAGCCAAAAAATGAGGTTTTTTGCTTGACCAGCTGTCGGTTATTGCCTACCTAGGCAATCTTTCTAAAAATGCTCTATGGATCCACATCATAGGCATGCTTCCACAAACTTCCAACACTGTCCCCCATGCCTTTTCCCATAATGCTCGCACAGGGCAGCTGCTCCATGTCTAGTCTCGTACAGGGCCACTGCTCCACGTCTTTCCTTATCGATTTATTTATCGCTTTCTTTATCGATTTCTTTTATTGCTTTTAGGTGCTTGCAATACGCTTTTAATTAAATGCATAAATCGTGTGAGATAAGAGGTATAATTTTAGGAAGTTAAAAATCCACTTATAATTAACCAAAGCATAAATAAGATTGAAGTTTCGAACACCAATTTCTGGTCTAGACCAATAAGAGGTTAGAGACCTTTCCCAATTTCTTATAAATTGGGTGGTGACTCCAAAATATCTCAAAGGTGCCTAAAGGTACCATGGGGCTAGATGTTCCTTTCCAATATTCTATTGGAAAGGAAGCATCCAAGATGTCTCATGACGCCCATGATCAAAAGACGCAAATCAATCTCTCGAGCCCCAAAAGGCGGGCTCAGCGAGGGCCTTGGCTAGGTTCGGTGCGCGTCACAATAATGTGACGCGTGCCGAACCCCGGGGTGCCCCAAACCACCCGTTTTTAGGGCTTTCGGGATGAGGTTCATAAGAACTTGTAAGAAATTACAAGTGCATCCATTTTGGGCAACAAGGAGGTTTCTTGGAGTCGCCACCCAATAGAACATTGGGAAAGGTCGTCTGGTCTCAGTGAACCAAAGACAGCACTTGCTATGTCCATTACAGGCAAGCCGGAGGTGTCTTGGAGGCTTCCACCCTAATGATAAGATGGTCTTCTAGCCTCACGCTTAGGCAAACTAGAGGTGTCTTGGAGGCATTCACCCTAATAGAACATTAGGATGGCCCTCTCACCTCGTGGCTCCTAGGACTGTGCAATTTTGAGCCTTTTACAGGACACAAGAAGTGTCTTGGAGGCCCCATCCCAATAGAAAATTGAGATGGCCCTCTCACCTCGTTGAGCCCAAAGACCAGAGATGGTTCGAGACTTCCCATTTTTTCATACCTTGGTTAGGTTTATAGTTGAGTTTTGAATTTATCATTTCATCCCATTTCTCATTCAATTTAATGCAGTTAAATTAAAGCGCAGATTGTCCATTCAGGGAAAGCGATAAATAAATAATGCATAATTAAAGTAAAGTGCATAAAAATAAATTACAATAAAACTAGGGGCGGAATACAACTCCCATTGTAAATAAAATACGAATCATACATAAAACAGGATATACATTAAAGATGAGGTCATTGGTCCTCACATGCATGTTTATTATAAAATAATTTTGATATGACAATTTTTATTTTGGATGGAGAAAATTGGGACAGTGGTCCCATTTTTATTAGGAAAGATTCCAAGTTAATTAATAAAAATATTTTTGTGATTTTCTTTTTAGCGTGCCTAAAATAAATAATTTTACAAGAAAATTACATGGCAAAATAAATGAAAAAGCCAAATAAATGAAATATTACAAATAAAGCAAATAAATATTTAACCCAAACGAGCCTTCTGGATCTCCTTGTGTGCTCGCAAAAATGCCCAAAAGGAAAAATAAGATGTGAAATAAAAACAAAACACAAATGAAATAATGTTAGTAATTAAATCAATTAAATCAGTTAAATATACAATAAATGATAAAATAAAATAAAATAAGATAAAATAAGGTGACATCAAAATGACAAATGAATTAACATGTTAACAATTTAAAATAAATGAGAAAAATGTGTTATGAATGACAAATGAATTAAATGATGTGATTGAAATAAATAAAACATGTTAATGAATTAACACATAAAAATATGAACATGATAATAATAATGAAAATGAGGATAAGCCAATAAATGAATAAACAACGAGAATATAACAATAACAATGAAAAAATGATAAAAAATGATGAATAAAATAATGATGAAAATAATTAAATAAGTGACATGATTAATTAATGTTATCACAATTAACATGAAACATTTACATGGCAAAAAGATTAATCCAAATGAATTAATTAATTACATGTTAGAAATAATGAGAAATCAAAGCAAAAATAAATTATTTACATATTAGCAATAATAAGAAATCAATATTTACATATTAGAGATGATAAGAAATCAATATTTACATGGACAAAAATAATATATAAACATATTAAATGAGACACATATAAAAACAATAGAATAAATGAATAAATGAAAATAATAAAATATACATGTTAGTAAATTAAATATGAACAAAATAACAAAAATAGGAATAAAAAGATTAGGCCCAGAATATTTACCCTTAGCGTTTCGAATTCGACGAAGGTAAAAATGATGATTGATTTCCTTATTCTTGATTTGCAAGATTAGAATTGAATAATAAAAATGTTGAAATTTTATTCCAAGAAATACATTTGATAAAAAATGATGAAGAAAAAAATTAAAAAAAGGTTTTCAAGAACAAACAATTATTTTGTTTGTCTCAAAAAGAATTATTCATGAAAAAATTTATTTTTAGAAAATTAAATGAAAAATTTAGATTTTAAGAACAAACAATTATTTTGTTTGCTCCAAAATCGATTTTTCATCAAAAAACTCAATATCAAAATCTCTAAAAAACTTAATTGAAAAAATATATAACAAAAAAAAGAAAAAGAAAATTGAATTTTGAGAACAAATAATCACTTTATTTGTCTCAAAATTAATTTTTCAACAACAAAACTCCTTCTAAAAAATATTTTAGAAGAAATTCCATTGAAAAAAAGAAGAAGTAGAAGAACTGAAATTTTTATTTTATTTGAGGGAAAAATCTGAAAATCTAGAGAGAAATGTTGAAGAAGAAGAAGAAGAGAAAACTTAAGAAAACCTAAAAGAAATCCCCTAAAAAAATTTCATCATTTTCTTTTTATATGAAGAAAAGGTTAAAACCTAACTAATTAATGAAAAAATGTTAAATAAATCAGATAATAATTATTTTAAATTTTAAAAGTGGAAAAAACCCTTTAAAAACCCTAAAAAATGGGATAAAAAAACAGATTTTTGGGTGAAAAATTAGAAAAAAAGCAATTTTGGGCGAAATGGGCATTTTGCGGCGGAACAGGGGCGACCGATGCCCGTCGATTGCGCGCCCAACGCGCGGATGCGCGCTGTACGTCACTTCGCGCGGGCGACGCGCGCTGTCGACATTCGCAGAATTTTTTTTTAATTTTAAATTTAACTAAAAAAAACTATAATTTCTAAACCCTATTTTTCAAAGCTATTTTTCAAAATATTTTTTATTATTTTATTTTTTCACTCTAAAATGCAAATTTAAACATAAAATCATCACTTTTAACCTTTTTGCCTATGAGTAGGTATCTTATCATCATTGGGTAACTCTGATCTGGGCTATCTCAGGACCCGGTGTCTACAGTTACCCCCAATTTTGGGGAAACTAGTTCACTGGTGCCTAGATGAGCCAAAATTCAGAGAAGAAGGAAAGAGATGCATACCTGAGGCGGCCCTTACCTTTTTACCGTGTGGAATGTTGCGACTTGTTGCCGTTGAGCTGTAGTGCTATCTGATTGTGGCTCGTTTGCAATCTTTTCTATCTCATTGTCCCGCTCGCCTTCGGTCGGCTTGCACGGCGTCTGTGAGATACGGTGTCCTCTAACTACAATCCCGTTGTGATCTGTTTTATTGCGTGTGCCCCGCTGTCCTCGTCTCGGCATGCACGATGGCTGATATGTCTCGCTGGCCTCATCTCGACTTGCACGGTGTCTGTGGGATGCGGTATTCTCTAACCACAGTCCCGTTATGACCTGTTCTATTGCGTGTGCCCTGTTGTCCTCGTCTCGGCATGCACGGTGGCTGGTCTGTCCCGCTGGCCTTATCTCGGCTTGCACGGTGTTTGTGAGATGCAGTACTCTCTGACTACAATCTCTGTTTGCGATTTGTTCTATCGCTGGTGTCCCGCTAGCCTCGTCCCGGACTACACGGAGTCTGTGAGATGCAGTACTCTAACTACATCCTCTGTTTGCGATCTGTTCTATCGCTGGTGTCCCGCTAGCCTCGTCCCGACCTGTACGGAGTCTGTGAGATGCAGTACTCTAACTACAACCTCTATTTGTGATCTGTTCTATCGTTGGTGTCCCGCTAGCCTCGTCCCGGCCTGCACAGAGTCTTTGAGATGCAGTAATCTCTAACTACAACCTCTGTTTGTGATCTGTTCTATCGCTGGTGTCCCGCTAGCCTCGTCCCGACCTGTACGGAGTCTGTGAGATGCAGTATTCTCTAACTACAACCTCTGTTTGCGATATGTTCTATCGCTAGTGTCCCGCTAGCCTCGTCCCGGCCTGCACGGAGTTTGTGAGATGCAGTGTTATCTAACCACAATCCCGTAAAGATCTTTTCTACTGCCTGTGCTTTGCTGGCCTCGTCTCGGCTCGCGCAGTATCTGTGAGATGTAGTGTTCTCTAACTGCAACTCGGTTATGATATATTCTACCACATGTGATTGAACGTTCTATCTTGCTAGCCGCTTTTGGGCTTGCACAACATAACCTTAGTAACCTCTAACCGATCCATGTAACATCTTATCTGCTAACCATTATCCGGTCAGTGTAATATCTGCTAACCACCATCCGGTCAGTACAATATCTGATCTGCTAACCACCATTCGGTCAGTATAATATCTGATCTGCTAACCACCATCCGATCAGTACAATAACTGATCTGCTAACCCCCATCGGGTCAGGACAATATTCTGATCTGCTAACCCCCATCCGGCTAGTACAATGTCTGATCTGCTAACCCCCATCTGGCTAGTACAATATTCTGATCTGATAACCCCCATCCGGCTAGTACAATATCTGATCCTCTAACCCCCATCCGGTCAGTATAATATCTGATCTGCTAACCACCATTCGGATAGTACAATATCTGATCTACTAACCACCATCCGGTTAGTATAATACCTAATCTGCTAACCACCATCCAGTCAGTATAATTTCTGATCTGCTAACCACCATCCGGCTAGTACAATGTCTGATCTGCTAACCACCATCCGACTAGTACAATATTCTGATTTGCTAACCCCATCCGGCTAGTACAATGTTTGATCTGCTAACCCCCATCCGGCTAGTACAATATTCTGATCTGCTAACCCCCATCCGGCTAGTACAATGTCTGATCTACTAACCCCCATCCGGCTAGTACAATATTCTGATCTGCTAACCCCTATCTGGCTAGTACAATGTCTGATCTGCTAACCCCCGTCCGGCTAGTACAACATTCTGACCCACTAACCCCCATTCGGCTAGTGCAGTGTCTGATCTGCTAACCCCCATCCGGCTAGTACAGTGTCTGATCTGCTAACCCCCATTCGGCTAGTGCAATATCTGACTATTGACCATCCTTAGGTCAGCATGGTGACTCACTCTTTGTGTTCTTTGCTGACGCTTATCCTGAACGTCTCTTTTTTATATAAAAAGGCAAAGCAAACGTGTAGAGTATATAAAAGGGATGCGTACATGTGGCAGTACATACCTGTTAGGGTTGATGTCAGATGGGTGCCCCCCTGAAGGATGGTTGGTTGTCCCCTAGAGAAGGATTTATGGAATATGAATGTCCTCCCCTTGATTAAATGGAATTATTTTCCAGACGTCTAAAGTGCGGACATCATCTTCTTGCAAAGTTCAAGTATCATCCTCTTAGAGATCCCTTATCGACTGTGACATGCCAAATACATTTTCCTCTATTATCTCCAATCAGAGCCTCCTTGTTGAAAAGACCTACATACCTCTCGAGAGGGCTCTATGCTCATAGGGAGACTTTGAAAATCTATGCTCACTGAGAGGCTTGAATGCTCACTGAGAGACTTTTACGCTCATTGAGAGACTTTGATTTCGACCCTCCAGAGAGGAAAATAGGTTTGAGCCTCCTCAGAGAAAAATTATATTTGAGCCCCCAGAGAGGAAATTGGATTTGAGCCTCCTCAAAGGAAAATTATATTTGAGCCTCCTCAGAGGAAATTGGATTTGAGCCTCCTCGAAGGAAAATTATATTTAAGCCTCTAGAGAGGAAAATAGGTTTGAGCCTCCTCAGAGGAAAATTATATTTGAGGTTTTGTTGCTTGCCTGCAGGCGGATAGGTTTCAATGTCTTTGGCGATTTTTCTATTTTTCTTTTTGTTTTGGGATTTTTTTTCTTGGAATTTTTACACTTTGGATGCATTTGAATTTTTACTGTATGTTGGATTTTCAAGGCCTTGAAAACATCTTCTTTATTTTGTTTTTCGTTTTGCTTTGTTTGTTTTTGTTGTTTGTGTTTGAGGATTTGTATTCTTTGTACATTTTGAAGTTGGATTTTGTACACTTATTGTGTGATGTGTGTGAGCATGCCTCTTATGATAGAGAAGCTTACCTGATTGCCCCCGGTATGGCGTGCATGAATAGGCTTGCTCTTTTAAATGTCTTCTTGGGAACGGGTCCATGAGATTCTACTCTCGTGAGGATTTCATCTTGATCTGATTGTTCGGCACGGATGAACACCGATGTAGAGCTGGGACTGTATCTCGGCCCACTTTTGTGTTTGATTGCCTCCAACTAAAGTATGTGTGGGTAGTCCGGCTTCTCAAAGGATCTTCTTTTCTGTAGATTTATGTGATTCCGGATTGCCCTTAGCATGGTGTGCCCGAATAGGCTTGTTCTTTTGGGCGTTCCACCTCTTTACATATTTACTTGATTTTATGCCGGATACAGTGGCCGATCATGTTGAGCTGAACCCATCCTTGCTCGTGAGGTCTATACGGACCTTTCCCTTTGAATCATGTACACAACAACATATACAAAAGATTGTGTATGCGTATGGAACTATGTGTGGAAAATATATGCATAAAGCTGTATACATGAAACACAAGCAAAGGATTAATGTACAAGAACTGTGTGTGCATATCTATATGTGTAAAAGACTGAATGCACGTAACATGCATGTGATATGCAAAAATGAATACACCACATCCCAGGTGGTTAAGGGATTCGTTGAGGATACTGCTCGGCTGTTCACATTTTCTGATGCTCCCAAGGATCTAGAAAAGTGTTGTCTTGGCTTTACGGACTCTGACCCATAATCTTTTTAAAGAGAACTAACTCGTGCGCATCTTTGCCCCCCAGCCAATGAGCATCTTGCCCCCAGGACTCTGAACCATGATCTGTATTATGCACTACCTGCCTAAAGGGAAGTTATTCAGGGTAATGATGTGTTATCGCTCCAAGCTTCAAAAGTCATTGTTTAAAAGGTAGTGCGTCCCTTATGGATTTTCACACTAGCTTTTTTTAGCGGGAAATACGTCCCTTTAGGGATTTTCACATAACCCTGTGCCTAATTTTTGCCTGGAATGGACCCAACCCAATCCAGCGGCTTTTATTTATTTTCATTTTTTAAAGGACAGACTGCCTGTTCCCAGGTTTTCACCCTACCCTTTGGCCTAACTTTTGCTTAGAGAGCCAGTCACAGTTTTCATCTCTAATGGCCCCCTTTTTTTTAAACTCTCTTGCCTTTTAGGTACCACTGCAAGAAAAGTTAAAGCTACTATCAAAGCCCCTTCCTAGAGCAATCAGCAGTTATTCTCTGAGGTATTTCTCTTTAGGCATCAGCTGCATTCCTTTACTTTCTGGATGAATGTGTTGCCAGATTAGGTGAGGTAACGAATGAGGATCGGGTTCTTTAGGGCTTCATGAGGCTGCCTTTTACATTATCGCCCATTGTTCTTGATAGTTTAGAGGGATTAACAATATAGCAAGGCATCCCTATCTTTCCAAGATGGACTTTTATCTTCAGTTTTAACCTCCATACATCATGGCCTCTAGGCAAGCTGCCGATGAAGACTATTATAGCATCTATCGGGGATTGTTCCTTTACTCCCACTAATGCATTCAAAAGGTAGGTGATTAGTCTTGCAGTGGATAATAGAACTCATCGACTTAGACATCTGGACGGTGATAGTAGTAGCAGAGCGTAGTCATTTGGATTTCATGCATTCAGCAATGAACAACATTTCTCTGTTTATAAATGAACTAGAAAATAATGAACATGTGTATTTGCAAAGATTATGTACATTTCGGTATGATTTCTCTATACATGATCATTATCTAACATCGATTCAAAATGCAAAACTACATCTAATCTCAGAGTAAATCTTGCAAGCATCAAACTCCTGTCTCGAATCAGCCCTCTCGGGTTTTCTTAATTGGACATTTTCTCTCAAGCCTCTAATTTTTGCCCAGGGTGCCTTTTTCGGTTTTCACCCTGACGAGGCACCCATTTTTAGCAAGGCCGCCTTTTTTCGGTTTTTGACCAGCGGGGCTTTTATTCTCTTCTTTTGATTTTTAGTCTTTAACCATGGACTTCTTGAGTCTGTTGATGTTGATCGGTTCATTGAAGTCATCTTCATCGCTGTCTGTTGAAAACTCTGCTCCCTTGGACAATAACCTCTCAAGAACAAATAGGCCTTCCTGCACTAGTTTGAACTTGCCTCATTTGTCTGGAACATTTGGACTCGTTTGCTTAAGGGCTAAACCTCCCTCCTTCAGTGGACGCTTTCTGACTTTCTTTCCGAATGATCGAGCAGAGTTTTCTCTAACAGATCTGACTATGGTAGTAATCTTATGACTCGTCCTTATTCGACGTGTTTAACTGTTGCTGCTATTATCGTGCCCTGTCGGCTTCCAAAATCTGGGCTTCTATGACCATCCTTAAAGATTTGAGTTCTACTTCAACGGGCCATACTGCTTTTGCCCCCTGTATCGAGGAATAAAAAGTGGCTCTTGTAGAGGTTCCGATGGCGGTTCTCTAGCTTCAAAGTGCAAAAGGCCATTTCTCTGCCCAGTCCTTGTAGTTTTGAACCATCTTGATCAAGATCTTCTTATTAGCAACCTCTGTTGCCCCATTAGTTTGAGGGCAATACAGAGAGGACTTGTGGTCTTTAATGCCATACGTCTGGAGTAACTCCCTAGCCTTAACCATAAAGTGTCCTTCTGTCCTTGAACTCTGCGTGGTGTGGAAGACCATCTTGACATGACCCTGTCCGTTGGGGCTGCAAGGCGCACCTCCCCTATGATGTCTATTTCCAAGCTCGAGCAACCTATATCCATTGCAATTCGATATAATTCTTGTGGTCCTTTTCAGAAGTCAAGAAAAATGGCAAAGTACGGGCACGTGTAGATCAGCGGGATTTGAACAAAGCTTGCCCCCCATGATTATTTTCTAATCTACATATTGATTCTTTTCCTTCTCTCTTTTTTGTATTTTATTTTTCTCTTTTTTTTTTTTCCTTTGTTCTTTTCTTCATGTTCTTTTTTCTTTTTGTTCTTTTGAAGATAAGCTTTGTTCAAATCCTAATAGTTTACACATACGTGCCCTCCTCCTCTTCTCGATTTTGTACAACATTGACCAACCAAGACTGGCATTGAACTTCGACTAGAAATTTTGGCTTCATTTCTGCTTGTGGATTCCTCTTTTTGACCTTTTCTGCCCCTTCCAGCTTCAATCTTCTGAGCTTCTGCGTGGCCGGTTCATGATTGTGGTGTGTTTGAATGATGTGCCTAGTGATTCCACGATCAACTCGTAGCGTGTCTTCATATATCCAGGCAAAGACTTTTTTTATATTGTTTTGAATTTCTCTCAAATTTTGATCTTGCTTCAGGAGTTGCATTAGATGCTATCAAGATTTTCTTGGGGTTTCCCAAAGTTATGAGATTAAATGGAATGGCATTAATGGAATCAATGTCAAATGAGTTATGATCATGATTATGCATAATTAAATTATAAGAAATATTGTACAAGTGAGCAAAAACGTTCATCTTATTAATGAAACTAGAATGTCATTATTAAATAGTTCAAAAAATAAAAAGAACATTCTAAATAGCTAATCAACTTCCATTCTTGCCAACACAGCTGTTGTAGTCGATGGTCCATTATCATCCCTAAGAACCGTCCTGCCTTTCCACTTAGGCACTTAGTCCATCTTATTCTTTCCCTCTCGCTTTTCTGGGTTGGAGATCTTCTTGGAATCAATCAGATCTTGAATGGCATGTCTTAAGGCCTTACAATAATCTGTGGTATACCCAGTGTGCTGGTGGAAGGTGCAATACTCATCCCCTTTGTGATCGGGCTGTCCCTGGCTTCTAGCGGGCCTAGCCGGCAATGGCTATAATATATCCTCTTTCATCAGTCTCTTGAGGACCCAGGATAAGGATATGCCTAAATTAAAAAAATGCCTTCGATTCACTTCTGTGGTTGGCGCTTTTTCTGTCCTTCGGACACTACTGCTATTATCATAACAACCCACTCTTAGACTTGCAGGACTGGTAATAGATTTATTGAGAGGTACTCGGGTAGTTGTAAGCTTAGACTTCATAATTTCTTTTTCAAGATCAGCTGTCTCTTTTTTCGTGCCTGAGGACTTAGGGATGTCTATTGGCTGTGAAGGCTCTATTCCTTCTGCCCTTCTTAATTGTTCTTGTAGCTGTATTAAAGACCCCTCCAATATTTCACCTAAGTGCGGACCTGAGCCTGACCTTAAATCATATCCTGCCCTTGATGGTTTACTATTCAGAGCTTGCATCACTACTGAAATGTCTTCCTTTTTAGGAATACAGTCGTGCTCTAGAGCAAGCTTCTTGTCTCTTCCTTGCTCGACTAGCAAAATAAAGGGCACCTTGGCTCTGGGTTTGAAAGGAAAAGGAGGTATTGCAGCTGTCTTTATACGAGCCTTCTTGACCGTGGCTAGCTCTACTTGGTTAAGGGTAGGGGTTGCCATAAGTTGAGCTTGGAGAACCAGCGCCATGGCATCCATTCTTTCTTTGATCACAGCCAATGGCCTTTTTTCAAGCTCTTCAAACCTTCTATCTATCTCCTGGGTAATCAAGGCACGAGTCTCTTCGGTCTGTTGCGAAGGGCCAGACATTTTTACTACCTTTAGATGCTCTGGCAAGGATGCTAAATCTTTGTCAGCCAATCCAAACTCTGATCACACTTTAGACAACTGTTGGGATCCCCTAATCATCCAAGCAAATGGTCTACAATGGCTGAAAAGCAAGGCTTAGAATGATGCATGAATAATATGCAATGCATGGTCGTGCTGTGCAATAAATGGTATACAGTGACTAAAAGAGATTACAATGATACATGTGAAACATTTGAAAAACTATACACAGGATGTTATGTACATGTAATAATTATATGCAAAGAATAGGATGTATATATAAGGAGGAAAAAAAATTTTATTTGTGCATGAATGACATGGATATGCAATGCATCATCCACAACCACATGCAAGTAGATAGATCCTTCCAACCTTATTGCCCCCACACACGAGGTCATATAGTCTCTGTCCTATGTGGGCTTGGCCCACGGGTTAGCAGGGAACCCGATGGACGCGCATGGTGCACGGCGAAAAATCGGCAGCATAACCTCTCCTAACTAATGCATAGGCGTATGAGTTGTGATCATTGTGTATTTAGGTAGTCCGAATAAGTTGACATGGGCCTATCGGGGCATAAAAGCCTTTGATAGGTGACTAATTGAATTACTTGGGTTTGTCCAATACAAAATGATCCATATAGCAAGCAAGGTATTATGGTTCATACCACCTAGGGGAAGTATCTATTGCCATTACATGAGCTTTGGCTAAGGTGATGTTACTTTAGGGCTACCTAAGCATGGTCCCTGCTAATGGGTCTAGCTCATCACGAGCGTAACGACCGATCGTGTCTCTATTTAATATACCATGATGGTACGAGGCTTAGGCTGGTGATTATCCTTAACACTTTCCTATATTGAGTGAACGTAGGGTCGTGCTTCGAGAACGCACCGGGGTCAAAAGAGGGACCAAACTAGCATAGATCTAAGGCTTTAACAAGATGCAATGCAGTTTCAAAAAAAGGATGAAATTTTTAAATTAAAACTCAATTGTAAATTTTAACCAAGGTACTTTCGAAGCGAAGTCTCTTTTAAGTGTCCCCAGTGGAGTCGCCACTATGACGCGCGCTGAACCCCGAGGTGCCCCAAACTGCCCGCTTTTAGGGCCTTCGGGATGAGGTTCATAAGAACTTGTAAGAAATTACAAGTGCGTCCATTTTAGGCAACAAGGAGGTTTCTTGGAGTCGCCACCCAATAGAACATTAGGAAAGGTCATCTGGCCTCAGTGAGCCTAAGACAGCGCTTGTTATGTCCATTATAGGCAAGCCGGAGGTGTCTTGGAGGCTTCCACCCTAATGATAGGATGGTTCTCTAGCCTCACACTTAGGCAAACCAGATGTGTCTTGGAGGCATCCACCCTAATAGAACATTAGGATGGCCTTCTCGCCTCGTGGCGCCTAGGACTGTGCAATTTTGAGCCTTTTACAGGACACAAGAGGTATCTTGGAGGCCCCATCCTAATAGAAAATTGAAATGGCCCTCTCGGCTTTGTGTCTTGGAGGCTTCCACCCTAATGATAGGTCCTCTAGCCTCACACTTGGGCAAACTAGAGGTGTCTTGGAGGCATCCACCCTAATAAACATTAGGATGGCCCTCTCGCCTCGTGGCGCCTAGGACTGTGCAATTTTGAGCCTTTTACAGGACACAAGAGGTATCTTGGAGGCCCCATCCCAATAGAAAATTGAGATAGCCCTCTCGCCTCGTTGAGCCCAAAGACCAGAGAAGGTTCGGGACTTCCCATTTATTCATACCTTGGTTAGGTTTATAGTTGAGTTTTGAATTTATCGTTTTATCCCATTTCTCAATCAATTTAATACAGTTAAATTAAAGCGCATATTGTCCATTCAGGGAAAGCGATAAATAAATAAAGTATAATTAAAGTAAACTGCATGAAAATAAATTACAATAAAACTTGGGGCGGAATACAACTCGTATTATAAATAAAATATGAATCATACATAAAATGGGATATACATTAAAGATTAGGACATTGGTTCTCGCATGCATGTTTATTATAAAATAATTTTGATGTAACAATTTTTATTTTGGATGGAGAAAATTGGGACAGTGGTCCCATTTTTATTAGGAAAGATTCCAAATTAATTAATAAAAATGTTTTTGTGATATTCTTTTTAGCGTGCCTAAAATAAATAATTTTATAAGAAAATTACATGGCAAAATAAATAAAAAAGCCAAATAAATGAAATATTACAAATAAAGCAAATAAATATTTAACCCAAACGAGCCTTCTGGATCTCCTCGTGTACTCGCAAAAATACCCAAAAGGGAAAATAAGATGTGAAATAAAAACAAAACACAAATGAAATAATGTTAGCAATTAAATCAATTAAATCAGTTAAATATACAGTAAATGATAAAATAAAATAAAATAAGATAAAATAAGGTGACATCAAAATGACAAATGAATTAACATGTTAACAATTTAAAATAAATGAGAAAAATGTGTTATGAATGACAAATGAATTAAATGATGTGATTTAAATAAATAAAACATGTTAATGAATTAACACATAAAAATATGAACATGATAATAATAATAATAATAATGAAAATGAGGACAAGCCAATAAATGAATAAACAACGAATATATAACAATAACAATGAAAAAAATGATAAAAATGATGAATAAAAGAATGATGAAAATAATTAAATAAGTGACATGATTAATTAATGTTATCACAATTAATATGAAAAATTTACATGGCAAAAAGATTAATTCAAATGAATTAATTAATTACATGTTAAAAATAATGAGAAATCAAAGCAAAAATAAATTATTTACATGTTAGCAATAATAAGAAATCAATATTTATATGTTCGAGATGATAAGAAATCAATATTTACATGGACAAAAATAATATATAAACATATTAAATGAGACACATATAAAAACAATAGAATAATAAATGAAAATAATAAAATATACATGTTAGTAAATTAAATATGAACAAAATAACAAAAATAGGAATAAAAAGATTAGGCCCAGAATGTTTACCCTCAAAGTTTCGGATTCGATGAAGGTAAAAATTATGATTGATTTTCTTGTTCTTGATTTGCAAGATTAGAATTGAATAATAAAAATGAATACATTTGAAAAAAAATGATGAAAAAAAAAAAGTAAAAAAGGTTTTCAAGAATAAACAATTATTTTGTTTGTCTCAAAAAGAATTATTCATGAAAAATTTTATTTTTAGAAAATCAAATGAAAAATTTAGATTTCAAGAACAAACAATTATTTTGTTTGCCCCAAAATCGATTTTTCATCAAAAAACTCAATAAATAAATCTTTAAAAAACTTAATTGAAAAAATATATAACAAAAAAAGAGAAAAAAATTGAATTTTGAGAACAAATAATCACTTTATTTGTCTCAAAATTAATTTTTCAACAACAAAACTCCTTCTAAAAAATATTTTAGAAGAAATTCCATTGAAAAAAAAGAAGTAGAAGAACTGACATTTTTATTTTATTTGAGGAAAAAATCTGAAAATCTAGAGAGAAATGTTGAAAAAGAAAAAAAGAAAACTTAAAAAAACCTAAAAGAAATCCCCTAAAAAATTTTCCACCCTTGAAAAAATTTCATCATTTTCTTTTTATATGAAGAAAAGGTTAAAACCTAACTAATTAATGAAAAAATGTTAATTAAATCAGATATAAATTATTTTAAATTTTAAAAGTGGAAAAAAACCTTTAAAAACCCTAAAAAATGGGATAAAAAAAAACGGATATTTAGGTGAAAAATCAGAAAAAAATCAATTTTGGGTGAAATGGACGTTTTATGGCGGAACAGGGGCAACCGACGGGCGTCGGTCGCGCGCCCAACGCGCTGCACATCGCTCCGCGCGGGCGACGCGCGCGGGCGCTGCGCACCTGCGCGCGTTGATATTCGCGGAATTTTTTTTTTAAATTTAACTAAAAAAAACTATAATTTCTAAACCCCATTTTCAAATCTAATTTTCAATATATTTTTTTATTATTTTTATTTTTTCACTCTAAAATGTAAATTTGAACAGGAAATTATCACTTTTAACCTTTTTATCTGTGAGTAGGCATGTTATCATCATTGGGTAACTCTGATCTGAGCTATCTCAGGACCCGGTGTCTACCCATAATTTAAATATCATATAGTGGAACGGAGCTCTCGGAGCCATTCAATCCGGTAACACATGTTATGACGTTAGAGGTGGCAAGTTGGGCGGGTTGGGCGGGTTTGGGTTGGGTCACTAATGGGCGGGTCATAAATGGGCGGGTCACAAATGGGCCAAAAAGCATGGGTCACAAATGGGCCAAATATCTAAATGGGTTGGGCGGGTTGGGCCAACCCACGGGTTAAAAACTTCTTGAATATATAAAAAATTTATAATAATACGCAAATGGATCGGGTGGTCCAAACGGACTGATTTTGATCCAAACGGATTTAATAACCCAAATGGGCCTCTTAAGACCCAAACGGGCCGAAATGTAATTTGATTTTTTTAATTCATTTTTAATAAAAAATAATTTTCTATATAATAAAGGGATATTAAAGTGACTAATGTAAAATAATTTGGCCCAAATGGATTGAATGGGCCAAATGGGTTGCTTAAGGCCCAAACGGGCCGAATGGATTGGATGGGCCATTTAATCCATTTTTAATGAGAAATAATTTCGGATATAATGAAATGATATTAAAGTGACTAATATAAAATATTTGACACAAATGGATATACAAATAGCAAGTAATTATTCATTTTAAAATATTAATCTTACAAAAATATCGTATATACAAATAGTAAGAAATAAGCGTTTTCCGATCACTTCACACTTTGATTTTGTTTTGAAAATTTAATATCCTTTCCCATATGATATTGACAGTCATCCTCAGCTGCAATATTAATAAATATCTAATCAGAATATTATAAGATTACGCAAAATATGACAAGTTGGGTTATTAATTGCATATGACGCAAAAAGTTCATACAACTTATCCTTAATTTCTCTGCATTCATATTGAGCAACAATCTCATCTCCAAATAACTTTCTATAAGAAAATGTTATAAAATCCAACTTATAACGAGGATCTAAAATAACAGCAAATGAAAGAATAGTGCTGTAGCAGTCCCAGTACTTCTCAAACTTATCAAACATCAAAGTAGTCATATCCTTAATACACTGATCTTCACTTATTTTTCCTTCCAACAACAACAGATGAATCCTCAAAACGCTATAAAAGTACATATTTGAAGTGGGATAACAGGTTCCTGAAAAAAGATTTGTAATATCTTGAAAAGGCTTCAATATATTACATATTTTCTCAACTAAAGTCCACTGATCATCAGTTGGATTCCAAATAAATGTCGAGTCAACAACAGCCAAATATGAAAAAGCCTTTCGATAAAAAAGGGCTCTATCAAGCATCATATAGGTAGAATTCCACCTTGTGGGACAATCCAACCACAATCCTTGATGGTATGAAATCGAAATCATTCCATATAGAAGATACACGTCGTCTTTTGGAAGTGGCTTCTGCAGAAGTGTCATTGCTCTCATCCAGACTACAAACACTAGGATCCATTCTACATAAAACAATAAAGAAATTTACTTTGTTAACAATAAAGAAAACATCAAATATATATATATATATATATAATGAAAACAAGCAAATTATGAAGCATGAAACAGTAATCAATACCTACTAATTATAACAAAAACTCCTCCATAACATAAGCAATACTTAGAAAGAAACAGTAGAAGATTGAAGAAGGGCAGATAGTTAAAGCTATATTCTGATTCAGATTTAGTAATCTTTGACATAGAGATAGACGCAATGCTCATGAAGCCCAACCCATGTCTGATATTGAAAGAACCATTACCGTTTAAAACACAATATCAATCATAATATACAAAGCCTATTTCAGTTCCATTTACCTGTTCTAAAAGAAAAAGAAAATCAAATAAGTTACTGAAACCTTTCGAGATGTCTATTAATTAAAAATTAGTTTCGAAAACTTTTAAACACGCTCAGACACCCTAGCTAAAGATGCCACATATAACAAGTTTAGCTGTATAGCTATCTGTATGAATATTTAATCTATAATCCCACGACTAGGAAAGCCAATAGCTTATAAATCTTATCCTGTTCCTACACAGAAACAAACTGATCTTTAGTTCTTTCCATATAATAATAATAATAATAATAACAGTCATCTAACAAGAAGGGCTCAGTCAGCCCTGGTGACTCAGCTCCTTGTTTAAAACTTCAAATAGAACAAATTAAAGAAAGAATCGAAGGATCAAACAGTATTAACTTCCATCAATATTATAGGAAGGTGCAGAAAGAAAAGGCATGTCATAAACAGAGACAATATACAAATTCTAGAACTTTAAACAAGTCCAAAGAAAATCCAAGAGGCAAGAAAGAACAAGAAGCCTCTCATCAAATCTAATCCTGGAAATCTAAATCAAATCAAAACTATGAAGTAAAATCAGAAACATTCAACCTCAAAACTCAAACAGGCTATTAAAGCCACCTTTTCTAATACAGATTTCAGAGAAACAAAGAGCAATTGTAGTGCAATAAATAAAAAAACCATCAAATTTGAATAGGGCGAACAGAATTTAGGCAAGCAAATCCTCACAAAGTCGAAAGATAAATAAACAAGTATTAACTATATAAATATATAAGATGATAAAACATGACAATTCCATAAGAACAGATTCTTCAATTCAATAATAAACTGATAGACATTTAATTATCATATTAGTAGATTCTCAGTTCATGGTTCCAAAACTAATGATATTATTAGTAAATTCTCAGTTCATGGTTCGCAAGTTAATCATCAAATCTATAATTGGTTATACAAGTGCAGGAGCAGCCTAAACCATTCGATTATTTGGGAGCTTGGTTATGTCATCATGTTGAAAACACTCTCAAGCTATAATTCAAAGATGAGAATGATATTGTTTCTTATTGACTTTGATTATTTCATCTCCAAAACAGTCCTATTCCTCAATAATTTAATTAGAAAATCACAGTGATTTGTTAACAATAATTTAATTAGAAAATCAAATCATGTTGTAACCAAGCTAAAGCAGCAGCAGGAGGTTGAGGAAGCGGATGACAACCAGTAGCAAACTCATAAGCATAATGACATAACCAATCAGTTAGGAAATTAGCTTCACGATCCACATGAACAATACAAACCTCATCAAAATTCTGCAACTCATTTCTAATAAGATTTATCAAGAAAGAGCAAGGAGCATTTATAGAATCTTGCACAAATCAAGACTTGGTTAAGAAATCTATAACTTCAACTTGATTCACGAACATATAACCCATTTCAACATAAACAGAAATCAATGAAAATTATAAACAGAAATCAAACCAAAATAAATCAAACCCATTTACCGGAGAATCGTTGACGGAGGACAGCCAAAGAAACTGAACGAGTGGCAGCGAGCGAGGGAGAGAACGCGGCGACGACTGGATGGTGGAGAGTCAGAGATGCGGCGAGGCTGGAAGGAGTCGATGGAGAGAGCTCGAAAGCGAGAAAGAGATGGGCACAGAAAAAACAGACCCGTTGGGCATTTGTGGGTAGACCCGAACGGGTCAATTTTTTTATGGGTCTTAATTGGGCGGGTCTAAATGGGTATAGTTTTTATTGGGTTGGGCTTGGGTTAATTTTTTTTGGGCGGGTTGGGCGGGGTTTTTGGGCCTGGGCCAAATTTGACACCTCTATATGACGTAGTACTGCTAACTCCCTATTTCTCCAATTCTTTTCTATTTTTACTAAGGGCACATCTACTTAAATTTCCATTACAATTTAATAATATAGTCTCATAATAATTCTTAAGCTCATATTTTCAAGTTTATTCCCATTATTTCCTTCAAAATTTAACTTAATTCACAGAACTTTATCTCTGCACATGAATTCATTTCTCAATATTGTTATTATTATTATTATTATTATAAGCATCAAATTGGCATTAATATTTCATCAACTTTCGGACAAAGCATCCCAAAGTGACAATCACATTCACTTTCCTCAAGTTAATCTCTAAAACTTATTAATTGAAACCAATTAAACATAAATTATGAAAGATTCCTTTAAATCCTAACCAGGGCCAATTCGGCCACACCATGAATCCACACACACACACACACACACACACACACATATATATATATATATATATATATATATATATATTTCAATATCTTCAATTAAGTTTTTATAATATCCAACATATTTCATCATATCAAATAATCAAAATAATGTGCATACAATTTCTCAAATTCAAGCATAATGTATGTAAATGTAGGAATCAACAAATTACACCTTTCAAAATCAATTTAAAACATGTTGTACATCTCAATTTAATACTCAATTTAATAGTTATAACATAATTTTCATAACCCCTAAATTTTCTTAAAGTACCCTAAATTAATAAAACACAGTTTATTAAGGAAAAATAAATTTGCTTGAACACATACTTAATTGATGTCAATTCTTCAAATTAGACTCACAAGAGCTTCAATTCCACCATTAATTCTTCATTTCTTTCTTTTTTCCTTTTCCTTTCATCTTTAACTCATCTTCTTTATTTTCATAAAAATGCATAAAATTCAATTTCATGCATTTTTATTCATCAATGGATGTAATTATACTAGAATCATGCATTAAAAATAATTAAAATCCTAATAATTACCTTGCTCAATTTTGGATACTATTCACCCAATAAGCCTATTTACTACTTTTTCATCTTTTCTCCAAAATTGTTGTTGATTTGATGATTTTTGGGACCTTAATTTGAAGATTTGATGTTTAGATGTTGATTTAAGAATTAAAGAGTGGAAAATAAGTGGAAAGTTAGGCTTTGGAGTGAAGAAAATGTAAGAAATAAAAAAAAATGAAGAAAGGAGAATGAAGGGGCTGTTCTCGACAGCCAAGGAAAAAGAAAGGGAAAAGATGGCAAAAATGCCATTTGGTCCCTTGAAAATCTCCTTAAAAGTCCAATAGTTATAATGAAAATGAAACTTAATTTAATAAATGCCAAACTTCCACTCTTTTATTTTATTTTTCAAGATCCAAGATTAAATTTTAATTTTAATCCATTAATTGGATTTAATTCAACTAAAAATATCCCCATTTAATAATTTTAAAAATTCAGAGTCGAAAATTACTCGGGTGCTATTTATTTTTTCAGGTCTAAAACAACTCCGTTAAAATTTATAAATTCTTTTCTTCGTCTTAATAAATAATACCATTAAAATATCAATTCCATATAAATACCTTAATTAATATCATATATTTTTCCATTAATATGGTCAGATTTGATTTTCACCCCCTTTTAGGTCAAACTTTGACCACCGGTCAACTTTGGTCAGAAAATACTATTCATGAAACTGGAAATTTTGGGCCAAACACAGTATGAATCTGAATAACCAATCACTTATAGGTGATCTGATTTCCTATATGTGAGCATGTAATCCTTGGTGCCTTGTAAATACCTAAGGACTTTCTTTATAGCTTTCCAGTAGTCTATTCCTGGATTACTTTGATATCGGCCTAACATTCTAATAACAAAACTGGTGTTTGGTCGAGTACAAGTCTGAAGGACATTGCATTTCACTAAATTTATCCCCTTTCTGAATTGGAACTACCCTTGTTGAGCATTTTTTTCATCTTAAATCTCTCTAATACTAAACTAATATATCTGTTCTAAGACAATCCTAACAATCTTTGTGCCCTATCACTGAATATTTCTATTCCAATCACATAAGATGCCTCACCCATGATAGAAATTTCTTTACATCATGTAACAAGCCCAAATCATTAGCAACCAAAAGAATATCGTCAATATACATTACCAAAAAAATGAACATGCTCCTACTGACCTTCATATAGATACACCTATCAATAGTGTTCTTTACAAAACCATAAGAGGTAATGGTATCATTGAACTTAAGATACCACTGTCGGGAAACTTGTTTCAAACCATATATTGATTTTTTTAATTTACATACCATATTTTCCTTTTCTGCAATCACGAAACCTTCCTGTTGATCCTTATAAACTTCTTATTTTAAGTCACCATTCAGAAAAGCTATATTTACATCCATTTGGTGAAGCTCTAAATTATAATGAGCTACCAAAGCCATAACAATTCTTAAAGAGTCATTCTTTGCAACCGAAAAGAATGTCTCTTTAAAGTAAATGCCATTATTTTGAGTATAATCTTTGGCTACAAGTCTGGCATTATACCTTTCAATGTTGCCTTTCGAGTCCCTTTTGGTTTTAAAGACTCATTTATAACCCACTTGCTTTAAGCCTTTAGGTAACTCAATTAGGTCCTAGACTTGATAACATATTAGAGCAACAAGTTAATATTCCAAACCCACAAGAAGAGACTGTCAATAATGAACCAGTAAATGATGTGCAAGTCATAAATGATCAAAGTGACACCACAAGAGGAATAACAACTTGAGAAGAGACACTGGGTGAAGATTTTTCCACCTAAATCTCTTGAATATCCACATTTTGTGGTTCCTCACTCCAACTAATTTGTCCATTTCCAATGAACCTAGCATTTCCAGACTCAACTATCCTTATACCATGGTTAGGACAGTAAAATATGTACCCTTTGGACTTTTCTGGATAACCGATGAAGTAACCACTAATGTTTCTTGCATCAAGTTTCTTTTTATGATAATTATAAATCCTTATTTCCGTTGGGCAACCCAAACATGCAGGTGCCTCAAGCTAGGTTTCCTACTTATCTATAATTCATAAGGTGTCACAGGAACTGCTTTACTAGGAACCCTATTAAGTAGATATACAACTGTCTTTAATGCATACATCCATAAAGATAAAGGTAAATTAAAGTAACTTAACATACTATTAACCATATCCATAAGAGTATGATTCCGCCTTTCAGTTACACCATTCTATTGTGGTGTACTAGGCATTGGATACTGTGCACAAATGCCCCGACTTTGAAGAAGTTTTGCAAATAAACATTGACACTGTCCATTCTCATCATATTTACCATAATATTCACCACTTCTATTTGACCTTACTACTTTCACTTTTCTACCTAATTGTCTTTCCATGTCATTAATGAACACTTCAAGAATGTCCATTGATTGAGACTTTTCATGCAGTAAATAGAGATAACAATAACATGAATAATCATCAATAAATGTGATAAAATACTTTTCACCACCCCAAGATGGAACATGAAATAAACCACATATATCAGTGTGTATTAATTCAAGTAACTCAGTATTTTTCGTGGTTGAATTCTTAGATATGTTTTTTGCTTGCTTGCTTGCCTTTAATGCAATCCACACACACATCCCAATTAGTAAAATCTAGTTGAGGTAAGATTTCACTTTTCACTAACCTCATCACCCTTTTCTCTAGATATATGACCTAACCTTTGATGGCATAAGTAGGTAGAGTGTTCATTACGTGCACTACATTTATTTCCCATATTATGTTCAATATAAAATAAGGATTCAGAATAATTGATGTTAAGGTTGAAACGATATAAACCATCCATTAGTGTACTAGAACCATAATAGTATTGTTGTTTATACAAAGAAAAAGCATCATTTCCAACATTGAATTTAAAACCTATCTTATCTAACTTACTAACAGAAACTACATTTCTAGCACATTTGGGAACATAAAGATACTTTTCAAGATCTAGACTACAAACCAATGTCTAAGATTAATCCGTACATCCCAATTACTTCTATTCGTGCCTTCATTCTGTTACCCATATACATAAACTTTTCAGTTCCCTTTATGGTTTGGATTGAAAGGAATCCCTGCATAATATGTGATACATGAGTAGTTGCACCTAAATCTAACCATCAAGTACTATTGGGTACCTCAATAATGTTGGATTCAAAACATTCTGAAACACAGTACTTACCTTTCTTTTCGAACCAAGCCATCTTTCTTGAAGTGACCAACTTTGTTGCAGAAGAAACAACGTTGCTCTTTATGGATTTGGCCCTCATTAACCTCTATTGGGGTTTTATACTTCTTGTTGTTCTTCTTTCCTGGCTTTTCCTTTATGTGACTGGCTTCATTGTGTACTATAAGATGAACAGAGTGTTCCTTCATTTTCTTTCATCACCCTTCCTCCTGTACCAATATGGCCTTGATTTCTTGAAAGTTCCATTTCTCCTTAAGAGTGTTATAATTCACTTGGAACTGACCAAATTCGGGGGGAAGTGTGTAACACCCCAATACCCCCTGAGAGGATACTGTGGCACCAAGCACTCACACACGAACATACATAAACATACAGATACACATACATACATATTTAAGTGGAAGCAGCAAACCAAACATAAGTGATCAACAAACTATAAGAGTATTCTTTTTACATTTGCATGTGCATATAAATTTACAGAAATATACTTTATACAGAACAAAAGTATTCTATACATATACAAATCTTTAATCATTACAAAAAGATGTACATAACGAAAACACAAAAGAACTCTCAACAAGCTCCAAACTCCTAGTGGCCAATACCTGCAGATGCATTGCTCCAAAACCGAACCTGCAACTTAGACGAAAAAACACCCGTGCTAAGCGATAACGCTTAGTGGGGATAAACAGAACATGGGACTTCTATCAAAGTCACGAAATATAACACACACTGCACATCAATAGTCATGTAAATGTCATATATGATAAAGACACATTTTTCTATCTCATGCTTATGTTCATACACTTGTACAATTTAACATGTTATTGGCATTTCATGCAAAGGCATAAACGTATAAAAGCCTCGACTGCATCTCTTATATAATATTGGACATTTACTAGCTTGAATTCACATCAATGGTGGATACGAGTACCCTGGATACCGGTTAACAGTATCACAACATATGGAGACCTAACTCAATTAACTGAATAATCAAGGTATTCAACATATAGGTACTCATGGTACCACTCTAGCAGTTGCACTCTAACCCTTTATAAGTATGCTTATTTATCCACTACTATGACTATTCAGGCTTAAACCTATAAACTCTATACAATAATCAAGTGCTCTACAAATATTCATGAATCTACTAAGTTACTGACCTCCATTCAATTCAAGTATTAACTAAGAAAACCATGTAAAACATACTAATAATTCATGTAAAAACTCATAAACAAAGACTACTCAAAGTACCAAGAGGGGTCGCACTCGCGATCTTCATCGCGCTCGCAACAGAGAGCTAGATTGCTTCTGTCGTGCCCGCGCTCGAGGTCGCACTCACGCACTCATGAGAGCCCACGACAGATAATCAGCCCGGCCGTAACTCGGCAACCGAGATCCTAGTCGCGCTCGCGACAGAGAGCTCCACTACAGAAGCTCGGATGATCGAGCTGTATTGCGCTCGCGATAATGGTTGCGCTTGTGACAGAACAAATCTTCCCACTCACATTCTGGTTAACACAACTCTATTCAAGCCAACATTCACACACAATACTCTTATCACATGCACACTAATATGCACATAATCATCAGATCACATATTCACGTCACAATACTCATCAATAACCAATCCTATTCAATCTAACAACTAAGAGAGCTATTGAACTATATCAAAGCCCTCAAATTCCTAATCATTTATCATGCATCTAAAGACCAATTAAGTATAATAACAGCTCAATAACATGCATAAAAAAAACACACACGATCCCTACCTCAAAATTTGCTTGACCACTATCTCTTCTTCAGCTCAAATCTTCTCCTTGCCTTGTCTTTCGTCTTGCCAACAGCTTCCATGCACAAAATCACCCAAACAAATACTTAATCCATTTAGTCATTTTACTTTAAGTCAAAAACAAAAATGCAACAAGAAAAAGATCTTGATCCGAAAATCCATCCCTTACCTCTTCGAACTCACTACAAAACCCTCACTACACTCTTCAAACCAATCCAAGCAAAAGCTTAGCTTGAGGTGCTCAAATAGAAGAGAAGAAGAAACACAAGAGGAATGACAAAAGAAAGAGAAGAAGAACCAAAAGAAACAAAATGTAGAAAGTTAAAAACAAAAGGAAGAGGAAACCGGACCAACTAAACTATTCAAGGTCAATAACCCCTAATTAAAAGCCACCCACTCACATTAATGGCCACCAAGATGCATTTAGGTCCCCAAAACATAATTCACTTAATCAATATCATGGTCTAGACCAGATGTTCATCTCCCAAAGCGGCCACATGTCCAAACTCTAATTAAAACCCATTAAATTCAACTTTTATTGGATTTTCGCAAGAATGTTCTGTCGCGCTCGCGATAAAACCCTTGCTCAATCCACTTATGCATCCACTTGGCCAAACTCCTTCAAACAAATTTCTTTCCTTAAATTATCTTATATACTCCTTCAATTATGTCCCCTTTTACTCATACACTCCTAAATACTCAACGAAAAACACTGCAAATCCTACTAGGGTCCAAATTGGATTGTTACAATTCTCCTCTCCTTAAGAAATTTCGTCCTCGAAACTTTCCTGCTACTATACACATGACTAATCTATACTTTGCCATTAACCAAATACATAATCTTTAACATTTAAGAAACTTACTAGATGATCCTGCAGGTTCCTCCTCTGCCTCTATGATCATGGCATATACTTTTGCTGGACCACCGGATGGAATCGGCTTCTCCACCATTTCTGATGGCGCTCGAGCAGTTCTACTTCTTCCTTTTCTGCTTCTAATAACTCCCGACTTATCCACATTATCTTCACTCACTTACGCAATTATGTTCTCTCTAAACTTGGGGCAATTGGCAAGCATGTGTTCCATGCTGTCACACTTAAAACAGGCTCTTGTGAGCTTCCTACACTGACCCTAGTGATGCCTCTGACAGTGATCACATTTCGGTGCAGCACTCCCTCTACTGAAGGGTGGAATAGCACTTCTAATCGAAGTAGGCACTTGAGCCGCCTCTTGAACAGCCTGTCCACTAACAGTTTCCCACGATCTCTTACCTCCACTCATATTTCTACCGGTTACCTTCCTCTTATGATCTCTCTTTTGTTTTAATAGTTCTGACTCCTCTAACTTTATGGCCGCCAATACTAACTTGTAATAACTAACTGACTACAATGCAGCCATTACTGACAACGGCCCTCTAATACTCTCCTTCAATCCATCTTGAAATTGCCGACACCTGAAATCTTTATTAAGCAGAACATCAGGCACATACTTACTCAACCTACTGAACTCTTTTTCATATTCACCTATCGTCATGTTTCTTTGCTTCAAGCTCACAAACTCTTTCCATTTTGCCTCTCTATAGGACTTAGTCACATATTTCACCTTGAATTCATAGATAAAGAACTCCCACATTAAATCAGCTGGTCGCTAAGGGTTCCTCAACACTAGATTCCACTAGTCATATACTGAACCCTACAATAATGACACAGCACACGCCACTCTCTGATTCTGTGGGCAATTAATCTCTTGTAAAATTCTTTCAGTCCTCTTCAGCCAAAACTTGGTCACATCAAATTGGTCCAAAGAAGTTCCACATAACTCCTTCGCGCCTCTCTTCCTAATAAGGTCCGTAGGAGCCTTAGGAGCCATCAATCTATCTATCAGATGCGTTAGCCCTTGCACCAATACCGAGTTATCCTGAGCAGGACCTAACCTTTTAGCTGGAGGTTGCTCAGGCGCAGGCTGATTACCTCTCGTTGGATTCACACTACCCGTAGTCTCAACTATATCCTCACTCGGATCAAACTCGATCTACACTCTACGAAACAACATCTACATTAGGCCACAACACTAAAAAACTCACATACATCTACTCTATAGTATAACATCTTATTGTCCTGAACTGCCAAAACCTATGCTCTGATATCAATAAACCTGTAAGACCCCAATAACCCCTGAGAGGATACCTGGACGCCAAGCACTCACACCCTAACATACATAAACATACATACACACATACATACATACTGAAGCGGAAGCAGTAAACCAAACATAAGTGATCAACAAACTACAAGAGTATTCTTTTTACATTTGCATGTGCATATAACTTTATAGAAATATAATTTATATAGAACAAAAGTATTCTATACATATACAAATCTTTAATCATTACAAAAAGATGTACATAATGACAACACAAAAGAACTCTCAACAAGCTCCAAACTCCTAGTGGCCAAGACCTGCAGATGCACTGCTCCAAAACTGAGCCTGCAATCTACACGAAAAAATACTCGTGCTAAGCGATAACGTTTAGTGGGGATAAAAAGAACATGGGATTTCTATCGAAGTCACAAAATATAACACACACTGCACATCAATAGTCATGCAAATGTCATATACGATAAAGACACATTTTTCTATCTCATGCTTATGTTCATACACTTGTACAATTTAACATGTTATTGGCATTTCATACAAAGGCATAAACGTATAAAAGCCTCCACTGTATCTCTTATACAATATTGGACATTTACTAGCCTGAATTCACATCAATGGTGGATACGGGCACTCTGGATACCGGTTAACAGTATCACAACATATGGAGACCTAACTCAATTAACTGAATACTCAAGGTATTCAACATATAGGCACTCATGGTGCCACTCTAGCAGTTGCACTCTAACCGTTTATAAGCATACTTATCTATCCACTACTATGATTATTCAGGCTTAAACCTATAAACTCTATACAATAATCCAATACTCTGCAAATATTCATGAATCTATTAAGTTACTAACCTCAATTCAATTCAAGTATTAACTAAGTAAACCATATAGAGCATACTAATAATTCATGTATAAACTCGTAAACAAAGACTACTCAAAGTACCAAGAGGGGTCGCGCTCGTGACAGAGAGTTAGATTGCTTCTGTCGCGCCCGCGCTCAAGGTCGAAGCCAAAAGCACCTCGATCGCGCTCACGCATGCATGAGAACCCGCGATAGACAATCAGCCCGGCCGTAGCTCGGCAACCGAACTCTCTATCGCGCTCCACTGCGAAAGCTCAGATGACCGAGCTCTGTCGCACTCGCGATAGAACCAATCTTCCCACTCAGATTCTGGTTAACACAACTCTATTCAAGCCAACTTTCACACACAATACTCTAATCACATGCACACTAATATGCACATAATCACCGGATCACATATTCACATCACAATCCTCATCAGTAATCAATCTTATTCAATCTAACAACTAAGAGAGCTGTTGAACTATATCAAAGCCCTCAAATTCCTAACCATTTGTCATGCATCTAAAGACTAATCAAATATAATAATAGCTCAATAACATGCATCAAACAAACCACACACGATCCCTACCTCAAAATTTGCTTGACCACTATCTCTTCTTCAGCTCAAATCTTCTCCTTGCCCTTGTCTTTTGTCTTGCCAACAGATTCCATGCACAAAATCACCCAAACAAACACTTAATCCATTTACTCATTTTGCTTTAAGTCAAAAACAAAAATCCAACAAGAAAAAGATCTTGATCCGAAAATCCATCCCTTACCTCTTTAAACTCACTACAAAACCCTCACTACACTCTTCAAACCAATCCAAGCAAAAGCTTAACATGAGGTGCTCAAATGGAAGAGAAGAAGAAACACGAGAGGAAGGACAAAAGAAAGAGAAAAAGAACTAAAAGAAACCAAATGTAGAAAGTGAAAAACAAAAGGAAGAGGAAAACGGACCAACTAAACTATTCAAGGTCAACAACCCCTAATTAAAATCCACCCACTCACATTAATGGCCACCAAGTTGCATTTAGGTCCCCAAAATAAAATTCACTTAGTCAATATCATGCTCTAGACCAGGTGTTCATCTCCCAAAGTTGCCACATGTCCAAACTCTAATTAAAACCCAATAAATTCAGCTTTTATTGGATTTTTGTAAGAATGTTCTGTCGCGCTCACGATAAAACCCTTGCTCAATCCACTTATGCATCCACTTGGCCAAACTCCTTCAAACAAATTTCTTTCCTTAAATTATCTTATATACTCCTTCAATTATGTCCCCTTTTACTCATACACTCCTAAATACTCAACGAAAAACACTGCAAATCCTAATAGGGTCCAAATTGGATTGTTATAATTCTCCCTTCCTTAAGAAATTTCGTCCCCGAAATTTTCCCGCTACTATACATATGACCAATCTATACTTTGCCATTAACCAAATACATAATCTTTAACATTTAAGAAACTTACTAGATCTGCCTCTCTGATCATGGCATATACTTTTGTTGGGAAGGAATCGGCTTCTCCACCATTTCTGATGGCGCTCGAGCAGTTCTACTTCTTCCTTTTCTGCTTCTAATAGCTCCCAACTTATCCACATTATCTTCACTCACTTGCGGACCTATGTTCTCTCTAAACTTGGGGCAATTGGCGAGCATATGTTCCATACTGTAACACTTAAAACAGGCTCTTGTGAGCTTCCTACACTGATGCCTCTGACAGTGATCACATTTTGGTGTAGCACTCCCTCTACTGAAGGGTGGAATAGCACTTCCAATCGAAGTAGGGGCTTGAGCCGCCTCTTAAACAGCCTGTCTACTAACTATTTCCCATGCTCTCTTGCCTCCACTCATATCTCTACCTGATACCTTCCTCTTTTTATCTCTCTTCTGCTTCAATAGTTCTAACTCCTCTAACTTTATGGCCGCCAATACTAACTTGTAATAACTGACTGACTACAACGCAGCCATTGCTGACAATGGCCCTCTAATACTCTCCTTCAATACATCTTGAAATTGCCGACACTTGAAATCTTTAGTAAGCAGAACATCAGACACATACTTACTCAACCTACTGAACTCTTTTTCATATTCACCTATCGTCATGTTTCTTTGCTTCAAGCTCACAAACTCTTTCCATTTTGCCTCTCTATAGGCCTTAGTCACATATTTCTCCTTGAATTCATAGATAAATAACTCCCACATTAAATCAGCTGGTTGCTAAGGGTTTCTTAACAATAGCTTCCACTAGTCATTTGCTGAACCCTGCAGCAATGACACAGCACACACCACTCTCTGATTCTGTGGGCAATTAATCTCTTGTAAAATTCTTTCAGTCCTCTCCAGCCAAAACTTGGCCACATCAGATTGGTCCGAAGAAGTTCCACTGAACTCCTTCGCGCCTCTCTTCCTAATAAGGTCCGTAGGAGCCTTAGGAGCCATCAATCTATCTATCAGATGCGTTAACCCTTGCACCAATATCGAGTTATCATGAGCAGGACCTAACCCTTTAGCTCGAGGTTGCTCAGGCGCAGGCTGATTATCTCCCGCAGGATTCACACTACCCATAGTCTCACCTATATCCTCACTCGGATCAAACTTGATCTACACTCTACAAAAAAACATCTACATTAGGCCACAACACTAAACAACTCACATATATCTACTCTATAGTATAACATCTTATTGTCCTGAACCGCCAAAACCTACGCTCTGATATCAATAAACCTGTAACACCCCAATACCCCCTGAGAGGATACCGGGGCACCAAGCACTCACACCCTAACATACATAAACATACATACACACATACATACATACTGAAGCGGCAGCAGTAAACCAAACATAAGTGATCAACAAACTACAAGAGTATTCTTTTTACATTTGCATGTGCATATAACTTTATAGAAATATACTTTATACAGAACAAAAGTATTCTAAACATATACAAATCTTTAATCATTACAAAAAGATGTACATAATGACAGAACTCTCAACAAGCTCCAAACTCCTAGTGGCCAAGACCTGCAGATGCACTGCTCCAAAACTGAACCTGCAATCTATACGAAAAAATACCCGTGCTAAGCGATAACGTTTAGTGGAGATAAACAGAACATGGAATTTCTATCGAAGTCACAAAATATAACACACACTGCACATCAATAGTTATGCAAATGTCATATATGATAAAGACACATTTTTCTATCTCATGCTTATGTTCATACACTTGTACAATTTAACATGTTATTGGCATTTCATGCAAAGGCATAAACGTATAAAAGCCTCCACTGCATCTCTTATACAATATTGGACATTTACTAGCCTGAATTCACATCAATGGTGGATACGGGTACTCTGGATACCGGTTAACAGTATCACAACATATGGAGACCTAACTCAATTAACTGAATACTCAAGGTATTCAACATATAGGCACTCATGGTGCCACTCTAGGAGTTGCACTCTAACCGTTTATAAGCATACTTATCTATCCATTACTATGATTATTCAGGCTTAAACCTATAAACTCTATACAATAATCCAATACTCTGCAAATATTCATGAATCCATTAACTTACTAACCTTTATTCAATTCAAGTATTAACTAAGCAAACCATGTATAGCATACTAATAATTCATGTATAAACTCGTAAACAAAGACTACTCAAAGTACCAAGAGGGGTCGCACTCGTGAGACAGAGTTAGATTACTTCTGTCCTGCCCGCGCTCAAGGTCGAAGCCAAAAGGGCCTCGATCGCGCTCACGCATGCATGAGAGCCCGCGATAGACAATCAGCCCGGCCGTAGCTCGACAACCGAACTCTCTATCGCGCTCCACTGCGGAAGCTCAGATGACCGAGTTCTGTCGCACTCGCGATAGAACCAATCTTCCCACTCACATTCTGGTCAACACAACTCTATTCAAGCCAAGTTTCACACACAATACTCTAATCACATGCACACTAATATGCACATAATCACCAGATCACATATTCACATCACAATCCTCATCAATAATCAATCTTATTCAATCTAACAACTAAGAGATCTGTTGAACTATATCAAAGCCCTCAAATTCCTAATCATTTGTCATGCATCTAAAGACTAATCAAGTATAATAATAACTCAATAACATGCATCAAACAAACCACACACGATCCCTACCTCAAAATTAGCTTGACCACTATCTCCTCTTCAGCTCAAATCTTCTCCTTGCCCTTGTCTTTCATCTTGCCAATAGCTTCCATGCACAAAATCACCCAACACAAACACTTAATCCATTTACTCATTTTACTTTATGTCAAAAACAAAAATGCAACAAGAAAAAGATCTTGATCCGAAAATCCATCCCTTACCTCTTCGAACTCACTACAAAACCCTCACTACACTCTTCAAACCAATCCAAGCAAAAGCTTAACTTGAGGTGCTCAAATGGAAGAGAAGAAGAAACACAAGTGGAATGACAAAAGAAAGAGAAGAAGAACCAAAAGAAACCAAATGTAGAAAGTGAAGAACAAAAAGAAGAGGAAATTGGACCAACTAAACTATTAAAGGTCAACAACCCCTAATTAAAAGCCACCCACTCACATTAATGGCCACCAAGATGCATTTAGGTCCCAAAAACATAATTCGTTTAATTAATATCATGCTCTAGACCAGGTGTCCATCTCCCAAAGCTACCACATGTCCAAACTCTAATTAAAACCCATTAAATCCAGCTTTTATTGGATTTTCGCAAGAATGTTATGTCGCGCTCGCGACAAAAACCTTGCTCAATCCGCTTACGCATCCACTTGGCTAAACTCCTTCAAACAATTTCTTTCCTTAAATTATCTTATATACTCCTTCAATTATGTCCCCTTTTACTCATACACTCTTAAATACTCAACCAAAAACACTGTAAATTCTACTTGGGTCCAAATCGGGTTGTTACAAAGTGAGTTGATGATGAATTGCACTACGAAGGATTTACTCACATCCATGTCCATTGATTTTAGCTTTGCAGCTAGATTTAACATGTTTGTTACATGAACATGGATTGGTTACGACCAATCAAACTTCATAGTCGTCAATTTAATCATCAAGTTTCCTACAATAGACTTATCAGCTATGTCTGATTGAGAATACTCTTTGATTTTCATCATAAATTCCCTTGCATTGTCCGTATTAGGTATTGATCACTTAACATTTTCAACCATTGTAAATTGCATCAAGTTTGTACTCAACCTATTAGACTTTTCCCAAGCCTCAAAATATCTCCTTCTGGTTGGTGTACTAGTCTCAGCAGTGGTTGCAAGCTTCTCAGCAACTAATGCCAGGTCCTTATCCAAAATACCCAACTGAAATTGGATTTGCTCAGACCAATTGGCATAGTTTAGCCTATTAAACTTGACCAGACCATTGCCCCTAGCTAACAAATTATTAGAAGCTACAAATGTAATACAAATTCACACATTAATGCTTTAAGTACAATTAATGAATTCAAACAACAATAATCTTTAATATATGTATTTAAGTTCACTTTTTGGTGATGCTTAAATACATATCCTTAATCCATAATGATGCTAACGAACATATATATGTGTATATATATATATATATATATATATATACACACACACACACACACACTTTAATAGACAGTCAATCATACGGGACAAAAATACATATAGGGTACTTTAAAAATCTATTTACAAAAATGGGGTTCTTTCCAAATTAATTCCCAAAATAGGGTACACAGTATAATGGGCCTGATGCCACAGCTGACAGCTGCGGCATCAGGCTTCTTAAATTTTTTTCTTTTCAAAGCTGCAGAGCTCCAAGCTCTCCAGCTTTTAAATTTATTTTTTTATATAGGAAAAGCTGCCGGTCTGGCAAACTGGCAGCTTTTCCTCTTTTTAAAATTTTTATTTTTCTTATATTGTTTATTTAAAATATTATTTGCCCAACAATAAAAAAAATAAGACTGTTATTGTTTTTAACATAATTTAAGAGATTAAAATTATAGGATAGTGCATTATTCCCTGCTTGAAATTTATTTTATTCTTTATTTGTCATTTACTCATTGGAGTAATTTTTTTAACCATATAATTTCATTCTTTATTCTTTTAACCATATAATTTTTACATGAATTTATTTTTTATATAAAAAAATAAAATTACTTCAACTATATAATTTCAATGAGTAAAGAATGAAATTAAACAATAAAAAAAATTACTTTGATTATTGAGCAAAAATACGTTAAAAATGAAGAATTACTTTGATTATTGAGCTTGAAGCTCTGCAGCTTTGAAAAAAAGAAAAATTAAGAAGCCTAATGCCGCCCATGTGTACTATTTACCCTATTTTGTGAATTAATTTAGAAAGAATCCTATTTTTATAAATAGATTTTTAAAGTATCCTATATGTATTTTTGTCCCTAATCATACTCAAGTCAGTATGCATGTTATCTTTGGATATACAAACATATTCACCAAGTACGTCAATAAGTCTCTTTAATATTATTAATTATAAGCAATGATCCACCTTTGAGTGATCTCCTAATATTATAATTAATAATTTCAATAGTTCAGTTCATCTTTTATTAGTATCATATAACATGAACAATTGAAAAAATGTAAAATTAAATATTTAAATATCTTTTCAAACAAGGTCATTTTGGTGACTAACAACCTTTTTATACAGTAAATATTCAATTAAGTATAAATAAATTTGAAAATTTAACTATAATATTAAAAGATCATATTGTAAAGTCCAAAACTTTTAAGGGCTAAACTGTAATTTTAATTACCAAATAATAATGTTCCAAAAATTATAAGGACCAAAATGTAATTAACTAACTTCAACCTTTGATGTCGGAAACGAAAATCATTTTCTGCAACTTTTCAATCCCAAATTTCAATCTTTACAATCCAACCAAAATCAAATGAATAATTGGGCAAAATAATCCAATTACAATATTTCACCAATAATTCAATCTCAATATAATTAATTATTTAATTGATGTAAAATAATAGCAGAAGCAATAAAATAATTTTTAATTGCATTCTATAACCTTAAGCAATATTAATGGCTACTACCATGAATCCTAAAATTAACTTTTATGCGAATCAGAATATCATAATCGGAGTTTGATATCACATATAATCGAAATTTTAATTTTCTAAATAATATTTCAAGTATATAATTCTCCAAGGTTCATTTATGACAATTAATTCAACTATTCAATTAGGATTCATACTATAATAGAAAAGAAAATATTAACCTTGATCCATGGTTGGGAATCTTTCTTTCTTTTTTTTTCCGTTCTTTTCCAATGGTGCAAGAAAATAAGTTTCTTTTCTTTTTATTTTTTTTATAAATGTAACTTTTCTATAACTTTCTATATAAACGGAGAGAGAAGAGTTTTCTTTCTTATAATAAAATCATAGTGGCTCTAATATTCTCTGCAAACTTATTTTGAATACACCTTTACATTATTAAATTAATCTAACAACAATCAATAATGCATGCCAGTTATATTTAATTTATAACAATTTTGTTTTTTTTTTTCTTATTAGATTAATGCACTATGTTTGTTTATGGTAATATTTGGGATTACCATAGGAACGTTTTCGCAGTTTTTTTCTTTAAAAAAAAAAATATTCCATGCACTTCTTCTGTTATATAGTGTTAATGTCAAGCAGCACTATAATAGGTATAGACATAGTAGCTACTATCATCTTGCAACAATTCAAATTGGTAAGTAAATATAAATATTTAGATGTGATGACTCCCATTCATATATAAAAAAAATGCTTGAGGTGGATGGTGAGATGAAAATGTAATCACATTTAATTCTAGAAAGGTAACAAATTATAAATTACCCAATATATATTTTCAATAATTAAAATCATTATTTATTAAATAATATAAAAATATCTTATTTATGATTCCATTACTATTTGCATAATTTTGATGTGGTGTCTTTGAAAAAAGAACGAGCAACTTTCTTTCTATTTAAAAGGTTGAGGGAACTTGAAATTGAGTTAAACATATATGATCAATAGTACATGCAGTTATATTTAATTTATAATAATTTAATATATATATATAGAGAGAGATTTCATGCATTTTTTTTGGAATGATGATAGCTAAGCCTTTTGCTTTTTTTTTTTTTTATACACTTTATATATATATATATATATATATATATATATATATATATATATATATATATATATATATATATATGATTAGTGTCAGACAACATTTAATAAATCACCAATATCATCATTTTGAAACAATTCAAATTAGTATGAGTATACATGGTTCTAAATTTTTCTATACCGAATCAAAATACTAAAAAAAAAGATATAAAACCGAATTGTACCGTTAATTTTTTTTTATTAGAATCGAACCGAATTGTACTGTTGATTTTATTTGGAATGAATTTGGATATTTTGTCTAGAATCGGACCGAAAACCATATTTAATTCTACCAAACTATTCTGAAACTGAATTGGACCAAAAAAATCGATATTTATTAATTATTATATGTAGTACTAATAACTTATGTATAAATATTATTCATAATTTCTATTCTATATTTATTATATAAATTTAATTTCATAATTATTTGTATTAAATATTTTAATGCATGAAATTAAGATAATAATATACTAAAATGAATATTTTAATTACTAATAAGATAAATTTAATTATTATAATAATTATTATATCTATATGAATATACAATTAAAACAATTTGTATTTAATTTAAGTTATTTTTAATGTCAGTCAACTATTACTTATATAAATATGTAAACTGAGCAATTTATTACATAATTATTTTATCAATTAATTTAATTTAATTTAATTTACTTTTAATGTCACTCAATTAGTACTCATTTATTTTTGTCACAATACCTATATGAGTATGTAAATTAAAAATGTAATTATATATAGTTATTATTTATAATGAAATTTTACCAATTAATATAAATATATGGGCATATAATCACCTTATCTATAATTTCATTTATTTTTAGTGTCACTCAACTAGTACTCGTATATTTTTGGCACAATATATATGTGAGTAATTGAGAATGTATTTAATAATGTAATTATTTACAATTATTATATTAATGAAATTTTACTAATTAATGTAATTATATGAGTATATAATAAATTAGTATCACTCAACTAGCACTTATCTATTTTTGGTACAATACATATAAGTAATTGAGCATGTAAATTAATAATGTAATTATATACAATTGTTATATATAATGAAATTTGCCAATTCATGTAATTATATGAATATATGATCACCTTATCAATTAATTTTATTTACTCTTAGTATCACTCAACTAATACTTATCTATTTTTGGCACAATACCTATATGTATATGTAAATTAATAATGTAATTATATATAGTTATTATAAATAATGAAATTTTACCAATTAATATATTATATGAGTATATAATCATTTTACCAATTAATTTTATTTATTTTTAGTATCACTCAACTAGTATTTATCTATTTTGGCACAATAACTATATGAGTAATTGAGTTGTAAATTAATAATGTAATTATATATAATAAAATTTTACTAATTAATATAATTATATTAGTATATAATCACCTTATCAATTAATTTTACTTACATTTAAGGTCACTCAAATAGTACTAATTTATTTTTGGCTCAATACGTATATGAATATGTAAATTAATAATATAATTATATATAATTATTATAATAATAAAATTTTAGTTTTACATTTAAAAATGATAAAAGAAAAAAAAATAAAATATTTTAGACTGAATTAAGAATTAAATTTGAAAATTTATAGGTGGAAATATTTTTTATTTTGAATTTTAAGAGAAAATTAAAAATTTAATTTTATATTTTTTTGAGTTGGTAGAAGATTAATTAGCCAAATTATCCAATTTTGGCTAAGGTTGTTAGAGATGTTTCGACTGTTCTCAATTGTAGCTTTTGAAAAAAAAAATTAGCATTGGAAGAGGACTTTAAATAAATTTAAAAATTTTGTAACTTCGATTATAGTTGAAATTCTTATTTGTTGCCAAAATTGGATGATATCGGCTACACTTTTGGTTTTAGAAGAATCAATTAAAGAACTTGAAAAGTTTAAATCAAGTATTTATTATATTCGTGTAAATTCTTAAATTGTATATTTAATGTTTATATTTTTTGTGATCTAATTATTTAGTTTTTTTTTATTTTTTTAAGATATTGCTCAAATTAATTAGAAATATTAAAAAATAATCAAAATAATTCATCATTTACAGCACACATGCACAAAAACTAATATATATATATATATATAATATCTAATTACAACTCTAATTGTCATTATTAGGGATCAAATTCAATTTTTTTTTGCACTTTTAACTCAGGGTTAGGCATCAAATCAAGTGCTAGCTCTTAATGTTTGGATGATACATTAACTTCCTTGAAGTTCATTTCTTCCCTGTTTCGGATGCTCATCATAATTTTCCTCTCAAGTTTACATAATTAAGGAAAACAGAATCATATGAAATATGAATTATAACACTTTTTATTATGCTACATAGTTTTTAAATATTTTTTTTTTAATATATACTAGATCTAAATATGAACTTAATAAAATTTAAAAATAGTTTAGGACTTAATTTATACTAAAATAACTATATTGTGCATAAAATTTTAAAAACTCAATATTGTTCGAGACAATTTCATATCGATAATTTAAGGATATAAGAAAAATTTATATTCATTGTGGAACTAATTTTAGAATAATTTAAGTAATTTTAAAATAATGGTGAGCCCATAATCATCAAGTTTAACTTTTTAGGCCCATCATAGATTTTACATGATATTAGAGTCATAAAAGGATTTGAGGAAATTACATTGAATAGCACGTTTTTAGTTTTTCTTTCATAAATACAACTTTTGTTAATTGCCTTTCATATTTATTCTTTCCTTGTTAATTATATTACATAAACACCCATTTTATACTTTCCTTGTTAATTATATTACATAAATACCCATTTTATTTAATGTGTTTTCTGCTTCCTCTTTCAGTCTTTCCCTCTCGTTTTTGCTCCTCTGTTTTCTTTTATATCTTTTCCTTTTTCTCTCTTATTTTCATTTTACAAATCATCTCTGGTTCGATCGATTCACTATATCATCTGATATAGATTTTAGGTTTTTGAAAAATCTCTCTGTTTAATCAATCCTCAGTTTCTACTTAATCCATCATCTTAGATTCACACTCTCTGTTTTTATTTAGTTTCTATATTTCATCGATTCTGGATTACAGAAGCTTTTCGTCAAATTGATCCTTCACCGCCCAAAATCGACATTCACTATATGAATATTGGTGATATATGATAACCAGTAAGTTATTTATTAATGTAATTCTGTTTTTGCATTTCTTAATTGCATTTGGTATTTACTGAAGTTTTTGATGGAGGTGACGACTCATAAATTTTGTTTTATTTTCATTTGGTTCCTATCCTATATGTCACGAGTCAGCACGAAGGTGACGACTCGTGACGCTGAATATTTTGCCTAGCACTCGGCACGAAGGTGACACTAATTATATCCCATTACAAGTCGGCACCATGGTGAAGACTCGTAACGCTTAGCTTCTGTCACGAGTCGACACCAAGGTGACGACTCGTGACACTAATTTTTATGTTGATTGAATGCATTTGGAACTTCTCATAACTTTCAAAATTTTTGGTTTAATTTATTTCCTTCTCCTGTGAGATTATGGTTTAATATTTTTTAGAAATTAACTATGATTTATATGTGTATTTTTATAGGATATTACAATGATGAAAAATGGAAGAATTCTAGTTTTGATGCAATATGATGGAAAATAGAGTAAACAAAATGAGTGCCGAAATTTTCAAGTTGATGGAATTAGTATTCCATCAGGT
Source organism: Excoecaria cochinchinensis (assembly GCA_947683425.1). NCBI lineage: Eukaryota > Viridiplantae > Streptophyta > Magnoliopsida > Malpighiales > Euphorbiaceae > Excoecaria > Excoecaria cochinchinensis. Next base: position 2,505,026 of record CANTUQ010000037.1, read on the forward strand.
TGCAGTTTTGATAATTTTGTGGATTTAATAAGTAAACAGTTGAATAGAGGCATTGAAAATAACATATTGGACATCAAATATGTTATTGGAGATGGATATCCACCACTTAAAATAAAAGATGATATGACACTGCTCTTCTATTTGGGGTTGAAAATCAAAGAACCATGTTTCAAATCATATCCATTATACATTACAAAAATGGAGATATGTGAAACAGGTAATTGACTGAAATTGGCTTTGACAATTTTAAATATTATTGTGATGCTGCTATTGTTTGAATTTGTGGAGCTGGTAAAAAAATACTTAGTACACGCGATGAGAATAATGGCGTTGTTTTGATTGTTTTGGTGACATTGCTGCTCCTCTCTGCTCTCTCTCTCTAATTTTTTATTTTTTTAGTCACTTTTAATATTCAATAAATTTTCTTATTTTAATTAATTATTTAAATATTTTTATTATAGGAGAAAGCTCCAAAACAGTTTCAAGTGATCTTGGAATGATAGAAGTTGAACCTAAAGTAACAAGTTTAATATTGAATGAAGATATACAACCTGTGAACCAGGATGAAGCAATTGTAGACATGATGAACTATGTTAGTTTGGTGAGCAAACAAACTGTTGACATTTTGAATAAAAAAGGAAAAGAGGTAGAAGGAGATGTAGAAGAATTTATGACAAATCCAATGGTTTCAAGAATTGAAGTTGGACAGATTTTTAAAGACAACGATACGTTGAAAACAACATTAAACCTTTTTGCAATAAATAATAATTTCCAATTCAAGGTGTATAGATCATGTGAGAGAAGATATGGGATTTGTTGCTTGGACAAGGCATGTCCATAGCAATTAAAAGCTTCAAAACAAGGGAATCCTAGGATGTTCAAAATTAGAGTGTTCAAAGCTACTCACTCCTGTAGTTTGAAACTAAGGTTAAGCAGTAAAAGGCAAGCAATATCAGCTATTATTGCTGGTTTGATCAAATCAAAATATGTGGATGTAAAGACTGTGTACACACTAGCTGACATAATGCGAGATATGAGAAATGAACATGGAGTGAATATCAATTATATGAAAGCTTGGAGGTCAATGGAAAGAGCTATGGATATTATTAGAGGTAACCCAAGTGATTCATATTCATTATTACCAAAATATTTGTATATGCTTCAAAAGACAAATCCTAGTTCTGCAATTCATCTAGAGACACAAGATAACTTGTCATTTTTATATCTAATCATTGCTTTAGATGCATCAGTTAAAGGTTAGAAATATTGCTTGCCAATAATAGTTATAGATGGTACATTTTTAAAGGCAGCATATGGAGAGACTTTAGTAATAGCTTCAACTCAAGATGTTAGTGGAAAAATATTTCTTTTAGCTTTTTGCATTGTTGATTCAGAGAATGATGCTTCTTGGGAGTGGTTTTTTTAGTAAATTTAGACAAACATATAGGATAAGAGATCAAATGTGCATCATATCTGATAGGCATGAATGTATACATACAGCAGCTGCAAGAGTATATCCTGGTGTTCCTCATTGCATTTGTGTATATCACTTGTTGAATAATGTGAAAACAAAGTTCAAGAAAAACTTGAAGAAACTTAATGATTTATTATTTAAAGTAGCTGAATCATACACAAATGAGGATTTTGATCATTATATGAATGAAATGAAAAAAGGTAGATGGTAGAATACCAGAATATCTGTCTATGGTTGGTTACGAGAAATGGTCGAGATTGCATTCTGTGAATAATAGGTATTCAACTATGACTTCTAATATTACCGAGTCAATGAATGCTGCAATTAAAGCAGCTAAAAATTTACCAATAACAGGATTAGGTGAGTACCTGCGCAATTTGACTCAAGAATGGACTTATGCAAATAGATATGTAGCCATGTTAACATTCACAAAACTAACTAAGAAGTATGAAGAACAGTTGAAGAAAAATTACATTTCATCTATGAGAATGAAATTTAGATTGTTATTTCTTTTTTATCTATTTATTTTTATTAGTGAAGAAGGCATTGGTTGTCATTTATTTATATTTTTTTCATATATGAGAAGCATGTTTATAAGTTCTTGATAATATGTGAAGTTTATTTGGCTATTGAATGATTAAAATATTTTTGATATAAAAAACATGAGATTATATACTTTTAATACAAGCATAGTATACATCTAATACATGCATAGTATACAACTAGTACACGTATAGTATACAACTAGTACACGCATAGTATACTTGTAATATACGCACAGCATACAACCACTGATTTTATGCTTGCTGATATTGTTGGATTTTTATGCTTGATGTTGTTGTTGTTGTATTTTTATGATTTGCAGTAGGTGTAGCCGGATATTTATGCTTAATGTTTCTGTTGATGCTGCTGGATAGTTTTGGTTCTTCTTTGCTCTTTGTTGTTGATGGAAATAATGGATTTATATTTTTTTGGTTGTTGCAGGTGATACCATCTAATAGTGATATTTTTAGCGTCTTAATTCAAGAAAAAAACATACAGTATAAACTTTAAAGAAAGAGCATGCACTTGCAATAACTTTCAATTGGATGGATTACCATGTGCACATGCTTTAGCAGTAATAAATGATAAGCATATGGGCTGTTATGAGTACTACTAGAGCTACTACACCAAAGAGACAATGTTAGCAACATATGAAGCAATTGTGCATCCTATTGATAATCAGATGTATTGGAACATTCCAAGTTGTGTTGGAGAGGAAATTGTACTACCACCAATAGGAAAACTCAAATCAGGAAGACCTAAGAAAAGGAGAATCAAAGCAGTCTGGGAGTCAAAGATCAAAATAAGGTGCAACAAATGCCATAAATACGGGCACAATCAAAAGACATGTAGAGATATTCCTAAATAGTGATGATACAATTTTTTTTTTTATTTTTGCTAAAGTTTCATTCTTTATATAAAATATATTGTTTACAGCAAAAGTGAAAAATACAAGCACAATCAACAGACATGTAGAGATATTTCTTAAAAAATGTTGATAATTGTTTAAAATTGTTCACATAAATGAAAATGATATTTCAGTTTCTGATTGCAATTGATGCTAAAAGGTCTTGTTGTGATGGGTATAGTTGCTCACTTCCTTTAATATATGTGGCAAGTTATGGGATTAGTTTCTTCTGTCACGGCTAGTGACCTTCATGCCGAGTCATGACGCTGGATTTTTCTTTCGGTCACAAGTCGTTACCTTTGTGCCGACTCGTGATGCTTGCCCTCTATCATGACTTGTGACCTAGGTGCTGAGTCGTGACATCCTCCTTGCTTTTTTACTCTTTACCCTTAAGCCCAATTTTAGCCAACTGTGCTCCAGGTTAAATAATCCCTACAAAATACACAAACTAAATTAAAACACCTAAAAACCACATATAAATCCATCAAATGCAAACATAAAACTAAGAAGAAGTGACACTTTTTAAGAAATTCCCCCACATTTAAACCTTGCTTGCCCTCAAGCAAGAAATTAAAGTTAAGTAGAGGGAATAAAATTGTAAATTTATCTTCTACAAAATAAATATATCCATCTCACAAGTCATTTTTAATTATGAAAGAGGTTAAGGAAGAGAAGGTTAACAATTAATCTTCTAATCCTCAACAATGATAGAGAAAATAAGTTGCATAGTATACATAGTAAAGTTAACAAATGATTTAAATTAATTGGAACAAAACCAAGAATATAAAGTCAAGATGCCAACCAAACTAATTGCTTAGGATGTTAGTCCTCAACCTTAGGATTTTAAGAAAAAAAGTAGCCATTGGGACAAAAGGGAAGCACACGCACTCACTCACATTTCTCATGGACTTTTTAGACAAATTTTTTTTTTCTAGTGGGTGCATTTTATGCTCCATCCCACTGTTTATTGTATATGTTTTTCTATTTTTGACGTCACACACTCTTTCCGAATGAATGTAAATGAGGAGCATACTCACTTATACACAACTTACTTGAAATGCATGACACAGACAATTTATTTTTTTTTCTTTTTTTTAGATTGTCCTCATCCATTATTGAAAAGTGAGTTACTCGTATTATGGTTATAGTTTCCCTAAGGCTACTTGAATCCTTAAAATCTAAACTTAAATACTTACCATCATAGCTATAAGCATAGTTAGAAACTTGACTAAACTTTCTAAAATCTTGAAAATAATAGAAAGAGATAATAAGAAAACCAACCATATATACTAAATGAAACTTTAAAATTCTATCAATTGAGCATCAGAAGTTAACTAATAACATAACTTTAACATATAACCCCAAACAAAATCAAGATGACTTAATGAAGAGACTACTTATTAATGTGGAGAGAATAAAAACATGCAAAAAAGGAAAAGAAAGAATTCCCTCAATCTTCAGAAGGCGATGGTGGAGGAGACTCGATCTGATAACCCGAATAAGCAAAAAATTGATTCATCTTATATTCCATCTTTCGCTGCCTGCGATCAAGTTGACGATTAAGAGCTTCCATATTGGTAAGCTGGTCTTGCAATGCTCTCTGATTCTCTAGAAGCTGCTCCAGAATGGGCGTATCATGACTGAAAGAGGTACCAGCATCTGTTGGCAACTGGGAAGTAACACGAGAACCATAATTCAAAGAATCGTCTGTAGCAGGCTCCTCAACAGGTTCCAAACCCTTCCAACAATATTTAGATTTTGTAGGAATTACTCGAAATGATGCATCAACCACCTCACCACACACAAACAATTGCTTAGTGAAATAAATGCATTCCATAACACGATGAAAATCATCAAGGTTAATGTGAAGATGTTAGCAATGATGGAAATGATGTGTCCATGAGTTAAAGGAGCATCCTTTCGTGTAGAACATGCTAATAATTGATTAAAAATCCAATAAGTCCAACTACCCTTCTTTTTATTATGAACACACCACATTAAAAATAACTCTTGAGCAGAAACTCTATTAGTTTTAGATTTGTGAAAAACAACACAAGAAATGATTTTATGCAATAACCAATATTTCAAATCCTTAATGAACATAGAATTGCCCCTCTTAGATTGAAATTGAGTTTGTAAATCAGTAAAAAATATCCAAAACTCATTCAACTTAAAAGCAGGAGGGGGGTCACGCAAACCATCTTACTTAAAACCAAAGGATTTATGCATGAAAAAGTATGTGAGTTTATGTTGTATCCCACATAATCTATATTCCAGAATACGTGTATTTTCAAAATTAACTTCCAATGTAGTATAAAGCTCTAGTAAATCTATATAGGTATGCTCACGCATGGATACAAATTTAAGAAGGCCACATGAAGTTAACATTTGAGTTACAGAATCTAGCATACCAGCACGTTCAAGCAAAGTTGTTGGAAATAAATACATGCTAAAATGTCCTTATACCTCATATTTTGAAACCGTGTACCTTCTTTATATGTGAAGATGGGAAAAGGTGTCTTGTACATGGCTTGCAAGTTCTCTTCCTCATCGTGACATTCTTTTTCCTGCCTTGAAGAAGGTGGGTTCTTGGTTCTCACCATGATGGACAAAAACTGGAAAGGAAAAGGGAAAACCTAACAAGAAGGAGTGAGGAAAACGAAAAAGAAGAGGAAAAAAATGAAGAAAAAAAGAATGAAAGAAACAAAACAGAGAATCAAAAAGAAAAAGAATGAAAGGAGATTGCAGTGAAAAGGACGAAAAAGATATGGGGAAAGAAATAAAGTAGAAAAGCCAAAGAAAAAAATGTTGGAACTCTAAAAAGGAACGAAAGAGATGGGTATGGAAAAAGAAAGAAGGCTACAAGAATAGAAAGAGACAAAAGGGTTGATATAAAAGGTCATGACTCTTGGACTTTCGGGAAAAGGGGAGAAAGAGACAGAATGTTTTAAACAAAGAATAAAACAATTGAAAAAGGGGATTGAAAAAGGGTAATTTAGGAACATCGACATGAAAAAGGAATTCAGGAAGAAGAGGGCACGAGTCGGCACAACGATACCGACTCGGCACCAATACTCTCTGTCACGAGTTGGCACAAAGGTAACGACTCATGACGCTGAATATTTTGCCTAGCACGAGTCAGCACGAAGGTGACGACTCGTACTCGTTGGTCTCTGTCACGAGTCAGCACCATGGTGATAACCCGTAACGCTAAGATTCTGTCACGAGTCGGCACGTAAATAACGACTCGTGACACTAATTGTTCCTTTCCCCATACGTGACCTGACAGTAAACATCAAGTACACATCTAATATACGCACAATATACATATAGTACACATCTAGTATATTTCTAGTATACACAAAATATATATTTAGTATAATATACATCAAGTACATATCTAGTATACGTACAATGTACATCTAGTATATGCATAATATACATCTAGTACACATCTACTATATACACAATATACATCTAGTACACATCTAAATATACGCACAATATACATCTAATTTACTTAGAGTATACAATAAGTTCCATTTAGTATAGGCACAATATACATCTAGTATACGAACAATATACATCTAATTCAATCAGAGTATACAGCAAGTTCCATCTAGTATATGCACAATATACATCTAGTACACATCTAGTATACGCACAATATGCATCTAGTATACGCATAATATACATGTAGTACACATCTAACATACGCACTATATACATCTAGTACACGCATAATATACATCTAGTACACATTAATATACGGACAATATATATCTAGTATACGTACAATATACATCTACTATATGCATAATATACATCTAGTACACATCTAGTATACGCACAATATACATCTAGTACACATTTAGTATACGCACAATATACATCTAGTACACATCTAATATACGCACTATATATAACTAGTACACATCTAATATACGCACTATATAAATCTAGTACATATCTAGTATATGAACAATATACATATAGTATACATCTAGTATACGTACAATTTACATCTAGTATATGCATAATATACATCTAGTACACATCTAGTATACGCACAATATACATCTAGTTATATGCATAATATACATCTAGTACACATCTAGTATACGCACAATATACATCTAGTACACATCTAATATACGCACTATACATATCTAGTACACATCTATTATACGAACAGTATACATATAGTACACATCTAGTATATGCATAATACAAGTCTAGTATACGCATTATATACATCTAGTATATGCATTATATACATCTAGTATACGCATAAATATACATCTAGTAAACATACACTATACGCACCGTATACGTCTAGTATATGCATAATATACATTTAGTATACCAACTAGTACACATCTAATATCTGCACTATATAAATCTAGTACATATCTAGTATATGAACAATATACATATAGTATACATCTAGTATACGTACAATTTACATCTAGTATATACATAATATACATCTAGTACACATCTAGTATACGCACAATATACATCTAGTACACATCTAATATACGCACTATATATATCTAGTACACATCTAGTATACGAACAGTATACATAGAGTACACATCTAGTATATGCATAATACAAGTCTACTATACGCATTATATACATCTAGTATATGCATTATATACATCTAGTATACGCATAAATATACATCTAGTAAACATACACTATACGCACCGTATACGTCTAGTATATGCATAATATACATTTAGTATACCAACAATATTTACCTAGTACACATCTAGTATACGCACTATATACATCTAGTATACGCATAATATATATCTAGTATACATCTAGTATACGCACTATATACATCTAGTACACATCTAGTATATGCACTATATACATCTAGTATACGCATAATATACATCTAGTACACATCTAGTATACGCACTATATACATCTAGTATACGCATAATATACATCTAGTATATGCACTATATATGTCTAGTATACGCATAATATACATCTAGTACACATCTAGTATACGCACTATATACATCTAATATATGCATAATATACATCTAATAAACATCTAGTATACGCACTATATATGTCTAGTATATGCATAATATACATCTAGTATCCCAACAATATTTATCTAGTACATATCTAGTATACGCACTATGTACATCTAGTATACGCATAATATACATCTAGTATGCATCTAGTATACGCACTATATATATCTAATATACGCACAATATATATCTAGTATGCATACTATATACATCTAGTACCCTTCTAGTATACCAACAATATACATTTAGTGCACATTTAGTATAAAGTGGTGAAAGAAACAGAATATTTTAAACAAAGAATGAAACAATTGAAAAATAGGATTTAAAAAGGGTAATTTAGGAACATCGATTGAAAAAAGGAAATTCGGGAATAAGAGGACACGAGTCGGCACATCGATGTCGACTCGGCACCAATACTCCCTGTCACGAGTCAATACGAAGGTAACAACTCGTGACGCTAAATATTTTGTCTAGCACGAGTCGGCACGAAGATGACGTGATGCGTGCACTCAACCCATCATGGTAATCCTACACGGGCCAAATTATGAAAATTATGGAAAGTTAAGAGAGATTGGAGCCGAATGACACTATGACCAATCCAATGAAGCCGAATGGACATGAGAAGAATCAAATGGGCTTGATCAACTATTTTAAGCTAGTAGAGTAGCTTTAGGTGGCCCAAGGGGCTTATTTTATTATGTTGGACTTTTTTTGTTTTAATTTGTTTAGTTGGACCCTCATATAGCTTAATAGGCTTATTTTAAGTGAGTTTGGCTTATTTTAAGTGAGTTTGGCTTATTTTAGCTTGGGCTTATTTAATTTAATTATTTTAGGCTTGTGTTGTATTTTAGAGTTAATAAGTTTGGGTTTTAGTTATTTGGTGGAAGGCCTATATTTAGGAGGCTTTTTCACTTATTTAGGGTTACCTACCCTTTGGGGGCTATAAATACCTTATTATAAGTTGTAAAATGCAGATTTTGAACACTTTCGAATATTATCATTTGGCTTGGCCGAATTTTCTTCAAGGAAAAGGATTTGCTTGTCTTCTTCTTTTGCATCAAGAACTAAATTCTTATCAAGGTATTTTCTTGTGGCGAAACATGTTCTTATGCTTTAAATCAACCTTATTATATGTGTTTCCTTTCATAAATTGATTGGGGGTTCATTAGGGTTGGGGATTTATACATGTTCTTGTTCTTGCCATATTGTGCGTTCTTAAGGGGTTTCAGGTTCTTTAGCCTTGGGGTTCCACATCATTTGGTATCAGAGTTTGGATTAGGATAAATTCTTATTTATCTTGTGTTAATTTGCTGTTCTATTATTTAATTTTCATTAAAACAAGATAATTCCACGTTGTTTATTTGTTTAATTTGCAATCTTATTCTTATCAATTTTGTGTTCTTCTTTATTTTTGAATCTATTCTTTTGTGTTCTTCTTTATTCCTACATCAGATCTTGTGTTTGATGTTTTAAGTTCTAAAAAAAAATCGTTGGTACTGTTCATAGTATTGTTCATGTTACTGTTCATAGCACTGTTCATCTGAATTTAAAAAAAATAATAAAAGTCAGCATTGAGATACAGCTAGGAAAGAAAAATCACAAAGAAACAAAAATCTAGATCTGGTCATACTTTGAATTTGGAAATTAATTTGAAAAGTCAAAGTGGCAATTTATGGGTAGGTGTCATTTTTGACTTTTTTTTATTTTTTGTCTTCACATCCGTTATATCAAAATTAACTTTTCTATTAGGAAAATACCAAAATTCAAATTTCTCCAACATTTGAATTTGGAAATTAATTTGAAAAGTTAAAGTGGTAATTTATGGGTAGGCGTTATTTTTTACTTTCTTTGATTTCTTGTCTTCATATCCATTGTATCAAAATTAACTTTTTCATTAGGGAAGTACCAAAATTCAGATTTGTCCAACATTTGAATTTAGAAATTAATTTAAAAAGTCAAAGTGGCAATTTGTGGGTAGGCGTCATTCTTGACTTTCTTTGTTAAGTATTTTCATTGCATTCTTGACTTTCTTTGTTAAGTGTTTTCATTGCATTCTCATTTAAATTTGTTGAATTGTGAATCATCTTGACTTGGAATTGAGTTCTAAAGTGTAATTGAAGACAACAAGCTTGAATGATAAAAGGATTGAATGAGTGAGCTTAAAAGAGGGTAAAAGCTAAATAGAGTGACACACGAGTGGAGTGTCATATTTTGAGTGAAACACGTAAGAAAGTGATTGTGAGGATGTCCTATTACAAGTCAAGACAATATTTAGATCAAGAAACATTGGATGAGTGAAAAAAGGATACTAAGTTATTGAAGGAAGACCTTAAAAATGCAGAATTGCGGTTTAAACAACTTTTTAGACAACTAGATAAGTGTTTGGCAAAAGGAGAAAAGAAAGAAAGAGGAAGTTGTAGTGGAAGAGATTATTTGTGAAGCTGAAAGAAATGTTATAGATTTATACGATGATGATGTTGTAAATGAGGAAGGCATAAGTGGAAGTGTAGACGTTGATTGTTTGAGGAAAAAGGAAGAAGATTGTAAAATGGAAGATGCTTGTTTAGTTGAGTTGGATGATCAGCATGTTATGATTGATCCTGTAGTGCTTTAGGAGGCTGAATTGAACATGGAAAAAGAAGATAATCATGATCAAAATGAAATTCCTGTATTGACTAACCATGCTTTTCCTAGTTTTCGTGTTAACTTGCAGGAACATAATGAGTTCTTTTCCGAAAAAGCATTCATATTATTTCCACCTATTCCCAAGATCGTCTATGAAGATCAATTTATTCCACAAGCTTCAATTCCCAACTTGAATAAGACGAAAATTCGAGGATAAATCTTTTCTAAAGAGGGAGGGGATGATGCGTGCACAGAGGAGTCAACCCATCATGGCAATCCTACACGGGCCAAATTGTGGAAATTATGAAAAGTCAAGAGAGATTGGAGCCGAATGACACTATGACCAATCCAATGAAGCCGAATGGACATGAGAAGAATCAAATGGGCTTGATCAACTAGTTTAAGCTAGTAGAGTAGTTTTAGGTGGCCCAAGGGGCTTATTTTATTATGTTTGACTTATTTTGTTTTAATTTATTTAGTTGGACCCTCATATAGCTTAATAGACTTATTTTAAGTGAGTTTGGTTTATTTTAGATTGGGCTCATTTAATTTAATTATTTTAGACTTGTGGGCTGTATTTTAAAATTAATAAGTTTGGGCTTTAATTATTTGGTGGGAGGCCCATGTTTAGTCGGCCTTTTCACTTATTTAGGGTTACTTACCTTTTGGGGGCTATAAATACCTCATTATAAGTTGTAAAATGCAGATTTTGAACACTTTTAAATATCATCATTTGGCTTAGCCGAATTTTCTTCAATAGAGAGGATTTGTTTGTCTTCTTCTTTTACATCAAGAACTAATTTCTTATCAAGGTATTTTTTTTGTGGCGAAATCTGTTCTTATACTTTAAATCAACCTTATTGTATGCGTTTCCTTTCATAAATTGATTGGGGGTTCATTAGGGTTGGAGATTTATACATGTTTTTTTTCTTGCCATATTATGTGTTCTTAAGGAGTTTCAGGTTTTTTAGTCTTGGGGTTCCGCATCATGACGACTCGTACTCGTTGGTCTCTGTCACGAGTCGGCACCATGATGACGACTCGTAAAGTTAAGTTTCTGTCACGAGTCGCCACGAAGGTGACGACTCGTGACACTAATTGTTCCTAACATTCCTCATTAGTATTGTCAGTTAATCAATTAGATGGAAATATGCCTAACATTCCTATCAAGAACTGATATCACAAACAGATAATTCATGATACTAAATGTTTTTGTTATCCAATATCATTTATATGTAACATCAATTTTATGTTTAATGCTATTCAAATATACTAAAGCATTTTAATGGTATGTACAAGGGTTTTGTTTACATAGAAAAATTAAGGAAATAAAAGTTCACAATAATAATAATAATAATAATAATAATAATAATAATAATAGTAAGAGCAATGGCAGAATAACCAAACAAGCAAATATATTCACAATAACAACAACAACAACAACAATAATAATAATAATAATAGTAATAACAAAAATCGTAATAATAAATAATGATAACACAAAATAAACATAAAATAGTAATACTAATAATAATAATAATAATACCACAAAATAATAATAATAATAATAATAATAACAATAATAACAATAATAATAGTGATAATAAATATAATGATGATAATAGCATGAATAATAATAATAACAATAATAGTAGTAGCAGCAGCATAATAATAATAATAATAATAATAATAATAATAATAATAATAATGACAATGGTGATGGTGATGGCTAGGGGTGTACACGGTTCTGGATTTTCCTGTACCAAACCGAAATACCGAAGAAAAAAATCCAGAACCGAATTGTACCGTTAACTTTTTTTACTAGAACTGAACTGAACCGAATTGTACTGTTGACTTTTTGATTAGAACCGAACCGAATTATACTGGAACCGAATCGATAACCGTATTGAACTGTACCAAACTGTTCTGTACTGAATTGGACCGAAATAACCGATATTTATTAATTATTATATATGATATTGGTAAATTATATATAAATATTATTTATAATTTCTATTATATCGTTATTATATAAATTTAACTTTATAATTATTTGTATTTTTTTGAAACTTTTATAATTATTTGTATTAAATATTTTAATGTATGAAATTAATATAATAAATAGTTAATAAATTAAAATAAATATTTTGATTATTAATAAGATAAATTTAATTATTATATCTATATGAATGTGCAATTAAAATAACTTGTATTTAATTTAATTTACGTTTAGTGTTACTTAACTACTACATAATTTTTCATTTTGTACAAATATTTATATACACAAACAAATATAATTATTATATCAATGAAATTTTACTAATTAATGTAATTTTATGAGTATATAATTATCTTACCAATTAATTTCATTTACTTTTAATATCACTCAACTAGTATTTATCTATTGTAAGTTTATAATTTAATTATATTTAATTAAATTTTACTAATTAATATAACTATATAAGTATATAATCAACTTACTAATTAACTTCATTTATTCTTAGTATCACTCAACTAGTACTCATATATATTTTTTGTACAATATCTATATGAATAATTGAGCATATAAATTAATAATATAATTATATATAATAATTATTATATATAATGAAATTTACCAATTTAATTCTTGTAATTATATAAATATATAATCACCTTATCAATTAATTTCATTTGTTTTTAGTATTACTCAACTAATATTTATCTATTTTGGCACAATACATATATGAGTAATTGAGTTGTAACTTAATAATTTAATTATATATAATTAAATTTTACTAATTCGTATTTAATTTAATTTAAGTTTAATGTCACTCAACCACTACTTAATTTTTTTTATACAAATATTTATATACACAATCACTTTACCAATTAATTTTATTTACTTTTAATGCTACTTTTACATTCACCTTTATAGTTATTAACTATAATATTAATTAATAATCTTTTAACTATTAAGCCAAATTTAGTGAAATTAAGTAAATTAACTGAGCCAAAATAATATATATGGATGGATTATAATCATATAATAAGCCGATACTGTATATATAATTATCTTATCAATTAATTTCATTTATATTTAGTATCACTCAATTAGTAATTATCTATTTTGACACAATATATATTTGAATAATTGATTTATTTTAATAATGTAATTATATATAATTGAATAATTTATTATATAATCATTTTATCAATTAATTTCGTTTGCTTCTAGTGTCACTCGACTGATACTTATCTATTTTTATCACAATACCTATATGAATATGTGTAGACACCGGGTCCCGAGGCGGTCCAAGATCAGGATTACCCGATGATGAAATAGAAGACCGATTTTCGGCAAGAAATGTGAGAATCGATCGTTCCCTTGTCAAAGATGTGTTTTTCGGAAAATAATTAAAAATATATTTTTTTGGAAAATTAAAATTAAAATGGAGTAAAAAATATATTAATTTTGTGTCAAAATTTAAAAAAAAAAAAAATCGCGAAGGCCGCCTGCGGCAGCGCGGGGCTGCCCCAGCGCGCAGGGGCGCCTGCGCGCGAGGCGAAGGGCCTCGCGCGAGGCGAGGGGGGCCGCGCGCCCCCCTGCGCGCAGAGGCGGGCGCCTCGTGCGCAGCCCTCGCGCGCGAGGCGAGGGGCGCCGCGCGCCCCCCCTGCGCGCATAGGCGGGCGCCTCGCGCGCAGCCCCTGCGCGCGAGGCGGGGGGCGCCGCGCGCCCCCCTGCACGCGAGGCAAGCTGCCTCGCGCGTAGCCCCTGCACGCGAGGCAAGCTGCCTCGCGCGTAGCCCCTGCGCGCGAGGCAGCTGCCTGCCGCGCGCGGTGCGGGGGCACCACGCGCGCAGCAGGCTGCTGCCGCGCGCTCCCTTGCCCTCTCCGCGCGACCTGGTCTTCGCCTGTCCGTTTTTCTCGCTGTTTTCAGTCTGAATTTTCTCAGTCTGACATTTCTATTGTTTCACCATTTTATGATATTTTTGATTAACTAAAAATAAAAGATTTCTTGTCCCTTGCCATTTTTGGCCAAGACAAGCTTAAATGGGGATTTTGCCCCTCATTTTTGGACGGCAACTATTTTTCTCAAGGTTTTCTTTCAACTTTTTCTCTCCAGCAGAGTTCTTTAGCTTCTCTTTTTCTTCTTTTTTTTCTCAAGTTTTAACATTGAATTGCTTTTCAAAAATACATAATCTATTTCTTGAGTGATTTGGGCTTGGAAAATTAATTTCCTTTTGCTCAAATCATCCACCAAAATATTTTCATCAAAATATTTTCTTGATTTTATTTCAAAATATTAATTTCTACATTTTCTTCAAGTATTTATCACCACAAATCCGATAAGAAAAATCGATCGGGACACCGTTTCCCCAATCTAAAAATTCTGAGGGTAAACACTTGGACATTTTTTTTTTACTTGTTAATCTTTATCTGTATATTATTTGTTGTTAATTTTTCTTGCCTTTCACAATTAATTTTATGTTCTTCTTCTAGTATTTCCCTTGTGTGGCCACTGTTAATATTTCCATTTAATCATCAATTTGTTTTGTGTGGTTTCCTTTTGATTAAGTTTGCCGCCACCTTTTTTCTCCTCCTTTATATTATTATTATTATTATTATTGATTTGGTGTTCATTTGATATGCTGTTTTCATTGTTGTTATTATTATTATTATTATTATTAATAACTTATTTTCTGTTTTTACATTTATTATTATTATTATTTATTAACATTCTGCTTCAACCATCCTATTATTATTATTATTATTATTATTATTATTATTGTTATTATTATTATTACTATTATTATCATTTCTAATTGCTTATTCTGTTTTCATATTACATATCATTCATTATTATTATTATTTGCATTATTACCATCCTATTATTATTATTATTATTATTATTATTATTATTATTATTATTATTATTTCTAGTTGATTATTCTGTTTTCATATCATTTGTCATTCATTATTATTATTATTTGCATTATTACCATCCTATTATTATTATTATTATTATTATTGTTATTATTATTATTATTATTATTATTATTATTATTTCTAGTTGATTATTCTGTTTTCATATCATTTGTCATTCATTATTATTATTATTTGCATTATTACCATCCCATTACTATCATTATTACTATATGGTTTTATTATGATTATTATATCTATTATTCATCTTATTTATTGTCGTAGTGTTATTTACTGTCTATAATTTAACCTATTTTGTTGTATTACCATCGTCATAATTTTTATTATTGTTATTATTTCGCCTTCATTTGATTAATTTTTAGAATATTTGCTAATATATTTTTAATGCTAATTTTTGTATGAGTTTTAATTTGAGTCGGGCTATATGAGCGCCCCGTGACTCCCCGGATGGGTCGCAACGCGTAGGCGGGTACTCCGGTTCGGTGAGATCTTTCTTAACCCTTTCTTTATGTCGTGTTACTTATATATATATATTTTTTATTCGTGCACGCGTGCGATAAAAAATCACAAAAATATTTCTATAATTAAATTGGAATTTTCACCAATAAAATCGGGACCAATGTCCCTTATTTTAGCCCGACAATAAAAATGTCACAATTAAAACGAAGAGTCAACTTTCCTACAAAAATGGGATCACTCATCCCGATTTTTTAATTCAAGCAATCAAAAATGACTCTTCGAACCCTCTTCAAATTAATACGAAGGAACCAATGTTCCTAAATTTCGAATAAGTGCGAAGGAACCAATGTTCCTTAAATAATGCCCCGATTTATGTATGTTCTTTTATTTTAATCTTGAGTGAGTGTTTTAAATTCAAGTTCATTTTTATTTGGGCCCTTGTAATTAATTTTGGAGCAACTTTATTTATCTTTTGGGGATTGTATTCCGTACCACCTACATCTTTAACCTCCTCTTATTGGGGTTGTATTCTGCCCCTATTTCTTTTGTAATTGTGTGCTTGCGTGTTTACCGCTTTCATTTATCGCTTTCTCTATCTATTGCTTTATCGCTTTTATTTACTTCCTTTACGTGCTTGAAAATGCGCTTTTACTTTTAATGCATCGCTCGTGTGAGATGAGAGATATAATTTTAAGAATTTAAAAACCCATTTATAATTAATCAAAGCATAAATAAGAGGGAAGTTCCGGACACCATATCTCTAGTTTAGACCGTTAGAGGTGAGAAACCCTTTCCCAATTTCTTGCAAATTGGGTGGCGACTCCAAATACCTCAAAGGTGCCTTTAGGCGTCAATAGGCTAGGTTATTCTCCCCAATGTTCTATTGGGAGGGATACACCGATGATGTCTCATGGCGCCCATGATCAAAAGACGCGAACCTTCATACCTCGAATCCTAAAGCGGATTCAAAGCGAGGGCCCTTGATGGGTTGACGGGTTCCGGCGCGCGTCACAATATGCAAATTAAAAATAAAATTATATATAATTATTTATAATAAAATTTTAATTTCTTTTATTTTTAGCGTTACTCAACTAATACTCATCTGTATTTAGCACAATATTTATTTGAGTAATTGAAAATATATTTTAATAATATAATTATATACAATTATTATATTAATAAAATTTTATTAATTAATATATAATATAATTATATAAGTATATAATTATCTTATTAATTAAATCTTTTTTAGAGCAAATTAAGAATAAAATTTGAAAAGTTTTAGTATAAATATTTTTTATTTTAAGTTTTGGAGGGAATTAAAATATTTGGAGGGAATTGAAATATTTGGAGAGAATCTAATGCGGATGAGTTGGGTTTTCAGTATTTGGAGCGAGTTGAACGGGTCAATCATCATTAATTATTGTTTTTGTTATAACTTTTGCTACAAGTATCCGTTTGCTTATTATTATATATTTTCGGAAAGCTCATTTCAAGCCGGTTGACTTTTTCAAAACTTAGTCTCCCGTAACAGCCCATTTTGTGCCTCAAAAATAACGTTTGAGCTTCTGTTTTTCAATTTGAAGTTTTAGGGTTATTATTGCAATTTTTTTATTTTTTTCATATAAATTGTTTGTTACCTTAGTTTAGAGGGGACTTTTCAACTTGGAATAAAATTTTTTCGTTTTGAGGTATTTTTGTTGCGTCAGAATCCGACCGGTTTTATATTTTATTATATACATATGTATGTATGTATGTGTGTGTATATATATATATATATATAAGAAAATAAATTTTAAAAAACCTAAATTGTGCCTGGCTCTTTATTTTTTGTTTCGAAATCGTGTTAAACCCTACAATATTTTCTATTTTTTCCGTTGATTTTAGCTTATACTTGCATTTTCTTCTTCTCGTCGTTGCCACTGTTATTTTCGTGGCTACATCTAAAAGTAAGGATAAGTCACACACAACTTTTGATTTTATGGTATTCGTTAATAGTACGTCATTAGTTAGTTAAAAATTTGATCAATAGGCTTGTACATAAACTTTAATTAGGATGATCATTAGGGATGAATTACCAATTAATTTTATTAAATATTAGGATTTTAGGAAATTTATTTAAGTAATTTATCTCGAATTTAAAATTTCATATAGAGTGACTATTATTAAAATATATTTTTCTTTTTTCATAAAAGAGAGGGATAAATTGAAATATTTTCTTAAAATTGAATGCAAAATTGTATGTACTTATTGAGATATTTTAATTATATTTGTATTTATTATTGTGTATATTTATATTGTAAATTTTTAAAAATATTGAATTATCCGAAATACCGTATTGTATTGTCTTGTTTTGTTTTGTACTGAAAGAACCGAATAACCGAACTGAACTGTACTAAAAATTATAAGAACCGTACTGAACTGTACCGAAATTAATAAGGACCGAACTGTAACGAAATTTATAAGAACCGAAATTTCAATACAATACGGAGATTTGTAAAGAATCGAACTGAACCGAACTGAACCGAACTATGTACACCCCTAGTGATAGCGTGGGCATGCACAGGGGTGGAAGGAGATTAAAAATGACAATAAAAACAAAGAAAGCCAATAGTGAGCATAAACACCAAAAATACTAGAAATAAATTATAAACATGTTGATAATAGCAAAAATAACAATAAAAATAATGTTGTCTTAATATTACAAGAAAGAATACATTTAGTCTACTACAACTTGAGCTTTCATTTTCCCAATAGTTTTTTGGTGTCTCCTTTTAGGTGGTGCTTCATCATAACTTGTAATATTTTGTTGCTGCTCTTTTAGTCTATTGTGATACAGTAATACTGAAAGCCTAATTCGATGTAAATCCACATCAAAAGTTTCAATTGGAATTTGTTTACCCTTAATGAGATATTTAGCAAATGATGCAACAAACAGACCACAATCCCTACAAAATATAACCAGAAGCACATTCAAGATCAAAAAATTGAGGTACTAAATATCAAGTGTAAAGTATATTTTAAAAAGCCATATGTAAAACTTACAACTTGATTTGTCTTGGCAACTCTTCAATGTATTCAATGTTGAAATGGCCCTTTTTTGATTAACAAAATCCAATATATTCAAAGAACAAAGGTAAGATGATACTATAAGCTTTAGTGGTCTCAAGTGTAGATGCTTTACATGTAGCAGATCTAAAGGAATCATAAACATAAATTGTTCTTTCTAAAATGGATAAATGACCTAGTACCTAATGGTACTTACCTGTAACATTTATTGAAAACAGGATATGTTCAACTTCTGCCCATGGTCTACTACAGTACAAGTAATAACCTAAGATATAACCAACAATCGAGTCGTCCTTCTCGATTAAGCTCATGTTCATTCCCTTTTTCAAGTATTTTTTGTAAAATTTCTGAATAAGTTGGTCAAATGTGTTGTCAGTTGTGGTAAAGTTCATACAAATACCATTTGAATATTTACCTTTCTTCCTCAAGTAATAAAAGATGATATTCATATCCTGAAAAGAATAATTATAGAAAGCAATTAATTAGATGAACATAAAAAATATTTAAATTAATATACAATCAATACACATAATATACATCAAATATACATACAGTATACATTAAGTTCACATAAAGTATACGTACAATATGCTGCCTATATAAATACAATATACAATAAGTACACGTATAGTATAGGTGCAATATACAGCAAGTACATATATAGTATAGAGCAAGTATACACACAGTATACTGAAACTACACATCAAGCATACATCTAGTATACACGCAATATACATCAAGAAAATTTCAAAATATAAACATAACATACAACAAATATACACACAATATATACCAAGTAGATGTCAAGTATACGTACAGTATATAGGAAGTATAAATATATTATACAAATAATATACAAATAGTATACTAAGAGTACACATCAAGTATATGTAAATATATACACAGTATAGCAGCCATCAGGCATCAAAAGATTCATAGGTATAAAATCATTATAAAAGGCAAAAAACAGTTGCACATGTCAATTTTTTGATCTTGAATACTTGATGTGTATATGCATATGCATATGCACAAAATAGATTGCAAGAGTATGGCAATTTTGTTACTTAAGATGAACATGCAATTATGCAACCATCACCAAAAACTAACATGTCTAACAAAGAAGAGGCACTTCTAAAGCTAAAAGTAAATATTTTTCTAAATCATTTTAATATAGATACATAATGCATTAAGAAATATCCATAATTTACATACGCTGGAAGATAAAAGCTGACCACCATATAACAGATAATGAAACCACGTCTTCTCTTTGATTTGTTCAATTTTAAAATCAAAAGGTGGATTGAGAACATCATCTTTTAACGAATAAACTTTTCTCCTGAGGAAAATAAATGAGCATGAGGTTAAGGTATCTTATAAACATTAACATAAAAAAAGCATGAAGAGTTTAAAATTTTATTACCGATTGTTGGTTAACATTCCAATGTAGATAAAATCATTAAAAGTTTTGATCAAATCATAATCAGGTGTCTCACCAATTTTGGAGTCAAGTGGCACTAAACCTTTGACGAAAGACTTGCTGCAACTAATTTTTTCTTCCATTTTACTTGAACCAAACTTGTTGAGATATGGGGATTTAATCATAAAAAACGGCTTAATATCCCTTTTCTCAACAGATGGTGTTACGTAATCACATGATTCTTGATACAAAACAATTTCAGTTCCAGTCACAACAAATTTTTCACAATCCTATTTAAAAAATTAAAAAAAATTATAGTCATATAAAATATAAATGAAAATTAATATATTCACAATACAAATAGTATATGAAAAGTAATTTTGGTACACGTTAACACGCACATGTTTTGTTTTTTACTGTTCACTGTTGATAGCAGCTTCATATAATTGATCAAATAAGGTGCTATCCATTTCATCGGACTTTAATAAAGTGGAATCGGAAATACGATTTTCTGTTTTCATCTCTATTTTGCTATTATCAACAACCTAAAAATTTAGTATCATGCATTATAAAAACAAATCACAAATAAGATTTGAAAAGCTTGAAAAAATATAAATAAAATATCGTAATAACAAAATAAACATACCACTTTATCACCATCATTTTCATCTATTTTATGTGCATCAACATTTACACATGTCTCAACATTTTCTTCATCACTATCAAAAAACTGATCATAATAAAATAAATCATTATCAAAAAACTGATCATAATAAAATAAATCTTAAAATATTGAATTATATTCATAGTAAATATATTGCATGAATTATTTATGATAATAAGAACTTAGAAATCCAAATGGTAGATAATAAAACTGACCAGATGTCCACACTCATCTGCAACCAATCCTTCATCATCACTTTGATCTTGTTCAATATCATCTTCTTTATCCACATTATTGCGAAACTGCTGAATTGTCAAAAATATAATGAAATTTGCAATAAATAATAAGACATTAATTATTCATTTTAATGAAATTGATAAAAAGCAACTGAAATTTACCTAAGAGCTATTGACTGCATCTATTTTTTGTGAGAGTCCAACAATCATTTCAGTAATTTTTTCAAAATTATGATCAAAATAATCTTTCATATTTTGAATACTGGACTCGACATAATTATGCAAGATTCTAACTTCTTGTCTCATCAATTTTATCTCTTTTCCATATTTTCGTCCATCAGATTTTCCATGTTTTTTTTTTTTTGCTTCCTTCTTCTTTGGCAGAGGTAGGTAGACAAGGAGGCAAAGAAGATGTATCATCATCAGAATTTTGTTGTGCATCAGCATTACTCTTTTCTTCTCTTCTCTCAAACATTCCATCTAAGAACAGCTCCCTAATGTCATTTTCATTAGGCGATATGTTCTTCATTTTTAACTAAGTTAAAAAGGAAAAAAAAAATAAAAAGAAGAAGATTTCAGATAAAATATATTAACACAAATATACATAAGTTAATAAATTTTGAACACTCTAATTAAATGTCAATAAATAAGTAATATGTGCATATATTATTTAATTTTATACTAAATTTCTATTACTTTTTTTTTAAAAAAAATAATTATTATTTGATAAGATTACTTACAGTTTTGGCAGGAACACTAAACAAAATGCTTGAGAAATCTTTTTGGCTGAAATGAACACATTTTTCCGTCCAACGTAGGATCCTGGGAATTTTTTCAGTTGCCTCAACTTCTAAATATTCTGAGATATGTTGGCAACATTCATAGAACCAAATTTGGAATGCGTATCTAAAACCAAAAACCCTACACATGGACAGATTTCCTTCTTTCTTATCAGTTCTTGCTCTTTTCCGAAGCAGCTTCCCTTTCAGACTACTAATAGTAAGCTCAAAAACATCTCTACCCCATGTGTAATCATCAAAGCAACCATTATCAATGAATGCAATTTCATCTTCATTAACAATTTTATGGTTGTTATGGGCAAGAAGAAAGCAGGGTACAAAAAACAACACTGTTAACTTAACAGCATCCTCATCATTTTCAAAACTTCCTTTCATAAAACAATTAAAAATAGACTACTTCATTATCTTATCACTTTCGCCAAAATACTTCTCAACCAGTCTAGATTTTTCATATGATGTGTTGCTCTTCTTATTTTTTCCTTTGCACTTCAAACCTGTTACTAGTGAAAATTCTTCCACACTAAATGTTAAATCAACACCATCATATCTTAATCTAAACTCCTTCTCATTTTCAGTATGCACTTCTTTTAGAAACAATGAATGAAATAGCTAATTATGAAGAACTATTTCAGGCATTTCTAAGAAGCATCCAAAATAGGTGTTTCTAAACTTTTCAAGTTGTTCTGTAGTCAGCTTCTTCTTTATATTAGATACAGCGGAAGTGTTCATGCAAAAATGGATCCGAACACTAGGAAAATTTTCCTTTTTCAAATCAAAGTCTCCAACGTGAAGTTAAACACAATATACATCAAATACACACAATACACATTAACTAGTAGTCAAGTATAAACACAATATACAACAAGTATACATATAGTATTTAACAAGTACACATCAAGTATAGACACATATATAGATAAATTAAAGCCCATAAATATCATCCAAGCTTTTTTAAATTGAAGTCACACACAGTATACATCAAGTACATATCTAGCATACACACAAGATACATATAGTTTACTCACAATATACATCTAGTACACATCTAGTATATGCAAAATATACATGTAGTATATAATATATGCACAATATACATCTAGTATATGCACAATATACATCTAGTACACATCTAGTATACACACAATATACATCTAGTACACATCTAGTATACACACAATATACATCTAGTATATGCACAATATACATCTTATACACATTTAGTATACGCACAATATACATCTAATACACATCTAGTATACGCACAATATATATCTAGTACACATCTAGTATACACACAATATACATTTAGTATACACACAATCCTCTCTGTCACGAGTCGGCACGAAGATGACAACTCATACTCTTTAGTCTCTGTCACGAGTTGGCACAGAGGTGACGAATCGTGACACTAATTATATCCCCATTACGAATAGCTCTGTTACGAGTCGACACCATGGTGATGACTCGTAATGATAAGTGTCTGTTACGAGTTGGCACGGAGGTGACGACTCGTGACACTAATTGTTCCTATAGAAAAATATAAAATAAAAAAAGGAAAAAATGAAACTATGAGGAAATTATACACTATAAAGTATACTAACATGCTAATGTGGTTTTATATACACAACAAGTACACATCTAGTTCTTAATAAAGCAATGGCTCTGTATACACAACAAGTACACATCTAGTACACGCACAACTAGTTTACACTGTATACAGCATATTCACATACATAATAAATACACATAAAAAAATAAACATCAGTGCATTCTCAAATCATACCATTATTCATTTATATTTACATTATATAATATCATACCTTTATTTTTCTTGGATTATGAGAATCATAATCTGGAGTTTGAATTGTATTTCTTCTCCTCTTTGTCTCTTTTATGATCATTAAATCTGCGTCAGCATCTGTTTTCTTCATTTTGTTATTAATTTGTGATGTGCTCCTTGGCGCAGGAGAAGAACTTGTTCGAGTTTGAACCATTTTAGTTGAGATATGATCAGTAAATGAAGAACACTTCAAATTTAATGAAAACACATTAAACTATTTCTTAAAGGTAATTTTGAATTCACTTTATTTGTATATTATCTAAACTAAGAGCTCAGCAATCCCTTCAAATATGAATCAAATAAAAGACCTCAAAGCATGTGTTAATATCTATTAATTTGTTTTTTTAGTAAAGGAAAAGCCAATAAAATATGAGAAAAACATTTATAATGACTAAATTCTTTATCTACATATGAGTTAACAGTTAACAGAAAATAGTGCACATTCTTTCTCTACTTCACCAATATAGGAGTGCTGAAGTATTGAAGCATTAATGGGGCACATAAGTGTGAAAATAAATTCATTGACTCTTCCCGTATACATTCCAAATAGCAAATTTACAATAAGAGGAGGGAAGGAAGGAAAAACTAACTCCACAAGATTAGCAAAAGAACAAAAACTCTAGAAATACAACTTCCCTTCCCATTCTCCTACACTGTCAAATACAACTCACTCAACCATTTCGTGTTACGACTACAAATAAGAAATGAATTAAATCTCAGTGGCAATTCCCATTCAGAGACACAATACTCATATAAAACCGGTATATGAAGGCAATAATATTAATAGCACTCTTAATTAAAAGCAGAAATTAAACGAATAACGATCATTTAGGAAAAAAGTTTACCAATCGAGATCATTTCCATTAACAAAAACAAAAAATGCAAATGAAAAATTGTGTGACAATAAAAGTAAATTAATAAACCTAAAGCCTAGAACACAAAGATTACATATGAGTAAAACAAAATGTTGTCAGTAAAAATACAGGAAAACGAAAATCAACCAAAATTATTTTTTATCAACAATCAAATATAATATTTTACATGTTGATTCCGGCTTCAATTTTAAGCATTAAAGAGAGGAAAAATATGGAGAAAAAAAATAAGAGTGAAGTAAACAAACCGTTGCGCAGATCTGTAGAGATGGAAAGTATGCGCTGGTAGAGCAGCAAAATGTCGGTGGTCTGCAAATCGAAACTGAGGGAGAGCGCCGGTGGTCGAGAAAAAGAAAATGGGTAGGGCAGTGAGCGTCGAAGGAGGGAAACGAAATAGAAAAATCGAGAGGGTGAAAATTTGAAGTGAGGGAGCAAACAAGGAAGGTGGTATTTTTGTAAAAAAATTTTGTATAAATGAAATTAAAAGTTTAAAATGTTATGTTTCTAAAATATTTGTGTTACGTATTTTTTTTTTTTTGTTTTTTTTGTGTATAATTGTGTATAAAGCCCAAAGGATTAACCGCTAAATTACTGTATACTCTTTCAGTGAAAAATCTAATATCCAAAAATGAAAAAAAAAATGCTTGGATAAAAAAGTGGAGCCATGGGCCATTGCACTTACGGGGGCACTTAAGCCCATGTAGATAAAATGGTGAGGAAATTACACAGAATATCATATTTTTAACTTTTTTTTCAAAAATATATCCTTTTTTTAAAAACTTTCATAAATACCACTTTTTTAATTTTTACTTTCATAAATACAACAAATCGTCTGATTGCATTTGGGGATTTACACGGTGATTTGGAACAAGTATTCAAGCTTGCTGGCTTAATTAATGGTCGTGATCATACAACGGATCACATTGTTTGCAGGGTTTTTCTTTGTTCAATTGTTAGGACTTGATGAGAATTTGGTGGCTTACAGCAAATTTGGGAAGTCCACATTCTATTTTTAATAAAATTCAATTTTTTCAAACTTTTTTTTTTATTTTCTTATGATATTCTGCATTTTAATGGCTCATTTTTTTATTATTATTTTTCTTCAATATTATGATGTGATTTAAAAAAAAAAATGTTTGAGAATTTGAATTTTTACATAATTAGAATTGATTTGGGAAATCAAATTAAAAAAAAAATGTATGCCCATTAAATATTCAATAGAATGCTTAAAAGAGAAATTGACTGGAATTTTTGTTATTTTTAGTGTGAATTGCAAGAATTTTGGCCAGAACAGTTGAATCAGATAATTGTAGATTATTTCATACATAAAACTCTATATATTTTTCATCATATTTTGCTTTTTAATTTTTTTGGGAGTAGAATGCTATTAGCTTGTGATTTTTTTCTATGACGATTTTTGCAAGTTAGATTGGTAATACTAATAGTTAAATTAGTGATTGTGCAAATTTTTGATTCAATTTTTGCAATTCATCATGTTTTGCACTAAAATTTTCAAGTAAAATGAAAATTAAAAGGATATAAATAATTAAATATGAAAATAATAAATAAAAAATTATAATAAAAATTAAAAAAGAGTGAAATAAAATTAATAAAATATAGGGATGTTTATTTTTCGGTTCGGTTAACCAATTTATAAGCTAAAAAATAAAAACCAATCTATTAATATCGATTTTTGTAAAACACTAACCGTTAACTATAAAAATCAGTTCGGTTAATCTATTTTTCGGATTGATTTCGATTCGATTTTTCGGTTAACCAAGTCCAACGTTTTTTTTGCTCAACTCTAATCACTTGTGTTTTAAGTAAAAGAAGCATATTGAACAAGAAGAAGATTATGAATTAAGTATATGTCTAGTGTACGTATAATATAAGTCTAATATATGTATAGTATACGTCTAACATACATCTAACATACATATAGTATACATATAATATAAGTCTAATATACATTTAGTATACGCCCGTATACGTCTAGACTTATACGTCTACTATATGTATAATATACGTATAATATAAGTCTAGTATACGTCTAGTATACGCCTAGTATAAGTCTAATATAAATCTAGTACACGTCTAATACAAGTCTAGTATACGCCTAATATACATCTAGTATACGTCTAACATAAGTCTAGTATACGTCTAACATAAGTCTAGTATAAGTCTAGTATACGTATAATATAAGTATATACAAAATATATAGCAAGTACACATCAAGTAAACACACAATATACATTAAGTACACGTCGAGTATACGCACAATATACATCTAATATATGCATAATATATATTTAGTATATGCACTATATACATCTAATATAAGCACAATATACATTTAATACACATCTATTATACGCACAATATACATGTAGCACACATCTAGTATACGCACAATATATATCCAATACACATCTAGTATATGTACAATATACATGTAGTACACATCTAGTATACGCACTATATACATTTAGTATACGCATAATATACATCTAGTATACATCTAGCATACGCATAATATATATCTAGTATACATCTAGTATACGCATTATATATATCTAGTATACGCATAATATGTATTTAGTATATGCATAAGATACATCTAGTACACGAATTATATATCTAGTACACATCTAGTATACATATACTATACATGTAGTATACACACTATATACATCTAGTACGCATTTAATATACGTACTAGTATGCATACTATATGCATTTAATATACACATAATATACATTTAGTATATTTCTAGTATGCGTATTATATACATCTATTACACATTTAGTATGGTACAATATACATCTAGTATACATACTATATACATCTAGTATAAGCATAATATACATCTAGTATACGCACAATATACATATAGTACACGTTTAGTATACGCACAATATACATGTAGTACACATCTAGTATATGCACTATATACATTTAGTATACGCATAATATACATCTAGTATACATCTAGCATACGCATAATATATATCTAGTATACATTTAGTATACGCATTATATACATCTAGTATACGCATAATATGTATCTAGTATATACATAATATACATATAATACACACTATATATCTAGTACATATCTAGTATACGCATAATATATATCTAGTATACACATTATATACATTTATTACACATCTAATATACATACTATATACATCTAGTATACGCATAATATACATCTAGTATATTTCTAGTATACGCACTATATACATCTATTACATATTTAGTATGGTACAATATACATCTAATACACATCTATTATACGTACTATATACATCTAATATAAGCATAATATACATCTAATATACGCACAATATATATTTAGTATACGTATATTATACATCTAGTTTACTCATAGTATATATCAAATACACATCTAATATACATACAATATATACCTATTTTTAATAGAGGAAATTACACACAATATCACTTCTTAAATGTTTTTTTTTTCAAAAATACAACCTTTGTTTTAACTCTTTCATAAATCTCACTTTTTAAATTTCTATTTTTAAAAATACATTTCTTTTCTTTGTTTGTTTGTTTTTTTTTCTTTTTTACTCTACATGC
Source organism: Excoecaria cochinchinensis (assembly GCA_947683425.1). Lineage (NCBI taxonomy): Eukaryota > Viridiplantae > Streptophyta > Magnoliopsida > Malpighiales > Euphorbiaceae > Excoecaria > Excoecaria cochinchinensis. The sequence continues at coordinate 2,533,525 of CANTUQ010000037.1, forward strand.
TTTTGAAAAATTCAAATTGAAGGGGACATAGAATTGTATTTTTAACTTATGACTAAATAGTGTTAATATTATATACAGTAAGAAATTAAGATTATGACTCAAAAAATATTCTTTACTATTTTGGTTAGGCCTGACAGTATATATAAGTAGTAATCCAATGCTCTAATTAAATATAAATTATTTTACGTTATTTTTTTTATTTTGACTTCTCTAATTAAATTTTATTTTTTCTCATATTAACAGAGTTAATATTATTCACCATCATTGGCTTGGATTTTTAAACTACAAATAGTACATAATGCTCTTATTACTTTTTTTTTTATTGAATCTATGCTAATTTTTGCTGCAAAAGCTAAACATAAATCTGAATAACATTACAAATAATTTGAATTTGCTGAAAAAGTTGTATAAGAAGGCAAAGCAGGAGGAGAACTAAAGTCATCTTCGCTGTCCTTGGCATGAGTACTAGCAATACTTACTTCTTTACTCGCATCACTAAAATTACTAGATTCAAATGATACACCTGCATTCAGAATATTATCACCTGCTTTCTTATATTATACGTATACTACATGTATATTAGACTTATATTAGACGTATACTAGATATATATTAGACGTACACTAGATGTATACTAGACGTATATTAGACATATACTAGATGTATCTTAAATTTATATTAGACATATATTATACGTATATTAGGCGTATACTCGAATTCAAAATTTTTAAATTAAAAAAAAAGTAATTTCTACCATTTTATTTCATTTTTTTAAGTATTTCATTATCTCTTTTAACTCTATACATTTTACTATAAATAAAAAGACCAATGGAGAAAGTAATTAGTAAAATTCAAGACTTTATACAGGTTCCATATTTTTATTTATGAGTTAAATTAATAATTAATTATTATTTTTAATATGTAATAGTTCACTGATCCAATTAATTCAGGTTTATTCTAAACGGAGCTACAAAAGAGATATAACTCTACTTTTTAAATATTTAAAGATATTTCATACAACTTAAATTTAAAACCTCTAAATAATAAAAAAAATAAACTTTTACTATTTCAGGTCATCCAATAGATAATAAAAAAAATCGCATATTATGATTAGTTGCATGTTTCTATTCCCTCTATTTCATAATATTTGTCACTTTTATTATTTTTGTTATGATTATGGAGTATTAATTGGGTTTAAATTTAAAATAAAATTGAGTAATTTAATATACAAATTTAAATCTAATTGATTAAATTTTATTAGAAAGGAAAATTAAATTGAAAAAGAAAATTAAATTATATTAAAAATTTAAAAGTGACAAATAAAAAAATTTAAATTTTATTAAAAAGTGACAAATATCATGAAACGGAGTTAGTATTATAACAACAATAATAATTTTAGTATATATATTATTATTTGATCCGATTTGTAAATGTTCAATTTCAAAGGAAAAAAATGAAATTCTATATTAATTTTCCGGGGAGGAAAAAAAAAGTCATAATGAAGGTCTGATAATGCACATGAATCGGCAAGAAATGTTGATGAGTATTTAGTGTTTTAATGGAGTGACAAAGACAGCAAGATAGAGATTTGTTAGAGAAAAAAATTGGAGCAATTTTTAAAGAGAAAATTTAAGAAATGGCAATTATGAAAGGATAAATTTAAAAAATAGCATTTAAGAAAGTTGAAAAACACGCGTGGGTATTCTTGAAAGTGAGTATGTTTTTCTGGGCAATTATGAAGAAACCCCTAAAATGGTGGCTACATGGGCCAGTTTAGCACTGAGCAACAGTTAGTGGCATCAAAACTTGACATGATGCAAATTGTCCGAACTCCATTTTTCAAGGCCACTCACCACCTAAAACGACCCCACTAAAAGTTGGAGACCAACCCAAATAACCCAAATTTAAGCGGAGTCCCGGCTTGAATAACCAAATTACCCACATTTATGGCAAATGGCAAATGCATGGCATTAAGATGAATAATTCATGAAAATCGGCACAAGAGAAAAAACAAAAGAAAATACATCCTTACGACAGTCAACACTGCAATAAAAATAGTCTACTGTGATATTAATATTTGATATTTTACTAAAATGTTAGTTTTTGTTTATAAAATGCCATTTGAATTTTACTAAAATGTTAGTTTTTGTTTATAAAATGCCATTTGAAGTAACATTGTCACTAGTCAATTTACCTTCTATGATGTATTTTAGAAATATGATATAAATGTTACTTGTAAAATGTTATTATATTTAAAGCATATTTTGACAATTATTGCAACAGTTGGCTTTACATATCATTATAATTTTGGTTATTATGACAGTTATCTCACATTTGACTTAAATGCTATCTAATATCAAATCTTTTTATGACATCCATAAAATGTTGCTTGCGAAATATCACTTGATAGTGGTTTAGGAGGTTGGTTTCTAGCTAAATTTTTGTTTCGGTTAGTAGTTTTAAGTAAATGGCTATCTCTTCTTTCGTTAGACATGATCCATTTCTTGATAGCCAATTACCTTAACCTACATTTTAACCACATTTAAGACCTCATTGATTCCATGTTCTGTCTTGAAATTTTCATTAGTAGAGATGTCCTTTGGGATTCAGTACATAAGAAGAGGCTTACGGTGATCTTCACCTTTAAGTAGAAAACTATTCTATATACTTGTGCATGCATGAGAATTGATTTCGAATTTTAAGTTTGCAGCTGGAATTTTGTTTTGAAAATGCTATAAATATTGTTTTGGCCTTACACACGCATTGAAGTCACTTGGTATGCTTTTATGTTTGCTAGTTTTAGAAGTGAGTTTTGATAGGCATTTGATTGTTTTTTTTTGCTTAATTTGGTTGGTAGTAACTAGTAAGTTTTGTGTTCTGATTTTGAAGTTTGAGTGGTTGATAGATGCAGATTCCTTCTGTTTTACTCGAGAACGGGTAAAAGTGCAAGTCTGGGGTAGTTTATCAATTTTAGTATGTTTATTGTTTATTTTTAGTCAATATTATATGTTTTTAGTTTAATTCATGTTTTTAATTAAGAATTTATTGATTTGTGCGTGTGTGTCTTCCTGGTAAATTTTGGTGATTTTGAAGTTAGAAGAATTTTGGAACTGTTTTTGGAGAAAAATATTTTGAAGGCTGTGATTTGTAACAGCCATGGGCATGAGGGGCAAATTGGTCATTGTCTCCAGTGGAGAATGGAGATTATGAACTTTACCTTCTTATTCATGATTATTGGTATATTGCAAACCAATTTTATCTCTTGTGCTTTCATGTTAAGTGCTTGAGTTAGAATAATGAATTTGAATTATGCTCAATTTGGGGAATTCTCTAAAACTCATCTTTATGCTTGTTAATTTCTAGTTTTCTATAATATATCAATTTCTGTTAGGGTGATTGGATTTATTACTGATTTCTTCAACTTAATTTAAAAGTGTGATTAAATGATTGATGTTCATAACTGTTTAGGGAGGATAAATGACTTTAACAAAAAAAAAAAAAAAACTTTAATCTTTGATTAACCCATATTTTTAATTATTTGTTTTAAGTGTTTAGTTTTCATTAATTAATTTAGATTTAGTGTAAATTACCCAAAGACTCATGTACCCACAATATCCTTAGATAAAATGAGCAATCTTAGGATAATTGTAGGTTAATTATTTGATTTCTGTGATACAATATTTGGATACTTTGTGTCCACTATTATTGCTTGATTGGTATATTTATTAGAATAGCATCAATTAACATTTTTCATGACTGATTAGGAAGGAACATCAAATGATTCAATAACTTTTTTGAATGTATTTCCAATCCAACAAATAAGTTTCTTATACTTATACAAGATAAATATTATTTAGTTGATTCAAGATATACTAATATGCCTAGATTTCTTAGTTTATAACGTAAAAAATATTATTATTTATGTGATTATAGACAAAGATCAAATGCGCAAGGTAAAATGAGTTATTTAATTACATGTATTTTTCATTACGCAATGTCATGGAAATTTATTGTAATTGTATTATAATAATTGAAATTTATGTTTTTTCCTTAAATATTGATTAAATTTCTTGTTATGATGAATTTTTCTTAGTAGCAACATATTTCAAATTTTGAATTTCATTGAATATTTATTATTAAATATAAACATTGTATAACATACATGCATAATATATATAATTAATTATTAGAAATAGTATAACATACATGCATAATATATATAATTAATTATTAGAAATAGTATAACATACATGTATAAATAAAAAATATGATCCTCTTAGAAAATTGAAAACAGTTTTTGGTTTTTTAAAAATTAAAAACAACCATTTTTGTGATATATATGTATATTATATTTAAAACGAAAGAAATAAGGTCCCCACCCGTATTAATTAGTTGACATAAATGTGACGCAAAAACTTAATGATGACTCTTAATTAATAAAATGTCAGTACTGAGTAATAAACAGTACAGTCCATATGCCCATTGCCCCTTTAGTTTCTCAGATATCTTACAACATATTTGGCAATTTGATACAATATGCCAAACATTCACTGGACCAACAACCCACTTTTTCAGACACTATTAAATTAATGCATAATAACCTTATTATTATTATTATTAAAAACAAAAACCATCTTCAAATCTTACATAATTCTTTCATTTGTGGCACAATTTGTCTATTTTTTTTCTTCACATACATTTACACATTTTCAATTTAAAAATTCACACAGAATTGAATGCCATCAAAATTTAGTCAGTCAACTTACACTGATATGGCATTTAAGAATATTTTTTTAAAAAAAGAAAGCAGAAATAATGAAAAAAATTAAAAAATGTGAATTACATTATTTAGAATTATTAAAATAATTATAATTATAATTATAATTGTTGCTAAGAAAGTAGGAAATTTAAATAAAATGAAGAGGGAGAAGTGAGATTGACTAGACAATGCAGAAGAGAGCAGTGAATAATAATTATAAAAGACATGAGAATTAGGGTTTGTTTTGTATGAAAATGGAAAAATGAAAGAAATAGACAAAAGGAAGAGTCAAATAAGAGTAGAAGTTGTAAGAAAATAAAACAGAAGCTTTTTTGTGGCTAAACTCCTAGGGTTTTGTTTATGTTATTTCTCTTTCTTTCCTTTCTGCAGTCAATTCAAAACACACACAGATAGGGTTTCTTTTGGATTGGTTTATATTACTCACCTTTTGCCTCATTAGGAATGCCTGGTAGTAATAATTACTAATTGCTTTGTACGCATTTTTATATTTATAATGATAATTACAATTATAATGGCCAATATCTCCTTTTTCATGCCACGCTGTCCGATCAGATTTGTACGAGTGGTCAAACGATCCACAGTAGCACCCGATGCATTGGCACACCGCACATGAAATTACAATCCTTTTTAATGCACTCTCCAATTTTATTATTAATTATTATATTCACCATCATATTTTAATTTTTTTTTTATAATCTATTTGCTACACTTATCCGATTAATTCGGATTTGGACTAAATAGATTTTTTTGTAAATTTATCAGATTTTAATTATTTGAAATATGAATTTTGCATGCTCAATTATATTACTTTATAAATATCAACCAATAACTAAAATTTTGAACTATTATAATCCCATATGTCCCCCTTGATAAAAGAAAAAATAAATTAACTTCCCAAATAAGATTTGATTCTTTTAGTTTTTTGTAATATAAATCATGAAGTTGAATTTTAAAAAAAAATAGATAATAATTTAATTTATGTGGTACTGAAAATAATAATAGGGTAAATGCATATAAGGGTTGGAAGAACAGGGACCACTGACATAAGGCATAATAGAGCTGTTTCCATAAGCGGAAGCAGTATCTGCTGTTCATATATTTTTTTTTGTATATCAGATTTTTGCTTCTGAGCTTTTTTTATTGAGTGATATAAATTAATTCGTGGATGGGTAGTTGAAACTAATTAGATATTTGTTTTTTTTTTTTACTTAAGACTTCTACCGTTCACTTTGTTATTATTATTCTTATTTACATACCAAATAAATAAATAACATATCCAAAATATAAACATTAAAAAGTTATAAATACTGTGAATAACGAAAATTAATGCTTGTCTGTTCCAACCGAATATTAATAATTATATAAAAAAGTTAAATTTAAAAAAAAATGATTTTAATAACAGAAAATTATATGAAAGACAAGAAAATCTGATTTGACTTTTCGCATATAAGAACAATTTGAAGATGCAATTATTCATACTGTCTCTTACTTCTTTGTGGAAAATGACATATCAATCCAATCTGTTTTTGAAACACCCAATTGTACCCCTTACCTTCTTAGCCTTTATTTCATGCCCAAAAACACCAACCACTCTTTGCTTGGCTTATATGTATATATATATAACTATTAGTCACATGAAATTAATTAATTCTTCTCATCTTTCATCTTCATCCTCATGCCAAATCTCTCATTCTCTGCTCTCTGCTTTCTTCCATGGCTAAGCTTTGTGTTTGTAGCCATGCTTAATCTTGCTTTCTTTCATTCTCAACTAAACCTAATCAGTTATATCATGTTTTAGTGGGCATGGCAATATCTCTCCTGAGCTTATTCTTCTTATATTTTTATTATTTTTCTTCTAATTTCACATAGACGATTCAGATTTTCTTGACCTTGCAAGTCCAAGAAAATTATAACTATATTTTGAATCGTCGTTTCATCCATTTCAAAAAAAAATAATCATTGTGAAAGTAAGTTATTTTCCTTTTTTCTATTTCTTCTAAATAAATCTCAACTTAATAAGAAAATTATAAATGTTCTCGTAGCAAATTATTTTTTTTTTCTTGTTTTTTTGCCTCCTCTTATTAAGTTTCTTTTTCGATTATTTATGTGAGAGCGCTATGAATGTATATGTGTAGATATTTTTAAAATGTTGATTATACAGTTTATTTTTTGTATTTTCATAGAATAATGTAATGAAGATTATGTATGTAAAGAGAAAATGATAGAATTTAGAGAAATTGGTTTTCGTTGTAATGTTCTTATTGACTAGTTTAGCTTTTTATTTTACAATAATTTTATATATAAAGAAACCTTCACGTAATGTGCAAGATATAATAATCTGCAGCTACAGAGATCACAAAAAGAGAAGGTTTGGCTTAAGATATGAGAAGGGCAATGAGCAGTCATCATACACAAAATAATTACATTGTTTGAGCCAGGGTTCTGATAGCCTTTTTCACCAGCCAATGCATGTCATGTGATGCGGAGCCAGTAATCATATTCTTTAGTGAAAGTAATAAAACTAGTACTATGTTATTGGAATAAGGTTAAACTTTGAAAATTAACAATTTGTTTCTAAATCAATTTTTTTTTTTCAATTAAAATTCAACTTTATTTCGTGGTAGTAATCCTTGCACCTAGACCATCGAATCACGCACATCTCTCAGATCGGACGGCATGCATGCTCACCTTATCTCATCCCCATCATCAGTTTGACTTATTTCATTTTTTTTTTTTTAAAAAAATCTACAATCTTTTGTATTTTTCTCACGTAGTCTTACATATCATGAACTTTTTTTTTCCCTAAATGAAATATGAACTTTTTTTTTCGCCTAAATGAAATAGGGTAAAATGAATAAAACCCAAGGATATCCATAGTGAAAAAGTTTTAGTACATTGTTTCTTTATACCTCTAAACTCCGTAAGTGGATGAAGTTGCTCCATAACAGTTTCAACTCATTTTCAGCGTGTTTTTGGCTATATAACAAACAGGCTTACCTATCAAAAAAAAAAAAAAAACAAACAGGCTTAGAGAGAACATGGACATTCACTACCCAAAGATAACCTTAATCTAAACATATATGCCTAACCTGGGCTTAAGTATCAAATATATAAATTCAAGTTTTTGTTAAAAAGATGAAGCATTTTGCTTTTGTAGAGAGTATTGACTTTGCTATAATGAATTCCAGATCCTAAACATTGAGTTCGATTTATCAACATCTAACATCTACATTCTGTTGCCAAAGCTTGTGCATTTTCGTTGCTAAAAAAGGATGAATTGCAGTACCACAGGCTTCAGAATCACCCAGATACAGCTCCAATGATATATACAAGATGTAACCAATCGCCATAGTCGATATAACAGACTCTAATTTTAATACATCAAATCTTTCTTTCTTTTTTCTTTCTTTCTTCACCCTTTTGTAATTTACTTAAGCTGCAAGAACCAACACTTTAATTGTTCCCTGACTATTAGCAGTCAACATTGTAGGACTATCACTCTTCCAGCATACAGCACTAATGAAGTAAGATCCAGCATCTTCATCAGTATCTTCCGTTTCAGGCAAACCAAATCTATGCCATGTAACAGGTTTGGAAATTTCCTGCAAAGTAAAATTCTAATGCTTCATTTTATTGGACTTTTGGAGAGGGAAGAAAAAATATTGCACAGATATTGATGTTCTACACATAGCTAACCTTGTGGTAGACAAAAACTTCATTCGTTTCACTGCCACACGCAATGTACTCACGGTTTACTGAGAGACCCACAAAATTTTTCTCATTTGTGTGCCCTCTAAAGGTACGAACCTGTAAACACGACACAAAAAGTGAGTGGATGTTAACTATCTTCTTCCAAATGGATTAATTGCCCAACAAAGAGTTGATAGAAATGAGCAAACTATGGATTAACTACCACGAGCAGTGATAGATTTTTTTTTTAAAAAAAAATGAAAAAAAAAGGACGATCTCTGTGTTGGAGAGTGTTAGGAACACATCACACTTGGATAGATATGTTGAATCCTTGCATTTGACCATATGCAATAAATGAATAAAGCCCCACAATCTCCTTAACAATCTTATTCCTAATTTCAAGCAGCAACTTATACTGTATTTTAATTCCACAAGGACTGTTTCCACCAGTGAATGAAAAATTAAGAAAATTGACGTTCAACTTTTTCTTGGACAATTGAATTACTTTCACTAAATGGATATCCATATTTTCCATCTACTATTTGACAATTTTTACATCAAATTCTGGAAACCAAATTCTTCTTCTATGGTATTCAATTATGCAAAAACTCCAAGAGTCATTAATGCTAGTTGGTGCTAACGCATAGTTTCAATCATAAAGAAAAGATTATGTATGCATGCATCCAATTTTCTTCCACAAAAATATTACTTACAGGCTGATTCTCCTTCACATCCCATAGTCTTAACGTACTGTCCGTAGATGCTGAAGCAAGCTCATTGTCAGACAAGAATTTCACATATGAAACAGCTTTCCTATGCCCGCTAAACACATGCAATGGATGGTTGATGTTTCTCAAGTCATAATAGTGAATATGGTGATCTGCTGAGCCAACCTGCATAAAGGTCACAAGAGTTTCTACCTTTAAGGGTACATGAGATAAATCAAAATGCACGCAGATGCTATTGGACCAGGCCACATAATAATTGATAAAATACGCTGATAAAATTTGCACTATATGCAGCAGGTTGAAGCAATCTTTCCTTTCCATATGACATCAAAGATGCTATTTCTACTTGAGATCTAGACCTAAAGCTATTCAATCCCACTCCATTATCACTTGTACTCAGATCCAGGGAAAACATTTAAGCTACTCATTCCTAAACCCCAAAAGTAAACCCAAATGTATGTCAAAGAGCAATAGATTTTTGCTTCCATGCATAACACATGCTTGAAGCATCAGACCTAAGTATGGAATTCTCAGAAATAGCACATTAATTAATCAATTTCTAAGCAATAGCGGACTGAGAATTGAGCTGGATTGCCATTACACAGCAACAAGTTTTAGCCACATGTCATATCTGTATAACAATCAAGAGAAGCATACCGCAATATAATGGCTAGATCCAGGATTATACTTGACGCAACAAATATTTGCTTTCATGTCAATGTTAAGTGCGCTAGCTTCCTGATTTGTGCACCAAACTTTGACCTGGTTATTTAAATACAGCAAAGACAAAAATAGTTATTTTAAAGTCGACTGATCCACATATTGAATAGAAACAGGCTATTCACATTTTTTTCTCCTCCCTTTTTTTAAGTGAAACCCCTAAAGCACAAGCATAAGAAGGCCAACCATAAGTCCAAAAGCCAACAGAGAATTCTAGCAGTATAGACTTGTAAGAAACAAAAGCACATAAAACACTTTCTTATTGCCTCGTTCTCTCAATATGAATCAAATTGAACAGTCATTCTTGAATACACAAGAAAGATGCAGTCAATGATACCGATGAGTTTTAGCATACCTTACAATCATCACTACCAGATACAATCATTGAGGGTTCTGTGTGATAAAATCAACAAACCATGCACGTTTTTTAGCTATATAGACTTAGAAAAGAGAAAAAGCACATAAAACACTCTTTTTGCCTTGTTCTTCAAAATGAATCAGATAGAACACTTTTTTTTTGGGTACTGAAGAGTCATTTTTGGACATATAAGAAAGACTGAGTCAATGTAACGAGTTTTACAATACCTTACAGTCATCACTACCAGATACAAGCATTGAGGGCTCTGTGCGAGAAAAATCAACACTCCATGCACGTTTTTCATGCTCCTCATATTCCATCACACTCTGCAATAAGGTTCATGCATAAATTTTATCACAAACTATGATGAAATACCCAAATGGAGAATTGAATTTCACTTATACAAAATGCCTAAGAAAAATTATACATATAAATACCTGCCTAGTTGTCACATCCCAAACAGTTACTATTCCTTCATAATCACTACTAGCTATCTGATTTTTTGCAAACTTGTTCCAACTCAAGCAGCTAAGTTTAGAACGTGTTGACATCTCCACAACAGGGCAGTGCACTTCTGCAGGGTCATTTAGGACCTAGCAAGTAAGATTGGCAAAGAGCAGAAAGTCATAACTATTGGACCAGAAAATTCTTTTTTGCAAGAAAATCCAATGAGCAAGGCATATGCACTATGTTCTCTTCTCACATCTCTGACATGCAAACACCAAATTTAATTGCAGCAAATAGAATCGTCCTTCTATAAGTCTGTACAAACATACTAAATGGTAGGAGAATCATTCTCCTTGTTTTGGGATTACTCTTACACGCATCTTAAAGGGTAGAAAAGTGGTTCAATTAGCTACAAATATATTACAAATCCTTCCTAGAATCTATATGAAATCAAAGAATTTTGAACAATTGACAAGAAAGAGACAAATTCAATGATCCCTCAGTTGCAATACCAACTCAATGATCCCCCAGTTGCGATCTTTCACATAATTTAAATCTAGCAAATTGAAAAACTAATTCAAAATTTTGCATTGCTAACAATTTAGCCAATCTTTTTGATTTTATTTAATTTATATATCAATTCTCCAAATCTATTTCAATTTTAGCATGCGCTTAACAGTGAGGGGCAATATTAAAGTTTTTATATCCACAACATTCATTGATGGGTTGAAAATTCAAACAAGGAATAAATTGTAGATTCATCAAAATGTTAATACATATTGGCTGATTAAATTATCTCCACCTAGCACGAGTAAAAGCTACAATGGGGCAAAATTTGATAAAATCAAAAGGATCGACTTAAATTGGCAAACCATGCAAATGTATGAATAATTTTGTCAGAGGATCTTTAACTCTCATATATCAACCATTATAAGTGCAACAGAAAGAGAATGTTAAGAAGGGACCTGAGAATAAGAATTTACCATGGAAAAGTCAAAAACTTTAATTCGCCTTGAAACTCCAGCTGTAGCAAACAGTTCATCATCACGGTCAAATTCTATGCTGCAATTTAACGTGTTCAGTTGATGAGTTTGAGCACATTTAACTGCTACAAAAAAAACAAGCCACAGGCATAAGAACCACCAGTTGGGAAGTTATCCATTTTTGGTATAACTTTTATCGCTTTTGGTAGGAGAGAAAGGGAGGGTCATGAACAACAGGATTGACCCTATCCACTAATTCAACCAGCAGAGTTGGTGCAATCTACAAAAGCTCTTTCTTCCATAAAAAAGCAGGTCACACTTTCTAGTATTTTTTGCTCATCAAATCTCAAGACAGCCAAAGAGAGAAATAATGAGAATGAAAAATATAGTACCCTATCCATACACCACACACCAGGTTAGCAAACTCTTAGTCCAGGTAGCACAAATTACAAGAACTAAGTTCAGGCAGAGATTTTGCCAAAATTTCAGTTTAGCCACCCTCAAGCAGAGAGAGAATTGTAAGGAGGGGAACACTAACTAATTAGATGGGTGAAACAGAGTTTTTCAGCTTTGGTGTGGCTTAAGTTACTTAAACTACTAATGTATTTTATTTGGTTCAATAGTGGTGCTACAGGCCTTGGTCTACACAACAGGGATAACCCCCAACCTGGAACTTCCCACTCTTCACACCCTCAAAAGGCATTGGTAAACCAACTAAACTAGGCCTATGTATTAGACTAACAAAAATGGTGACAAATGCTACTACTTGAGAAGGAGAGCCACTTATCATATTAAAATTTTCTCACAACTGATATTATTTTCAATATGGATTTCGAATTAGAAATATTTTAAAGTTTTCAAACGTGACTTCCTCATGGAAAAATGAAGCAAATACTTCATCTAAAATATACCCAATGATAAGAATTTTCTATCATGTGAAATAAAGTCAACTCACCTTGACACTATATTGGCTGAGTGGAATATATCCCCATGCCTGAGTTCAGCAATGACCCTTAACCGACTGGTTCAGAACAATAAAAGGGAATGATGAATACACATAAGTGAATTGCAATAAAACATAATGAGCCAACCAAAGAAAAAATGCCACAAGGTACAAATGCTGATAATTACACCTGTATTGAGTGAATGTACTCAGGACAGATTGAAAATCTACAAGGCCTAAGTTATAGCCTTCTCTTTGTATGACATTTTTATCCCTTTCTTGATAGTTATGAGGTTGATTTGCCATCTGACGACGCTTTTGCAGGTAACACTCTTGTAGGTCATTGAACTGCAGTCACAGGAAACATGAGATTCAATATACATTGAGAAAGAAAATAGAAAGGATCTAGCTACTGGTCATATAATATTAGATATATCATATACTCACCTAGGCAATGTATAATTGATATGGCCGTACAATAAATCTAAATCTACTGATCTTCTAACAATATATACTAAGAATTGTTCCTCATTGTCTATTCCTGAAATTTGCATTGCCAACACAATGGTTCCTCATCGCTAAAAATAATAACAAAAAAAGGAGAGAGAGAGCGAGAGAGAGAATGGTTCCTCAATGTGAATCCTGAAATTTGCATTGCCAACAGAAAAATACATACCAGTGGCAGGTAAAATCAAGAGTCAGCCAGAATGCTGTTAGTACTCATTTCAAACAAAATTGGACCAGAAGCTTCACCCACCCAATCCCCCCAACACGAGCAACACCCTTCTTCAATACACACAGAATTGAAACTTAAATCTCAAGTTACAGATGAAAATTCACAGGAGAACTAACCTGTGTGTGGACCCGCTTTTTCCTCACTACAGATAGTCCTGACTGACTATACTGTGAATCAGGCCCACTTAAAGGATCCTTTCTCTGAAATCCATGGGAGCTTACTTGAGCCTTTCCATCCATTTTCTTGGTTGGAAGATTCCCTGCAGTCATCCCTCTTGCATTAAGGGAACTGCTGATCACACCACTACTGCTCTTCTCCATTGTTGGAGTCCATGGTTTTCTTCCATTGGAATCATCTTCCAGCATCATCAATTTCACAGAATATCTGTCCCTAGCACGATATAACTCAATTCTATGTCTCTCTACAGCATCTATATCCTCCTTGATATACCGTAGATCAGTATGCACCTAAAAAAGAAATGAGATGTCATCAACTTTTACCAATTAAGGCAATCCTTATAATTGATATTGCAATTTACAACCACATCAAAGACAATTGAAATCAACAGTACAGAAATGGAAAAGCAAGACCAGAAGCTATTATTTTTTAGCTGCCAGATCCAGACCAGAGGATTTGATAGACAAACACTTATTCATTCAGAAGAGTAATGGCAGAATTCCTTCAAATGCATAACACCTTACCTCATTCAATTCATCAACTTTTTGCTTGTGCAAGTACTGCAAAAAGTCTAGCAATATTTGCATATTTCTCTCTGCTTCTTCCTGTTCCATTTTTCTCTTCTTCTCTGCAAGCTGGGACATGAGGACATCCAGCTCCTTGATTGAAATTTCAAAACCCTGACTAAGGATCACAAGGATGTGTCACATTAAAAGTGTTAAACACATAAACCAATCTATGTACAGCAATGCACAAGATCATGTCACTAGCTTCATTTAAACAATATGCTTGGAACTAAAGAGAGAAGGAAAAACAACCAACCATTCATATGGTCAAATTGAATTTATAACTTTACAAATTTTAATGAGCATAAGCTTCACAATTAAATTCCACTGAAGTAGTAATCAAAGAATCACCTACAAGCATTCGATTCAAAGATCTCTGGGGAAAAGCACAAAAATCTCATAACCACTCTACCACAAAGCAACTAAGTAAAAACATTCTTCATAAAATATATTACATGTCCATATCAAAGAAAAAATTTCGAATTTTAAGCCGCTACATGACCGGTGGAGCATAAAAAACTAAAGAATAATGGAGTCATAATTAGTATCGCAACAACTAACCTGCTGTAACGCTTGTTGAAATTGCTCGACTGGAGACGCATTTTTCGATATTTGACGAGCGGAAGCCTTCTTCAATAGCTACAAATGTGGTACAGAGAAACCGTATAACAATAAGCTGCATTTCCAAGTAAATAGTTTCAAAATACAAATTACACTTCAAATTATCAACTTCCACAATCAATTTTATCATCCAAATTTCGTTCAATTGTGACTGCATATGAAAATCTCAAGAGAAAGAAAAAACAAAAAATAAAAAACCGATCAAACCTTCTGGAGCAAGATATTAGGGAAGAGCTGATTGCTAGTGAGGTAATGGCCACAGCAAGGGCAATCGCTCTTATTACGGAGATGAGTAATAATACACATGTAGCAAAAACTATGGCCACAAGAGGTGAGAAACGCGTCTTTAATAATTTGCATGCAAATCGGACAAAGGAAATCCTTATCCAACTCCGATAATCCAGATTCCTCCTCCTCCACCGCCTGAGAGGTAGGCTCGGCGAAGGCGGCGGCGGCGGGGGGAGATCGTTTGGGCTCCGCCTTGACGGCTGGTACAACTGCCCCCGTAGAGAACTCTGCCATTAGAGTGTAATTCTTGTTCAATGAGATTGGTAATTTGGCTTTGTGCTGTTGAAGGCAGAGCAATTAGGATCAGAGAGCGATGGGGAAAGAGGAACAGAAGGAGAGTGGGGTCCATAGTATTGTTTATGAGGGGTAGATTAATCCACGTGTTGGTGTTCTTTTGCCCACTCGATACTAATCCATCACTTTCGGGATTTTGTTCAATCACTTTAAACTTTAAGCGGCCTTATTAGTCAATTTTATAATAATAAATATAAATTTACGTTCTTTCTAAAATTTAGAGTGCCCGTATCAAAATTAATAAAAAAAATATATTAATATATTTAGTTTTGTTGTCAATTATTTTTATTTTATATGACTACTTTTATTGCTGGTTAGATTTGAAGGCTATTAATATTATATTACTAATTAAATTTTATTATTGACTTATTTATTAAGTTATTGTCTAACATTCCCATATCCTCTGGAAGGATAAGGAAGTGTAGCACTCTTAGAACAAGATTTCCTAATAGGAATTTATGTTAAAAACAAGTTAATTAATATAATGCAACATCCATAAGTTCTTTTATATTATGGGTATATACATGTTTTTACCCAATTTGAAATTATTTTTCACCATACTATAAATATAATTCTCATACTGTATAGTCAAACATATGATATAAAGTCCTTTATAAACTTTCCATTACATTATGCTTTAAACAAGCGTCTATCCATCTATGTCTATCCATCTATATATACAATACTTTACAATACTATATATAGATTTATATTAGCTATACATTCAAAATTTTATACCAAAAGTGAACTTGTGTTTTCCCTAGTGGCCTGCAGTTGTTGGCACCAAACACCTTATACCTCTATATCAGAGTACCTACACATGAATAAATATTCATGCTGAGCAATGGTTCAGTGGGGAACAATTAAAACATATTGACTTCTTGATGAAGTCATAAATGTAAAGGGTAAAACTAGACATGAATAAAACAGGTACTTCACAAAATAAATAAGGCAATCATTTACGTTCGCTTCATTTCATGGTTAAGCATACATTATTAAAACATAGAAAGTATAGTTAACATTGTCATGCATTAACATTTTACAAGATATTAATTCACAACTAGTTCACTGAATGTATTTTATAACTTTGATAACACGGGAAATCTTACTTATTGCCTGAACCTCATTAGGAGTGGATAACAGGAACACATATACTAAATACGGTATCGAACACTGGGTCCTGATTAAACAATACCAACTACTAAGACACTTACACTAAATACCAAATAGGCATCTGAACACTAAACACCAATGTGTATCGTCACCAGCAGCTGCAAACACTATCCCTCATATGTATATCTATTTATTCATGACTATGTACAATTCAGGCATTAGGTAAAGATTTAGCTCACTAATTCACTTTACATAATTATAACCATATATTAAATGCAAACTATATACATATCATTATTATTTTCATATAATTCATGTACACTATAAGTATTTCCTCGTGATTTAATCATGTGTGGCCATACATTCATTATATACACTCACTACTATACCATTTGACAAGGTTAAACAAGTATAATTATTATTAATGGCATTCACATTCTTAGCATGTTAATAATTAATTACAAACAAGTTTTTATTACCCGTAACTATTCAATATAATATACCAAGTCATTTCTAGCTATATTCTAAAATTCCTAGTTAAATATACCCTTAAATGCTTCATTAATTGTTAATGTTCATAACCTTAAACAAATATATTTTCAAGTGGTAACCATACATATATTCATTACATAGTCCTAGACGAGTGTCGGACAAGTTTCGGTAAAATTTGGGTTCAATTCGGGAAAAAAAATGCACAATATATGCTAAAACTTTAGGTCACATAACGAGCATACATTCTTGACCCCCTTTTTTGTACTGAAATGGCAGAATACTTTTACACGGCGGGCAAAAATTCCCTGCCAGCCATGTAAACCCATTTTGCCCCCCTCTGTATAAGGCAGATTCCAAATCTGATTTTGCATAGGATTTTTTACCTAGCTTAAGTCATTTATTGAAAAAACTTCCTTCTAAACATTTGTTCCCCTATGTCTTAAGTTTCTAATGGCCTAAAAATCATGCAAGTCCAAGTTTCTAATGGCCTAAAAATCATGCAATTTGTACTTATATCCTAGGAGATATACCATTTAGAAACATCAACTGTTCCCAGTACACTGACAGATTCAAGTTTGTAACTTCAATCAAATTTTCGAAGACCCTAGAGGCTGAATTGGGTTTTGATATCCCTTAACATTTGTTCATCTATATTTTATGGTTCATCTCCAACTAGAATCATTCCATTTGGAGGTCTATAGGCCAAACTATAGCCTGCACAAAGTTATGGGGTCAAGTGAACGTCACACCAGAAATTCACTTACTCACCTATTGTGCACATCTAAGTATATTCTAACTATTCCAATGCCAATTCAATCAATTTTTATGCACTTCACAACCAAATAACCATGTAAATCATTTAACATTCATTTCTCAAGCAAGCTCACATACGATTACAGAAAATTTGTTCCTAAACCTGTTTTAGCTTCTTCTCTTCACTTCCAACTCCTCCTATGGCTCCTTCTCTTTTCCTTTGGCTTTTCCCCTTTTTTCTCTGCTGGATACGTTAACTACAATATCAGAATTTTCATTACCATGCAATCCCTATAACTTACTTCATCTATCCAAAATCACGTGAGAAGGAGAAGAAGAAGAAAAGAATGATAAAACTTACCAATTTGCATGAAATTTATAAACCAATATCACCTTTCCTTAAGAATTCCCTTAGAACTTCTTGTGGAATTGGAGTGGATACAAAAATGTGAAGAAAAAGAAAAAGTGAAGGCTGGAAATTTTAGGAAAAATAACCTCCTCAACCGACCTCCCTCCTTTTATACCCATCAATTTCCACTTTCTAGAGTTGCTAGGTGTACCATTATAATTGGCCACTTGCTAATTACCATTTTCACCTCTCATTCTCTTTTAATTCTTGCATTTACCTTCTAATTAATTTATACTAATACATTGGGCCATATAAATAACCATTAAATACATACAAGTCACAAGTTCATAAATTACCACTGACAGATGCGTCTTCTCAACATAACCATCACTAAATCGCACACATTCGGTTACCGACAACCCTATTCACACCTTAATTTCATTAGGGTATGTTTTGGGGCTTTACATATTGTGTCTATAAATATGCTCATTCTAAGTTATTCAAAACACACAATAATAAAAAAAAAATTATACTAATTCCTCTATTTTATATTTTCGGTCTATTTATTATTTTCTCCTTCCTATTTATATATAACACACATGTTATCAGCATTAAATCTCTACCGCAAGTTTTGATAATTGAAAATTGGTGGTTTACTATAATTCAGCTAAAAAGAATTAGAGTTTTAATTTGCAATAATTAAACGATAAGTAAATCTAATTTTTAGACTTTAAATTATTTTAATTCTCGTGAATTTATGGATTGAATGATAGCATATCATAATAAAATTTGAAAAGTTTTAATATGCAAAATTATTTTTAAAAAAATATAATGGCATTGTCCAGTGGTGTTGGTTTTGCCGTGAACATTAACATGATTTTAAAGATTTGTTTTGTAAAATTAGAAATTGATCATTGCTTTTATTATATTTTGATCCTTATATTATATATTAACATGATTTTAAAGATTTGTTTTGCAAAATTATAAATTGATCCTTGCTTTTATTATATTTTGATCCTTACATTATATATATAAGATGAATATATTTTCTGTAAAGTCATATTTTGGTTTTTAATTTGTTATAGTTATACTTTTATCATTTTATTATCTTAATAGGTAACATTAAATCATTTGAATGCTCTTCAAAAGTTACAAAATCATTATCCAAATATAATTTATTATATATGGAGTATTTGTCCAATATGTCTCAAGGAAACTTATTAATTTTTAGAGAAATTCACTGAAATGAATATCACTTTAAAACTGAAAGAGAAATACTGGAGATTCATATGTGAAAATTGTTGTATAAGATAAGTAATATATTTTTAAAGATGATTTGATTTGATTTTGATACAAATATTACTAAACCTAAAGTTTAATAACAAATACAAATATTAGTAACTTGAAATTTACTAATTGTTATACGAATATTAGTAAACCTGATGTTTACTGATTAATTGATACTAATAATATCAGTAAACTTGAAGTTTACTAATTGATACAAATATTAGTAAACCCAAAATTTACTGACTGATCGGTATTAATATTAACAAACTTAGTGTTTATCAATTGATATAAATATTTGATATAATAAAATTAGTAAACCGAAAATTTACTAATTGAATAACAATTGATTATTTGGCATGACCAGTTTAACCATCCAGAATTAATTATAATATATAAATTATTGAGAATTCATATGTATATTTATCAAAAAAACTAGAAGTTTCTTTAATTCAATTTAAGGAATTCACATGAACTACTTGTTTTTAAAAAATATTACTAAAGTATCATTAGCTAAAAAGGAATCAAATTCCCTTCAATCTAGAATGAATAAAGATAATATTTGTAAACCCACTATCCACTATGTAAGCCACTCAAATATTTTACAATTTTTGAAAGATGCATCAATAAAATGGTCATACGTGTGCTTTTTATCAACTTACAACCTATAATTTGTGAGATTATTCAAGTTAAGTGTATAACTTCCAGATTATAGAATAAAGACATTTTCTTAATAAGTCGCAGGTAAATAATTGTTATAAGCCTATTGTATATATTCATACTCAAAGGTCTAACAAAATTATTTATTAAATGCCTCTCATTAATTGCTAGACATTTTTATGAGAGTAATAATACTCCTATTTTTATTTAAAGATAATATTGCTTGAAGTAATACTTATATGCATTATACCAATAAAGATTATAAAATTCCTTTATCGCATTTTTTAGTTAGAAATTGCATTTTGATTAAATTGCTTTCCTAATATCAGTGGAAGAAAGCAGCTGAAAAATAAAACAATAAGTACATTATGTATAAATTAGATCCTCATATCCTGAACCCAAAGTTCAAAAAAATATTTAATTATGATGTTAATATATTTGTTAGTGTGTAAAAATTTATTGAATCTCATATGTATTAGCTGCAAATGCTCAAATTCAAAGTAATCTCCCAATAGGACAATTTGCTTTATAGGATAAATTATTCAGTTCTAAATAAAAATAATATCTTTGAATAGCAAGGAGCAAATAAATCCATATGGTCATATTATGGAGGCGGGTACTCTTGAAAAAACACATGGCATAACTAATTTCAAAACTTCATAAGTGGTAAGGTATCTGAAATTAAACAAGATATCTCAATATGTTATGTCATTAAAATGAACCGAAAAAGATAAAGGTGTTGATAATATTTCTGCATAAAAATATTGATAGTGATATTTTCAACATAATGAGAATCTTAAAATTAAATGTGTTGAAAAATACATATTTTAATTGCATTCAATTATATAATATAAATTTTTGGACCTATAGTTCAAATATTAAAAAATATGATATCAATGAGGTATACATGATATTCATGCAATGTACAATGGAGTCACAAAAAATGACTTATTTTATAACATTTATTGCAATGCATTGGCATTGATTATAAAGAGACACATTTTCTTATAATATATGTGGTTGTAATAAATTTTTAGTATTTATCAATCTGGCAATATATTAATATGTAAATAATTGATGTTATTTGCCTATTTGATAATAAAATTATATAAAATCGCTGAAGGATTTATCATTCCTGAATCATATAAATATTTCTGAAAATTTTGTTAAATACAAATACGTATTGAATTTTATGTGTGTGATTTTAAAGTATTATAATATTGCTTATTATGATTTTAATTGTCATTGAAAATTTTAAAGAGTTTAAAATACTTTAACAAATCTTGAAAATTAAAATTTTTTCTCGACTTGAAGATTAAGCACTAATGATTGAAAAAATATTTTTTTTTTTAAAAAAAAATGAGGCACAATATGTATAAATGGATATTCAATGGGAAGTATGTATTATAAATTTCATAAATTATGAATGTTCATAACCCCCTTAAGATTTATAACATGGCTTATCAAAAGAAAAAAAAGGTAAAGAGTCATATTAGTTGATTATCCATGTAGGACATTCTATAATATTGTCAATGAATCTAAAGTCCTCCAGAAGCGTGATTGATCTTTTAATGCAAAAGATATCATTCTTTGAAAAGAAAAATAAAATGAAAAAAATTTTGAAGTGATACTTTAGAAAAGGCAAAAAGCAACATAAATCAACAAATCCATATTTCTAGAAAAACAATCTCATAAATGATCTAGTAGTGGTAAATTATATGAATTATGTAAAAATGGATGATAATTGTTGTTAATATTGCATTTATATATTCAGTTGCTTATAAAAAATAATAATAGTGAGTATGAGTCTTTAATTATCAAAAAGTATTAATATTAAGATGATTAGCCAAAAGGGAAGAAGCAATCCATGTTAAACCAAAGTCATATAAGATATTTGAATTATAAGTTCAAACACCAGAAAATATCAAATATTTTGGTTGTAAGAATAATAATTATCAAACTATTCAATGTTGGCTATTCGTGAAGTTAGTTGAGAGTTCATGTGGTTCAAAGACACAACTCAACACATTAAAAAAATGTGTAGATTATTGTTCGAGAACAACAATCAACAATATTGCAGCATGAAGAAATGCCAAATCACAAAATTTGCTTAAGCGACAAGCCAACTGATATCTTCACAAAGGCACTACCATGTTCAATTTTCAAGAAGCATATACATAGAATTGGAATGCATTAATTGGAGGAATATTCGATATGGTTCATTATATTTTTAAGGGAAAGTACCTATGAATATTGTATTTTTTTTCTTCGCTAAGTTTTTATCCAACTAGGTTTTTCTTAGCAAAGTTTTAACAAGGTATGTTCATAGTGTTCTCATTCAAGAGGAATTGTTGTGAAGTATTCCTATTGCAGATAATTACTTTTATTCCTAATTAAACTCTAAGTCTACTGGTATTATGTTCTTAATCAAACTCTATTACTAACTTGTTCACAAAGTCTTTGTGTCTATAAATATGCTCATTGTGGGTTATTCAAGACACACAATAATAAGAAAATTATACTACTTTCTCTCTACTTTATATTTTTGGTCTATCTATTATTTTCTCTTTTTTATTTATATATAACAAGCTTTTAATTTTTTCTAATTTTATTGTAAAGTACAATATATGTTGAATATCATTGGTTTACACTTAGATTAACCCACCGATGACTCTACTAGAACCGTCTCGTAGAGAAAAATATTTCTATAGTTGAAAATTTATGAGAGAGATGACCCTTACCTATCATTAGGAACATAGCCATGAACCAACCCAGTGGGATAAAAAATTATAACAACTCATAAAAAATTTATTCATATAAAAAATAATAATAAGTGCAAAATTTGCCTATAAGGTATTGAAATTGATACAAATTTGTCATTGAAATTTATTTTTGAAAATGTTCTAAAATATTAAAAATTGTACATAGTTGCCTTTACAAGGGCAAATATGATTTTTTTTATTGATGGCTAATACGAAAAAATGGTTCTTTATTTCAAACTATTAAAATTGTCTATATTTGTCCCTCAAAGTATTGAATAAGGGTAAATATGTATCATTTTCAAATCTTGAAAGAGTTTTTTTTTTTTTTAAAAAAAAAAACAAACATCATAAGCAAATTTGTACTATTTTCAATAATTTAAATGCAAATTTGGTCTTTATCACTATAAAATAAGAAACTCGTTTAAATATTTTAGCGGAATAATTTTAGAAAAAGTTAAAAATTATAATGTGTCTTTCAATCTTTTCTTAATTGAGTATGATCATTTTTTTAAAAAAAAAAGTTTGCGGTTTTTTTAATTTTTTATAGTCGAGTGGGGTTAGTTAACCTCTCCCATCATACTCTCTCATAGGAAAAATGGATTCGTCCTTTAATAAAAGTAGATACTTTACCAGCCATATCATACAAAGGAAACATCAAAATCTCATACATCTATAGTGTTTTTATTTTTTTGTAAGTTTGTCATAATATCGAGTACAATTTTGAGGAAAATATTCTTGTTGCTATGGAAGCCAACTTTGAATGTTGTATCTCCTCGTAAATGAACCTTATCTACCAAAATGGTTCCACCTTCTTCCAACCTTATTAAGATCCCATTTGGTTTAGCTGATGAGCGTAGCTGGTAACAAATACTGTTACTGGTAGCAGATTGGTGGTGTTTGGTAAAATTATATAGAGCTGTTGCTATTAATTGTAAAATTACCAAAATGGATCTACTTTTTAATTTAAAAGTATATATTAACCATATTAATAAATAAAATAAACAATAGTATAATATAAAAATTTATAAATTCCTCAAACAATTAGTGTAGAAAAAATATGTTAATATATAAATATAAATTTTCATAAATACATGTAATATATATTTTTTGCGAGTTTACAAACTATAAAATAAAATATGTATTAATCTTTCACCTAAAAATATGTATAAATTTGAAAAATTGATGTATTTAGGTGTAAAGAAGAGAATATGTAACACCCCAAAGCCCGTAGAGAGGACAAGGGAGCGCTACACAACGCTACACTCAAAGAACTATAAGCATACATGCTATTAAAGGGAAAACTTAATAACAATACTTAATAGGAAATTATCATTAATATTATCTAATTACAGTTAACATCTTTAAGTGCAAAAATTAGTAAGTTACATATACATATACATATTCATGTTATACAAAAAATTGAAACATTAACTTTACATTACATAAGAACCTAACTAGAAGACTTCAAAACTCCTTCTAGTGGCCAGCAGATATTCCACGCAAAACTCGAGCTTCACACTATAAAACTACACAGGAGGTAAACACCCCTGCTAAACGATAACACTTAGTGGGGATAAACATACAATAGTCTATTACAAATAAATCATGCATTACATACATTATAATTACATGATAAATAATTATCCATTATTCCATACTTCATACCATTAAGTCACTAACATACAATGTTACTAGAGATGGTATTAAATCTTGGTAAGAACAACATGTAACACACTATTAAAATCAGTCAATGCAGTAACCACATAGTATAGCCTGAACCAAAGCAGTAGTGGATAATGGGTATACTAAATACCACTCGGGTACCAATTACTAGATTACTGGGGAGAACAATATTAACACTAGAGATATATAAATCTCAAAACACTAGATACCGATTAGGTACCAATACTAGCAGCTGCAAATATTAACCCTTATAAGCATGCTTATTTATCCATGACTCGATTACAGGCTATTAATAAATTATCTCACTTAATGTTCATGTAAATAAATGCATTCATCATCATTTTATGTATAGTCGTTCATAAACCAAAACATCATTGTTCATATGCATAAATACACTTATCAATCTCATATGCATAGACATTTATAGGCCACATAATATAGTTCATAAGAAATAAAGCAAAGAATTTGCATTCGAAAATTCCAGCAACGTCGTGTCCGCGACAGAGCAAAGATAACTCTTCTGTTGCGCTTGTGGCATAACTCCCGCACGCGACAGAATGCCACAAGCACTACTGTCACTCTCGCGATATCCCTCGCGCTCGTGACAAAACTCGATCTAGCAATAATCTTCCTATGGAGCACTCTGTCACGCTCGTGACAGAATACAAATCTTAACTCAAAGTTATAATTCACATATCTCTTTCAACCCTTATTCTTAGTATTCAATTTACATGCACTCTAAGCTAATCATTAACATAATTCATACCATCCACATGCATTTACAGCTAGTCTAACACTCATATCTCATAATTATACATACAATTAATATATCCATATTCATTACTATGCCCTTTACACACCATCATGGAACAATCAAACATAACACAATTCAATTAGCATTAAGGCTTCATCAATTCAACATATTATACCAATCACAACCCCGTCATTAGAAGATCTATTGAACCCTTAATATCCCACATTTTTTCCAAGTAATTCACATATGCAAATCTACATAAAGTACAAATAGAATCCCAAACCTCTTGAAGTACTCCTTCAATCTTCACAAGCTAAGTGACATTCTCTTTACCCTTTGCCTTTCTACTAAGTTCTCCAACTTACAAATCAATACATGCACACACATCCAAAATAGAATTTAGACTATAAACTAAAATTCAAATCAAAAGATGAAGAAACTAACTTAAGCTTACCCTTTCTAACTTAACTCTTGTTCCTCCTGCTCAACGCAACTTAAGACTTAACAATCAAATGAAGAAGATAAAGAGAGCAAGAAAGGGATAAAGAATAATGAGAAGCAAAAAGGAAGAAGGCAGAATTTGAAAAAAGTGGCCTAACCAAATGGAGAGTAAAAGATAGATTTTTGCCATTTCCTCCACCTATTTATATGCATGCAATATATTAGGTGTCCCAAGACAATCTTGACATATAGCACTCCCACAAAAATAGCTTGCCACATGTAATCCACTAACTTATTAATTAAGGTTAATTAATCCTACTTACTTTATCTAATCTTTCACTTTACACTAATCATGCCAATTAACAATTTGATCACTAAACTATTTTATTTCATGCAATTGAGTCCTAATTCTTAATTGCAATCTAATCTAATTATTATAAATCCTTAATTAACCTCACTAAATTACTCTAATCATGCTCAATACTCTTAGGGTCAATTTCGGGCTGTTATAGAATATATACTCAAAAGTAATGGGTAATTTTGTCTTTGTATTAATAAATAAGCAAAAACTCATTCAAAAACTTTTAAAAGGTTCCCTTTCAAAAGACAATTATTTTGATGTTAAATGCCTAGCAGCTGCTATTTTAAAAGTTTTACCGAATACTTTAAGAGAGTTATTGCCCTTCCAACAGCTAAATCAAACACCCTTTAAACTTAATATAGATTTTGGATTTTCAAATGGTGGCAAAATTAGGATTTGCCTAATTTTCAAAGACTACCTTGGTGCTGTATTGGCATGTGTGTCCAAGTGTTTGTGTGATTCTTTTGATTCTTTACACTATAAGTGGCTGCCATTGTATTTGGAATTCAAATGGTAATTGGCATGTGTTTTTGGGACTTAATGATTGAATTAGACTATTAGATTGTAATTAATAAATTGAAAATTTAATGTTCTCAATGTAATGGATTAATAGTTTTACTTAAGGACTACTTTCAATTGCAATAATCTCTTCGTACTTGTTTTTAGGCCTTCACTCCAAGAACTTGCAATAGACAATCCAAGAAATTGCTAAAGATAGTGATTACAATTCTTATGTTTTAACTTGGATGGAATCATGTTCTTCCTTTATTGCATATTTAGTTTTTTTGAATGTAATTTCTATGTATTCTTAATAAAGTAAAGTTTTCTTTGAAAAAATTTATGGTAATTAACATAAAAAATATAGATGTTTGTCGACCATAAGATTAAGAAATAGAATTTGTAATAAAGGCACAGTTCTTTATGAAAGAACATATAATATCTTTCCTCCATAAAAATACAAACCAAAATAAAAATTAAATAAGATTAAATAAGGATGCATAGCCTTTTAGCAAAAAAAAAAAAAAGCACTTATAATACTTTAAGTTCAAAATTCAATTCTTAATTTTTTTTCCTCTTAGGCATTTTAATTTTCTCCCCTTCTTTGTTGAGCCGTCTAGCTTATGATGTGTAATCCCCCTATCTATATCTATAAAATCCTGTTGAGACATCATATAGTTGGTTCCCAAATTCTAAAATAGATAAAAGCGTGATTTAAGTCCATCTATAATTACCAGTTTATGCATGGCAATGTTGTTTCGACATACATATTCATGTTTAATTCTTTAAACCTAAATAATGCCACTATAATATTATACTAATTTTACTATCCTATAATATAGATTTAGTAGGTTAATGTTAATACATTACATAACGAGTCAAGTTTTACAAACTCATTTGTATTACAAAATCAAATTACATACATATTAACCATGCATAACCAAAAAGTTCAAAACCTACATGCTTCACACTTTACTTTAGTTTGCCTTTGACTTTGTAGTATATCCCTAATCCGCAAGCCTATCACCTAGACTTACATGGATAAAACATCGTGTTAGGCTTATAAGCTTAGTGGAGAAATTTCAATTTGAATAACCTCTTATAGAGTCATTCCCAAGCACACAAATATGAATAATAATATAACATAATTATGTATAAAATATAAATATGGCATATTTAAATCAAATAGATTATAAAAACCAATACTTTAATAAGAACAATTATTTATATATTGTATTCATTCAATCTACTATCATATTTCTCTATATTACTTTTCTCATATATCACATTTTAATTCATTTCTATAGTTAGACTGCACTTTTCTATGGGTGTGGATAACGAGTGTTATAGATAACCATAGGTATCTATATATAGATACACGTAGGTACCGTAGATAGTCATTATATACTATGATTTAAACATAATTTAAGTTGGACTATACATAGTTAACCATAAATCTACTCCTTGCCAATGCCAAAATTAGGTATACATATGTGTATTCAAGTGATAATCAAGTATACAACATCACAAACACTTGCATTCTCATATACCTTTTGTACACCTAGTGTATATCTTGAATATACCCTAATTCCTATACTTTCTTAGATTCGGCCTCCAAAATGACATTCTTTAAATAGATGTTTAAAATTTTTCTAAGGCCATAGACATACATATCTTGGTATTATAATGTCTCATACAAAGTTTTTTTTTTGCATAAATAACCTACATATACCATTGGTATACCTTAAAAATAACAAATGTATACCAAAATCATTTTAATGCATTCGGCCCTAGTTGTCTACCACCTCTAAATGCGATAAAATTATTTCACCACCATGCACATATCCATTTAAATATTATAAAAGGTCCTATGTAGCTCAATTAGTCAAAATGCCTTGATATACTATTGGTATATCTTGTGTATGCTAATTGTATACCATTTCACTTTATGCGTGCTAGGTTCAACCCGCCATGTGCCCTTTCCTTACAAGTGCTTTAAAATTATTCTACCATCACAAACATTCATATATTCATGTTCTAAGAAGTCTCGTGTAATTCAACTGTCCAACTTATTTGAATATACTATGGGTATACCTAAGGTATATCTAATGTATACTATATGAATTCGGCCCACACAATTGCACACCCCAATTCAACCAAAAAAAACTCATATCAAATTATATTATATAATTACACATTATTAATAACTCATATATCAATCTAATTCATGCCAAAATTCACACACATGCGTGTAAATTAAAAATTTCCCATACCTTAGTAAAATGGCCTAACTTGATTTCTTTAGCTCTCTTTTTCATCCTTGGTCTAGTTCTTGCTTCCTTCCTCCACTAAAATACATTATGAACTCATATCGGCCTCTTCCTCAATTCATGGCACAATCCCTTTAACTTTAAAACACGAGAGAGATGAAGAAAAAGTTAGATAAACACATTAACTTACCTTAATTTGCCTTTAATTCCACTAATTCTTTCTTTCTCCTTTCTTAATCTCTTTAGGAATGTGGATGGGTGTGTGTTTTTGGTGAGAATAAAGATACGAATTATGAATTTTGGTCTTAATTTGGTTCGGCCAAGTTTAATTTATCCTTATGCATTTTCTACATATTTCTAGATGTGCTACATGTCCATATCCTATTTGTCATGCCATTTTAACTTTATATATTTCCAATTTCACCCCAAAATTTCTTTTAATTCCACATTTGCATGTAACTTAACTTCGATACATTTGCCCACATTATATATTTACTCATGCATTTACATCTCAAATTAAATTAATTATAAAATTGCCCTTAAACTTTTAAATTACTTCAATCTATATCCCCCCAACCATTCTTTAACTTAACCTTTATTATTCACTTCCTAATCCACCCTAAATATGCCATAATATTATTAGGCTATATTTTGGAGCCTCACATTATATCTTTCCATCACCTTCATAACTAACATCTTCCAACTCTTTTGTTACAAAATTTCTCCATATAGTCTATTAACTAAAAAAAAAATCAATTAAATATCATAGGCATCATCACATGCTAGAAGTAATAGTTGAACATCAAATTTGCTGAAAAATCTCACTTATTTGATAGTAAATTCAAGTTTCTTAGCACTATTATAATTTTATAGTTTGAATAGACATTGCCTAGAAAAAGAGTTCCAATTGAAGTTCAAGTCTCCAATAATAATTGACAAATTCTTTGCTACCAATGAGAAGCACCTATAAATTTTTAACATTTTGTTCAATAAATTTTGAACCATACATCTACCCTAACTATTTTTCTTTTCTGAAAGTTGGCATGACACACCAAACTAAGTTGCCTATTTTTTTATATATCCAATAATTATTGCAGCATGTGAATGCCACAGTAGCGGTTACTTCCCAACAATTTATAACATAGTTCAAAACATTTTGAGTTTTAGAGTAATCCAAACATCCTTGCCGTATCAAAAGATCTTTTTCTTTTAAATGAAAATTAAAATAAAAATTAGTTCCAAGTAGAAACATTACTTTGAGATTTCCAACTTCTAAAAATTTCACTAAGCAAGTCCTTCTATAATCATTAATTAAAGGTAACTTATTTTCACATCATGTCAATTCATATTACTTAATATAGATGGTTTATAAGCAATGTTAAAGAGTGATTTGCATATGAAATGTAAATAAAAATCATTAAAATATTTATAATTCTCAATACTATGAAAAATAAAAATATGACATATATTCATAATCATTAGTTACAATAAATATTTTACTTATATTAAAGCTATTGACTGAAAATTGGTTTTATCATCTACTAAAGTTTTTTCAGTAATTGACTTAATAATATCATCTGAATACTAAGCAACATTCAATGGTAGTTGCTCATTTTGCTTTGTGTAATTTGATCTACATATATGAAACACTATAACAAAATAAGAATTTAGTGACGTTTTTAATTTGTGTTTAGTGATGTTTTTTAGCATCATTGAGTATTTACCAATCCTTTAAAAAGCATCGACATAAGTGTCGTTATATTCAATGTCAAGAAGATTTCTCATAATGCACGTTCCTCGTGTTGGTAAAATTAACTTACTAACACTTTTTTGTAAGCGTATCTAACTTCATGACGTTTTTCTAAAGAATGTATCCAAAGATTTAAGACGCTGAAAAGCATTACAAATTAAAGAAAACATCCACAAATTTAAGACTCTTTTAAAGAAAACTATCACATATTTTATGACATTTTTATGAAGAAAGCGTCCACAAATTTAAGATGCTTTTAAAGAAAAGAGTCACAAATTTTGTGACATTTTTTTGAATATGTACCTCTAATTTAAAAACCCTTTGTAAGAAAAATGCTATAAATTTAATAAAGTTTTCTCAAAAAAGTGTCTTTAGCTTGGCTATGTTTTATAAGGGAAGTCATAAATGTGATAAATAAGTTTCTATTTGTCTGATATTATTTCCTATTAGTGTACATTATATCAAGGGTTAATTGTTGTATTCTAGTAGGACTCTATCTCTCATGTATATATATATTCTCTAATTAATCTAAATAAAATTGTGACTTGTACCTTTTTATGGTATCAGAGCTTTAGGGTTTCAATACTAAAATATCTACTAAAATTAACAACTCTAGATCCACAAGAAACTCTAATTCCACTGGTACTAAATAGCTTGTTGTCGCCCCTATTTTCTCATCCTCTCTTCCAAATATTACCAACTTCTCTACAAAATTGAACACATCTAATTTCCTTCTTTGGAAAACGCAAATCGTTTCCATTCTCAAAGGTCATAGTCTTATGGGTCATGTGGATGGCTCCCTTTTCGTTCCTTCTTAATTATTGACCACTGGAGATATAAACCTAGAGTTTGAAATTTGGGAACGTAGGGATCAGCTAGTTCTTAGCTGGATCTTATCCACCATTGATAGTACCTTGTTACCGCAACTTGTAGGTGCTACTACAGCGAAGATTGCATGGGATAAACTAATTTCTTCTTATTCTACAGGTTCCAAACCTCAAGTTAGAAATTTGCGAGCCTAGATTCTTTCTCTACACAAGGGTGAAGATTCAATTGTCACTTATGTTCAAATGGCCAAAGCTCTGTCTGATCAGTTAGCTGCATTAGGCCATCCCTACAATGAAGAAGATTTATTTGATGCTATTCTTTGGGTTCGAATTATCGCCCATTTAATCGGTCTCTTAATTCTCGGATGGAGACTCGCACTTTAGATCATGTTTATGGATTACTTCTTAATGAAGAAAGACAATTAGCATGGGATCGTGCTACTGATACTCAGTCTATCCAAATTGCTCCCACTGCTCAGTTAGCTGCTTGGGGTTCAGCGGGCCAACAACGTGGTTGTAGCCGCGGACATGGCCGAGGAGGCCGTTCGCATGGCCAACTTCAGTAGTTCTCATAGGAGTCTTTTTTGTCTCCTAGGCCACATATTTCTGGAAATTCCTCAACTGAGGTAACTTGCTATAATTACCGTGGTTTTGGGAACTTGGCCAATGTTTGTCCTTCACCAAGGAATAGGTCTCGCAATACTACCTCACCTTTTACTAATTTGGCAGCCACCCATCCTCTTTATCAGCCTTGCACTGTTGACACTGGGGCCACTCACCATCTGACAGCGAATCTGAAAAACCTTGCTCTTCACTATGAATATCAGGGTCCAGAGGAGGTTTCAAATTGGTAATGGTATGTTTTTTCTTATCTCTCATGTTAGTGAGAATTCATTTGCTCTTGGTTCTCATACTTTAAAATTTCGTGACAGTTTACATGTTCCTAGTGCTCATCGTAATCTCTTATCTGTTTATATTCTCACTAACTCTAACCTAGTGTCTATTTAATTTTTTGCTAATCATTTTCTCATAAAGAATCTGGACACGAAGGCGATCATCTTCAGAGGCCGGAGTGACAATGACTTATACTCTATGTGTTTAAACAAAAGCACTTTTTCTATTAGTGCTAATTTAGCTTCTTTAAATGTTTGGCATGCTCGTTCGGGTCATTCCTTCATTCCAATTGTTAAATGTACTTTGAATAATAATAATATTCGTTTTATTCATTCTTCAAATTCTTTGTGTAATGCCTATTCACTTAGTAAAATTCACAAATTTCCCCTTCAGACCTCTGATTCTGTTACTTTATTTTCGCTTGATTTAATTTGTGCGGATGTCTGGGGCCCTGCGCCTGTTACTTCATTTGATGGGTTTTGGTATTATGTTTTATTTTTTGATCATCATACTAAATACAGTTGGCTCTATTTTCTTCGACAGAAGTAAGAAGTTCTTACTATTTTTATTCAATTTCGCGCACTTGTTTTTTAATTGTTCAATTAAAATTTTCCAATCGGATTGGGGAGGGGAATTTCAGGCTCATACTACTTATTTACGTATAAATGGCATTACATATCGAGTTTCCTGTCCTTATACACCTGAATAAAATGGAAGGGCTGAGAGAAAATATCGTCACATTGTTAAAACTGGTTTGTCATTGCTTAATCACAGTTCTTTACCTCTTTCTTATTGGACTGCTGCTTTTGAATGTGCCATTTATTGCATAAACCATCTTCCTACTGCCACTATTACTTTTGACAATCCATTTCATAAATTGTTTGGTCTTTCTCGAAATTATAGTCTTCTTAAAGTGTTTGGGTGTCTCTGTTATCCATGGTTGAGTCCCTACTCTAAACACAAACTTGAACCTCGCTCTCGTCCTTGTATTTTTCTGGGATATAACAAGCTTCATAAGGGTTATAAGTGTCTTCATTTTTCCTTTGGTAAATTGTTTATCTCATGTCATGTTTTGTTTGATGAATAAGTTTTTTTTTTGTTTGCTCAGATGGCTTCTTCTGTGACATCGGTTTTAACGGTCCCAACTCATCCCTCCCTCTCTATTAATCCTGTAAGTCTACCCACTTTACCCATTCCTACCCCTCATGTCAATCCACCTAGGACACCACGTTCCCCCATACCCAGCCCCTCCCTCACTCCACCTCTTCCTGATCCACCATCGACACCCTCCTCATCTTCTTAACGGTTTCCTTTAGACACTGCCAATCAGCCCTCTCAACCTCCCTTGGCCTATCGTTGGTGGCTTGTCACACCCCGTTTGCCCCCTAGTCGAATGAGCCATATATGTATGTGTGTACATTTGCATAAGTTATGTTTAATAAGGGCATTTTGGTAATATTGCATGAATTGGGGTTTTTCTGGTGCGTGTGTGTGTGTTTGGCACTATGGTGCTAATTAGTTGAGATAGATTTGTGTGTGCCCAAGCGCACCATTGTAGTGTGTGTTCATGAGAGTTGCATCATGTGTGGTTGAGTGCACCATAGTAGGATATGCACTAGTGGGCTATTATATCATGTGGTCATGCACATGATTGTAGGGTATGCTTTAGTTGAGAGAATCTTGGGTGTGTATAACCTAAGCATCTAGGGTGTGAGTGACCAAATCCCACTAATTGGAGATTGACACTTGTCTAAGGTTAAGAAAAGAAAAATGAAAAGAAAGGAAAAGGGGAATTCAGATTTTTTTTCACTTGTGTTTCCCGTTCATCACCGCCCCTTCCTTCTCTTCTTCTCCTTCTTCTTCTCTTTTGAACCTTAGTTGAGATTCAAGGGTTACTAGTGGGGTTTGATCATCTCTTAGTGTTCATTGGTAAGTTTTATGCATTCATTTTGTTTTTGTTTCAATTTTTCTCCATCTTCTTCTCTTCTTCTTATTTTCGGATTTGGGTTGAAGTTGGGTTTTGTGTTTGTGTGTTGTGTTATTTTGTTCCTAGTTGAGCCTCCCCGGGATCCTAAAGGCAAGGAAGTTGCTGGATCTAGTGGAACTAAGCACTAGGAGCTAAGGATTTTAAAGGTTTGGGAATTCTTGCTTTTGCATGTGAATATGTTCATATATGTGTTTTGATGATTTCATGGAATTAGGTTGTTAGATGTTCTTTATTTTGATGTATATGATATGGGTATTTGCTTTGAAATGTGGATCTTGCAAAGGCATGAGTTAATTAGGGTAATTTTAGAATGGATGTGGTTTGATGCTTAAATTGGGTTTTTGATTGATTCTTGGAATTGAGTGTGTAAATTAATGGATTGTATGCAATTTATTGTTAATAAATGTCGTATTATGGTTTTGATACTTGTGGATGGCTGGATTTGAGGTAAGTAACCTTGGATTGAGATTTGTGTGGTTGGATGAGGATTTGGAAGAAGAAAATCTGCAGAATTTCTGCAGATTTTCGAAGTCCCGACGCTGTCGTGATCGCGACAGAGAGCGGTGTTGGGAGCTTCGCCGTTGCGAGCCCGCGACAGCCGAAGTGTTGTGTACTCTCTGTCGTGACCGCGACAGAGCGTATTGTTGGCCAAGTGCTACCGCGAGCATGCGACCCGTCGCGAGCCCGCGACAGCATCAATCGTCCTCTATCGCGATCGCGACGAACGTCGCGAGCACGACAGAGCCTGGCCCTTCCATCCTCCTCGCGGTCGCGAAATCCGTCGCGCACATACAGCGAAGAGACTTTGGTCTCTGTCGCGAGCGCGACAGACATCGCGAGCGCGACAGTCCCCTGTTTGCTGAATGAGTTTTCCTTCAATCCTTGTGGCTTGAACTTCAGTTTTCTTTAGCAGTTATGAGAATTATGCTTGGTATTTTATGAACATGGAAATATGATATGATTATGCACATTTACGATGATGATTTTGGAAATTATGAAATGGATTGAATGATTTATGTATGACCTGCTAGAGTCTAGTCAGTGGATAGTTAGGCATGCCTAATAGAGTCTTTGCTGCAGCTTCTGTTTTCTGTTTGGACCCCGATCAGGTCCTCGAATGGTTCCTCGCAAACCCTTATCCGAAAGGATCTTGTTTAAGATCCCCTTTGTAATGTTTTGTAAAAGTTAAATGAAAATTTGTTTTATCGGCTCGTACCCGTAAAGTACTATCTGTATCGGCTCGTACCCGTAAAGTACTGTCCGTATACTCGTTATCCACTCCCTCGAGTCAGCAGGTGTTTCAATGGTTAAGGTGTTTTGTATGAATTATTATGGGAAACATATGTTACCCTTATGGATTCAATGGTGAAAATGTAATCTGTTATGAGAATATGATTATTGTTATGAATCTTCTAATGAATGGCTTTATGTATGTGAGCATGGGTTTATTTTTATTGTCATGCCCTGATTCGTTTGTAAATGAAGTACGCATGTGAACTGCCTTGACGACCGTTGTGAATGGTTGTCCTTATGCTATGTGTTTGTTTCCCCACTAAGCGTTTATCGCTTAGCACGGTGTGTTTACCCGTACAGGTGCGGAAGGAACCATGCCTTGGGAGAGTCGCCGCCATCGAAGCCAACACAGCAGGGTCTTAGTGTAGGGCTTATTTTTGTAGCTTTATGATTCTTTTTGTATAGAACTCTCTTATGATTTTGTAATAGCTTCCGCTTTTGTATATGTAATTTTTGGACTTGTAATTATCTTTTATATCTCTCAGTTGATCAGAACAGTAATGTAATGCTTCTATTATATTAATGCATGATCAGCTTTTATGAATGGTTTTGTAAAGTTTTAAATTACCTTGTATTTTGTTATGTATGTTTATGGATGAGTGTATGTGTATTATGTATCTGTGTGGTGGCACCTTTACTCCTACGGCATCTCACTCCTTATCGGATGGGATCGCCTGAGTATGGGTAAGGGGTGTTACATGGCTGATCTTGATAAATATGCTCATCATCTTCAGCCTCCTTCCCGTCATACCATGGTCACCAGAAGCAAAAGTGGTTCTTTGAAGCCATCTAAAATTGTATCTTTACTGGCTACTTCATCTCTTGAACTTGAACCCATATGCTTCACCCAAGCGGTCAAGAAATCTGAATGGCGTCAGGCCATGGTTGAAGAATTCACTGCTCTTATCTCTAATGGTACATGGGAGTTGGTTCCACCTACTGCAACTCATAATGTTATTGGCTATAAGTGGGTTTTTCGAGTCAAACAAAAATCGGATGGATCTATTGACAGCTATAAGGCTCATTTTATTGCAAAAGGGTTTCATCAGCATCTTGGCATTGACTTTAAGGACACCTATAGTCCGGTTGTCAAACCCACTACCATTCGATTACTGTTATCTCTGGTTGTTTCTCTTGATTGGTCGGTGACTCAATTAGATGTCTCTAATGCCTTTATACATGGAACTCTTGATGAGGCTGTGTTTATGCAACAACCATCGAGGTTTGTGGATCCTCTATTCCCTGATTATGTCTGTTGACTCCGAAAATCTCTTTATGGTCTGAAATAAGCACCTCGACAGTGGCATCGTTGTTTAATTAGTGCCTTACTAAAATTTAGTTTTCAAGGATCCAAATCAGATAGTTCTCTATACTTCGTGTCCAATGCTCACATGAAGATTTTTTTGTCTCATATATGTTGATGATATTCTCTTAATGGGGGATGCTCCTGATTATATAGCTCAAGTTATTAGCTATCTTTAGTCTCAATTTGCAGTGAAAAATTTGGGTCCGCTTCATTATTTTTTGGGGATAGAAACTGATTGGTTATCGCGTGGTCTTTTCTTGAATCAACGAAAATATATCAATGATTTACTAGTTCGTGCTCAAATAGCCAACTGCAGTCCCATTGCTACACCAGTTAACAGCAGTGAAAAGTAAACCATCACTAGTGGTGAACAGTTCAAAGATCCTACTATATTTCGGTCCACAGTGGGTGGCTTACAATATCTCACATTCACAAGACCTGATTTGTCCTTTGCAGTTAACAGAGTCTCACAATATATGCATGCTTCTACGGTTTCACATTGGGGTGCAGTTAAGAGAATTTTGCGATATCTTCAAGGTACTAAATCGCATGGCATTTTACTTTAAAAATTTCCAGTTGTCCTCACTGATTTCTCTTATTTCGATTGGGCTAGCTGTCTTGATGACAAAAAATCTACTACTGGATTCACTATTTTTCTCGGTAATAATTTAATTTCTTGGTCCTCTCGGAAGCAACGGGCAGTTTCTAGATCATCTACTGAAACTGAATACCATACATTAGCCTCTGCAACTTCTGAACTTCAGTGGCTTCAAATCTTCCTTAAGGAACTTGGTTTTCTTAAAGTTCCATCGCCTTAGTTATTTTGTGATAATCTTGGTGTAACCTATCTTACCTTAAATCCTATTTTTCATAATAGGAGCAAATATTTGGAGGTGGATTTTCATTTTGTGCAAGATCATGTTGCTCAAGGCAGCCTGCGGATTGTCTATCTCTGTTCTACTGACCAAATTGCTTATGTCCTAACCAAGGGTCTTTCTAAACAGCGATTTTTATGGCTTAGAGACAAGTTGATTGTTGTCCCTCATCCAGTTCAACTTGAGGGGGAGTATAAGGGAAGTCATAAATGTGATAATTAGGTTTCTATTTGTCTAATATTATTTCCTATTAGTGTACATTGTACCAAGGGTCAATTGTTGTATTCTAGTAGGACTCTGTCTCTCATGTATATATATCTCTAATTAATCTAAATAGAATTGCAACTTGTACCTTTTTTATGTTTCATCTATAAAAGCATCACAAATTTAGTGGTGCTTTTTATGAAACTGTCATCATTTTAACAGTCAAAATTTAAGGACACTTTTTAATTTTTGTTGCAAAAGATGATGTTGCATAGTTTAATTGGCATTTGCTGAATTTTGATTCATTTTTGGTTCAATTGCATTTCGAAATGCTAATTTTTTTGGTCAAACAAGCAATTTGTTTTAATTTTAATACCATGATAGATGCAAATCATCTTTGTGAACAATATATAAAACTTATAAATGAAAAATAAACATTTATAAATGATAAAAATATTATTTGCATAAAAAAATATTCATTCATATTTGCTTACAAAATGTATCATATCTTAAAGAACATAAGCAAAATAGTTTTAGCAACTTAATTTTGTATATTTGCTTATCAAAAATTTAAAATACAAAATTTGATTAACCTCTCTTGCTTGTAACATCATAATAATGATATATTGAAATTTTCAGCTCTCCCATGACCTACACTACAAATTATAAAATAAATAAAATCATAATTAGATGATTATAATAAGGTAACACAATAATAAAACTAAAATATTATAAGTTATATATATATAAAAATAATAAACATTGTTAGCATAGAATATAAATTTTGGTACAAGTTGGACAAAATCTCTTTTATAATTAAGTAGACTAAACATCCTGCAACAAAATTGCAAATTTATACATATGGATGCTCAACAAATACAAGAACCACAATTTCCAAAAAATAAATCAATCATGACCACTCAATCGTGTTAATACCATTTCAAAAATATGACTTTCATGAAATTGAACCATAAGAGTTGCAAAATACGTACATCAAAGTTTGAAGAATAGTACTCCATCCTAAGTAAATAGAAGTTCATTTTGTGTCTAAAAAAGTAATCATGCAATAAGTATTTGTTTTAGCATAAATTCAATAAATCAAATCTATAAATGAAAGGTTTTAATAGCATATACTATATAATGAAATAATATATATACTATGTAAAGACCTAAAGTACCCTTAGTTGGATTAAGGCATAATTAATGTGTTACGAGAACTGAATAAGAGTGATCAAGTGATAGAAAATGTATAATTGGGTAATTAGAATGGTTAAGTGTAGTAGGGACATAATCGATATTAAGTGAAAAGCCAAGAGTAAATTGGTAATTTGATAACTAAGGACCTAAAAGAATAAATTGAGAAATGAAGTAGGCTAATGTTTAATTTATGATAAGTCATAAGTCAAATGTATAATTAAATGAAGAAGATGGACTAAATAGCAAAAGAAAGGATGGAATTGATGAGAGGGAGACAATTGGTCCAATAGAAAAGCAATGCACACACCATTCTAGAAATATGAAAGCTAGACATATAAATTGAGAAAAGAGGAGTGGGACGGCTGCATTTGTGTTGGAAAATTAAGGAGTTTTCCTCCCTTCCTCTCCTCATTTCATTCTTCAAATGGGTGTAATAAGGGCTATTAAAGATTAAGCAAAATATTTGTACAATTAACATGAGTTTTGATAGTATTTTACTTGTTCCTTCTTATATTTTTCTCTACTTGACAAAAGATGGGATTTGTGAGTTGAAAATATGTTTAATGTAAGTTTTGTGGTGTTACAAGCGGAAGATTTCAGTCACAAAAGAAAAGGAATGGAGAAGGAAGTAGCCATTAAAGTTAGAAAAGGAGTTTGATGTACAAATATGGTTTGGGAACTCTTTTGTTTTATCTATGAGTGTTTTTATGAATGGATACATGATATAAGTTGAATTGGATGTATATGAGTTGATGTGATATGGATTTGATGATATTTTACATGGGAATTGATGGATGTGCATGAAAGTGTTGTGGGTTAGAAAACTATTATAGGACACACTTGACCCCGAGTTAGTTTTTGGGACATAATTCGATCTAGAAATCTCCAAATTGGATAATTGACTTCCATATCTACAAATGTCATAGAAATAATCGTGAGCTAATTTTGGCTTTAAGTACCTCAAAATTGGCCAAAACAGAAAAGGTTCTACTATGGCCGGGTTAATGGAGTAGTGTGTGCTTCCAAATCTATAACTCCTAGGATATAACTCTAAATGATCTAAAGTTTTACTAGTAGACATATGGGAACAAAAGTCTAGAAGAACATTTTTGCTAAAAATGTCATTTACTAGCTTAACATTGCATCACAAGTTGGAGGTTAGTATCTACCTTGTGAGCAGAACCAATCTACTGTCGTGACTTGTGATAGAGAGCTTCCATCACAAATCGTGACAGCTCCAATTCTATATCCCTTTGTTCTTTAAGCCTCACTCTTCATTCTATAGCACCCGAATGCACTTCTAAAATATGAAATATCCTAGAGAGAACCTATAAAGCACTAAAAGTAAGACAGAAACAACTAAGAATGAGATGAAACAATTAAGAGTGATTATAACATAATTAGATTAGAACTTTATATGTAAAGATTACATGAAAACAATAGTAATATGCATATAACTTGAAATACATGTAAATGAGGTAATGTTAATGTGACACGCACTGAATCCTGTGGTCCTCGGAGGCCCGCTTTTAGGGTCCAGAATAGGTTCATTAAACTCATGAAGACTGGTCACTTCGCAATGGACAAGGAATTTCCCCTATTCGATTGCTGATGATCAACCTACGAAGGCGTCTATTTTGGGCAACAAAAAGTATTTTGGAGTCACCACCTATTGCATTAAATCCTCAAGTGCACGGTTTACCGATTATAGTATTTAAGATATCGTTCCCACGAAAATAGTAGATTGATTATTACTCACTATTACTATTCGATTTTAATCTTATTTACAACATTCAATATTTTTGAGAATGAAACTAAACTACTAGTGGAATGCTAAATTAACTAAACCTAATTAATAATGATCAAAGAAGACAAGTAGGATTAATTATGATAAGATGATAGTTAATGAAACTTGAAGTAATTATTCTTGCCTAGTTAATGAAACTTGTCATGCAAACCAAGTTGAACTAAAATTCCAATTCATTCTCTCGACATGAATTAGAGTGCCTAAAACATGTATTTATAATTTTAACTCTTAACTCTTGTTAATGAACTAGTTAATTATACATGCATATTTTAGGATTAATTAACAACCTATAGCAATGATCTAACATCCCGATCTCTCAAGAAATGATTTAATGATGAAATTTTATTAGCTTTAAGTAGTAATCTATCTCTCGACTAAATTTTTACTTATTATGATCATTCATAAAATACTAACAGAAAATTCTGCAAACAAGAATACTTATATTGATATGAATAATAAAACATAACATGAAAGATTCAAGTTCCTAAAATATCATTAAATATTTACAAAGAAGAAGTAAAAGTTAGAAGTTAGAAGAAGGAGATCTCTCAACCCTTTTTCTCTTCACAAATATATTATTCTCCTTTGCTTTTTGCCTTCTTCTCAAAACATCAAAACTATACTTAGAAATTTACAGCTAACAGAAATTATTCTCTCTACATTTTGAAATTCTCCAGTTAAAATTCTCTATCCGTATATTTATCAACTGAATCTTATAAATATGTCTTCAACCCTTTTGTCCCTCTCTAAAGAGTTGTAAAACTTGGTAAAAAGACTTGACTCTTCAAGTGACCCTTCAGAACTAACTGCTCTAACGGCCATCTCTGTCACGCTCACAACAGAACACGAATCTTCACTTTGCTGACTTTTTTGCTAGTGTTGACTCCCTTTCTCTTCCTCGATTTGCCGCGCTCACGACCTCCTTCACACCCGTAACAGAATGCGGCTCTTCTTACTCAGCTCTTTTCTTCTGCTTTTCCTTGCTTCTTCTTATCTGCCTTAGGTCGCGCTCGCGACTGGAGTCGCTCTCGTGACAGAACCTTCGTTTACACTCAAATTTCAAGCATCTTTCTCCTTATTTAGTCCCTTTTACTCGTACACAACACAACATACAAAAAGCATAAAAAAATACCATGTTTCACAAGCACATTAACTCATAATCAAATATTTACTTGACAAACTTAGACCTAAAACACTAATTTAACACATATAAATTAACACACATCAATTCCCCACACTTGAACCTTTGCTTGTCCGCAAGCAAAACTTACAATGTAAAGAAAATAAACCAAAATTACACAAACCACCAAAAATAAACAAACAAACATGTAGCTCCTCATACTTATGAATCACACTTAAATGACAAATGAATGAACACTTCTCTTGCAATTACCAGCCCTTGTCAACAAATGCTAAAGCAATATCATGGATCCACTAGGTTTAATATTCATATACAATTAATCAAATAAATATGAGAATGTAAAGTACAAGAGTGTAAATTTGTCAAAAACCATATTTCTTACATGTATTCTATCATGTCAAATATCACAAAGTATAGAGTCACACACTCATAAGATTTACCTCACACCACTCAAGTGTTTAGTGGCTAGTGTTTCACTCATATCTCCTAACACTACAAAAAAACAAGAAATTAGCGACGGACAATTCCGTTGCTAATTGAGAGAATTCAGTCGCTAATTCATTTTAGCGACAAGACGACGACCCGTCGTTATTCGGGCCGTCGCAAAAAATTTGTGACTAAAACAAAAACAGTCGCTAAATATAGCGACTGAAAAATCGTCGCTAATTGACTCCCACAAGTAGTCATGAGGTGTTTTAAAAAATGTTAGCGACGGATATTTGCGTCGCTAATCCGTCGCTAATTTAATTATTATTATTATTGTTATATTTATTATTTTTTGCAATTTATTATTATTATTATTATTATTATTATTATTATTTTGCAATTTAATATTATTATTATTATTTGCAATTTAATTTTATATTATTATTATTATTATTATTATTATTATTATTATTATTATTATTATTGTAACCTTCAAAATTTAATTTATATAAATACCAATTCTCCTATATAATTATTTTTAAAAATATGATATAATAAAAGTACATTAAATTTTATAGTACTTAAAAAGTACTTACAAAAATAAAATATTAAAATTACTCATCATACAAACTAACAATTCAACCGATTTTTCTCTTATATATCTTGTGCTTCTGTTTGTTTTCCAAAATAGATTTGACTTTTTGCAAACTCTTTTAGTCCGGCAACTAAACAAATCCTGCAACCAATAAAATAAGTATAAACAACCCAATATACTTTGTTATCTCTTAAAAGTTAATATGATACTTTTAACAACATGTATTTAAAAAATTAATAATAATTAAACGAAATAACAATAATTGAAATACATGCTTTCTAATGAAACTAATAAAATGTGACTCTAACTTAATATGTCATTTAATTTTACCGAAATTTCGACAGAATTCCCTTTATAATATTGTCTATCTCCCTATAAAAAAGAAAGTCTTTTACATTTTAAAATCACACATTCATTCACCATATTCTAAATCAAACTCCAACACAAATTTTCCCGTCCTCCAGTACATGAACCAATCATAT
Organism: Excoecaria cochinchinensis; assembly: GCA_947683425.1. NCBI lineage: Eukaryota > Viridiplantae > Streptophyta > Magnoliopsida > Malpighiales > Euphorbiaceae > Excoecaria > Excoecaria cochinchinensis. Next base: position 2,577,060 of record CANTUQ010000037.1, read on the forward strand.
ATATATATATATATATATATATATATATCAACTTACAATTTAAAAGAAATCTTCTAATTTCACTTACAATCTATTATAACTCGTAGGCTTACATATATATTTATATGTCCATCAAATAATTTATTTTTTTTCCCTATTTCAAGTCATTGTGAATAATCTTCAACATAAATTTATATTTTATTTATTCATAGGTTAGGTTGTATACTTTACATATAATAATAAACTTAGATATTCTTCTTCGTTTCATATAAAGTTTGTATAAATTAATTAGACCAAAAAATATCCTATTAGTGATGCCAAAAAAATTAAAGAAAAGCTCTTTAATCCTCCCATTTTCTTTTTCAGATATGGATTTTGGGATATTAACTGTGATAATTAAAAGGGTATATATATATATAACTATTTTGCTAAGGGTCTAATAGTCTAGAGTTGAGTGTCTGCCTCCTAATGAAAAAAAATTAAAAGTTCAATTCTTTATGGTGCAATTAAAATAAGTATATATGCTGAAATGTACTATAGTTAATTAAGAGAATTTAAATAAATCAGTAGACAACATAATCTCTTTCAGTCTAATACTTATCACAAACTCAAAGCTAAATTCATACATATTCTCAAAATTTTACTTACAAGAACTGGAGGCTCGTAAATCTCTCAAAATTTTCAGGCAAGCGTCCAGTCAGATTGTTGGAACTTAGACCAATCAGTTGATTATCATCCAATGTCCTAATAAATCAAAGCAGGAACAGAGTAAATCAAAGACTCTAACAATCTTTTACTGGGAACATATAATTTTTAGCAAGCAAAGGATTTAAATCTCACTGTATTCAAGCAAGTTGATAAGCTATAGAAGCACAAAATGACAGCCAGTGCCACCGGAGCTTCCTTGGAACCTTCGTCGGATATGACACCACCACTGTCAAAATGAAGATCGGAGCGTCAGGAGCATCCCGCCGGTGTTCACGAGCCTTACAGATCTGCGGTTTGGCCGGAAATGGCGTCGGAAGGAAGCGGTATCCTCCTCTCAGATCTAGCTGTTGCCGGCGAGTGTGAACGATCAGAGGGTAGAGGAAGACTCGTCTCGCCATCAACAATGGTCCGGTGTTGTCCGTGTCGCCACCCGTCGCCGGAGGTCACCGGAAATCCCACGAAAAGCCTTCGGTTTGGAGAGTAGAAAGAGATGGCGGCGGCGCTCAGGAAAGGAAGGGGGGGTGCGATGACCGTTGCGAGCGCTGGCTGTCGCCGACGCTGGTGTGCGGGTCGCCGATGCTCCGTCCCTTCGCCTATCCGTTCTCGGTTTCTGCTTCCCCTTCCCCTGCGTTTTCAGTTCTCTTCCCACTCAGTTATTTTCTTTTGTTTTTCCCATTTGATTCTTATTGTTCCCGATTTTTGTCTCCCTCTTTTTATTAATTTATTTTCTTTATTATTATTATTATTATTATTATTATTATTATTATTTTAGTAGTATAATTATTATTTTTTGTTGTTTTATTTTTCTTTTGTGTGGTGTATTGTACCCATTTTGCCACGTTTTAATTTTGCGTGTTTGGTTTATTTATTTATTTATTATCTTAGGCAATTAATCAAATTCTCGAATCTATAAATTATATAAATTTTGATACTTAAAATGTATGAAATGACACTATTTAAAATTTATAGACTTATAGTTATACATTTAGTTATCTGTCTTAATTTATTTATTTATTTATCTATGTATATATATATACATTTATTTAAAATTATTATTTACTTATCTATTTATTAATTTTAATTTTTCTTGTAGTGTAAAAAATATAATTAAAAAATTTATTTTAATCATTAAAATTACCAAAAAATTTATTAAATTTTGTTTATAATTATTTTAATTATATATTTTTAAGATTAAATGTTAATCTTATCGGAATTAGTAAAGGAAATGAATTTCAATATAATTTCATGTATAAAGCAAAAATATTAAAAATAATTAATAGTTATAAGTATGTATGCATATTTTTATTAATATTATAATCAATTTTACCGACAAAATAACGACGGATTATTCCGTCGCTACAATATCACTTTCTTTTTCACAAAACATTTTCATTTTTAAAAAAATTTGAAAAAAAAATTAGCGACAAACATATCAGTCGCTATTCCGTCGCTAATTTTTGCGACGCTAAATTTAGTCGCTAAATCCGTCGCAAACAAAATCGCTAAAATTGACTCTGAATTTAGCGACTAATTTTGCCGTCGCTATTTTAGCGACTGACTTTTTAGTCGCTAAATTAGTCGCAAAAATTAGCGACGACTTTTTTAGTCGTTAAATTAGTCACAAAAAAAGGCGCCATAAGTTACCGCCAAAAATTAGCGACTGTTTTCTTTTTCCGTCGCTATTTAGTCGCTAAAATTGGAAAAAATAGTATTTTACGACTAATTTTAAATTTCGTCGCAAATTAGTCGCTAATTAGCGACTGGAAAATTTCCATCGCTAATTTTAGTCGCTAATCTGTGTTTTTTTTGTAGTGTAATACACCACTACATACCATAAGCTTGTGTTAAGCAAAAATCTCCACCACTAGAATAAAATAATGCACAAAATCAAGAGGATCTTATAAAAGGTTGTAACTTTGCTTAGGTAAAGGGTAGGATAATTTTGGTTAATTAGTTCATTCATGTGGCTAAATGAAGTAATTGCCCAAAACATATGAGACTTACAATCAAATACTTAGCATGATACAAAAGATGTCTAAAGTCAAGCTCAAATCCCCTTTCAATATCCACTTCTCCCACTAGTACTTGTATTCTTATTTCAAGATATTTTTTTTATTTTTTTATTCTCTTTGCTATCACAATTAGTTCACCCCTTTTTCTTCTCTTTTCATTTCTTATTTTCAAGCAAACTAGTTTAGTCTTTTTTTTTTCTTTTTTTTTTCTATCTTTACAAACAATTCTAGTGGACTTGTAACTTAAAAGGATCTAAACTAATACCATGCTTACAACTAAGAAAAATTTTATCTCACATGTCAAAGCAATACTACATTTCCCACATCAAGGTTCAAAAAGAAAGGTTTAATGTACAAAAAGTAAGTTAAGGCTAAAAAAAATTCTCATTAAACAATAAATTGTTAAAAGCTCAAAATCGGGTTATTCTAAATGCCCTTATCACTTTTAATGCATATCTAATACTAAATGTGGTCTCAAAACTTACTCAACATAAGTTCTAGAGTAAATAGCACAAGAGGAAATCTCTCACCAAGAAATATTATCATAATTCAAGCTCAAAACTCACTAAAATAAAAGATAAATGAACTCTACACCATGCCACACTTAACCAAACCAAAGAACATGCATAAAGAAACATAGCTTAAGAGAAACGCACACCAAAGTACTTTACCTAATTATGCCCATCTATAAAAACACACTCATACCAAAATAAAGGACCCTTAATATTACCTAAAGATTTCATTAACTAGCCTCAAAACCCCAATATGAAGTTTTCCTCATATATGCCACTAAATATTCATCACAAGACAGGCTCCATAACAAACACAAAACACAACATAATACTAACACAACTAACATAAACTCCTCCCCACACTTAAAGGAAACAATGTCCTTATTGTGTAAGAATAAAAATCACAAACAAATAAACACATAAACAAATAAACAGGAAACTAAAAAGAAATAGAAACATAAACATAAAAGAGCAAAAGGAACTTCCCTTAAAATGAGTCACTTGGAGAATCCGGAGGAGAAGGACTGAATTCAATGTTCTGCTTCTTGAAGAAAGACAACAGCTTTCTACTCAAGCTCTTATGCCTCTTATGCATTTCCTTCATTGTGGCTTCCATGGAATCCACCTTGACTACCATAGCGCGATGAGCCTCATCCATAGCATCCAGCCGAGTCACAACTTAGCTCTAGCCAACAGCACTGCTACCCTTTCCAGCTGCAGAATCTGATGCCCCAACATCATCAGTGTCTTCATCATCAGATTCTACACTATCCTCAGTAGCTGCGGAAGTAGCAGGTGCCTTGCCCTTGCCACCACCAGATTTCCTGGTACGCTCATCAATAGAAAAAAATACTGGAGGCCAACCTCCTCTTTTCAACAAGTTAGAGTTTTTAAAAAATGGAGCAATAAGCATAGCAATATTCTCATCCTTATTAGGCACAAAATTTGACAATTGCCCCAAACACCCTAAAATAATCCCTGTAACCATATGCCCTGTCCCAATGGACTTTGTCGTAGCAACTGAGGCATTATACAATCCATCAAAAATAAAAGATATAGAACAGGGGATTTTCTTGCTTAGAACAAGGGACAACACAAACAAGTCTTTAACTTGGACTTTATTACTCTCAACTCTACCAAACATAGCATGGCATAAATATTTGTGCAATAACAATAATGCCTCATTTTTAATTAAACGATTAATAGAGTTGTTAGTGCCAAAATGAGATATTCCAGTCAATTTTTTCCAAGTGTCATGTGCTATAAAGTGTTGGGGAATGAATTGTTTACCATTCAATGGAAACCCAAACCAAGTATGCATATCATCAAAACCAAAAACATACATCAAAACCAAAAACATACTCTATACTATTGTGCCTAAATTGCATGTTAATCTTTTTATCATTAACATAAGACAAAGTAACAAAGAATTCTAAAGCCCAATCCCTACGAACAGGCAAATGCAATGTAATAAAAATTTTTCATTTCATGCACTTCAAGTATTTGTTAATATCATGTTCTAGCCCTAAAGTTTTGAGCAACTCAAAATCAAAATTCCAACTACCTACAATAGATTTTTTAGAAAAAGCTTCAAAATTTTGGCCCTCATCATCAGATAAGAGAGGAAAAGGACACTCATACCTATTTTGCAAGTAAGTTGAATCGTGGCTTTGTGAGGATGACCCAGCAACAACCTTCTTTCTCTTGTCCCCCAATGTCTTTTGGCGCACCATGGTGAATAGCTCAACAAAAACCAAGAAAAATCACAGCAAAAACCAAGAAAAACCAAGGAATATCAAGAAAAAACCAAAGAAAAACCAAGGAAGACGAAGAAGTTAGAGAGAAAATGAAAGGAAAACTAGAGAGAAACTGAAATCAGAGTGAAAATGGGGAATTAGGGTATAAAACGTATTTATATAGGGTTGAATTTTAAGTTGCAACGGTTAGAATTCCCCTCATAAATTCAAATCCCGCACTTCATCGCACGTACGACCACCGTCACGCTCGCAACAGAAACAAATTTCGCACTCAGGCGCGCTTGCAACAGAAACAAATTCTGCACTCTGTCGCACTCGCGATAGAAACAAACTTAACCAACTTCCTTGATCAGTCGCGCTCGCGATAGAAACTAAAATTACAATACAAATTATATTTTGAAAAGGAAACCCTATATTTAAACTTATATGAATAGACCTACTTACAAATTTAACCTATAGAACAAAAATAAACTGTGTTAGTAACATTATAATCCAAATTACAAAAATGAAATCTAATTAGCAACACACAAAAATAAAATGAAATAAATACAAAATAAAAAGACAATTCACATAACCTTCAACCCAAACATAAAGAGATATATGAGACCTCTCCCCCCTGAAAATTTCCATATAGATACACCTTACACCTTTGACCATTAGCCTTAAACAATTCTCCTTTACTATTTTTAAACTTTAAATAACCATGGTCAAAAACACGAGTCACCTCATATAACACCCCCTACCCGTACTAAGACGATCCCATCCGATACGGAGTGAGATGTCGTACGAGTCGAGGTATTAACATGCATGTACGAAACAAACTATACAATAAAACATATAATCATACATAACATGTATACTTAAACACAGGTTAATTAAAATTTTTTTCACAATAAATTACAGCAAATCACGCATCGTGTAATAATATTACATGCCAAAGGCCATCACAATAATTCTGATCAACAAGCTGATACCAAAATAATATTACATGTCCGTATATGAATATAACAGCGGAAGCTATATAAAAATATTACATAGAATAAAATCCCTAACTCTAGTCCCTGCTGTGTTGGCTTGACCGCAGTGACTCACTCTAATAAAGCTTCTTATTTACCTGCACGGGTAAACACACCGTGCTAAGCGATAAACGCTTAGTGGGGATACACACATATCATATGGACGACCATTCACAATGGTCGTCAATGCATAACACATTCATGATGGCATATTTTTAATACGATCATAATATGTATACACTTAGGCTCGAATTCACAATCATATATTCCGCATCGCATGCTTATATTCATCTCCATATTATCTCATTCAATAATACTTTTGTACAATCAACATATAATAGAATAAATCACATATCACATAAAGATCCTGCTGACTCATAATAGTGGATAACGAGTATACGGACAGTACCTTACGGGTACGAATCGCTAAATCTATCATTTTATACAGACAGTACCTTACGGGTACGAATCGCTAGATCTATCATTTTATCCAGACAGTACCTTACGGGTACGAATCGCTAGATCTATCATTTTATACAGACAGTACCTTATGGGTACGAATCGCTAAATCTATCATTTTATACAGACAGTACCTTACGGGTACGAATCGCTAAATCTATCATTTTATACAGACAGTACCTTATTAGCATATATGCACTCACATGGTAATAAAACCCTTATAACATGTAAACTACCCAAAATATCCTTGTTAGTTATCAAAATACATACAATTGTACGTATATACATGATTTATACTACTAGGGGGTATACAGGGTGTGACAACTCTCCCCTACTCATAAAAATTTCGTCCTCGAAATTCTCACCTGAACTGAATAATTGCGGATACTGAGCTCTCATTGACTCCTCGGTCTCCCAAGTCGCTTCTTCGACTCCGTGATGATTCCACAATACTTTTACCAAAGGAATTTGTTTATTTCTCAATTGTCTCACCTCTCGAGCGAGAACAGCTTTTGGTTCCTCATCATAAGAAAAATCTGGTTGCACTTGCACATCCTGAACCGACAAAACATGTGAAGGATCTGATCTGTATCGACGAAGCATCGACACATGAAACACATCGTGCAACTTGGACAACTCCTTCGGTAATGCCAATCTGTAGGCAACTGGACCAACTTTAGCCAGAATCTCATACGGTCCAATGAAGCGAGGACTAAGTTTACCCTTCTTGCCAAAACGAAGTACTTTTCTCCAAGGAGATACCTTAAGGAAAACTTTATCCCCAACTTCAAAGTGCACATCTTTCCTCTTCAAGTTTGCTTATGACTTTTGTCGATCTTTAGCCGTTTTCAAATTCCGTTGCACAACTCTGATCTTTTCCTCTGTGTCTCTAACCAAATCTGGTCCAATAACAGATCTCTCAGATAACTCGGTCCAACAAAGTGGAGTCCTACACTGCCGACCATACAAAGCCTCATATGGTGACATGCCGATACTCGACTGATAACTATTATTGTAGGAAAACTCCATAAGTGTTACATATCTATCCCAACTACCTGGAAAATCCAAAGCACAAGCTCTCATCATATCTTCTAGAATCTGAATAACCCGCTCGGACTGACCGTCTGTCTGAGGGTGAAATGCTGTACTGAAGTTCAACTTGGTACCCAAAGCTCGTTGTAACTCTTTCCAAAACTTAGATGTGAACCTCGGGTCCCGATCTGAAACTATGGACAAAGGCACTCCATGTAACCGAACTATCTCATCCACATAAATACTGGCCAATCTATCCATCGGATAATCCATCCTAACAGGTAGAAAATGAGCTGACTTTGTAAGTCGATCCACTATCACCCAAACTGAGTCATGTTTCTTCTGAGTTAAAGGTAAACCTGTTACAAAGTCCATGGCTATATCATCCCATTTCCACTCGGGAATAGACAAAGGCGTGAGCAAACCCGAAGGAACTTGATGCTCGGCCTTAACTTGCTGACATGTCAAGCATCTAGATACAAAATCTGTAATATCCCTTTTCATACCAGACCACCAAAAGAACTGCTTCATGTCTCTGTACATCTTCACACTGCCTGGATGCATAGCAAAAACTGTACTATGTGCCTCACTCATAAGCTGTTTTCTTAACTCTTCATTTCCCGGCACACACAAGCGATTTTTATACTTAAGTACCCCATCCTGAACTGAAAACTCTGACTGTTTCCCATTTTTAACTTCTTGCAAATTTCGTTGTAGCTTCTCATCATCACTCTGAGCATCTATTATCTGTTGTCTCAAGGTAGGCTTCACTCTCAATTGAGCAATTAAGGCCTCATCTGAATCAAACCTCCATCTGAACCGTCTTAAAATCAAAGCCGACATCGATTTCCGACTCAAAGCATCAGCGACTACATTGGCCTTACCTGGGTGATAATCCACAATGCAGTCATAATCCTTAAACAACTCAAGCCATCGTCGCTGTCTCATGTTCAACTCCTTCTGTGTGAGAAAATACTTCAAACTCTTATGATCTGTGAAGATTTTACATTTCTCTCCATACAGATAATGGCGCCAAATCTTCAAAGCAAAAATCACAGCAGCCAATTCCAAATCATGTGTCGGATAATTCCTCTCATGTGGCTTCAACTGTCGAGAAGCATAAGCCACAACCATGCCTTGTTGCATTAAAACACAGCCAAGACCAACACCTGAAGCATCACTATAGATGACAAACTCTTTACCCGAGATGGGTTGAGTAAGTATAGGAGCCTCAACTAACAACTTCTTCAACTGCTCAAAACAAGCCTGACACTTATCTGACCACTCAAATTTGACTCCTTTTCTCAACAATCTTGTCATCGGGGCGGCAATCACTGAAAAACTCTTAACAAATCGACGGTAGTAACCCGCCAAACCAAGAAAACTTCTCACTTCTTGAACATTTTTAGGTGCTTTCCAATCCACAATTGCCTCAATCTTTGCTGGATCCACTTGAATACCCTTAGCAGAAACTATATGACCCAAAAATGACACCTTCTGAAGCCAGAAGTCACACTTGCTCAGCTTGGCAAACAATTGATGCTCTCTCAAAACTTGCAAAACTATCCGAAGATGTGCCTCATGTTCACGCTCATCCTTGGAATAAACCAAAATATCATCTATAAATACCACTACAAACTGGTCCAAATATGGCCTAAACACTCGGTTCATCAGATCCATGAAAGCTGCTGGAGCATTGGTCAAACCAAACGGCATAACAAGGAACTCATAATGGCCATAACGAGTCCGAAATGCAGTCTTAATCACATCCTCATCCTTTACACGAAGCTGATAATATCCTGACCGAAGATCTATTTTCGAGAAAACACCTGCACCTCGTAGTTGATCAAACAAATCCTCAACTCTAGGCAGCGGATACTTGTTCTTTACTGTTACTTTGTTGATCTGCCTGTAGTCTATACACATTCTCAAGGTTCCATCCTTTTTCTTGACAAACAGAACAGGAGCTCCCCAAGGAGATATGCTGGGGCGAACAAATCCTTTATCCAATAGCTCTTGTAGCTGAGTTTTGAGTTCTCTCAACTCTACAGGAGCCATCCGATAAGGTGCTCTCGATATGGGTGTAGTACCCGGCATAATCTCTATGGCTAACTCAACTTCTCTCTCTGGTGGCAAACCCGGCAATTCACTTGGGAAGACATCACCAAACTCTCGCACAACTGGTATATCATCAATCTCTACTTGATCCCTCTTGGAATCCAGAACCACAGCTAGGAATGCTTCACAACCTTTTCTGATAAACCTCTTGGCTTGTATTGCAGATATCACATTATTCACTGAACTAGCACCCAAACCTCTTACAAAAACTGGATCTCGATTTCTATCTCGAAGCACAAAAGTCTTCCTATGGCAATCAACAACAGCCCGGTGTTTATCCAGCCAATCCATACCCAAAATCAGATCAAATTCTCTGAATGGTAGCTCTATCAGATCCGCAGGAAACTCAACTCCCTCGATCATCAAAGGACAATTCTTGTAAACTCTACTCACATTGACACTATGTCCTAATGGACTGGTCACACATATCTCATGTTCTAGCTGATCTATCACATGCAGTTTATCAATAATTTTATCTGTGCACAAATATGAGTGTGTGGAACCAGGATCTATTAAGGCATATAACTCAGTGTCAAGGGGTAAAAACATACCAGCAATCACATCAGGACCATCCTGCTCCTTTCTAGCTCTGGCGGCATAAGCTCTGGCTGAACCAGGTGGAGGACGCTCCACTGACTCAGAAACAGCTCCACCTCTAGGTTGACCACCTCGACCTCTACCTCTACCTCTACCTCTAGAGAATGAGGCATTCGATCCAATTCCACTGACTCGATTCTGTGGACCTGAATCCTCAATCATTTGTGGACAAGTAGCCAAACGGTGCTCGAAACTTCCACATCTAAAACACCCTCCAGTGAGCCATCTACACTCACCTCGATGTGCCTTATTACAATGTAAACACATAGGTGGAGGCTCAAATCTACCACTTCTACCAAAACCAGATACTGCAGAACCCTGTCTTCTGCCTCTTGTAACTGAACCAGTAGAGAACTGATGATGCGAGTCTCTAGATCTCTTACCAGAAGAAAAGGAAGGACCACCCCTTGAAACATTTCTTCTCTGAGCTTGTTCTTTCCTCACTATTTCATTTGTCTCCGCCAACATTGCAGCCTCGGTAAGCTGATAATAAGTAACTCCCGGCATACACCTCAAAGGAATCAAAGGCACCTTCAGTGATTGATTCAATCCAGCCTCAAAGTGCTTACATCTAAAGTCCTCTGTCATAATTCCAACCGGAGCATACTGAGCCAACCGAGTACACTCTTTCTCATACTCAGAAACAGACATACCCCTTTGTTTCAAGTTTAGAAATTCTGCCCATCTTGCACTTTTATAAGCTTGGGTGATATATTTCTTTTTAAACTCCTCTTCAAATAACTCCAAAGACACAGGATCAGGTATTTGAGGTTGATTACTCACCAAACCCCACCATGCATATGCTGCCCCTTGTAATAGTGCCACTGCACACTCTCCTTGCTGCTCAAGGGGACATCTGACTTCCTTCAAAGCCCTTTTTAATTTATCAAGCCATTTTTCGGCTAACTCTGATTCACCTAACCCTGTTCCATAAAAGTCTTCAACACCTGCTCTTCTCAAACTCTCTAAAGGAGCTCTCGGAGCATCCATTCTTTCTAAAATCTGGGCCATATTCTGATTCATTCTGAACATAGCCTCAAAAGCAGCAGCAGCAGGCTCGGGTTGCACCCTAACTGGTTGTGCAGACAAAGATGCTGAAGGATCAACTGCTGGAGGATTTACACTTTCAGCCGATTCCTCAAGTAAACCACGATTTGAATTCGAGGCCATCTATAGCAAATCAAGAAACAACTGCATCAGCCAACACAGCCCTAGACATAGACACATTTACGCACAACAATCACAACATCACCCAGAAAACGCCTAAACCTAGGCTCTGATACCAAAACTTATAACACCCCCTACCCGTACTAAGACGATCCCATCCGATACGGAGTGAGATGTCGTACGAGTCGAGGTATCAACATGCATGTACGAAATAAACTATACAATAAAACATATAATCATACATAACATGTATACTTAAACACAGGTTAATTAAAATTTTTTTCACAATAAATTACAGCAAATCACGCATCGTGTAATAATATTACATGCCAAAGGCCATCACAATAATTCTGATCAACAAGCTGATACCAAAATAATATTACATGTCCGTATATGAATATAACAGCGGAAGCTATATAAAAATATTACATAGAATAAAATCCCTAACTCTAGTCCCTGCTGTGTTGGCTTGACCGCAGTGACTCACTCTAATAAAGCTTCTTATTTACCTGCACGGGTAAACACACCGTGCTAAGCGATAAACGCTTAGTGGGGATACACACATATCATATGGACGACCATTCACAATGGTCGTCAATGCATAACACATTCATGATGGCATATTTTTAATACGATCATAATATGTATACACTTAGGCTCGAATTCACAATCATATATTCCGCATCGCATGCTTATATTCATCTCCATATTATCTCATTCAATAATACTTTTGTACAATCAACATATAATAGAATAAATCACATATCACATAAAGATCCTGCTGACTCATAATAGTGGATAACGAGTATACGGACAGTACCTTACGGGTACGAATCGCTAAATCTATCATTTTATACAGACAGTACCTTACGGGTACGAATCGCTAGATCTATCATTTTATCCAGACAGTACCTTACGGGTACGAATCGCTAAATCTATCATTTTATACAGACAGTACCTTACGGGTACGAATCGCTAAATCTATCATTTTATACAGACAGTACCTTACGGGTACGAATCGCTAAATCTATCATTTTATACAGACAGTACCTTATTAGCATATATGCACTCACATGGTAATAAAACCCTTATAACATGTAAACTACCCAAAATATCCTTGTTAGTTATCAAAATACATACAATTGTACGTATATACATGATTTATACTACTAGGGGGTATACAGGGTGTGACACCTCAAATGATCCACTCTATCTAGACCTAAGTTTTCCGGGAAATAACTTTAACCTTGAATTAAACAAAAGGACCTTGTCTCACACTTTAAAACTCTTATGCCTAATATGTGCATCATGCCATTTTTTAGTCCGCTCTTTATATATTCGTGCAGCCTCCATTCCATCCAATCTTGCTGCCAACCAGTAGAACCACTACTTTATTGAGCATCAAATCTAGCAGCCTCTTCCTCCTCAGATTCTTCATCATCAGCAGACTCCTCATGCGCACCAGCAACTGTGGACGATTTAGGGGCTTTCCATTTGCCTTTGTCCAAGCGTGAACTGTCACCCTGCAAACCTCTATCAACAAACTTGGGCGGCCAACCGCCTTTTGTTAAAAGATTAGTATGCCTCAAGTATACCACATCTAACATAGCAACATGTTCACCCTCTTCTAATTGAAAATTATGCAAATCCTCTAAACAACCTAAGATAATCCCTGTCACCATGTGACACATCCCAACAGTCTTACTCTTAGCAGTCGATGCATGATAAAGGCCATCAAAGATAAAATCAATTGAACAAGGGGTTTTTCTAGAATGCAATAAATCCAGCACAAATAAATCTTTGGTTTAAACCTTTGAACTCTCTACTCTACCAAACAAGGCATGACAAAGATATTTGTGAAAAAGCATTAATGCATCATCCTTAATTTAGCGATTAGTGGAATTTTTATTGTTAAAGGAATCTAATCTAGTTAATTGCTTCCACACAGTCCTAGGATCAAAGATATGCGCATCAAATCATTTTCCATTAAGTGGAAAACTAAACCACTCATGCATTTCAGGAAACCCAAAAACATATTATGTTCCTTGATGTATAAATTTCATTTTATCTCTACCTTTATCTACATAATCAAGGGAAACAAAAAACTCAAGGGCCCATTCTTGCTTAATTGGAAGATTTAAATGCACAAATTTACCCCACTTCATATACTTAAGATATTTTTCAAATAGGTCTGTTAATCCCAAATTATTTAACAATGAAAAATCAACATGCCACATACCAACATATGATTTTTTGGCAAAATACACAAACTTCTCACCTTCATCCTCAGAAAAAATTGGGAAAGGACACTTAAACCTGTTTTGCAAGCGAATTGGATCTTGATTTGAATTTGATCCTTCAGTAGCCTTCTTATCCTTGTTGCCAATAAATTTTGTTCTCACCATCTTGAGAGTTAGTGAAATTAAGAAAAACTTTGCAAAAAAAACTCAGAAAGAAAGTTAGATGAAGAACAAAAACCAGGAAACTCAAGAAATAGGAAAGAAGAAGAAGAAGTTTGAGAGATTTTGAAAGAAAAATGAAAGAGAATGGAAGAGACGACTCAAAAGTAAAGAGAAATGCTACAGTTAGGGCTTTAAGCTATTTATAGGGGAGATAAAATTAGGGTTGTAACGGTCAGAAATTCAAAAGAATTCAAATTTCGCGCTCTGTTGCGACCTTGCGACACTATCGCGATTGCGATAGAACCAAAATTTCCAATTCACTGCTCGCGAAACCCATCGCAATCACGCGACAAAATATTTTCTCACCTCTCTGTCGCGCTCGCGACAGAATGGAATTGCCCAACTTAGAATTTTCTTGTCACACGCTCCATGCCCGGCGCAATCGCGACAGCAACCTGCGAAAACATCCTTCCTCCACTGTAGCGCTCGCGACAGTGAGGAATTTTCAAAGAACAAATTTTTTTTTTACAATATATAACATTACATATTATGTTACTAATTTTACCTGTGGAACAAACACCAACTGTGTTAGTAATATTAAAAACCAAAATATAAAAATTAATTAACAAATTAACATAAAATAACTTAACACAATATAAAGAATATAGAAAGAAAATCTAAGTTAGCAACCAAAATAAAAGACTATAAAAGACTAGGATTTAATATGCTCTCTAGGATTTTCTTCCGTATTACTTAAAAAACACCCTAAATTTTTAGATGGTAATGAACTTGCAAGTTGACCCAATTGAATCTCAAGATTATGAATGGATGAAGCATGATTTTTAGTAATTTGATCAATTTTTGGCTCAAGCTTCTTTTGGCTCTCATCTTGAGAGCTAATCTTAAAATTAATCTCCTCAATAAATTTATCAATTTTCCTTCAAATAATCCAAATATATCTTGTGGTTGTTGGAAACCTACACTTCTATTTTGGTTATTACTATTATTTTCCCATGAAAGATTAGGATGATTTCTCCAACCAGGATTATAAGTATTAGAATATGGATTACCACGTCCTTGGCCTTGAATAAAATTCACTTGTTCCGCTTTACTAGCTAATCCTAAATTGCAATTTTCACTAATATGACCTTGTTGACCACACATAATGCATGCATTTTGTGAACTTCCCCCCATTGCTAGACTATTAACCTTTTGAGTTAAAGCCTCAATTTGTGCTTGCAAAGCTACAACAGAATCTATTGCATGTACCCCCATAGCATTAGAATTAGATTCTCTTACTCTTTAGGTGGGCTACATACAATTGTTCATAGCCATCTCTTCTAACAATTCAAAGGCAGCTTCTATTATTTTCCTCATAAGAGAGCCACCAGCTGCAACATCTATGGTACCCCTAGTTATAGGGTTCACTTCATTATAGAAAGTTTGCATAAGTAACTCCCTTAGAAGGTTATGGTGAGGACACATTCTCTGTAATTCTTTAAATATCTCCCAAGCTTCATACAAAGATTCATTGTCATGTTGCACAAAAGTTGTGATATCTTTTTTAATTTTTGCAGTTTTGGCTAGAGGAAAGTATTTAGATAAAAATGCTTGGGCTAATTGGTTCCAAGTGGTTATTGATCCTCTAGTTAGGGAATTCAACCAAGCCTTGGCTTTATCCTTCAAAGTGAAAGGGAAAAGCCTAAACTTAATTGCATCAGCTGAAACTCCATTAATTTTAAAAGTATCACAAATTTTCAAGAAATTTGCCAAATGAGCATTAGGATCCTCATTTGCTAAACTATAAACCTGAATGCTATTTTGAATCATTTGTAAGAAAGAAGGTTTAATTTCAAATTGGTTAGCATTTACCATAGGCCTTACCACACTTTGTTGAGCACCACTCAATTCGGGTGTAGCAAAATCCATCAACCTTGGTGGATTCTCCTCTTCAGCCATGATAGTGTTAGTGGTTATGCCCTAGGCCAAACATTTGGGCCTTGATGTAATCAATACATTTTCATTTATATAATGGTTTTCTTCACATTGATATTATTGGCATGTTACATTATTGTAATGTTTATGAATAACAATGTTATTCATGTTGTCCCTAGTCATTTATCAACAAAGGGCATAAAGATAAATTAAGACTAGTATAGATTTGCATTGATAATCATGGGATGATTATATATGTTGATATAAATCAAATCTATAGGTACTTGCTAGAGAACAAAGTATTGGATAGACCCACTATAAGATCAATTCATGGGATAGTGTCATAAGTGATCTTATAATAGATATGTTATTGAATCCTTTGACCTGAGGTTATCATAGTTTCCTACATAAGGATCATTATGTTTTGACATAATCAAACGTTATCTTTAATCGGATAATTATAAAGTTTATGATCGGACATAATGAGAATTATGCGGAGGAAAGTGAATAATCAAGATGGAATTTGTCCCTCTTATGAGAGAGATATCTATTGGGCCCCTCGATGAGTAGGACTATAAAATGCATGGCCGTACTCAAATGAATTGATAGTGTGATCAATGTCATTTGATTTTATCAGTCTACTTAGTGATCGAGAAATTATATGTTTGAACAATTTAAGTTTGACATGGACCATGACTTATGTTCGAACAAGATATCGTGTGACAAAAGGATAATAACATGTTCTATTGACAGGTTAAAATCGGACTAATGATATTTAAATTATTTGGGTAGTCATAATGTCTTGCTAGAGACCAATTATGACTTGTGGGCTTATTATGGGATAAGACCCACTGCCAACATAATATAAACCTATTGGGTCACACACCAAGACCAAAATGAACAATATGGATTTTATTGGGCTATTGGGCTATTATCTCTTGTTATTAACTCTTATCAAAACTCAATTTCCGTTTTTCAAAAGGAATGAGAGTTTTAAGGTGGTTAAAAACATTGGATACCAACATTGGATACCAACATAGGATACCAACATTGGATACCCTAGCTAGCATAACTTATTATTGAGAATAAGAAAGATTTACTCTAGCTAATTTTCTGAAGAGAAAAAATACAGCTACCATTGTTCTTCTTTGAGAAAGAAGAAAATCATAAAAATCCATTCGTATCTAAAGGGAGCTAGCACTCCTGCAACTTTGGTTCATTTTGATCGTGCGTGTGGATACCAGTAGAGGACGTTCGTGTTAAAGGCAACGTCTTCAGTTCGATTTAAAGGTGTTTAATTCAGCTTCCCACACAGAAAAGGTTAGTAAATCTTATCACTTCCATTTGAATCAATCGAAATACATGGATCCTGTTTTTCGGGTTTTATTTTTCCGCTGCGTTTAATTTGCATTATTCTGCTTAAAACCCAACAGATAGGTCTTATTCTTATTTTTCTTTTTGTTGGATTTTTGGTTACTTGACAAAAATCTCTCTATTTCAGGATTCAAAGGTTCAAGATTTTCTTAAGACCTTTTTGTACTAGGCATGAACTATCAAATCCTATAAGAACAAAACAAAATAAAACTAATTTAATATTGTAATCCAAAATCATAAATCAAGATTCATAATGGCAATAAATAATCAATCATTCATCGGCAACGGCGCCAAAAACTTTTTAGCTTATTTCTAAGTGCTAATTCCGCAATTATACGGTGTACCGTTATAGTACAAAAGATGTCGATTCCACGAGAAATGTGATTAATTTTACACACTACTACTACTACTCAATTTTAATCTTGTTTACAATGATCATAAATTTTATGAATGAAAGTGGAAATACTATGTCTAATACTATCTAGCCTAGTTATTTATTGTCGGAGAAGAAAAATGATTAATGATGATAAAGTAATAATAAATAGAACTTGAATTGATTATTCTTGATTATAAGTATATTCTTGTCATGCAAGCCAAGTTGAATAAGATTCTAATTTACTCTCTCAACATAAACTAGAGTGCCTAAAACATACATTTATAATTCTAACTCACAATTTTCATTAATGAATTAGAGGGTTATACATGCAAATTTCAAGAATAATAAATAACATATAACAACCATCTAATATTATGATTTCTCAAATAATACTTCAATGATGAACTTCTATTAGATTTAAGTAAGAATTTATCTTTCAATTAAACACTTACTTATAATGATCATGCATAAAAATACTAATAGAAAATTCTACAAGAAATAATATCAAATTAATATTAATAATAAAATATAACATTGAATATTCTAGTTCATAAATGCATCATTCAATAGTTACAAAAAATAAGTAAAAGATAAGAAATGAAGAAGGAGATTCCTCAACCCTTTTCCCTTTCACACAGGATATCCTCTTCTCTGTAAGAAATCTTCTCTTCAAAACATAAAAATCCTAACTTGAAAACTTTAATTAAAAAAATGTACTCTCAAACTTATAGAAATTCTTAATAAAAAATTCAACTCCTAAAATTACAGTTAAATGTTATATTTATAATGTTCTAAAAGATATGTCTTTTCAAGTGTCTCTTCAAAAGGTTGCAAGACTTGGTGGAGAGACATAACATTTCAAAGCAAAGCTTGAATTCAACTGCCCAATAGTTCTCTCTGTCGCGATCACGACAGAGTACGCCTTCATCTTCGCTCCACCTCCCTCGCGCTGGCTCTTCTCCGCGGGATGTCGTGACCTCGCGATGGGCGGCCTTGCTTGCAACAATGCACGCCAGTTCCCTCTCTTCTTCTCTTTGGCTCTCTTCATTGGCGCGTCTTGTCGCGCTCGCAACAAATTGCTTTTCTCCTTTGCTTTCTTCTCTTCCTTTCTTCTCTTCCTTCTTTGCTTGGCACTTTCTATCATGCTCGCGACAGATTCTTCTCTTCCTTAGCTTAGTTTTGCTCCTTTCTCCTATTGTCTCCATTTTCTCCTACACACATAAAACTTAAACAAAAACATAAAAGATACCTAATTATAACACAATTAACTACACATAAACATTATTTCAATCCTAAAATATGGATTAAATATGAGCTATTTAGACTCATATCAAAAGGACCCTGCTGTGATGCTGGGGTGCAAAGCAAGTCGTCCATATCTATATCAAAATCCACTCTCTCAGGTATGTCAGGTTGATCCTCCTTTGACTGAGGATGGTGAGGCTGCTCCTCCTTAGGCTGAGATTGGTTGTGAGGCTCCTCCTCTGGCTGGGCTTTCTCTGGGATAGATGGGAGAGGAGAAAAATGGTAGAACTGGTGGGTCTTTGCAATAGTGAGCTGCCTGTACTCTCCTAGAAGCTCAGGTACCTATGTGATCATCCCTATTGTACAGGCCGTAGCTAAATCAACATAAATGTCATCATTTAATGGCAGCCTAAAAGTAGCTACGTCGGCCCTTTGATGAAGTAAAACTCTACTGACCACCCCTCCTGCGGAAATATGTGATGTGGAGCCCCGAGACAGTCTAACCATATTAGCCACAATCTCAAGACTAATGTTGAGGGGTCTGCCATCATCATTGCCCATAAACTCTAGATCTCTGTAGCATTAACTAACCCTAGACTGCCTGCTCGGCCCAAATATGAACTAAAAAGCACTCAGTGATTATACTTGAGGCCTTAAAAGGAGAGCATAGTGCCCTTTATTGTATCATGATCATACGGAGCTCCAGGTAGAGTGATAGCCTCCCAGTACTATTTCCTGACAGATTGCTCTGTTATCATATCATGCGCTCTAGTCAGGAGCCCTAATGCTTGTGCAAAGGCCTGGTGAGTCATGCTATATGGGTGGCCTCTGACCCTCAACTAGATAACTCCCTCTTCTATGTCTGGTCTTTGGAAACCTCTGTACTATAAAGTATCCAGGAACTCCCTCACGACCTCTGGGTAGTTCTAAAATGACGGTCTGAGGAAAATGGTCCATCCTACTGCCTTTATCAAGGCATCTACCTCCTGTAGCATGCCCATCTGCTGAAGAAAAAGACGTGAGATAAAATGGCTGGATCGAAGCTGAATACGAGCTAAGACCTCAAATCGCTCCCTTTAATCGAGGGACATCCACCCCAGAGCCTGTGACTCTGAAGGATCTTGTGAAACGTTATGCCTCGGTGGCATCTTAAAAGAATTAAAAGTTAGTCCTGTTTGAAAATGATTGATCAAATTATAACTAAATGACTATTTTTTGAAATTTCGGCAGCATCCTGGCTATGACATGCCCAACCAAAAATTTTTTGTCAACATTTCGACTATAACGTGCCCAACTGAAAATTCTTTGGCAACATCCCAGCTAGGATTTTCCTAACCTCCTACACAAAAAAAAATAAGCAGCTTGGCAAGCCTCAGGCCCCAACAAGTCATAGCAATTTCACAAATATTTACAAATTAACTGTAACGTCCCGATTTGGCCCTAGATGAATTTCAGAATTTTTGTTTGGTAATTCAAGAGTTTGTGTGTATAAGAGAGTGCATTTGAATTAGTTTCCAAGTTGATTAAGGTTAAAAGTTTTGCTAGAAGAAAATTATTTTGAGAAGATGAATAAGTGGCTTGTGTGAGGGTCCTGTCGCGGGCGCGACAGAACGCTTCCCATGAAGCCTAATTGAGTTGGATTATTTTGGAATTATTTGATGTGTTATGGACATGTGGCAGTGTAGGGGAGTGACACATGGCAATATGGGAATGTAACTTGGTCTAAATGAGTTTTTTTTAAGTAAATAAATGCATTAATGAAGTGGTAAGGGGCATTTAAGGAAGTGGTTTGGCATTTATGAGATTTGGTGGGCATTAGTGAGAGGATTTGGCTTTCTTTGGGTTGACTGGCCACTCCCTTCCTCTTACTTCTTTTAATTTCTGCTTTTGGCCTACAGTTCTTCTTTTGTTTCTTTGCTTTTGGATTTTTCCGTGCTCTTTTGCTTTGCCATATCTTTTCCTTTTCTTCTTCATTTGCTTTGTTCTTTGAGTGAACCTCTTGGATTGGTTTGAAGGGAGTGTCAAAAGGGTAGAGTTAGATTCTTGAGAAGAGGTAAGTGGTTTGATTTCTGTTAGTATTGGTCTTCTTTTTCTGGGTTTTGTCTTTGATTTAAAGTGGAAAGAGGTTTAACTCAAGTGTTTTCTATATGATTTATTGAAGCGGTTAATAAGAAGCTGGTTAAAGGCAAAGAGAAGGTCGGGATTGAGTAGAGAGCAGTGGTCAAGCTGTCCAAAGGTTGGGATCGAGTGTGATTTTATGATTTCTACATGTGTTCTTGAGTTATATGCTTGAATAGAGTATATTTGTTTGGATATTCATTTTGATTGCTTGCGGTGCTCCTATAATATATGTTTATGATTATGTAATGTGATCATTTGTATGTGGGTTGATGATAGTAGATGATTGCCATATAGTTTTTGAGTGTAAGATATGATTCTGGGGAAACTCTGTTCATTTTTCATCCGACCTCCGTATAATATTTTTATCATAAGTGGAGTTTTAGACCTCAAAATTGAGTGATTGTTAAGGCATTAGAACCATGGCTTCAATACCTATAAAATTCTCAAAATTTACCTTGAGTGAATTCTTGCTCTAAGATCCTGAAATTTGGCCAAAACAGAGGTGTCTCTACTTTGGCCAGTTCATTTAAGCAGTTCAAATTGTGTAGATCATATCTAACGTTATAGATGTCCAATTGACCAGAAAATTATCCTATTTAAAAAATAACTTCCTAGGGAACAATTGTTAAGAAGAACATCTTGCCTAAAAATGACGTTTACATGTTGGTTTACGCGATACAAATTTGAGGTGAGAAGCAGTCTCGTGAAGGTTCCTGATGGAGCCTTCTGTCGCGAGCGCGACAAAACAGGTCAGCAGAGTGATTTTCTTCTTGATTTAGAGCCTATGGTTGGAATGAATCAATTCCCCACCTTTACCCTCAACTAATTTGTATATTTTTATGTGTTTTTCTTCCCGAATTGAACTCGTATTACACCGAAACATTTTCGGGGTCTATACCATGCATGTTTAGGTTTATCAAATGATTATAAGTTTAGTATCTGGGTAAATAATGCTACAACATAAGAGTATAAGAATGGAACTAAGTGTATTCATGCTTGTTAAGTGTTGAACACGACATGCCATGTGATATTGATTGTTATATAATGCATGAGTTATTGTAATGCATTTGGTATAGTTTATAGAGTCTTTATGCAATCTGGCTTCTGTTGCGAGCATGACTTCTTGTCGCGATCGCCATAGTAAGCCCCTTTCCCGTTTTGCTCTGCTTCTGAAAAATGTTTTCTTTTTGTCTTGCTTGGCGTGTTTCCTCCCTAGTGCATAATTTATACTTGCTTATTCCTCTTTTATACTATAATAGAGTTATGTATTGGTAAATATTAACATGATAGGATTTTTAATTGTGATCCTAGTAGTATTAAGTATTCTATTTTGAGTTATTGAGTCAAGCCTGAAGTGTCATAGTAGTGGATAGATAAGCATGCTTATAAAGGGACAGAGGCAGCTGCAACAGTGACTGTAGTTGTGTCTACTTGATGAATACATAATGTATTCAACGTTATTGAGTTAGTTCTCTAGAGTTTATACAATACCCACAGTACCCGTATCCACCGTTATTGAGAATTCAGGCTAATGTATATTTTGTAGTGTACAAGAGATGAAGCAGTGATTTGTATGTGTATATGAACATAGTATGACATGATATTAATATTGCTGCCGTATTTGGATTTTGCACATGAATTGCTTACCAGGTTGTGTATATGATTATTTGTATATGACATGACTCTTGATTTGCATGTGATTTATTGGTGACTTCGTTCGAAGTCTATTATTTCTATTTATCCCCACTAAGCGTTATCGCTTAGCACGGGTGTTTTTTCGTGTAGGTTTACAGGACGCGACTAGAGAGTTTACATCTGCAGGTCATGGCCACTAGGAGCTTGATGAAGAACTTTTTGTATAAGATAGAGTTTTTGGATGTTTTGAGTAACATCATTATGTATATAGAAAGTATAATACCATAGTATAAATGTTAACTGTTTTGTATATGTACCAAAAGTGAATATGTAATAAGTATAAAACTTTTGTAATATGTACAGTTTATATATATGATATAAGAGATGTATGTTTGGCCTAAGTTATTCTAATTATTTAATTTATAGCTTCCACTTTTGAGTTTATATGTATGAATGCGTTTGTTTTTGCGCGTAGCAACCCGATATTCCTTCTCGGGGGTATTGGGGTGTTACATTAACTATTTCGCAAGGCATTAATATTCACCAAAATTGCTATTGGCAATCAATGCAAACTAAAAATTCCTACTGCCTGACTTATTTATTGCAAATATTTACCTTTATTTTCCTTTTTCTTTTTTTCTTCTTTTATTTTTTTTTAACTGATAATGTCTAAGGAAACATATATATACAAAAAAGGTGCAGAATTTGTCATATTTTAAAGCATGCATATCTAAGTGTGTGTAAAAATATAAATTAAGAAGAAGTGGGAAAAATAATGAAAACTAACCTGGAAGTCGACAAAGCTACTCGAAAAAAATGGAATAAGACTCAAAAAATAGACCCGAACGTGCGCTACTATCCTAAGAGTGTTTAGGCGTAAATGGCGCACAAAATGGACAAGAAATGAGGGAGATAATGCCAAAAAATCGAGTTGGTATGGTGATTGGCGAGAGGAGAAGAAAAGAAAAGAAGAAGGAAATGAAGGTACATGCAGCAGTGCAGGGTTTTATAACCTCACATGACTGACGAGTAACCCTCACATATAGCGAGTCACGGGCTGGTCCTTAAGCTCGTCGGTCATTTCAAACCTACTTTTTTTTTGAAAATTACATAAAACCCAAATTTTACTTCTAGGACCTGGGACAAAATTAATTCTAAATATTTAAAAATATTCCCTAAATATTTTGACCCCCGACTTCTTGTGAGTGATGCATACGCCAATTTTTTTTTTATTTGCAAAACTTAACAAGACAAATGTGCAGAAATGACTTATGCATGTGAAATGTATGAGTTATGCAGAAAGAATGCAAAAAGTGATCCGTCCAAGTGAATAAGGATTAAGGGACGGGCAAGCCATGGCTCACTTGAGTCATGCCCATCCCTCGTTGCTTTTCTATAAAAGGCCTTCAATTTCTCAGATTTTACGCCTCCTTCTTATTGTCTTTTGGTCAAAACTTTTCACCAAGTATTTTCCCTTCTTCTTTTCCTTTTCAATTCTATTTTCTTTTCCCTTTTTATTTCCTGCACAGACATCCCAAACATGTTGACATCAGCCCTTACTAAACTGCACTGAATTTTGGACGACCTCGAATCTTAGGAAAATTCCACTTTACCTCCCTATTCTAGCCTGAAATTCTTGAGGAGAGTTATACTTGACGAAAACCTCCTACTTACTGTTGTTGCTATTGGGATCTTCGGTTTCACATTTTTAGATTCAGTCATCAAGAATTATGCCCCCTGGTTAAGGAATTTGCTGCAATTATTGGCACAAGGTTTTCTCTTGGCACCCTACCTTGCATCCCAAGTTGTGGGTTGGTTTGTGCTAGAGATGTGGCATAGGTTATGGGCATTTCACCCTTGGCAGCTGCTAGACTGGCGCCCCAAGATACCTCATTCACCTTGGAACCAATGATTGAGGCGCTGGATGATTTTTTTGATATGCCCACCTATTGGGCCAGTATTATTCTGTTGTTTTGTTTGTCTAGGTATTTGACAGTGACCTCTTATGACTTAATCGGTGATTATCGACTATTTGGCATATTATACGGCATACATCGGGGGATGACACCTTTCTCACTGATTTTAGCTGAGACAATTCTAGGCTTGGACGCACTCTGTACCGACCTTGCTGCTTTCTGCACCGGAAGTCACTTATTGCTCCAGGTAAGCACTTGTCATTGTTTTTACAGGTAATGCATCCCTTGTGGATTTTCACACTAACTTTTCTTAACGGAAAATGCGTCTTTTTGGATTTTTATATAATCCTGTGCCTGATTTTTGCCTGGAGTGGATCCAATCCATTCCAGCGGCTTTCCTTTATTTTTTTTTATTTTTTTTCTTTTTTTTTTCACGAGGTTTTACTTTTCAGATATGGCTGTAGGAGAAACTGAGATTATTATCTGAGCCTCTTCCCAGAGTGATTAGCATATACTCATTAATGCATTTCCTTCCTAGATAGCGGATGTATACTTTTGAGTCCCCTGATGAAGGCATTTTCGATTGATTACAGTGACAGATGGTGACATTAGCTTTACGTGCCCTTGCCTACTTCCTCACTCCATGACTCAGATGGTCCTTCAGGATGCGTTCCCCTATGTAGGTTCCATAAAGCCACATTTTATATCAATGCCCGCTGTGCTCAACAGTTTGGAGGTCGACAGGATATTGTGAAGTGCCCGTTATCTTTTCAGGGCAACATTCTGTCTGCTGCATTCATCTTTGGCTATCATGGCCTCTGGACACGGCTGTCCGTTAGGAGAAACATTCTAAGGGTTAAGGATTGTAACTTCACTACTTCAAACAACTACAAGAGATGGGTGACTAGCCCTGCGATCGACAATAGGACCAACTGGCTCAAATATCATGCAAGTAAGAGCAGTAAAGAATAGCTATTTAGATCACATAAATTCAATAAAGAACAATGCTTCTCTTTTTATAAGAGAACTAGATAACATGAGTTAAATTGTTTTGTTTTATATCTTATCTCATAATTGTGTATATTTCAACATGATTTCATTATACATGATCATCATTTGACTTAAACTCAAAAATTCAAAACAACACCTAATCTCGGAATAGACCTTGTAAGCATCAAACTCCTATTTTCAATCAGCCCTCTCGGGTTGTTTTGATTGGATATTTTCTCTTAGCCCCTAATTTTTACCCAGGATGCCTTTTTTTTTCACCCTGATGGGGCGCCTAATTTTAGCAAGGTCACCTTTTTCGATTTTCGATACGCTGGACATTTTATTCTTTTTTTTTAATTCTTGGTCTTAGCCATGGAACCTTTTTAGTCTGTCAATATTGACCGATTCTTTGAACTCATTTCTGTCACTGTCCGTTAAGATTGCCGCCCCTTTTGATAATAGATTTTTTAGCATAAAAGGACCTTCCCAAGTTGGCCTAAACTTTCCTCAGATGTCTGGAACACCTGGTCTCATCTGCTTGAAGACTAGATCCCCCTCTTTCAATAGATGCTTCCTAACCTTTTTCCTAAATAACCGAGCAAATCTTTTCTGGTAAATTTGATTGTGGTAGTAAGCTTGCATTTGATTCTCATCTAACAAGTTTAATTGCAGTAGACGTTGTTGTGCCCAATCCATCTCGGGAAATTTGGCTTCTAACACCACCCTCAATGATTGAAACTCGACTTCAATCGGCAATACTACTTTTGTCCCATAAACTAAAGAGTACGGAATGGCTTTTGTTGAGGTCCCGATAATAGTTCTATAGCCCCAAAGTGCAAATGGTAACTTTTATGCCCAATCTTTATATGTCTGAAGCATTATGGACAGGATCCTCTTGATATTCTTATTAGCTATCTCAACTGCTCTGTTGGCTTGCGGGTGATACGGAGAAGACTTGTGGTGTTGGATATTATTTTTTTGGAGCAATTTCTTAGTTTCAGCCTGGAATTGCACCCCCATTGTCAAATACGATATGATGCGAGAGACCATATCTACATATTAGGTTTCTTTCAATAAATCTGGCCATTTCTCGGGTGCCCACCTTCTTGAAGGGTTCTGCCTCTACCTATTTAGTGAAATAATCAATGGCGACTATGATATATAGGTTCCTATTGGACGTTGTCAGATGTATTTCCCCTATTATGGGATAGCTGTAAACGGCCATGGAGACCTAAGGTTGCACAGTTCAGAAATTGGTAAGTGTCTCAAATCGGCATATTGTTGACATAACTGACACTGCTTGATGTATTTGGAATAGTCCGTGTTCATTATAAGCCAAAAACACCCTTGACGCATGATCTTCTTTACTAAAGTTAGACCGTTCATATGAGACCCACAGACTCCGGTATGTGTCTCCTCTATAATCTTTTTGGATTCTTTTTGTCCAAACACCGTAACTGAATGCCATCAGCTTGTCTCTTGTACAACACTTCATCTATACTGATAAACTGGTTAGAGAATTTGCGAATCATTTTTTTGTCTTTTTCGATGGCTTCTTCTGGGAACTCTGACTTTTTCAAATAATTTTGGATTTCCATCGGTGGTCACAATTTCCAATACTTGCTCAATCTCAAAGCATGGCCTGTTTGAAGTAGTAATCAGGACCGATTTTATGATTACCCATTTTGGGTTCTTCCTTAACAGACCATTCACCTCAAATTTGATGCATTACTAGCGATGAGTCTCCAAAAACTTTCGTGATTTTTTCCCTTAAGGCCGAAAGTGCAAGTTTTATACTCAACTTCATTATTGATAGCCTTATATCTTAATTTCTTGGCCAAAGGAAGCTTTTCTCCATCTGGGGTTACCAGAATAACTCTTGCTCCTGCCCCTCTGCTGTTAACTGCCCCATCAAAATACATTTGCCATCTTTGCATTACAATAGTCATGACATTCTCATTTGGAAAATTGTATTCATCCTGGTCTCCTTCAATGGGATATTCTACCAAGAATTCAGCTACAGCCCGACCCTTTATGGTTTTTTTGGTAACATATTCGATGTCGAATTCTTGTAACAATAGCAACCACCTTCCCATTTTTCCTAACAAAGAGGGTGCTTCCTGAAAATACCTAAAATGATTTTGCTTGGCAACAGCCTGTACCTTATAAGAATGAAAGTAATGCCTCAATTTCTTAGAAGCCCAAATTACTGTTAGGTAGATTTTCTCAACCTCGATATTTTTGACCTCATAGAGAAAGTAATGCCTCAATTTTTTAGAAGCCCAAATTACAGCTAGGTAGATTTTCTCAACCTCAGCATATTTGACCTTATAGGGTATAAACTTCTTACTAAGGTAATAGACTGCGAACTCTACCCTGAACTCATCCTCTTGAGCCATTATAACACCTATTGAACTGTCTTTTATGCTGAGATACAGTATTAAAGGTTTAACCGATTGGGGCAGCCTTAGAACTGGCAGGTTTAACAAGTAATCCTTAATGGTACAAAAGTCTTTTGATAGTCGTCGTTCCATATTACAGGCTTGTTTTTCCTAAGTTTAAAGATTGGCTTAAAAACCCAAGTGAGCTTGCTGATTAACCTATTGATGTATTGTAACTTCCCTGAGAAACTTCTGACATCCTTTTCCTTTTGGGGCGTCGGCATCTCTCTGATGGCTTTGACCTTATCGGGATCAATCTTGATTCCTCTCTAGCTTACGACATGTCCCAAAAGCTTACTTGAGGTAACTCCGAAGATACCTTTCTCAGGGTTTAACCGAAGGTCATACTTATTGATCCCCTGAAAGAACTTTTCTAAAGCCTCGAAGTGACCCTCTCGAGTGGCTGGCTTGATCATCATGTCGTTGACATATACCTCTACTTCTTTATGGATTAAGTCATCCAAAATTTTAATGGCCATTCTTTAATAGGCTGCTTTGGTGTTTTTTAACCCGAAAGGCATAACCCTGTAAGCAAAAGTCCCCCACTCAGTGATAAGGCTATCTTAATTCGATCAACTATCTTATTAAGGATCTGATTATACCCGACATATTCATCCACAAACCTGTACATCATGCAAGCAGCTATGCTATCCACCAAAACATTGATATGAGGTAAGGGGAAGTCATCCTTTGGACAGGCCTTGTTCAAGTCTCGATAATCCACACATACCCCAACTCTCCCATCCTTTTTGGCTATAGGGACTTCGTTGGCTAGCCACGTTGGGTATTGAACTTCTACTAAGAACCTAACCTCGATCTGTTTATACATCTCCTCTTTTACCTTTTGTGCCCATTCTGGCTTGAGTCTTCTAAGCTTCTGCTTAACCGGTTTACATTCAGTGTAGATTAAAATGGCATGTTTAGCAACTTTTTGATCAATTCCCGGCATGTCCTCGTAGGTCCAGGCAAAGACTTTTTCATATTTTCTTATTATTTTCTCAAGGTTTTTCCTTTTTTCAGGAGTTATGCTATCAAGATTTCCTTTGGGTTTTCCAAAGTTCCGAGATTAAATGGAGTAGCATTAATTGAATTAATGTCAAACATGGATGATTCATGCTCGTGATTATACATAGTAAAATCATAAGAAACATCGCACAAGTAAGCAAAATCATTTATCTTATTAATAAAAATAGAATTGGAAACATCATTATTAAACAGTTCTAGAATAAAAAGAACATTTAAATAGCTATTATCTTTTTTCTTCACCAACACAGATGTTGCAGCCAATGGTTGGGTAATATCCTGGCTCTTTAGAGGCTCTTCAACAACCTTTGGTATAATCTTCTCTTGCTTCTTTAAATCAGGAACTTATCCTTCACTCTAGTGGCTAACAACCTATTGGTGACAATCTCCTCTGGTGCATCTCGGTCCTAGATGGTGCTTTGGGTCATAAAATCTTCATCCCAAAAACCTTCCAGGGGCTTGACAGTGCCGATATCCCAGTCAAAAACATCATTAAAGATTTCGAATCCCAGTATGATCTTTCCATCAACCCACTGAGGCTCGGTTTTTCCAGTATAAGCACAAACTGAGATTGCTGGCACAAAACTCTCCATAATGTGAGGGATATCACCTGATGTCTTCTTACTCTTCATTATTGTGCCCTTGTATCCAAGGCCCTTCCGGTCTTTCTGACCCCTTATTGTGATGGCTGATTGTGGTTCCTAAGAGTTTTTACCCAAACCGACCCCTGGGAGAAAAGACATTTATTTTCATCATATTTACCACTTAGGGGCTCCCTGCAGTATCTCTCTCTTTATTGATCATGACCACATAAAAGCCACTAAAGGGTTACTTTGAAATTTCCAAAATAGAGACTTAATTTTTCCTAAAATCTCGGATGGTCACAACCTATCCATCATGTAGGATTTTTATCATTTGGTGCAAAGTGGATGGCACCCCTCCTAGCTTTTGAAGTTGGCGAGGATTGGGAGGACCAAAAACTCTGTCTCTATCTCAATTGGTCCAGTCTTCACTAACACTTTAAACGCTTCTGATACTTATCTTCTGGAGTTGTCCTAAGCTGTGATCGTAAGATCTGACTTGCTCAACATACTCTCATTCAGCCCAAATGCAGGTATTACCACTAGAAAACATACATTTATAGATGACCCATCGTCTACCATTACACAAGTAGTGTGCTTGTCATTGATTTGTACCCTTATGTGTAATAGGCAATTGTGATTGTGGCCTTCTGCTGGTAAATCTGCATCTGAATAAACAAGGTTCTCTCCAAAGCTTCCTTTCATAATATCTAGCAATTCGATGGGGGAAATGGTGGTTGCAATGGTGAACTCACACAGGGCTTCAACCAGCTTCTGCCTGTGTGATGGTGACTATCTCAGCAGGTCCTAAATCGATATTTGAGTTGATGTCTTCTTCAGTTGCTTCATTATTGGATTTTCCTCCGGCTCTTTCTTTGTAGGTACAAGCACTGGGTCCTATTGTTTTTCTACTTCTGGAATCATCCTTCTGCTCCAGATGAGGACTCTGATTTTCTCCTTCATTTCATCTTCCGAGCCCCATAGGTCAGTGGGCTCATCTTCTTCTCCACTCTCACTGGTGGATTCTTAACAATCAATTACCGCCATGAACAATTCTTCTCCATTTTCCCTCTGCTCACTGCTGGTGAGGGCTATATACTTATTTCCAAATAAGTCTTTTAACACATACCATTATGGCAAATTAGACCCAATCATAAAAATAGGAGGGGGGACGGTGTTGTATCCAGACTTCTTCTTACTCTCTCTCTGCTATGGATTAGTGATCTGTTCAGTGTCAATTAGATCCTGGATACTATACCATAATGTTTTGAAATAATCTATTGTGTGCCTAGTATGTTGGTAGTATGCACAATAGTCATCATCCTTGTGCCTCGGCTTCCCTTGGGTTCTAGCTAGCTTGGATGGCAAGGGTTGCAACTTCCCTTCCTTAATCAATCTTCTTAATACCCATGACAAAGGCCGACCCAAGATCAAAAAGTATCTCTGACTCACTTCTATGGCCAAAACCTCAGCTGTCTTGCTTGTTTTGTTACCATTGCT
Source organism: Excoecaria cochinchinensis (assembly GCA_947683425.1). Lineage (NCBI taxonomy): Eukaryota > Viridiplantae > Streptophyta > Magnoliopsida > Malpighiales > Euphorbiaceae > Excoecaria > Excoecaria cochinchinensis. The sequence goes on from CANTUQ010000037.1 coordinate 2,607,956, forward strand.
TGTTCCCTGATTACTATATCCTTTTTTAACAAAAGCCTCATTGCTCGCCCTTTTTGCCAGATATTCTCCTTCGGGTTCACTTGCAATATCCTTTAAGGATTCCCAATCCTTCAATGCCTTCATTTTTAGCCCTTCTCTCAAATATGGGCTAGCATTCTCAATAAATAACTTGATCTGATCTGGTATCAGGTTTTCTCTTCGTTTTCATGACTCGATTCCTCCATTTGGTAAGGTACTCATGGAATGACTCCCTCGACTTTTGCTGCAGGAGCTCCAGGTCCTTTAGAGTGACCTCCATCCTTATGCTACGTATTATTTCAGGAATTCTTTTGTTAGTAGGTCCCGATCTTCTTTTGATCTCCTGTCCAGTCCATGGTACTAGTCAATCGCAGGCCCTATTAAGCTTAGGCAAAAAAACTCTATTTTCTGCTTTATTATCAAAGTTGTACCCTTATAATCAATGAGTACTTCTTCACATGTGTTATTGAATCAGTAGTGCCATCGAACTTTGAGACGTCAAGCATTTTAAAATTCTTGGGGACTAGATCTTCACTATCTAATTTCTTATCTTTCGGGTTCAGTCCTTTCCCCATTATTAACATGCGGGACATGGCTTTAAATTTTTCTCCATTTTCCTCGAGATCACCTCTTCTATTTAAGGGGCCTTGATTTTAACCATGATTGGCTCATCTGTCTCTTCTTCCCATAAGTTATCCTCAGGTCCATGAACTCTTCTCTGCTCTACAAGTGTTGTCACTTTGGGATGTGCCACTCCCGGGAGACCTTTTATAATCAGTTCTTGTTCACCTTGCCCTATAGCAGGAGCAGCAGGTGGTGCTAAGGTAGTAGTGAGGTTTCCCATAATTTCCATCATTCGAGTCTCAAACTTTTCCAACCTTCTACCCACCTTCTCAACAATCAGCGTACGGGTTGCATCAAATTCTCTTGATAGCCATACTTATTTCTACTGAGAATTTTAAGGAATATGTTTCACTGCTGTCTGAAAGTGAGTCTGAGCCCCAATCCATTACTCTCTCTGGTAACTCAAAGAATGGATTCTTGATTAGCCAATCATTAGCCCCCCTAGACCCCTTAGATGAATCTATGATGGCTGTGAAATACACAATGTTAGGATGGTGCATGAAAGACATATGATGCGTGATCATGCTTTATGCAGTATCCACAATCACATGCAAGCAGATAGATCCTTCTAGCCTTATCACTCCCACATAAGAGATTATGCAGTCTCTTTCCTAGGTGGGATTAGCCCATGGGTTATCAGGGAACCCAATGGACACGTATGGTACACGGTGTAAAACCGATAGCATAACCTCTCTTATGTAAAGCGCATACGTGCGAGTATTGCCAATTGCGTATTTAAACAATTCAAATGAATTAAAATGGGCCAATTAGGACTTAAAAACCTTCGAGGAGTGACCACTTAATCTGTTCGAATTTGTTTAATAAGTAATTATCTACATAACAAGCACAATATTAAGGTACATGTCACCTAGGAGAAGTATGTATTGCCATTACATGGGTTTTATCAGGGTGATGATGTGTTAGGGCTACCCAAGCATGATCCCTGCCAACGGGTCTAGTTTTTCATGAGCATAATGACCGGTCGGGTCATCATTTGATATACCAAGATGGTACGAGACTTGGGCTGGTAATTATCTCTAACACTTCCCCACATTGAGTGAACATAAGGACGTGCTTTGGGAATGCACCGGGGCTAAAGAGGGACCACCTAGAATAGATCTAAGGCTCTAAGATGCAATGCAATGCAATTTTGAAAAGAGATAGAATTTAATTTTAAAAACTTAATTATATTTAATTTTAACCAAGGCATTTTAGGAGCAAGGTCTCTAGGTTCCCCAATGGAGTCGCTACTGTGATGTGCACCGAATCATGTGGTCCCCGGAGGCCCGCTTTTAGGGTCCAAAAGAGATTCATTAAACTCGTGAAGACTGGTCAGTTCGCAATGGACAAGGAATTTCCCTTATTTGATTATAGATGATCAACCTACGAAGGCCTCTATTTTGGGCAATAAAAGGTGTTTTGGAGTCGCTACCCAATAGAACATTGAAAAAGTTTATCTAGCCTCTTTGAGCTTAAGACGATGCATATATGTCTATTTTGAGCAGCAAGAAAGTATTTTGAAATCGCCACCCAATAGAACATTAGGAACGTTCATCTAACCTTATGAAGCCTAAGACGAGAGAGAGTTCGGGGATATCACTCTTACTCGTACCTTCGTTAAAGCTATAAGTGAGTTTTTAAGTTAAATTTTCATTTCTTTTCTTACACGTTTATGCAATTTTATTAAGGCGCATCTCAAGCATTCAAGGAAAAGCAATAAAGAAAACGATATGCAAAGCAGTAAATAAGCATTTTAACTTACAATAGAAAAGGTGGAGAATACAACCCCAACAAATAAAACGAAATAAATCATGCATAAAAAGGAAAATTTATTCAAGGTGAAAACATTGGTTCCCGCATGCATATTTACTGAAAATGAATAACTCTTTTGGCACTTTTATTGGAAGAAAACTAGGACATTAGTCCTATTTTATTAAGAAAAACCCAATTTTATTCATAAAAATATTTTCACGATTTTTTATATTAATGAACATTAGAATAAATTTATTACAAGCCAAGCTCAAATAATAAGCAAAAGTAAGCTAAGGAAATGTCAAATAACTGAAGAAGGAAATAAATGAAGGGATAAATCAAACCAAAGTTTCCCAATCCTTTTTCCTCTGAATGTCCATCCATTAGTAATGCTTAATTAGAAAAAGAAATATTATATGTTAAATAAAGAAGGTAACAAGTTAGCCAAATTATTTGAGGACAAAATAAAATAAATAATCATAATACTAAAAGTAAATAAATAGAAATAAAATATCAACATGATTAAATAACATAAAAATATCACATAATAACTAACATGCAAAAATAACATGAAAAGAAAAAAAAAAAGGGGGTCAAAATAAGCAAAGAAAAGGAGAAATGAAGGTCAAGGATGGCCTAAAGATGAGGGACGGCCTGAAGGGAAGCAATGGACAGGAGGAAAAAAACTCCACCACGTACCGTCCCTCGCTTGAGGGACGGGCATCGATCGGGTCTTCTTCTCATCCCTCGTTTCCAGAACAAGAAAACCCCAATTTTCACATACTTCAAAGATTATTTTATGCAATTTTCACATGTTTTCACCTCAAATCTCGCACAATTATGGCAAAAACAATTAAATATGCAGATCAAGCACAAAAAATAATAAAAATATGAACAGAATAATAAATTCACGTTTTATGCCATAACCTTGAATCAATGCAAAAGACTGAACTTTGAACCCATAATGTTTATCCTAAGTATATTGATCTCTGGAGGGCAATAAAACAACAAGTCTCTTCCTTGAATTTCATGAAATTTGTTTAAAAATGTAGTGAGGATTTCCACTTCATCTCTCTAATTTCTCTCTAAAATTTCTTCTTTAAAACAATAAAAATTTGAAAGAATAAATCAAGAAAAGAGAATTGATTTTTCTTCCTCAATCAGACTCTTCAATTTTTTTAAAATTAGACTTAAAAGAAAACAGATTTTGAAAGGAATTTTGCTCTTGAATTTTCTTCCCGAAAAAAACCTCCTCCTGTGTCTTTTTGAACATCTTTATTTATAAGCTTTGAAATCCTTAATTTACTGGATTTTAATTGATTTTAGGAATAAAATCAGGCATTTTTTTTAATCCCAACAACCCTAAAATCCATCCACGACATCCCAAAAAATCAGACTTTTGATTCCCAAAATATAATTCCAGATTTCCCATTGAAGAAAATCTGGAAATCCGCTGTCAAGTTATGATATACGGGTGTCTCTCAGGGGAGGGTGCGAATTCCAATTTTGCCCCCTCGATAGCCCATCCCTCAGGGGACTCTCAGGGGACTAACATCCCTAGCGTGTAATGTACAGGCGTCCCTCAAGCGAGGGATAGGCGTCTGTCGCTCAAAAGGCCACCCCCTTGAGGCTCATCCAGGAAAAGACGGACGCACCTGGCACTCGATCGAAGGGCGTCCCTTGCGAGAGATGGCCATCGGTCACCCAAAAACTAGATTTTTTTGCAATTGAAATCTTTTTTTAAGTCAGTGAAAACACAAAAGAGTTTTGGTCAAAGATAACTTCAAAACTTTGTGAAATTCAAAGGCGAAAACTAACGGTTTCAGCTCTCCACCTGTGAAACAGGTAACTGTATTCTCATCGGGTAACTCTAATCTGGGTTGTCTTGGGACCCGGTGTCTACAGGTATAATAGGTTAATAAAGGAATTAAGTGTATACATGGTACTTAGTTATCGATAATGACATAAAATGATATGGCATGTGATATTGAGCACATATAATGAATGTATGACCCTATATGATTGATTCGTGATGAAATGTTTATGGTGTACATGAACCATATGAAAATGGTAGCGAAATGCATATAGCCTGCTTTGATACATGTTTCTAGACACGCATAATTGATATATGAACATGGTTGAATATGCATTGATTTAATAGGATAAATGAGATGTTAAGCAAAGTGAATTTATTAAAAGTGTATTTTGCGATAACATGAAGAGTTTACACGTTAAAGCCATATAGATGAAGAACTATAGCATAATAAAGGTATGGGAAATATATGTATGAGTATGAACTTGTGATTTTCATATTCTTCATTTAGCACTTGTGCTAAATATGTACAAGATACAATAAAGAATTGAAAGAAATGTAATAGTTACAGAAGCTAGCAAAATTTCTGAGTTGTGGATACATAGGCATGTCTATAGGGATAGAGTTGCAGCTGCTATAGTTTGGCACGTTTACCATGTCTATAGTTCCGACACCCTTGGTGTCCATAGTTTGGGACAATGATGTCTCCACAGTTTTGATACTGGACATACAGTATCTATAGTTGATACCTTAACGGTAACTACAGTTTCCCCTTATCCACATCTATATATGATGTGCAGGCTAAAGACAGTTAAAGTATAAAGATGAAAGAATAGTTATTAACAAAGATAAATGATATATGAGCATATGAATATGCTAAAGGAAAACAATTACAAGATTATAGTATATGAATATTCTAATCATAGCCTGATATGATAGTAAAGAAGAGAAATATAGAATATAAACATATGTAAACGATTAATTAAGAATAAATGTGTGTGCTTAATATAGGTGTATATAAAGGTAAGATGATTTGAAATGGTGTGAGCATAGAGGCATGTTATTTTATGAACATATGAAAAAAATGAAAAGCTTATATGATGATAGTATATGAATGTTTGATGATATATGATATAACATCAGTTAATGATAATTTATTTGTATTATAAGATAACATAAAAAGGAATTCATAACCATATGAATTGAAATGCTTATATGTGACTAAAAGTATGTAGAATATATATATATATATATATATATATATATATGTAAGAGACTTATAGTTAAAATGAAAGTGAATATAAATATGTTATAGTTAAAGTAATAAGATTATGCTTACTTTAATGAACCAATTAATACATTTGTTTATATATATGTTCATTTGTGTGTGAACAAGCCAACGACTTCTGTGAGAGTTCATCCATTACATATAAGTTGCCCACTAAGCTTTATACTTAGCACGAGTTTTCAATCCGTGCAGGTATAGGTCTTGGCATAGGTTGGAGGACATTCCGCAGTGTCTAAAGCCAATATGAGTTAGAAGTGAAGCTATTTGTAAATTTTCTTTGTATATAGTTATAGTCATATGATATGTAAAAGATAATTCTTTTGTATATAACATGTATATGAATATTGTAAATGGATGTTTTAATGAAAAATTTTTTTATATCATTTGCACATGTATATGCAAATGGCTAAATATATCAGTAATTATTACTAGTGTTATAAGATCAATCACACTAGTTCAATATTATCGTGACACCCCATTGCTATAGATAGGATTATAATACCCCTTATAGGGGGTGTTACATACTATATGACACTTAATTATTATTTTTCGTTTCAATTTTTTGTTTATTTTCATTTTATCTTTTGCATCTCAAAGTTAATTTAAAGAATTAGATATTTCTTTTTTTTTTCTTTCAATTAAATCTAATTTTTATATAAAAGTGGAAGGAAAATAGTAATAAAATTGTGTAGTGTTATATATATTTGTATATATATGTATGTCTATATATACGTGTATATATATATGTGTGTGTGTGTGTGTGTATATATATATGTATGTATGTATATATATATATATATATATATATATACATATGTATGTATATATATATATACATATGTATGTATGTATATATATATATATATATATATATATATATATTGGAAAACCAAATCAAGAAAGTACGGGCAGTAGACCAGCCAGGATAGCTTAAGCTATATCCCACATAAGGCTAGAGCTTTTTCAGCCTATATACTTTCAAGATTGTTTGAAATTTTTATGCAAACCATATTTCTGATGTATCAGATCAGGTTAAACCGCAGGTACAGAGCATACTTATGAATGCAAAATAATTGTTTGAAAACATATATATTATAAATTGAAATAATTAAAATTACAAAACTGTAAGGTACAAAGGCTCAACACATGAGCTACACTTACAGGTTTTGGAAGAAAAGAAAATAATTACAAGAGATAAACACTCAGCTCAAGATTATAAAGGATTTTTGTTGCTCAACACATGAGGTTCCTAAGATCTGATCTAAGTGTGAGAGTTTGAAGACTGGGAATCCTCTCCAATATTAGTCTCTGCCTTCAACTGAGAAGAAGGTCGCCTTTAAGTAGAGGGTCTTCCGTCAATCATGGGAGCCTTGTGGAGATAGGAAGTGATGGGATGAGCTAGAAAAGAAGACTTCACGTGCTCTGTTCCTGTAGTTCCATAATGGCTGTTTGAAAAGAAGAAAAAGCCAAGCACCGAAAGCAGGAAAATATCTTTTACTGTTTTCCTTTTGACTTTTTTTTTTTACATATATATATATATATAGGCTGGGCCTTAACAAAAGTGTGGGCTTAAGCCTGTTTGCAAATACAAATTAAAACTTAAAAGAGGATGGGCTAGGCCCATGTTTGAAAATATCTCCGTTTAAGGATCCATGCGAGAATTGGGGAAGACATCACAGTCTTCATCTGCAAGATCGAAGATGGGCTCTGATCCGGAGGATGAGCCTATTTTTGAGGAGTCTGAAGGGGCTTTCGAAGAAGTGGCCTTGCTTTGTAGAAGTTGGGCCATAATCTGAAAGTATTCCTCTTCAGTTTTTGCTGCTGCTAGTTGAGTCTGAGCAAAGGATTTTTGGGCCAGGAACTGTGTTGTTGTCCATTCTACCCTGAGAAAACCTTGACTCTGAAGAAACCTACTTACAACTGGTTTTCTGATGGAGTCCGGAATATTTAATTTCTTCCACCATCTGACTTTAAATCTTCTGACCAAATTTATTTGAGCTTCCTGCTGATGGTAGTCCAAGTATCAGGCTATTACCCAAGGTAAGAAAAACCTGACTGCAAAAAGCATTAAAGGATGAAACCTTTTTTCTCTGTTAGAAGGTTGGTAAGAAGTTTTAAAAAGGGTATAGCTTTCCTGGATTTGTGGTTTTACCAATGGGCAAACCAAAAAGGAATTTTGGCTGAATCCTGTTTAAGGTTGAAGTAGAACAATCAGGTATGGGTGAAATTTGTGTTTTAAAAAAGGAAGGCATTGTACCAGGCCTGTTGATAATCCCAGTAGGAATAGGTCCGGCAGTGGTTATAAGTGGTTTTGAAATCAATGGGAAAGGATTTAGGCTGGTGAAGGTTTTATCCCCACTCGAGAGGAGAGAGAACTTTATGGATTTTTCCCATTGAGTAGTTAACAGGTCCGATTTTAGGATTGTCCACAATGGACACAGAACTCGTCAATTCAAGAATTGCCCTATAATAAGGCTGGGGTTTTGTTAAATCCCATGGTTTAAATAACCAACCTTTAGGGAAAACTTTTGAAATGGCCATCTGAGGATCTTGAAGATAAAATCCTTCCTCCATGGTCCAAATGTATTGAAAATCTATTTTGACAAAATAATTTGAAATGTTTTTTGTTTGAGATAAAATAATTTCAGAACTATTTTGAGTCAAAACAATTTTTGAAAATTCCTCTTGTGAGGATTTTGAAGAAGTAACTCCGAGGTCGGAGGGTTTGATAAGTTGTTTACTACAAGATGATTCTTGTGTAGGTTTCGAAATTTGTTTAGAGGAGGGTTTTGAGGATGAAGATCCTTCCTCTGTTTTGGAAATAGTTTGAGATGTTATATCTGTTTGCTTTTCAGCAATCATTTTGAAAAGGGAGCCAAGTTCTGGCTGTTTGGTGAGAGTCTCAATCCATTGTTGGACTTGAGATTGTTTGGCAAGGGCTTCCTCGTCTTCTTCAACTATTTCTGCCCATGATTTGATTTCTGTAGCAGAAGAGGTTGCTACAGGTTTTAGAATTTTTGAGTCCTCTTTTTGGACTTCTTTCTCCTTCTCCTTTCCCTTTGATTTTCTGGGCATTTTTAGGGCCTGTTTTGAAGGAACTCTCTGGTCAGAAAATCAGGAATCGAGTTTTTATCTCCTTTAATAAATTCAATTTCAAAATCAAAAATACTAAGGATAGCTTGCCAACGGGCAAAAATTTGTTTTGATGTGATGTTTTGAACATCTTTTTGTAAAACTTCCTTAGCAGATTTGCAATCAATCCGAAGTAAGAACTTCTGATTTAGTAAATCGCTTTGGAATTTTGAAATGCACATGACAATCGAAAGAATTTCTTTTTTAATTGTAGAATAATTTTTCTGACAATCATTCCAATGTGCAGAAGTGAACTGGACTATGCATTCTTTCCCGCCCACTATTTGTTTCAAAATACCTCCATAACCTAGGTCAGACGCATCAGTCTCAACAATCTTAGGTGCTAATGGGTTTGCTAAATGAAGGCATGGAATTTCTTTCACCTGTTTTTTGATTTGTTGAACTATGCTTGTATGTTCATCAGACCAGGCAACAGGGTTTTTCTTCAACCTATCGTGCAAAGGTTTTACTAATCGGTTGATGTTGGGATAAAAATCTAGAACATAATTTAGACTACCCAAAAATCTTTGGAGTTGGGTTCTGTCTAGGATTTTGTTTGGAAACTTATCCGCAAAAGGTAAAGATCTCTCTATTGGAGTAATTGTTCCTTGGGAAATATAATGACCTAAGAAACGAATTTTCGTTTGGAAAAGAGAGATTTTTGTTTTTGAAACAACAAGTCCATTTTTCTTTGCCACATTGAAAAATGTCCTGAGGTTTTTGAAATGTTGTTCAATTGATTCTGAAAAGACAAGAACATCATCAATATAGACAACACAGAATTTTGAAAAAGGATTAAAAATCTCATTCATAATTCTTTGAAATTCTGAAGGAGCATTTTTTAAACCAAACGGCATAACCGTCCACTCATACTGTCCAAATGGAACAGTAAAAGCAGTTTTGTAACGATCTTTTGGTTCAATCTAGATTTGCCAAAAACCTGATTTCATATCAAATTTTGAGAAAACAAATGCAGAATGCAGTTTTTGCAAAAGATCTTTTTTGTTTGGAATTGGATATCGAATCCATTTTAAAGCCTTGTTTAATGGTTTGTAATTTATTACAAGCCTAGGCGTGCCTCTTTCAATTTCAGAGTTTTTGTTAACATAAAAAGCTACACAGCTCCAGGGAGATCTGGATTCTGTGATTAGACCTTTTTATTTTAAATCATGGATCTCTTTTTTGCAATGTTCTTCGAGCTCATGATTCATTTGGATTGGCCTAGCTTTTGTTGGAAATGGGAGATTGTTGAGCATTTTCTATATATGCTTATTATACCGCAAGTATACGGTGTACCGCAATAGTACTTAAGATTGTCGATCCCACGAGGAACGTTTTTACACACTATTACTAATTGATTTTAATCTTGTTTACAAAGATTAATTAATGGTAGAGTTGATTTTAAACTAATCTAACATATAAACTAATTAAACCTAATTTATGAGAATCCAAGAAGATAGAAAAGATTAATGATGCTAAGTATAAAGATGGAATTTGAATTAATTGTTCTTAATGATTTTAACATTCTTATCTTGCAAGCCAAGTTGAATAAATTTCCTACTTACTTTCTCAATATAAATAGGACTGCCTAAAACATACACATATAAGTCTAATTCCAAACTTTCATTTAAGAACTAGATTATTATACATGCAAATCTTAAGAATAAAGCACAACCTATAATAACCATTTCAATATTATGATTTCTCAAATAATATCTTGATGATGAATTTCCAATTAGATATAAGAATGAATTTATTTCTCAATTAAACTCAAACTTATAATGATCACAAATAATGTACTAATGAGAAGTTCTACAAGTAAGAACACTTTAATTAATATGAACAATGAAATACTTGATATTAACATCCAAATTCAGAATTTACATCATAAAAATACAAAGAAGAATTAAAAGATAAGAATTGAAGAAGGAGATTTCTCAACCCTTTTCAAATCACCAATTATAGTCCTCTTCCTTGTAGGCTATCTTCTCTTCAACACATAAATCTACTTAAGTAAAAACTAAAGAAAACTATTCTAACTTTCAGAAAAATATTCAAAATGTTCAATTCTTTGTTTTTTATCCCTAAATTACAGTTAAAAACAGAATTTATAATGTCAGCTCATGCCCCTTCAGATGCCCTTCTACAAAGGTTGTAATAGTTGGTGGAAAGGTGCAACTCTTAAAGTTCAAATTTGAACTTTAGTGTCTAACGGATCCTTCTGTCGTGATCGCGACACCTGTCGCGGTCGCGACAGAACACGCCTTCATTTTCGCTCGCCCTTTCCTCGCGTGTGCCTTCTCCGCGCCCTGTCGCGACCTCGCGACGCCTTCCCTTGGTCGCGACAGCTTCTCTTCTCTCCTTTTTCTCTCCTTCCCTTAGCGCGCTCTGTCGCGCTCGCGCCGCCTATTGCGATCGCGACAGAGGCTTTTCTGCCTTGGCTCATTTCTTATTCTTTTCTCCACTTTCTCCATATTTTCTCCATTTGCCTCCTACATACAAAACTTAACAAAACACATAAAACACACCTAATTCCAACAACTAAAAACACTTAAAAAAATTATTTATAACCACAAAATATAGTTTAATTATGAGCTATTAAAGCTCATATCAGAGATGAAGAAAACTAGACAAGAACTAGGATCTTTCTGTAAACAGTTCGAAGTCTCCACAGAAGGTCAAACAAAAACCTATGGAGGTTCCTGTTCTAAATCCTACAAAAAGTCTCATAAGCGGTTTTCTTCAAAACCTAGCAAACAAGAGTTTTATAAAAGATCCAAACCACAGAAACCTTATAGGAAAAGATCTTTTAAAAAACCCTTCAAACCAAATTTTAAACAAGTCACTTGTTTTAAGTGTGGTAAACCAGGCCATACTTCAAAATATTACAGGCTTAACAAAAAACTTCACGAGCTACAAGTTGAGGAAGAAACAATACAAAAAATTGAAGCCATCCTCCTTGAAACATCAGAAAGTGAATCTCAAACAGAATCATCAGAAACAGAAGATTCTTTTTAAAATGATGAAGTTGTTGCCCTTGATTCCTCAAGCAGCGAGTCAGGTAGTAGTTTTAAATCGATAAATGTTCTAACAAAAGATCAAGAATTAATTCTTGATATCATCAAACAAGTGGAAGATTCGAAACTTCAAAAAGAAATAATTGAAAAACTTTTAAAGTCCTTCGAACCGAAAACTCCAAAACCTTCCACTTCCAAACTTATTCCAAACAGTACTTATGATGTCACAAAAATCTTAAGTACTAAGTCAAAAGAAAAACCTCCTGTGACAATTTAATCACTTCAAGAAGAAATTAAAATTGTCAAACAAGAGCTAAAAACTCTTAAAGAAAAATAGGAGAAAGATTCAAACCTTCTTCATGCTCTTTTATCGCAAGATTCTAGTACTGATAATAATGAGAATGAAGAAAAAGAAGAAAACGAAACTGCTAATCTAGACTTAGAAAATGAAATTCAAAGTTTAGAAAATGCTCTAAATGATTTCTTATTTATTTTGAGAGAGATAACTACTAGAAAATATTTGGTAAATGTTTCCCTTATTTTTTCAGATGATTTCAAAATTGATACAGTTGCTCTCTTTGATACAGGAACAGATTTAAATTGTTTAAAAAGCTGTATAGTTCCAAAAAGATTTTCTGAAAAAATTTCTGAAAAACTTGTCACAGCTAATAACTCCGACATGAAAATCAATTTTAAAACAGAAGCTTCCATCCAAAATGGTAGCATCTTTATCAAAACTCCTTTTATTTTACTCAAAAATATCAGTCATACTGTCATTCCAGGGACTCCATTTATTAACATGATTACTCCCTACTCTGTTACATATGATGGTATTTCTTTTAAAACAAATAAAGAAAAAATTATTTTCCCTTTTGTTGAAAAACCCAGAACAAGAAATTTAAACTTTTTGAAAGCTTGTTCTGTTTACAAAAGTGAATTGAATTGTATAATTCAAGGAAAGCAAAAACATTTACAATTTCTCAAACAGGATATTTCATTTTTCAAAATCCAGAAAGAATTAGAAAATGATTTGGTAAAACAAAGAATTTCTGATTTTCAAAAATCAATTGAAAACGAAATTTGTTCGGATTTACCTAATGCCTTCTGGAGCAGAAAACAACATATGGTTGATTTACCAAATGCCCCAGGGACCATGAAACACATCAAGACTGACTATGTTGGATACCAGGTATGACTGTCCATTCAAAACAACGGCACTTTCCTGGCCTCAACTGTGGACTATCCTCTAAGGCATCCCAACATAGATCAGAATGAGACATTTCATGGACCTTGGAGTTTAAGATAGTAGGATCCAAGATTCAAGAAGAAGGATATTCTAAAGAGAGATAGGAAGAGTTTAGAAACTCATTGTAGGAGAAAGAATTTTTACAAGGAAGGAGAAGGCTAAAGATGAGCGTGCCTCCTTCTTAATTAAGGACCATGAAACACATCAAGACTGACTATGTTGGATACCAGGTATGACTGTCCATTCAAAACAACGGCACTTTCATGGCCTCAACTATGGACTATCCTCTTAGGCATCCCAACATAGATTAGAATGAGACATTTTATGGACCTTGGAGTTTAAGATAGCAGGATCCAAGATTCAAGAAGAAGGATATTCTAAAGAGAGAGAGGAAGAGTTTAGAAACTCATAGTAGGAGAAAGAATTTTTATAAGGAAGGAGAAGGCTAAAGATGAGCGTGCCTCCTTCTTAATCTTATTACATATTTATAGCCCTTAACGAGGCTTACAATTTTACAATACACACTAGTACACATGATTACAATCCTAAGGATAAGGAGGAATCTCCTTTACAAAAGCTAAAGTTATTTTACAAAAGATAAAGCAAAATAAAGCTACTTTAATAAAGTAGAGGAATATATTCCTCTTTTACAAAGCTACTTTAATAAAGATACTTTATTTATTTTTGATGGGCTCATGTGATGGTGACATATTGAAATCTTCTGGATCAATGTCGTCGAATCTGAGTTGTGGGGTCCAGTCGATTTCCATGTCCTTGTCCTTATCTCCTGGTGTTTTGTCCATAGGTATGGACAGGAAGTTCTGTGCCATAATGTCATCTGCAAGAGGGGTTTGTAGCAGAGAGTCCATTGGAAAAGGATCTTGGGAGTTTGGATCCTGGGAGTCTTGAAACAGAGAGTCCAAATAATTTGGTCTTTGAGAGGACTCGGCAATGTCAAATGTGGGAGGCTGCAATGAGGTGAGTTCAATGTTATTAAGTTCACAGAGAGTATTATGAAGTGTTTTTTTTAATACAGTGGGTGGATTATCTTCATAATTTTCTATGATTTTCCAACACCAAGCTTGTGGCTGGGACCAAACAGCATTGTGAGCAGGGTTCCACATATATGGCCTATGGAAAAAATAGACAGCAGAGAGATTTTTTGCTTCTTGGATAGGTTTCTGCCATATTTTTCTGGACTGGATCTGTCGGAGAAATTCATGTTGCCACCAGGACAGAGGTGCATACCACTCAAGAAACTGCCAGATAAAAGAATTTTGTCTGCTGGCATCAGTGAGAAGGTCATAAGTTTTTACCAAAGGGAAAATGACAGAGTGGGTGTAAAGAGTGGAGAGACACCATAAGAACCATAACTCTTCCTCACAGAAAGGAGAATCTGTGAGAATCTTGTACATCATTGCCCATGGAGTGTCAATGTAGAACAGATTTTTGTCTAGAGAAGGATTCTTTTTTACAGAAAACAGGTGGACAAAGTAGAACAGATGACGGGTTGCAAACTTCTTGATCTGAGCAGGTGAGGATAGTTGACAATTTGGAGGGTGAGTCTGTTTTCGAGAGGCAGTAAGGTAAAGGTTAGGTGGTTGGTTCTTTCGAGGACTTGGGTTTGGACGAAAGCGATCCATTGATGGAAGAGAAGGAGTAAGTAAAGAAATATGAGGAGAAGATGGTTTGGAAGTTAAGCGTGAGAGGTAATTTGGAATAAGGTTGTGATCTCCTTTTATATGCTGAACCTGAAAGTTGTACTTGCTAAACCATTCAGCCCATCTGAGAAGTTGGTGATGTGGAACAGTTGTCCCTTTGAAAGACAACATTTTTGGAAAGGAGGAACAGTCCATGACAACTGTAAAGTTGTGGCCAATCAGATGAAATTCAAATCTCTTTATGCCATACTTCACTGCTAAGATTTCTTTAAAGGTGGAGTGATAATGACATTCAGACTTTTTGAATTGTCCACTAGCATAGCCACAGATGTGTCTGTCTTTGTCTTTTTCTTCGAGTAGGACAGCTCCCCAACACTCATCACTAGCATCTGTCTGGAGATATCTTTTTCTTGTAGAGGGTATGTGGAGAGGTGGTAAATTTTGGGTGGTTGCTTTTATTTGTTGGATAGACTCAGTATGAAGGGCCGACCATGGTGGAGGATGCTTTCTCAAAAGATGGGTTAGTGGCCTGGACAGGTGGCTAAAGTGGGGGATGAATTGTCTGATGTAGTTGGCAATCCCTAGGAATTGTTGAACTTGCTTGTGAGATAAATTTTTATCAGGAAAATTCAAAAGTTCCTTGGCAAGGTGTGGTTGTGGTTGATAACTGCCATTAACAAAATGCATGCCTAAAAAAATAATTCCTTTCTGGCCAATGATCATTTTGGATGGAGAGAGCAAAATTTCGTATTCCTTTGTAAGATTGAAGAAAGATTGATGGTGAGATTGATGAGTAGAGACATCTGGTGAGAATATCAAAACATCATCAATATATATCAAAACAAAGGAAAGGATTGACTGGTAAACTCTGATCATGGTTTGTTGAAAGATGGAAGGAGCAGTCTTTAGTCCAAAAGGCATAACAGTCCACTGATAGTGGAAGTTAGGGATACAAAAGGCAGTTTTATGGCGATCTTGAGGGTGAATGCCAATTTGCCAAAAACCAGCTTTAAGATCGAATTTAGAAAAGATCTGGGCTTTGTGAAGGAAAGGGAAAAGGGAGGAAATTTTTGGTAAAGGGTATTTAATGTCTTTGAGAAATGGGTTGAGGGGTGTATAGTCTATAACAAGTCGTTTCTTCCCACGGACCTGTTCAGAATGCTTATTAACATAAAAAGCCTGGCAAGCCCAATTAGACTGAGTGGGCTCAATTAAGTTCTGAGCCAATAATAACGAACATTCTTTATGGGCCAAAGCATAATCATCAGGTGACATGCCGGGGTGTGTAGCTTTGGTTGGGTTTATGTCTTTTGACTGTTTAAAGGGTAAGGTGATGTAAAAGTCAGGCCTGGTCCAGAGAGGCTTTGGGTGTTTGGTGAGGAAATCAACATGAGAGTCAGCACAGCAGTGGGTTTGAAGTTTGTTTAGAATATCTTGAAATGGGCTTGGGCCTGGATCATGTACAGTAAAGAGGGAATGGATATTGGTATAGGGCTGAAAATTTCTTTTATGTTTAAGGCCATGAGGAAGGATTCTGAGATGCGGCATTTGATACAGAGCATCAAACCCAAATACGAGATCTTTTCCTGGAAGATCTGATCCAAGTGCATGGATCCAAATAAAACATTCAGGAAAGAACTGAATCTTGATAGGATGCTTTGTCTTCTTAGTAATGGTTAAGACACCTTGATTTGCAGCTTGGAAATGTTGGGTATAAGGTTTCCAACATGAATTTAGTTGAATTCCTTGTTCTCGTAGATAATACATTGTGCTGTTGGAGAGACTTTCTGGAATGGAGGATAAAAATCCTTGTTTGAGATTTGGATCATTAGCACCATTGAGCATGTAGAAAAGTTTGGACATTTTCATGTAATGTTTTGCCAAATCTTTTCAGAGGAGAGAACAACACTTCATCTTGAAAAAGTCATCTCGATTAGCATCTTTAAAGTCATGCACAGTGCCAATAAATTCAGAATGAATTTTCTGGAGAACATAAGTGATGGACTCAGACCGGATAAATTGAAGTTTGGTATATTCATCCAGACGAGTGAACCAATCTTTAATTCTTCCAACAAATCTACACTGGAATTCATGGAAAATATTTTCCATACTGGTTACTGCTGGTGGTCGAGTTCTAGCTTTGAGTTCCAGCCAAGCATAAAACTCTTGCAAGCGATCTCGCCATTGTTCAGGGGGAATATCTTCAAAAGTGAACCAGGGTCCATCATCAGGCTTAGAATCAGGAGGTAATGGGATGTTGTCAGCCATCTCTTCTTCAGGTGGTTCTTCAACAAACTGGGTAGTGGTGCTTTCAGCAGGTTGAGGATCGGCCATATATAGAGGAAAAGGATTAAGAGGATCCAAAATTTCATCCTGACTAGTACTGGTGGTACTATCAGAATCTAAAGAATCAATGGGATCATCTTTAATGGCAAAGGAAATGGCAGGGATTGTTTGTAGCGCTTTTTATTGAAGGGTGTGAACAAGCAAATTTGGATTTGAGGGATTTGAGGGTTGTTGAATCATATGAGAAGATGGGGGTTCAGAGATAACAATTCCTTTCTGTTTTAAATTGGAAGAAACAGGAGGAGTTGTTGTATCTGAGGTTGAAGAGGATGCTACAGGTTTAGCAGGTTGTGGTATGATAGGAGGAGGTATAGTCTCATGAGGACGTTTATGGGTGAGAAATTGCTTTCTCATAAACATTTCATGAGAATATCCTAAAGCATCAAGTTCTGCTTGAGTGGGTTCTGAGTAAGGCGGTATTTGGATAGAAGGTTGATGGTTATATGGTTTAAATGTAGAATGGTAGAGAGGGAAAGGTGATATTGGAGATGGTGTAGGTTTTGCCAAGTCTCTTTTAATGGTAGCAATTTCTGCTTTGAGTCTGGTAACTTAAGAGGCTTTTTCCTTGAAAGTGGTATCATAAATCCATTCTGTGATAGCAGTCATGAGTTGCTTGTCAAGATCAGCAACTTGATTTTGTAACTTTGTTAACAACTGGTAAGTTGCAGCATTCTGACCTGTAAGCTGAGAATTGAGTGAATCAACACAAGTAGAAACATGATCAACTTTTGTTTCTAAATGGTGAAGAAGCTTATTTTGAGCCAGTGCATTTTCAGATTGCCAGTTGAGAACTGCTTCTGCTGGTTGAACGGTTCTAGGAGTACCTTCGGTTGAAATACCTGGAGATTTGACAAATGGTGCTGCTCGAATTTTAGTGGTTGGGTTGGTGGATTCAAAAAGAGTAGGAAATTCATCTGTATAATCACCAGTGGGTTGATACATACAGATAGCAGGGATTACAGGTGTTTGGGTAGTTTTTGGTTTCCAAATAGGAGGTGAACAAGGCTTTTTAGGTAATGGTTTAGGTAATGGTTTGCATGGTTCAGGAGATGGAGTTAGTGTAACAGGTGGTTTGTACCAAGAAGGAGCAGTATAAGAAACTGCATAATCATACTTGCCAGATGGTTGGCCAAGAGTGCCAACTGTAGGATCATCATCTTCATCAAGATGATCCTGATAACGAGCTTCAGAGGAAGACTTCTTTTTTCCTTTTCGTCTCTGGCGACGGAGATCTTCATCATCAAGCTCTTCTTCGAGAGAGGCTTGATAGCAATCATCACAGTCACAAAGATCAAAATAACAATGGTTATCCCTTTTAAAAGCATAAATAGGACGGCCATCTGCATCAAAGGCTTCAATAGGGATATGATCTTCTTGAGGAAAAGAAGGATCTGGTTGGATCATGAACTGTGGGGAAAATATAGGTGCTGTAGTGGATTCTGCTGAATCTGGTTTATCTCGAGGAGAGATAAATTGGGTTTCAATCATGCCATTTGGTTTTTTGATAAAAACAGGGCTAGAAGATTGGATGGGCTTTTTCTGTTCATGGAGGATTTCATAGCTAGTGAGCCAAGATTTAGGGAAGTAGTCAAGTAGCTATTCCTGCGTCAATTGCTTAGGAATCTGAACACAGGTAGGTACCTGGTTTGAATTTGTGCTGATGACAAGAGCATCATTGGAAGCAGGGAGTGATATGTCTATAGCATGATTCTGAACTCTATAGATCATCTGGTAATGAAGGGTTGCTACTTCGGTAGTCTTGACTTGATCAGCTCCAAGGATTTGGATCTGTACTTTGAGATTATCCAAAATATGAGAATCATCTAATCTCATATTGAAATTTGGATAAAAAGTGAACATGACAGTTCTAGCATTAAGAGAAGTTTGGACAATTCCAATAACAGCCTGAGAATATTCAAGGTATCTGGTGTCAAGGAGAGCGATTCTGGCAAAGACATGAAGACCTTTGCGTCCATGGTAGGTAACCGCTATTCTGACGGCTCCAAAATGGAGATGAGATAATCCTTGACGAGTCCAATGAGGAATAGACTCAGCAGGAATATCTAAAGGTATAAATTGTTCTTGTCCAGTAGCTTTTATGGGATACTGCCGGAAGGAAGAAGACTGAACGTATTCTTTTATGTGAGACTTGGGAGGTTTAATGAGAGTTTTTATGTTGGAAAGAACAGTAGATCTAGGTGATTTGGTGAAAGCATCATAGGGATTGAGAAAGGGTAGCTGAGAATCCTTTCATCAAGAAAGTTTAATTCATACAGATAATCAAGCTTAAGTACTGTAGAAGGTGAAAGTGAAAAAGAAGATCTAGAGAAAGAAGATGATCTGGATAATGAAACTGAAGTAGAAGGGTTTGACATGATGAAGGAATTCTCTTCTCATTAGAATACCTTAATCATGAATCAATGGCTCTGATACCAAATGCCCCAAGGACCATGAAACACATCAAAACTGACTATCCTGAGATCAAAAATTGAATTTGGTAAATTTCTGATCTATTATAGTACTATTTACAACTCCAAAATTGTCGAGGCATTACAATTCTTCCCCTCTAAAGAAAATTTCATCCTCGAAATTTATCTGAACTTGAACAATAAATTACGATTCATCCTCTTACATCCTTTTACCTTTTTCATATACTTTTGCTTAATTTTGCATATTTTTACTTGATTGTTTCCTATTTTTATGCATTGATTTTTAGCCAAATTGGAACTTTTTACTTGTTTATATAATTTTGATCATTTCAGGGTTTAATTGAAAAGAGGGAGCAATTTGTGGATATTTATTTGGAATAGCTCAAGAAATTTGGATTAATTTTGGTGCAAAGAAGAGAAAAGCTGCAGTTTTATCTCATAGCTTTTCCCAAGGCTACGAGGGGAGACAGTAGTGCAAGGTAAGAAGAATTGTCGGGACAACAGGATAAATCACCAATTTTGCACGCGCGAATTAACCCAGCTACTAGGGATATTCCAATTATCATTTGAGGAATTTGAACTTATATTTTAGGTATAGGAAGGCAGTATTTTAGGAAGTTAAAATTGTTTTAAATATTTTATTTTTATTTTCCTAGTTTATATAAGATTGAATTACCTTCCTAAATTTTAGGATTTCCTTTTATTTTAAGAGAGAATAATGTGATTTGGAACTTTGTCGCTTCTTCTTCTTCATCATCCTTTCAAGGGCTACAACATTTTATTCTTTCTAGCTTTCAATTTTATTTTGTTCTTGTTCTTGGCCATGATTAGCTAAACTTTTATTTTAGTTAAAGGTTTAATTCAAGGGCAGGATTTAACCAAATTACTGTGAGATTGTTCCTACTTTATTTTTCTTTTAATTTCATTTATTGTTCATGTTATTTACTATAGCTTAGAGAAACCCCATCTTAATTGTTATTTGTTATTAGTGTAATAGGGGCCCATTGTTCATTTAATTAAATAGCATATAGCTAATTGAAAATATCAAATTCGTAATTATTTGGTAGATTCAATAACAAGTAGTAATTAGTATAACAACACTGAAAAGGGTTGTTGTATTAAGTAAATGCATGATTTGGTTTGAATCAATCTCATTAAGAATTGGTTGGATTAGGTCGGATCTTTCTAGTTCATAAAGGTGTTAATTAAATTGAATTCTTTCGCTAGTAAAAGGTTATTTAATTGGTTAGGGGTTAATTACAGTCTTACTTGATTACCCTATTAATATGGAAAGATTGGTCAGAAGCACTAAGCCAACGACTATAACAGATCCAATGCATGATTTTAAAGTTATCCTTTCATCTATGACCAATGAAAAATGGATCATATTCCACGAATGCCTTTAACTGGAGTTTCTAATCTTTTATTTTATTTTTAATTATTTTTTTGCTTTTTTTATTATTATTTTAATTATGTATTTTTTTTTTATCTTTGATCCATAAAAATCCCCCTTTTATTTTTATTGTTTATTTTTTGTTATTTAAAGAATTAAAACTCGACCAATCCATATGGATTTGACCCTATTTATCGCTATTTACAAGTTAGTTTTAGTTAAGAGTGGAAATTTTATTTTTGTTGGTTTCGATACCCATCAAATTTTGGCACCGTTGCCTAGAATTTGTGTCTGTTAGTTTTAATTTTCTTTTAAATGGCTGGATATTTGTGTTCTTTTGATTCTAAAATTTTACAGCTCATATCTTTGGTTCAGAATTTGGTTGCAGGAAATAGACAATAGATTGGAGCTTATTACCAAGAGAATTCTTATTCACATGAAGGATTTTTAGGTCCACCACAATGGATTTATACCCATATGCGAATACTAATGATCCATGGGCCACAAATTTACTAGAATTTTCAGCTTATACAGCCTATTCTATCACAACAAAATTCTTCAAGTATGTATCTTGAAGAAATTGTCAATTCAATTGGTACTAATGCTTTACAATTTCAACAGGAGACAAGGGCCAACATTGAAAACTTGAAGAAACAACTGAGCCAAATGGCAATTTCACTAAACAGCTTAGAGGCTCTAGGAAAATTGCAATCGAAGTCAATTATTAATCCAATACAAAATGTGAGTGCAATCACCTTGAGGAGTGAAAAAAAGCTGGAACAACTCCTGCCAAAGAAAGGTGGCTAGAAAAATAAGAAAGAAGCTAAAATAGAGATGGAAAATGTGAAAGATGGACAGCCCAAGGAGAAAATTTTAAAATAGCACCCCATTTTTGTCATTTAGCCCCCTTTTTCGAAAAGATTAGTAAAATCCAAGAAGAAAAAGAAAGGGAATGATATTTTTGAGATTTTTCGCAAGATTGAGGTAAATATTCCTTGACTTGATGCACTTAAACGAATACCTCAATATGCTAAATTTCTTGAAGAATTGTTTGCTAATAAGAAAAATCTAGTTAGCAATGAAAGGGTGAGTATAAAAGAAAATGTCTCTGCTATTATTCAAAGGAAACTACCTCTAAAATATAAAGACCATGGTATCTTTGCTATCCCTTGTACTATAGGCAATGTTATGGTGAAAAGAGCTATATGTGATTTAAGAGCTTCAATAAATATTATGCTATTGTCTATTTGTTCTTCTTTGCATATTGGTCTATTAAAAGAGACAAACGTAGTGCTTCAACTTATTGATAAGTCTTTTGTTTACCCTGAAGGAGTATTGGAGAATATTTTGGTAAACATTGATTGGTTAGTTTTTTCTAATGATTTTTATGTGCTTGATATGAAGGATGATAAATCCTCAAATTCTTCAAATATTTTGTTAGGAAAACTATTACTCAGTACAACCAAGGTAAAAATTGATGTACATGAGGGTACACTCACTTTGGTGTTTGATGGAGAAATAATTAAATTTCATATTTATGATACTAAGAAAAATTCTACTGATGTGTTTAGTGTTTTTAAAGTGGATGTTGCTGAAGTTTTAGTTAATGAATCTTTTGAATTAGGTGGTAATTCTAACAATTTAAATTTTTTTATTTTGTATGGATTCAATGTTCAAAAATCCTAACAAATTTGAGGAGAACTTGGTAATTGATACCAATTTGCAGAAGGTGATGAATGGAAGGATATTAAAATGGAATTTGAGAACCAGATATTCTCGCATAAAAATGATTTCTACATTTTTTGTAAGCATTCTAATTATTTCTTGGGCTACAAAAATCGGGTTTGTGCAAGTCAGAACTGATACTCTCGCTTCCATTACAGTCTAAGAAAGCAAAAAAAAATAGAAAAAAAAAGTAAAGAGAAAAGAATATAAAATAAATTTCCTTATTTTCCTTATTTCTTTATTTACTGAGAATTTGAGATTATAGTGTCTAATCTAGTTTGGTGAGTTTTCTTTTATGCATTGATTTTAATCTTAAAGTGAGATATAAAATCCTTGCATGCTTAATATTTAAAACCTTATTGTTTCTGGTTTGAAAAGGCAGATGAGGAACCTATATTTTGATATGAATTTGTGGGAAATTGTTTTGCATTTATCTCTCTCTTTTGCCTTGCATTTTGATCTAGTTGAAACTTATGGGATTGAAATTTGTTTTTGGGTGAATAAACTTTTGAAGGGATTGTATTTGTGATTTAATTCATGCTTAAGGACAAGTATGGGATATGTGTGGGGAAATTTGTTAAGTGTTTAATTTTGCATATTTACACTTGATTTTCTCTTATTTTTATGCATTGACTTTTAGCCAAATTGGGACTTTTCATTTGTTTATGTAATTATGACCATTTCAGGGTTTAATTGATAAAAGGGAGCAATTTGTGGATATTAGGATTGATTTGGAATAGTTCAAGAAATTTGGATTAATTTTGGTGCAAAGAAATTTTAGTGTAAAGAAGAGAAAAGCTACAGTTTTATCTCTTAGCTTTGCCTGAGGCTAAGAGGGGAGATAGCAGTGTAGGGTAAGCAGAATTGTCTCTAGGCCTTGCCCAAAGCTAAGAGAAAAATAGGACAGCGGGATAATTCACCAATTTTGCATGCGCAAATTAACCCAACCTCTAAGGATATTCCAGTTATCTTTTGAGGAATTTTAGCTTATATTTTTAGGATAGGAAGGCAGCATTTTAGGAAGTTAAAATTGTTTTAAATATTTTATTTTTATTTTCCTAGTTTATATTGGATTAAATTACCTTCTTAAATTTTAGGATTTCCTTTTATTTTATGAGAAAATAGCATGATTTGGAACTTCATCGCTTCTTTTTCTTCTTCATCCTTCTAAGGGCTGTAATATTTTATTCTTTCTAACTTTTAGTTTTATTTTGTTCTTGTTCTTGGCCATGATTGGCTAAGCTTTTATTCTAGTTAAAAGTTTAATTCAAGGACATGATTCAACCAAATTACTGTGAGATTGTTTTTGCTTCATTTTTCTTTTAATTTTATGTATTGTTCATGTTATTTACTATAGTTTAGAGAAATTCCATCTCAATAGTTATTTATTATTTGTGCAATTAAGGCCCATTGTTTATTTAATTAAATAGCATATAGCTAATTGAAAATATCAAATCCATAATTGTTTGGTAGATTCAATAACAAGTGGTACTTAATATAACAATACTGAAAATGATTGTTGTATTAAGTAAATGCATGATTTGGTTTGAATCATCTTGCTAAGAATTTATTAGCTTAGGTCTGGTCTTTCTAGTTCAGAAAGTTGTCAATTAAATTGAATTCTTTCATTAGTAATATTTAATTGGTTGTAATTAATTACAATCTTACTTGATTAACCTATTAATACAAAAAAATTAGTCAGGAGCTCTAAGCTGACAACTATAACTGGTCTAACACATGATTTTAGAGTTATCCTTTCGTTTATGATAAGTAAAAATTGGATCCTGTGCCACGAATGCCTTTAACTAGATTTTCTGATCTTTTATTTTTTTAATTATTTTTTTGCATTTTTTATTATTATTTTAATTCTGTATTTTTTTTATCTTTGATCCATCAAAATTCCCATTTTTATTTTTATTGTTTATTTCTGGTTATTTAAAGAATTAAAACTTGACCAATCTCTATGGATTGACCCTGCTCATAGCTATTTACAAGTTAGTTTTAGTTAAGAGTATGAATTTTGTTTTTGTTGGTTTTGACACCCATTAGGGAGAAACATCTAGTAAATATGAATATAAATTAAAGTATTTAACACCACAATGGGCTCAACAATAAATCCCACCATCTTGTAAGCAATTCGTAGATTCTCAAAAGAAATATGTTAACAAAAGTTATGAACAAATATTTGACAAATCTATTGAACAAATTTTTGAAAAAAAGACCTAGTATTTTTTACAAAGTACTAAAGGTCTTGGTCTTTCACAAGACATATCTATTTTATATGCAGATTTGCTAAGAGGGCCCATAAAAGAAGATTTCCAACAACTTGAACATTTTATAGACGAAGTTGTATCTTGCATCACGAAACTAAAGGAGGGACTTGGTTTCTGCCTAGCAAAAGAGGAAGACTTCCTTCAACAAGTTTCAAAAAGGAGGAGGCTTCTTGATAAACTGATTCAATTACTTCCTGGAGATGCAGTTGATTACATAGATCGCTCACTATAAAAGTGTTATATGTTACACCCTTATTCGCATTGGGATTCATACAGAAAACCAATGTTAAGGTTAACTGCAGAAAGAGTTGCCAAAAGTATCCATTACATTGATGCAGGACTGGCAAAAATTATCGAGATTGACTTATAAGATATTTTTGTGTGTTCATTACTTTTAGGGATTGTATAAATTGCTGTAAACATGGTAAAAATCGTAATAAATGTTCTTTCATTCCAGATCCTTATTACAGTTATAGAGTATGAAAATGATGGTAGAGTTCATTATCCTTATCAACTTTGGGCTTTACATCCTGTTTTAGCACGACTTGAAGAACCCCCAAAAGGTTAATAGTCGGTCTTTAAAGTTAGATTGAAAAAATTTGAAGCAACTAAGTGGGATACACGCTGAACCACACGTGATTACCCGGGTCGCCCCTTGAATGTCTATTTTTAGGACTCGACGCCGGATGAAGGTTCATTATAACTCGTGAAGGTTGGTCGCTTCGCAATAGAAAGGGAATCACCCCTATCCCATTTATGACGATCAACTTACAAAGGCATCTAAGTGGGCACCAAGAGGTAGATTTTGGAGTCGCCACCCAATAAAACATTGGAAAAGGTTTAGTCTAACCTCATAAAGCCTAAACCAGAGAACGTTCGGGACATCACTTTTACTTATACCTTGGTTAAATTTATAAATGAGTTTTTGTGACTAAATTTCCATCTTTCTTCTCACACAATACAAATAAAATAAAGGTGCATTACAAGCATATAAAAAAAGGGCAATAAATAAAGCGATAAATAAAATTACAATTGTCCTAAAAATAACTACCAAGTCTTTAACAAAGATAAAATAAAATAAATACGCAAATCGGGCTATTTGTTTGGACGGAAACATTAGTTCCCATATACATATTTACAAAATCGAAGAATTTCTTAAAAAACTGGGATAAGTGATCCCATTTTTATGAATAGAAACCTTTCTTTTGAAGTGGTATTTTCTTGGATAGAAATTGGGACATTAGTCCCATTTTATTTAGAAAATTCCAACTAATTAGTATAAACCCTTTTGATGAATTTTTCTATTAAAGTACACAAGATAATCTTTATTATCATAATGAAGGAAAACAAGATAAAACAGACCAAGCAAATGCATAAAAACATAACCAGCCCTGATGTGACTCGAATGCTTCAATCTCCAAGTTTCCATTCTCGCAGAGAATTCTCACAAAAAGGAATGAGTTTGGGCCATAAAAATAAAAGAAAGAATAACTCATTAGTAAAGTCATAAAAACACTTAAATAAATAAAAGCTATTCTGAAAATTAAAGAAAATAAAGACATTAAAATATAAGAGACAAGAAATAAAGCTACATGCTTAAGAGAAAAAAATCAAGGCAAAAAATGGTGAAAACACATTAAAAGGCAAAGAGAAAATGCATTAAAACAAACAAAAATGGCTAAATAGGGCCCACAAACGGGAAGATCCACAAGAGATGGGCGAGCGACGAGCAGGATGGAGATCTGTCCTGTCTATCGCTTGAGCGACACCCGTCTCTTAAGCCTTCTTCCCGTCTATCATCCCCATAAACGTGAAAAACCACTCAAACTTCAATTAAAATTTTTTCTAACTCAAAAATCATGCATAAGGGAGCTCAAACACGCATATTAAACCCTAAAAATACATCAGAATCATTTTTAAAACCTTAAGAGGCTATTTAAACCAATAAAAACCCAAAATACAAAAATCACATATTCACAAATCAAAACACATCACCTATTATATTCAAACTTAAACATGGAATAATGATATTCGAGCCCAAAATATTTACCCTCAGATTATTTTCTCAACTTCTAGAGAAATAGAAAGTGCTTTTGCCTCCTTAACTCCAAAAAAATAAGATTTGAAATTTAGAAAGAATGAGCTTTCTCTCAAAAAAACCCAAAAACTTAGTTTTTCTCTTTACTACCTCTTCTCTCTAAAAAACCCACCTTTCTTTCTTTTTAAAAATCTCCCCCCCCCCCTTTGCCCCCTTTTTATCTTTTCTCTTTCTTTTTATACCCAAACCCACAAAGTTAGGTTTCCCTTTTTGATAAAGACAAAACCTCAATTTTTGAAAAAGATTTTGTAAGAATCAGATGGAGATACCACCCAAATCCCTCCTTTCTCGCTGCACTAAGCAATCTATAGATTTTTGCAAAAAGTGGCTACGGACGGGGGTTTATTAAAGGCATCTCCAAAAATTACAAAAATTCCATGGACGAGCGCAAGCCGTCAATGATAGACAGGCAGGATGAGTGACAGACAAACATCTCTCACTCACAGACGGGCGTCTATCAATAAAAACCTAGATTTTGCATTTAAAACCTTCATTTCATTTCCGGCAAAGTGCAAAAGGCTACAGGGCAGGAAAATCATAAAAAAACATAGGAGTTAAGGGTTTGGATCAAGCACTTCTGTTCCTCGATATGCGTCATAAATGAATTTTTATCACTGGATAACCTCTGATCTGGGTTGTCTCGGGACCCTAGTGTCTACAGTTACCTCCAATTTTAGGAAGGCTAGTGTACGAATGTCTTGGTGAGACAAAATTTAAAGAAAAGGGAAGAAGTGCGTACTTAAGGCAGTGATCTTACAGGTTAAGCTAAAGTTGGGTTGAGTTGATGTAGAATGTGGTTAGCGCCAGCACATTGGCATGCAGAACTACGATGGAGTTGAAGAGGAATGTGATCATCGCTAGTACATCGGCATGAAGAATCATAATCGAGTTAGTGGAGAACGTGATTAGGGCCAGCATATCGGCATGCAGAACCACGATAGAGTTGAAGAGGAATGTGATCATCGCTAGCACATCGACATGAATTGGTGGAGAACGTGATTAGCACTAGCACATCAGCATGCAGAACCACGATGGAGTTAAAGAGGAATGTGATCATTGCCAGCACATCGGCATGAAGAATCACAGTCGAGTTAATGGAGAACGTGATTAACGCCAGCACATCAGCATGCAGAACCACAGTGGAATTGAAGAGGAATGTGATCATCGCCAGCACATCGGCATGAAGAATCACAGTTGAGTTGGTGGAGAACGTGATTAGTGCCAGCACATCGGCATTCAGAACTACGGTAGAGTTGATGTTGCTTCTATTGAAAAAGACTCTAAATTTGGATTTCCCTTTTTATGGGTTTGCATGACTTTTTTTTTATCTAAGCTCAAGCTTCACTGATGCCCGTGTTGGACTTTATTCCTATAAAAACTGGGAAAACAAATGCACGAAAAGAATAAGAGTGAGCATTCACGTGAAATGCGTGCATCATTTAGAAATGCATGGAATGAATTCACCCAAGTGAGTCAGGGGGAATAGATTGGTTAGTTGCGACTTTTGGGTAATATTTATGCTTTCGGAAAGGCTTCAGACTTTAAGTATTCTCTTAACACCTGGAGTCATTGTTTAAAGGTAGTGTGTCCCTTGTGGATTTTCACACTAGCTTTTCTTGGTGAGAAATGCATCCCATGAGGGATTTTCATATAACCCTATACCTAATTTTTGCCTGAAATAGACCCAACCCACTCCAGCGGCTTTTTTTTTAGATCTGGTTGTAGGAGAAGCTGAAGATGCTATCAAAACTTCCAACCAAAGTAATTAGCATGTACTCACTGAGATATTTCCTCCCTAGGCAGCGGCTGTACGATTTTGATTCCATTCTTGAAGGTGCCACATGGCTGGCTACTATGGCGAATGGTGACATCATCTTCACATGCCCATGGTTGACCCCTCAATCGGTGGTCCGGGACAATCCTTCTGGTTGCATACCACTATGTGGGTTATACAGAGCCACTTTTTGTGTTGTAGCTCGATGTGCTTGATAGTTTGGGGAGCGGCAAGATGTAGTTAGATGCCCATTGTCTTTTTAGGGTAAAGTCTTGTCTACTGCCTTCATATCTGGCTATCACCATCTCTGGGTGCAGTTACTTGTAAAAACCAGCATCCCAAAGACTGAAGATTGTGACTTTATCACTTCGTTTGAGTACAAGAGATGGGTTATCAGCCCTGCCATTGATAATAGAGCGCATTGGTTGAAGCACTGTAGTGAGGAGAGTAGCAGACATATTTAGTGACGAACAATGTACTATTCTAGAACTAGTTAACTTTGAGTATGCACAACAAATTGTTCTTCTTATATTAATGTATGTTTGCGTATGCTTCAAGTTTGATTTCAATACACATGATCATTATTTGATACTAACTCGTGAATACAAGACCTCATTTAATCTCAGTATAGATTTTGAAAGCATCAAACTTCTGTTATCAATCAACTCTCACGGGTTTTTATGATTGAGCATTTTCTCTCAGTCCTTAATTTTTACCCATGATGCTTTTTTTTTATTTTTATACTGGTAGGGTGCCCAATTTTAGCAAGATCACCAT
Organism: Excoecaria cochinchinensis; assembly: GCA_947683425.1. NCBI lineage: Eukaryota > Viridiplantae > Streptophyta > Magnoliopsida > Malpighiales > Euphorbiaceae > Excoecaria > Excoecaria cochinchinensis. Next base: position 2,637,322 of record CANTUQ010000037.1, read on the forward strand.
ATTTTTAATTTTCAACCCGCGGGCTCTTATTCTCTTCTTTTTTACTTTAGTCTCAGCCATGGAACCTCTCAGTCTATCAATGTTGACAGGTTCTTTGAATTCGTATCAGTCGTCTTCTGTTAAGATCGCCACTCCCTTTGTCGGTAGCTTTTTAACATAAAAGGCCCTTCCCAAGTCGGTCTAAACTTGCCTCTGATGTCTAAAACCCCTGGTCTCATCTGCTTGAATAAATCCCCTTTCTTTAAGGGATGTCTTCTAACCTTTTTTTCTCGAATGAACAAGCCAGTCTCTTCTGATAGACCTGATTGTTGTAGTAGGATTATATCCTACCTTCATCTAGTAGGTTCAACTGCGAAAAATGTTGTTATGGCAATTCCGCTTCTAGTATCTTAGCTTCTAAGGCTACTCTCAAGGATTGGAGCTCAACTTCTATTAGTAGTACTGCTTCTGTCCCGTATACCAAAGAGAATAGCATAGCTTCCGTTAAAGTTTTGACGGTGGTCTTATAACCCCAAAGCACAAAAGGTAGTTTTTCTGCCCAGTCTTTATAGGTTTGTACCATCTTAGCCAGTATTCTCTTCATGTTCTTATTTGTTGCCTCGACTGCCCCATTGGCTTGTGGACGGTAGGGAGAAGACTTATGGTGTTAGATGTCATACTTCTTAAGCATTTTCTTACTTCTTGAGCATTTTATTAGTCTCGGCTTGGAATTGCACCCCATTATCTGACACAACATGGTGTGGAAGCCCATATCTACAAATCAGGTGTCGCTCAATGAATTTGTCCATCTCTCGTGCACCCAGCTTCTTGAATGATTCAGCTTCTACCCACTTAGTAAAGTAATTGATAATGACTATATTAAATTTATGTCCCTTAGAAGCCTTTGGATGTATCTCTCCTATGATGTCATTCCCTAAGCTGTGAATGGCCACAGAGACATGAGGTTGCACAATTCTAAAATTGGCAAGTGTCTGAGATCGGCTTATTGTTGGCACAGTTGATATCGTTTGACATACTCAGAGCAGTTTGTATCCATCGTTAGCCAAAAGAAACCTTGGCACATGATTTTCTTTGTCAAAGTGAGGACATTGATGTGGGCTTTACAGACCCTGGCATGGGTCTCTTCCATAACCTTCTTGCCTTCTTTCACTTCTAAACACCTCAGCTGAATGCCATTAGCTTGCCTCTTATAAAGCACCTTATCTATACTGATGAACTGAGTGGACAGCTTACGGATCATCCTTTTGTCCTTTTCAGTGGCTTTTTCTAGGAAAATTGACTTTTCAAATAGTTCTGAACATCATAGTACCATGGCTTCCCATCATCAGCAACCTCAACGTCTATGACCCATTCGATTTCAAAGTATGGCTTACTGGAACTAGAAATCAATACTGGTTTCATAATAACTCCTTCTAGATTATCCCGTATAGACACTAAGGTGGCGAGAGCATCTGCCAATTGATTCTCATTTCCAGACGTATAGCTGAAAGTGCAGACATACGATAATAGTCGTTCTTCTTTGATGGACCATTCACCCCTGACTTGATGGATTACTAAGGCTGAGTCTCCAAAGACTTTTGCGGCCCTTGCCCGCATAGCTAAAAGTGCTTCTAACCCAAAAATGCAAGCTTCGTACTCAGCCTCGTTATTGGTAGCCTTGTACCTCAGTTTCTTGGCCAATGGAAGTCTCTCACCATCTGGGGTTTTTAGAATTACTCCTGCTCTGGCTCATCTACCGTTAATTGCTCTGTCGAAGTACATCTACCAACCTTGCACTATAATGGCTACAATGCCTTCATCGGGGAACTCATATTCAAATTGATCACCTTCAATGGGATGGTTAGCTAGAAACTCTGCAACTTCCTAACCCTTAATGGTCTTTTTGGTGATATATTCCACGTCAAACTCTTGTAGCAATATCAACCATCTTCCTATTTTACCCAACAAAGAAGATGCTTCTTGAAGATACCTCAGAGGATTCTGTTTGGCATCTGCTTGTACCTTGTAAGAATGGAAATAGTGTCTTAACTTCTTAGAAGCCCAAATTACTACCATACAAATCTTTTCCACCTCGACATACTTGGCTTCGTAAGGAAAAAATTTATTACTGAGGTAGTAAACTGCAAATTCAACCCCGAATTCATCTGCTTGGGCTACCATGGTACCTACGGAGTTATCTTCTATTGCTAGGTATAGGATTAGAGGTTTAACGGGCTGAAGTGATCTTAGGACTAGGGGATGCAAAATATATTCCCCAATGGTATCAAAGGCCTTATGACAGTCATCGTTCCATACCACCAGTTGATTTTTCCTGAGGAGCTTGAAGATCGGCTCCTAAACTGAAGTAAGCATGGCAATAAATCGACTGATGTATTAAAGTTGGCCTAGGAAGCTTCTAACCTCTTTCTTTTTATGGGGCACTGGCATCTCTCTTATAGCCTTGACTTTATCAGGATCTATCTCGATTCCTTTTTGGTTCACTACGTGACCCAACAACTTACCTATGGTAACTCTGAATATACACTTTTTAGGATTAAGGTAGAGGTTGTACTTGTCGATCCTTTGAAAGAACTTCTCTAAGGCCTCAAAATGATCCTCTCAATCAGCCGACTAAATCATCATGTCGTTGATGTACACCTCCACCCCCTTGTGAATCAAGTTATACAAGATTTTCGTGGCCATTCTCTGATAAGTTGCTCTGGTAAGCAAATGTCCCTTATTCAGTGATGATGGCTGTCTTGATACGATATATAATCTTGTTAAGAATTTGGTTGTACCCGACATACCCATCCATAAAACTATACATCGCACAAGCGGCTGCACTATCTACTAGAACATCGATATGGGGCAATGGGAATTCGTCTTTCGGGCAATCCTTATTCAGATCTCGATAGTCCACACATACTCGAATTCTCTCATCCTTTTTGGCTATAGGGACTACATTGGCTAACCATGTTGGGTATTGAACCTCCGCTAAGAACTTAGCCTCAATCTGTTTATGCACCTCCTCTTTTACCTTTTTTGCCCACTCTGGTATGAGCTTCCTAAGCTTCTGTTTGACTGGTTTATGTTCTGGATAGGTTGGAATGGTCTATTCAACGACCTTACAATCGATTCCCAGCATATCCTCGTAGGTCCAAGCATAGACTTTTTCATATTTTTTCAATATTCTCTCAAAATTTTCTCTCTTCAGGAGTCATGTTAGATGCTATCAAAATTTTCTTTGGATTTTCCAAAGTTTTAAGATTAAATTTATTCGAATTAATATCAAATATAAAAGACTCATGTGCATGATCATGCGTAATGAAATCATGAGAAACATCAAACAAATAAGCAAAGTTGTTCATCTTATTAATGCATTCAGAATTACATACGTCATTATCAAATAGTTCGGGAATGAAAAGTACATCTAAAAAGTCATTATTCCTTCCATCTTCTGCCAGTGCTGATGCCGAGGCTGATCGTTCTCCACCTTGATTGCTTGCAACTTTCAAATCTTCGAATTCTTGCACTATTGCTACAGCTATCAACTTCTCCTTACCCTTCACCTGGGTGGCCAATAGACTCTCAGTGACAATTTCCTCAGGAACTTCCCGATCCCATACAGTTCTTTGGGTCATGACTTCTTCATCCTAAAAATCCTTTACAGGCTTAATAATTCCAACATCCTAATTAAAAACATCATTGAAGACTTCAAAACCAGGTGTGATCTTCCCATCGACCTATTGAGGCTCAGCTTCGCTACAATAAGCACAGATTGATGTTGTTGGAACAAAACTTTCCAAAATGTGAGGGACTTTCACTGATCTTTTCTTGTCTTTCGCAATTGTGCCTTCATATCCTAGGCCCTTTTAGTCCTTCTAACCCTTTGTTGTAATCACTGATTGCGACCCTTGAGAATTCTTACCCAATTTGGGCCCGAAAGGAAATGCATCTTCTTCATCATGTTGACTACTTGGGGGCTTCCTACTGAATCCCTCTCTTCATTAATGATGGCCACATGAAAGCCATTAAAGGGTTGGTTTAAGATCCCCAAAACTGAAACTTGGTTTTCTCTAGCAATCCTAATGATCACAACTTGCCTTTCATACGGAATCTTAACCATCTGGTGTAGGGTAAATGGAACCCCTCCTATCTTATGGAACCATGGTCTCTTGAGTAGAATTGAGGAATTGGCAGGAATCGAAAGGACCATAAACTCAGCCTCTGCCTCAACCGATCTGATCTTCATTACTTCTCTGAAGGTCCCTGATGCTTGCCTTTTGGAATGGTAAGAACGGACTTGCTTAACATGCTCTCATTCAGCCTAAATACGGGGATTGCTACTAGCGGACAAACATTTATGGAAGACTCGTCATCTACCATCATGCAAGCAGTGTGCTTACCATTGACCTATGCCTTTATATATAATGGACGGTTATGGTTACGGCCCTCGACCGGTAGATCAGCATCAAAATATAAGAGGCTTTCCCCAAAATTTTCTTTTACTAGATCCAGCAACTCAGTAGGTGAATTAGTTATAACGACTGTAGACTCACACAAGGCTTCTACTAACTTCTACCTATGGCTCGGTGATTGCCTTAGCAGGTCCCATATTGAGATTTGAGCCGGTGTCTTTTTTAGCTGCTTCATAATTTGGTCCTTCTCCGGCTCCTTCTCTACAATTAGGGGCACAGAATCCTGCTACTTCTCTATTTCTAGTACCACTCTCCCACTGCGAGTGACAGCTTGCACTTCCTTTCCTTTCTCTTCATCCTCGGAATCCCACAGATTCTTGGGTTGTTCAGCCTTCTCACTTCACTTTCACTGCTTGAATCCCAACAGTCGATCATATCCACCTGAGATTCGCTTTCCTTCTGCCCCGGACGAGTGATATGTAACACCCTTATACCTGTAAATGATAAGGATACCGGATGTCACAGCACTTCACTGATAGCCACTACAATGCACTCGATAATTCTGTAGAAATTTTTTTTCCACAATAACAATCATAAACATACATATACAAACCATAACAATACAATAACATTCAAACCATATACTTATAACATATACCATTGCTTCTCTCTACTCCTTCTCTCTACTGTGATCGTATACATGCCATGCCAATCCTTCTATCCCCACTGTCGAACATTTCTTCTGTTGTCACTACGTCTTCGGCCACGTCAAAACTATCACAACCTGCGCGCAACAACACTATACGCGTTGAGCATTAAAATGCCCATGGTGGGTGTATATCCTAAATTTTTCACATTAATACTACATGCATGCACACATACAAACATATTTCTTTATTTTCTGTTTATTTGGATTATGGGAATACTAATGTCTAAGTCTTTTAGATAGTTATAACATACCTTTGCGGCAATTATTATCTTTACATTTATCATTATCACTAAAATCCTTAATCATTATTAATGCTATTGTCAATATCACTATCACTTACACTATTAACTTGTATGATATATTATTATTGCGTTCTTCCCCTTACTTTAAATACTAACTACATTGATAATTTCATACTTATTTTATAAATATATCCGTCTGTTTTAGCTTCTCGTAACTATTCGCTATCACTTACTTTACCCTTTACCTTTCTATTATCAATATCTTTATTATGAACACTAGTAATCTTTATCATTATAACATTTTGTTCGGTTTGTTAATTAACAGTCAGTTTCATAAATGATCCTTTATTTTATTCTATCTATGTTAACAACTTCTAGATTCCTCCTTTTTAACTTATATACCAAATCACGGTCTAAACTCGAACATTCTTTTGTTTACAATATCACTTATTAGATAGTCATTGTTTTTTATATTAGTATCACTGGTTTATTATTATGACTTTTCTTTATGTTCCTAATACTTTCTTCACTCTTTTGTATTACACTAAATCTTTTGCATTATTATCTTTTACTATATCAAATCTTTCACTAGGTTACTTAATTTTAATCAATTACGAGTCATTTTATCTTTGAATGAATAACACTACGATTCGATCACTAGCTTACTTGAATACTTATATTCCCTCATTGTTCTTTTATTTCTTTCTTAATCAATATTATTTCTATTATTACTGACATTGCCATCACTCCTGTTATTTACTCTAGAGATTCCATATCAACTAACGCATAATATAGCTTTTACATTAATCTTAACAATTATTTAATCCACATTTTACATTATTGTTATTTTTGTAGTTTCATTATTCATACGTAAAATCCCGTCTCAATTTCATTCACTTATATAATTAACATTATAATAGGTCTATTAATTTCTTTTATATTAACACTTCCATATAGTCACACTACAATTTATCACTATTTATTATTTCCCATTATATTTAATTAAACTCTTTTAATATCCTAATTTAGCAATCACACAATTAATTTCATCAATCTTTTATAAATTTCCACTCAATAACCCTTACCCTATAGCTCAATTCACTAAGGCCCCTTTAACAATCCTACCATAATTTAATTTACAATTTAGTCCTCTGTATTTATCACAATTACAAAATTTACCTTTCTATTGTACTTTATTAATATTATCATTATTATTCTCATTATTAGTTTGATTAATATTTGTGTCATTCCCTAATTTACCAATATATATATATATATATATATATATATATATATATATATATATATATATATATCCAAAACCAAGTTTTCATAACTTCACTCAATAGTCAATTTCTCATCAATTCATATTTAAGTCCCAATATTATCGTTTTATAATCAATTACACTTTAGTCCTTCCTTTATCATTAATTAATTAATTATACTTTAATCCCTTAATTAGTCTCAATATTGTAAATTTACAATTGATCCCTAACTTTATATCCATTTACAATTTTATCCTTAATAATCTCATATTTACAAAAGTACCACTAATTAATTCCATTATTACATTCATTTATTATTTGGCATGCAATTTACCTTTTAGCCCTTACCATAACATTCTCTAGTCAAATTACCCTTTAGTCCTTATTTTATCCTTAAATTCCACTATTACCACTCCAATTCACTATAATTACAATTATGCCACTAATTAATCTTAATTTTACTTTTAATTTATTATTATTATATTCTATTAAATCATTAATCACGTTTAGCCAATAAATTTATCAATTTAATTACATAATCACTCATTAAATCATATTATTCACTATTTACATTTTAATCCTTTAATTAAACTTATTATTTCATTAATTACATTTTAGTCCTTAATCTTTTCCCTTAATTTCCAGTTATATCCTTATCTTTTCTAATAATGACATCTATGACCCCACTTTTACCATAATTCCATCCATGTCCTTATTTACCACTTAATTACCAAAATGCCATTACATATGCTAAATTTTACACTTTTAACCTCACTTATTTTTAATTTCTACTCTTACCCCTTTTTATTATTTTTAATTACCAATTTACCCTTTTTACACTTAAATTCCACTTTTAATCTTGTTCTTTTACCAAATTGCATTTTAGGTCCCTAATTTACCAATTTTACACTAAATTACTATTTTAGCCTCATATTTTGTCCAAATTACCAAATTACCCTTATAATTACACTTTTTACCTAACTTTACCATTTTTTACCTACATAATGTAAATTTACCATTTTACCCCTAAACTTTCTATTTACTCCAATTTAGTCCCATTTTCACATTTATTATTATTTTAATCATTTTTTTCACATAATTACCATTATGTCCCTAGTCCTAGTATATATCCGGTAGAAAATCTACTTATCGGATATGCAGGACATGGACCCCACTGATCCACTATACTATAGAATGACCCCGATGAGACCATTTATCACTGCATTGCACTACACTACGCTGAATACTTTTGAACACTATACATTGTGACAGACCATCATTGGCCTATCAATAGCGAGTCGCCATGACTCGTACCGCAATGTGAAATCCCTATGGCTAAATAATTATAACCTGGACTAGATTTCACTACCAGATCACTACTAATGGCAAAATATCATTAAAAATTCACTTAAATGTCACATTATGTCAACATACACACTTTGGCCAAGTTATCATTTTCACTTATAATTTTACATACACACTCATTATCATTATTTAATCATTTTATGCCATTATATGTGATCAAACATCAAACTACATATTAATAATCCCATATATCCCATTCGGCCAAGTTATTCATTTTACACTATAATCATATCTAGCTCACTTAATCACTTCTTCATGTCATTTACATGTTATATTTATTATAAATATCAATTACATGTCTCATTAACCAACATACCTCATCAATTCCTTTCATATTCCATTCGGCCAACACTACATTAATTCACTATGTTTGTTTTTCCTTCCTTTAACCACTCCATCATATATTACACAAATTATACACATTATAAACATAATTTATATGCCATAAACACTTAAGAATCTTTAAGTATTCCTTGTGTTTCTATTTGACCTAAGTTAGAATTTTCATACCATAATGTTTTAATTTATCTTAAGCACATTTATACACTTATTTAAGTCCACCAATCATGTTTATCAAGTTAGATTTAATTATACAATCATATTTCACATACTTTATGCTTTAACATAACCTAAAATCATACGTCCTTACTGGAAAATGAAGGATATTGTATCCACTAAGTTTAAATCCTTGCTTTCCATGCTTAGAGTTCCCTTATCCATGCCTTTACTCCTTGAAAAACCATCACCTCCATTAAAACCCTAAAGTGGCCAAATTTCCTCACCAAATAAATCATAATTAATTCATTTCATTTCTTCAATATAACAACATAAACATCATCCACATACCCTAAAATACCTATTTGAACCATTAACTAAAATTATAGAACCCTAAATCCCTTACCTCATTTTTAAGACATACTTGAACACTTAGTTTTTCCCACATCTTTCACTTCAAATGATCTTTTGAGACCATCATCAATGAAAAGAGAGGCTTAATTTTACTTAGGAGGGTTGGATTTGGTGAAAGCTTGGAAGAAGAATGAAGAAAATTCAAGAGAAAGAGAGAAGATATCATTTGGCCAAGATGGAGGAGGAGAAGGCTAAAGAGAAATATGGAAAATGGGAGATATTTCAGCCTTACATAGGGGGTCTTGAGTGGGCTTGGGCTTAGTTCAACCAATTGGGCCAACCCAAAAGCCCATTTTCCAACCCAAAATAATTTCTCTCACTTTTCAATCTCAATTTCAGTCAAAATAAATTTTATAATTCTTAAAATATATAATTTGGCCTCCACATCAAATTTCAGCTCAACTGGAGTCCGTTTGTCGATCCGATAATTTCTTATCGGTCCGATAACTCAATTTTTTGTCTCACCGTAAATTTTATTTTTCACTACTATTTAACTCTTCATAATATTTGAAGCAAATCCATGCTTTCAATTAATTTTTTTGACATCCACATCTCCATTTAGAGTTCAGTCAAACTAGTCAAACCAAAGTCATCGGTTCGATCGGTCCTATTCACTGGTTGAACCGGTCCAGTTCACTTTTCACCCTTAATATCATTTTCACTCTTAATAGCCCACTTGATCTTGGTTTCATCTCAATGAGGGTCTTTATCCGGTCTAGTTCAATTAAACTGGTCCTATTCACCAATTTTTCAATGTCACTATAAAATTACTTTTTCGCTACCAAAATGTTTTACACACTATTCTAAATCTATCTATGCCTTCAGATAACTTTTCAGAAGTCATTTAGTAACTTTAAAGTTCCGGTCAAGCTAGTTACTATTTGAATCGAACTAGAGGCTTTTCTTCAGTTTGACTTTCGGGGACTTATTTGACCTCATTTTCACTCCAAATTACATCACTAGACTCTATTTAACATGCACTTTCCAATAGTCCAATAAAATATTTTCTCTACCGGCTTCCTGGCAGGTCACCCATCAGGGGCTTCTCTGGCCTGAGCACGTTTAATCTTTCTTCTTTACTGTTTTTTTAGACCCACTTACTAATATTTTCACCTGAAATTGACACTACATACTCTACAGATTTCACTGATCACTGCTGACCCGGTATTCGGGCCATTACATGACAGCTACATACTCATTCCCGTAAAGATCTCTCAAAACACACCATTCTGGCAGACTATAACCTATCATCAAAATATGTGGGGGAGCTGTATTGTAACCATCCTTATTCTTCATATCCCTCTTCTCTGGATTAGATATCTATTTGTTGTCAATAAGATCTTGAATCCGACTGATTAGTAAGATGGCCAGTGTGTGGTGGTTTGCAAAGTATAGGTCCCTTTTGTGGTAGGGTTGGCCATTATTTCTAACTGGTCTAGTTGGCAGCGACTGCAACTTACCCTCTTTCATTAGCCTTTCAAAAACCCAAGATAAAATCGAGTAATAATTCTAGCCTACATCAGTGGCTTAGACTTTTGCTGTCTTTCGGCCCTATTATTGCTACTTCTGGCACCAACTGACTTGTTTATCCCTTGGTTTCCAAAACTTCTCCTAGCATAGTTCTCACTACTAGCCTTCTTAGCCAAGTATTCCCCTTCAGCCTCTATACAATGTCCTTCAGCACTTCCCAATCTTTAAGCCAGTTCATCTTGAGCCCTTTTCTCAAGTATGAGCTCGCGTTCCTGATGAACAATCTAATCTGATCCGACGTCTCGGGTTTTATTTTCATCTCCATGACCAGATTCCTCCACTGAGTAAGGTACTCGTGTAAGGACTTATCATACTTCTACTATAAAAGCTTGAGGTCTTTCAGCGTGACCTCCATCTTAGTACTACATTCATGCTGTCTCATAAACTCCTCTGTTAGCATATCCTAATTTTCTTTGGACCTTCTATCCATCCCATGGTACCAGTCGACTACTGGTCCTGTCAAACTAAGACAAAAAAAAATACTCTATCTTCTGTTTCTTTGTCAGCCCCGTGCCCTTCATGACTAGGGTGTATTGCTTAATATGTGTAGAAGGGTCTGAAGTACCATCAAACTTCTACAAGTCTAGCATTTTGAATCTTTGAGGCAAGAGCTCTTTTCCCTCCAGATCCCTATCTTTCGGGCTGATTCCTTTCCCCACTGACAGCAAGTGAGTAATCGCTTCGATTTTCTCCTCCATCTTTCTTACCATGCCATCTTTTATCTTGGGCACCTCGCTTCTCATAACCTGAGGTATTACCTGTTCTTCTTTTTCCTCTATGACAAAGTCAACTTCCGGGTCATAAATCCTCACCCTCCTCTGTTCAGCTAGTGCTGTCGTTCTATGTTTAATGACCACTTATTATGCTATAACAATAATAAACTTGACCAAATAACCAAGGTTAATGAGTAGAACAAATGAGCATGCGACAACAATCATATTTAAACATAAAAGAATGAAAAGGCTATTCACAAAGATCACACCAAAGAAAACAATGAACCTAATTTTTCAAAAATCATATATTTACCATTTTCATATGAAAAATAAAACAAAGATTGAAAAATCATGCTAAGAGAATAAATCTCAAATTCAAAAACACATATTCATCAAATCATTATTCATGTATTTATTAGTACAAGAAAAGTAAGACAAAATAAATAAAATAAAATAAAATGAGATAATAAAATAGATCCAAGAATCTTTATCCTCAAAGTAGATAATATGGAAGCAAGTCTCAATCTATTTTCTTTGTTAAGATTCAAAAATAGACTTAAAAAGATTCAAGAAAATTTTAAGTTTCTATCTCAGAAAAAAAAACTCAAAAACACTAACTTAAAAATGATTTTTTGTTATTTGATGAAAAAACCCAAGCTAAGGAAATTAATTTTCCCTCCTCAAGTTAATTCAATCTCAATAAACGTTTTTAAATTCAAGAATATCAAAGAAGAATTGTGTTTGTTTTCTAGGAAAATTGGTTCTTTTCCCTCAAAGAAAACTCACGTTTTCTTCTCTCAAAACCTCTTCCCTTATTTTTTCTTTCAAAAACTCCATCGTCCTTTCAAAAGTTTTTCCTTTCTTTTTATTTCCTCTCCCCTCCAAAAAGGAAAGGGATCCATCTCCTTTTCTCCTCATTCCCCAAAAATTGCATGAAAATTAAAATAAAATAAGCTTTTCCAGCGCGTCAGAAGGAGATCAGCGCGTCAGAAGGAGGCACAGAGGCGAAGGGGCAGCCTGCCGAGGGCCGTACGCACGTGCCGGCAGAGCTATTTGTGCCTCGCGTGCAGCTGCCACGTGGCTACCCCTAGCGCCTGCACAGCGACCCCACCCGCGCGCTCTTCCCCCGGCGAGACGGCATCGTGCGCCTTTCGCACTCAAACCTGAAAAACCTTATATATTCAGCAAAATAATAAAATAAAAAGAAAAAGAAAATAAATAAATAAAAAATTTTAAAAGCATTTTAAGATAGATAAGAACTTGACAAGGGGACGATCAATCCCTATTTTCCTGCCTATGAATTGGTCTTTATTTTCATCATTGGGTAATCCTGATCCTGGACCACCTCGGGACTCGGTGTCTATAGTTGCTCCTAATTTTGGAGAAACTAACACGTAAATGCCTAGGTGAGCTAAAATTCAGAAAAAAGGAAGGAAGCGCGTACCTGAGGCAGCGACCTTCCTGCTGCTCTGAGAAGGAAATTGTCTCTTTAAATCACCATCTAGACTGTGGAGCAATCATCATCCTTTCGTGTTGTACTGAGTCTTCTCAAGACTTTCGAAGTGTAGGTACCATCCTCAAATGGCGAGGCGCCGAGTTTGCTCCAAACTTACAAAGCGCCGGGGTTGTTCTCGTGAACTGCACTGAGTCTGCTCCATATTTACAAAGTGCGGGTGCCATCCTTAGATGGTGATGCATCGAGTCTGCTCCAGACTTGCAAAACATGAGAAGTGTTCTCTTGAACTGCACCGAGTCTGCTCCAGACTTACAAAGTGCGGGTGCCATCCTCAAATGGCGATGCGCCGAGTCTGCTCTAGACTTACAAAATGTGAGAAGTGTTCTTCTAAACAGCACCGAGCCTGCTCCAGACTTACAAAGTGCGGGTGCCATCCTCTGATGGTAATGCCCCAAGTCTGCTCCAGACTTACAAAACGCGAAAAATGTCCTCCTGGATTGCACCGAGTCTGCTCTAGACTTCTAAAATGGGAGTGCCATCCTCAGATGGCAATGCGCCGAGTCTGCTCCAGACTTACAAAATGCCAGAATTATTCTATAGCATAGCCTCAGCTGTTCCCTGAATAAAATAAATTTTGTTAAATCAATTTATCATGATAATTATTTTAATCATTTACCTTTCACAAAGGTTCAATTGTTGTTATCGCATTTGCTTATTTTATCATTTGTGGTTTGTCATTCCAAATATATTATCTTTTATCTTTGTCATTATTAGTCATTTTATTCATTTGTGATTCACTATTTTTATATTCTTATTCCTTTTATCTATCTCATGCTAAAGTGTACAAAAAAAAAAACATACAAAGTGCAATAAAGGTCATCCATATATAAATATCACTTTTGTACATAGAACATATTAAAACAACAATAAATCTCCCTGAAAATCAGTCAAATGGATCATAGTTGGTGGCTTCTCCGGGTCCCCCTCGTCTGATAAACACACTAAAGGCATGCCTAAAGCCGTAGAGATAGGCGGCTAGTTAGTGATATCGATCGGTGGAGACCTAAGAGCTGATGGCTACAGCACTCGCAACTGTACCTCTATCTGCCCATCTAAGAACGGGTGAGCAATACCCCCTATGGTCCCAGCCAAATCGCGGACACCTGTCCCCAATGCCGAAACGGTTATAGTGGGGCCTCTAATATGACCAGTCATATCTGTAAGTCTGGCATCCACCCCTGCTTGTAGATGCCTCACTAGCTGGGACGTACCCTGTGCCGACCCCTTGACCATCTCTATTCGGAGCCTCATCATATCAATAGACCCATCCACCATCTAGAGGGACTTATCTACCTGGCATGCTGTCGCTGTATGGGAGGCCCTCATGGACTCCTCAAGTCTGTCCTGGCGCTGTCGCGTCTCCTCCATGAGCCGCTCTATGCACTGCAGCCTCCCATCTATAGCCTACAATCTCCCATCCATACATTGCTCCATATCCATCAGCCTCTCATCAAAACGTTGCTCCAAAGCTCTTATCCTCTCATCAGAATGCTGCTCTATAGCCCTCATCCTCTCATCAGAATGTTGCTCTATAGCCATCAGTCTTTCATCCGTATACTCGGATCTAGCATGCAATTCTGCTAAAATCTCCCTCTACATGGCCTAGACGAGAACTTCCATACTCGCCTGGCTCTGCTCTATCCCAGGCCCAAGTAGGGGTGGCGGAGCTACTGTAGTAGATGCCCCCAGAGAATCTGGATGGTCATAGGAACAACACCTCCCAGATGTTTGAGGACCCATCTCCCACGTATGCATATGAAGAGGAGAGCGCATCAGATCCTCTAAAGGGAATGGCTATGCTGATATAGTGTGAAGAAGATCCTCCATATCTATGTCTACATCCATACCATCTAGTGGCGAGTGAGGCTCTCCTCCCTCTGCCTGAGGATGATAATACTCCTCATCTGGCTGAGGTTGTAGAGGCTCTCCTCCCTCTGGCTATGGACGATAATACCCCTTATCTGGTTAAGGTTGTAGAGGCTCTCTTCCCTCTGGCTGCATATGATGATACCCCTCATCTGGTTGAGGCTGTAGAGGCTCCCCCTCTGCCTGAGGCTGACCCTTGAATGGTGCCGCAGCGGCAAGAGAAGGTAAATGATACATCTGCCTAGTCTCAACCATAGTAAGTAATCTATACTCTCCTGCCTGCCCAAGCAACTGCTCAATCATGCCCATGTATTTGGCAAGGGCCCAAACTGTTGGCTCAAGGCTACATCTTAATTTTGATGATAATCAAACCTTGTATAAACTTTGTATAAAATCTATTCATTTATTTCTGTTTCAGCCATTCTCCACTAAGTTATGCAAGGATCAAGTCATTTGTGCAAGTCATATGCTTGAAGATTTAAATTGTCGTGCTCTATGGAAAAGTTAGGGTACTATTTTTTTTTGTAAAATCTTTTGAGGAGCTTCACATACATATTCATGCAGCTTGAAAAATCTTTTCTTGCATAGAAATAATTTTCTCATGAAATAAAAATCGTATTCTGCTGTAATCAGAACATAAATTCTGTTGAAAGCAGAAGAAGGGTGTTTTTACCACAAATATAAAAGTGACTTTAAAAAGAAGTTTTCTAAAAATGATCCTCTGATATTTGCCAAAACATTCTGTTAGAAACACCACAAAATGTTCTCTGAAAAGTCCAGCAGAATACTTACAAAAACTGCTTTAGAAATTGACCTCTGTTCTGTCGCAGCAGAACAATCGGACAGATCAGCAGATCTGCTTTCACTAAAAAACAAAATAACGGCTAGTTTTTCAAATCAATCAGTCTGTCTTCACTCTAAAAACCATATTTTGATCTGTAACGGTTATAATGTGTTTTTGGCTATAAATTGAAGTTGTTTTTGATTTCAAAGAGGTTAGAGAAGTTGGAAATTCATTCTATCTATTGAGATACAAAGCTTTCATCTTTTTAATCTATTTTTCACATCTTGCACTTAATTCATTATCATCCTTCTCAACTAGATGATAGCATTTCTGTTGTAATTCTTGTGTGAGGTACTCTTTGTAAAAGATTGTGAGAGAAGGGTTGACTAGAACCTTAGGAAACTCTAGTAAGTGTTTTAATCTTTTACTTGGGAAAAAGATTGTGGGTAGAAAAAACACTAGGCTTGTATATTGGCTTAATTCTTGCCTTTAAAAGAATTATTAGTAGAAAGTCAAGCTCAAGACGGTGTCTTGGGGAGTGGATGTAGACAGCTAGGCCGAACCACTATAAATCTTTGTGTTGATCTATTTCTTCTCCCCTCTCATCTGTTTTGCTTCTAAAAAGATTTAAACTATTCTGTTCTTGAAAATTTTGGGTTGATTCAAAAGAAATTTTCAAAACCATTTCTGTTATCTAATTATATTTTACTGCAAGTTTTTAAATCTGTTTTTTAAAGATTCTATTATACATTCTATTGTTCATCACGTTCTGCACATTCCCTGCATACCCTTCTGTTCTGTTAGAATCAGAAGACTTCATCGAAACACCTGTGTTCTGTTCTGTCAGAAATTGAGCTAAATTTATAAAACACCCAATTCACCCCCCCCCCCTCTTGTGTGTCATCGGGACCAACAATTGGTATCAGAGCAGATCTCATTCTCCTAAGATTTAACAATCTTGAGTGATCCATAAGATGGCATCAAGTTCTGAAAATCCTCCTGTAGCTACTCCATTCAAGGAAGGTCATTCTGTCCACAGACCACCTATGTTCTATGGAGACAACTATCCATTTTGGAAGGTAGTAATGTGGCACTTTATCCAATCTCAAGACATGGATTGCTGGGAAATAATTAAAGAAGGATATTGAGCTCCAACAAAAATAGTTGAACAAGCTAAAGGAACAAGCATCACTGTCCAGAAAACCAGAAAAGAGCTTACTGAAGACGAAAAGAAAAGAGTTCAACTAAACTCTAAAGCAATGAGTATTCTATTATGTTCTTTACATACTAATGAATTTAATAGAGTTTTTGGTTGTGATACAGCAAAAGAAATTTGGGATAAACTTGAAGCCACATATGATGGAACCCATGAAGTAAAAGGATCTAGACTACATGTGCTAATGGTGGATTATGAAGCTTTCAAAATGAGACCAGAAGAGACTGTGGCTGAGGTAATTAACAGGTATGTTAAGTTAACAAATGAAATTAAAGCTCTTGGTCACAAACTTATTGAAGAAAATAAAATTGCTAAACTTGTTAGGGGTCTAACTCCTAGATGGGAAGCAAAAGCTTCTATTCTATTGGATAAAGATCCTAGTACTCTTAATTTTGATACTGTTTATGGTTCACTAATCTCTCATGAGCTTTATATTAAGTCACAAGATGCTGAAAAAGAAAAAGAAAGAAAATTGAAAGCTTTAGCTCTCAAAGCCGAGTATGGGAGTGACTACTCCACTGGTGATGACGAGATTGCACTCATTACAAAGAAGTTCAAGAAGCTGTATCGAAAAGGTAAGAAGTTCAACAAGAGACAGCAGTAGAAATACTCTCACCAGCAAGCAGATAACAGTTCTAGATCTGCTGGAGAAGTAGTTTGCTATGAGTGTAAAAAGCCTGGACATATCAAATCGAAATGTCCAAATCTGAAGAAAAAAAGAGAAAAGGTACAAGAAAAAGGCAATGAAGGCCACATGGAGTAACAGTGAAGACTCAAGTAATAGTGCAGAAGAATCAAACGCAGATTCAGATGAAGCTGGTTTAATGGCAGTTTCTGATCATGAGGAACAGCATGTCTCTGCTAAGACAGATCAGGAATATCATACTGCTGATAAACAGAACAAGAGTCAACCAGAAAATGAAGATGATATAAATGAGGTAACAAGTTCTGACTCTGACTCAAGTTCTGATGCAAATGGAGATGAATATGAAAATATGTTGATATGCTTTGAAAAAGTTCATCATAAATATCGCATGCTTAAAACGAATCATATCACATTAAGAAAACAGCATGATGCATTAAGACAAGAAATTGAGCATGTAAAACAGAAAGAAATTGATGCGAAAAATGAGTTTTCAGATTTAGAAAAGAAATATATAATATTGCAAGAAAAATGTAAAGGAAAGAAAGTTTATTCATGTAATGGAAATGAAAATGAAAAGTTGCATGCTAGCACATCCAAATTTAATTATAAGAAGAAGCATGTGCATAAAAAGAAACATAAGAATAATTATTATGTGACTAATCTTTCTAGCAATTCTGTCACCTATTTTTATTGCAGCAGAAAAGGCCATGTGTCCAAATTCTGCTATTACAAGAAAAATGCTAGTTTTGGAAAATAGATATGGGTTGTTAAAAATAATGTGCATGCTGTAGCTAACTCACAAGGACCCAAGAAAGATTGGGTACCTAAATCTGTATAATTTTCTTGCAGATCTTCCTGAAGAGCTCCAAATCAGATAAATGGTACTTAGATAGTGGATGCTCTAGGCACATGACTGGGAACAGATTGAAGTTTACAAAATTAACCATGAGAGATGGTGGAAAAGTCAGTTTTAGTGATAACAGAAAAGGAAAAATCATTGGAATAGGAACAATTGGTTCAAATCCAAAGATTGAAGGTGTTTCACTGGTTTATGGATTAAAGTTCAACCTGTTGAGTATCAGTCAAATATGTGATAAAAACAGAAGAGTGATCTTTGAAAAAGATCACTGTAGAGTAAAAGATGTTGGAACAGATCAGACAGTTCTGATAGGGCACAGATCTGGAAACATTTATCAAGTCAACATAGAAGAGCTTCAAGAAAGTAATCTAACTTGCTTGATAACACAAGAAAATTTAAGTATTCTTTGGCACAAGAAGCTTAGCCACGCTAGTATTCATACCATGGAAAAACTAGCTACGAATAATCTTGTAAAAGGGCTGCCAAAGATGAATTTTGAAAAGGATTATGTTTGTAAAGCTTGCCAACTTGGAAAACAGACCAGAACTTCCCACAAACTCAAAGGAGAAATATCATCCAAGAAAGCATTGGAGCTTTTGCATCTTGACTTGTTTGGACCAATAAGTCCTTCAAGTATTGGTGGAAAAGTTTATGTATTTATTGTTGTGGATGATTATACAAGGTATACTTGGACGCTATTTCTTGCCCACAAGAGTGAAGCATTCAAGGCATTCAAAAAGTTAAGTAAGAAATTACAAAATGAAAAAGGATATATGATTACAAGTATAAGAAGTGATCGTGGAGGAGAATTTGAAAATACAAGTTTTGAAGAGTATTGCAACAGTTCTGGAGTTCATCACAGTTTTTCAACTGCCAGAACACCTCAACAAAATGGTGTAGTAGAGAGGAAGAACATAACACTTCAGGAGATGGCTAGAACAATGATCAATGAGAATAATCTTCCAAAGTATTTCTGGGCAGAAGCAGTAAACACTGTATGTTACATTCTGAACAGAACTCTTGTCATATCAGTTCTTAATAAGACTCCATATGAGGTTTGGAAGAACAGAAAGCCAAATATCAGCTATTTTCAACCATTCGGCTGTAAGTGTTTTATTTTTAATGATAAGAGTAATCTTGGTAAATTTGATGCAAAATCAGATGAAGGTATTTTTCTTGGTTATTCTTTAAATAGTAAAGCATATAGAGTTTTCAATAAAAGAACTTTAGTTGTAGAAGAATCTATAAATGTGAAATTTGATTATGCTGACATCTATACTCGAGAAAGGAGTTTTTCTGATGTTGATATAGATGAAGAAGTAATTAAAATAAACAAAAAGACTAGAGAGAAAGATCACATAGAAAAATCGTCTGATCAGCAACCAGATAGGAGGATAGATCTGGAAACCCGTCTGGGCAACTAGAAGAAGATTCACCAACGGAAAGGCAGACAGACCAACAATATGAAAACCAGACAGATCAATCAATGGAAAGATCGGCAGATCAACAGAACACGGAACAACCAGCAGAGCTGCCTAAGGACTGGAAGTTTCACAGATATCACCCAAAAGACAACCTGCTAACAGAACCATCAGAAAGAATGATGACCAGAAGAGCAATGCGTGAATACTGTGGTAATGTAGCTTTTGTTTCTCAACTAGAACCCAAAAACTTTATGGATGCCCCAAATGATGCAAATTGGATTCTTACTATGCAAGAAGAGTTAAATCAGTTTGAAAGAAATAAGGTATGGCATCTTGTTCCTAAACCATTAAATCATTCTATTATTGGTACTAAATGGGTTTTTAGAAATAAGCTTGATGAACAAGGAAACGTTGTAAGAAACAAGGCAAGATTAGTTGCTCAAGGCTACAATCAAGAAGTAGGTGTTGATTTCGATGAAACATTTGCACCTGTAGCTAGACTTGAAGCAATTAGAATTTTGTGTGCATATGCATGTTTCAAAAATTTCAAACTCTACCAAATGGATGTTAAAAGTGCTTTTTTAAATGGTTTTTTAAATGAAGAAGTTTATGTAGCTCAACCTTCTGGTTTTGAAAATTCAGAACATCCAGAATATGTTTACAAACTCAAAAAGGCTTTATATGGTTTGAAACAGGCTCCTAAAGCTTGGTACGATAGATTGAGTTGTTTTCTTCTTGCTCACGACTTTAATAGAGGAAAAGTTGATAATACACTTTTTACTAAGTATAATTCATCTCATATTTTATTAGTGCAAATTTATGTTGATGACATTGTCTTTGGTTCTACTAATATCTCTATGTGCAAAGATTTTGAATCTATTATGAAGCAGGAATTTGACATGAGTTTAATGGGTGAACTCACATTCTTTCTGGGATTGCAAATCAAACAATGCAAAAGTGGAATTTTCATTAGTCAAGTAAAGTATACAAAGGAGCTTATTAAGAAGTTCAAAATGACAGAAGCCAAGTTTGCCAGTACACCTATGAGTCCCTCAATCAAGCTGAAAAAAGATGAAAAAGGCAAAAGTGTTGATGAGAAAATGTATAGAGGCATGATCGGATCACTGCTCTACTTGACTGCAAGCAGACCAGATATTCACTTCAGTGTGTGTCTGTGTGCTAGGTTCCAATCTGCTCCAAAAGAATCACATTTATCTGTAGTAAAGAGAATTCTACGCTACTTAGTTGGAACTCCAGAGTTGGGGTTATAGTACTTAAAAAATGGTTCTTTGGATCTAATTGGTTATTCTGATGCAGACTATGCTGGGTGTAGAATTGACCGAAAGAGCACTTCTAGTGCATGTCATTTTCTTGGAAATTCACTAATCACCTGGTCCAGCAGAAAACAAAACTCAGTGGCTCTATCTATAGCAGAAGCAAAATATATTGCAGCTGGAGGAAGTGTTGCACAAGTTCTGTGGATTAGACAACAGTTAAAGGATTATGGAATTGAATTTGATCAAGTTCCAATATTTTGTGATAACACTACTGCAATCAATCTTACAAAAAATCCTATTCTGCATTCTAGGACCAAATACATAGAAATCAGACATCACTTTATCAGAGATCATGTTCAACATGGCGATATTGTGCTAGAGTTTGTTCCTACAGAACAACAGTTGGCTGATATCTTCACCAAACCTCTAAAAGAAGATCAGTTTTGTCAAATTAGAAGGAAGCTGGGCATGGGTACTGCTATAAAATAAGCTTTTTATTAAGGTACTTTTTTAATTAATAATATGGTATATTACTTTAAGTTTTCTATTAAGAAACGAAGGTTTCATGTACACTGTGGTTTGATAATTATTGTGGTACGTGGTATTTGACTATTTGACTTTTATTGTTCAGTTTTCTCTTAAAAGAAAAAGACAAAATAGTCCTTTCCTCCTGTTTTAAAACTGTCAGGGACACAAAGAAAATTTTATTTTATTTCAAGAAATTAGTTTCCCACTTCAAATCCACTTCCTGTATTTTATCCAGTGTGTTTCAGAAAAATTCTTCAGTAAAAGGAGTGGGAACAATTGAATTTCTTTTTGTTTCATTTGAAAATGCCGTGTTTCTCTCCTTGGGAAGGGAAACTGCCATTAAATGAGATGTCTTTTCATATCTATCTTCATAAATCAAATGGATTTGTTTTTTCTCTCTCTTTAACTCACTCTTTAGCTATTCTTTTCAGTTTAGTATATCATCTTCAACTTTACTTCTTAAAAATTCTGAAATCCTTCTTTCGTAAACCCTAAATCATCCTTCATATGGCTCGGTTCAAGACGAAAGCAAATTGCAAACTCTCTAAAGCCGAAGCCTCCAAAAAACCTAAACCCGTTGAATCTCCTATTAAAACTCCAAAAACCATAATCATTCCCCCAAAAGCCATTGATTGGGCTGCGACAGTGGAATTTGCCCCTGATTTGGCAAAATGGATGGAAGACCAGGGATGGAAGCGGTTTATCACATACACTAGCCCGTTCTTTTATCCGGATTTGGTGAGAATCTTTTATGGGTCCATGAAGAACATCACTGGAAATAGCTTTCAAGTTCAGTTTGGGAGTAAATCGTTCGATGTCACTCCAGGGCTACTATCTAAGGTATTTTCTCTTCGTTTGGTTGGTACTAAAACGGATAGGAAGGTTGGAACTTCAGTTATTCAAAATTTCAATAGGGAGAAATTCTTGAAAGCCACCACTGGGCTTGCAAATCCTGGAACTAACCCTCCCTCTACATGTATGGAACCCAAGTTTAGAGCACTCCACAAATACATCTGTAATTTTTTGCTACCTAGGTCGGGTAGTGCCACATTTTTTGCCACTGTGGATGACTGTCTTTTATGGCATTTCTTAAAGGGAAAATTTATTAACTTGCCTGTTCTGTTGTTCAAGAATATGTGTGATAATAAGTCTAAAGCAAGATTACCCTATGCTTTGCTGTTAAATGAGTTGTTCGTATATTGGAAAATTAATCTTGCTGATGCAACTGTGGAATTGTTGAAGAAAGGACACCTGATTTCTAGAAAATTCTTTTTAGACTCTATGGCTAGAACAAAAGCCCTAGGCAAACGAAAAACTGAGCCTGCTGTGCAACCAGTTGCCAAACGAACCCGAAGCACACCCACAAAACCTCTTCCAGAATCCTCCTCCCCTGACCTGTCTGAAAAACTTAAAGTATTCCCCCCAATATTGCCTCCTATCTAGCCAAGAATCTTCCTTTGATCATTCAAGAAGCAGAGATGGTTGAATCTGGTGATGAACAGATCAAGTCTCATTATGATGATGATAAGGAAGACACACAGATTGTAGGTGAGAGTTTTGTTGAGACCTCTGTAGAAGATAAGGAGGTAGTTAAGTAGGAAGAAGAGGAGGAAGTAGAGTATGAGGAAGAGAAGCGTAGTGCTAGTAAATCTTCTCAAGAACATGTGACAGAATCTGGCAAAGAAAAATCTAATTCAGAGACTCCAGCAGAAACTGAAAGTTCTTCTGAGGAATCCACTGCATCAAAATAGGGTAGTGGCTCCAGCAGAAAGAGTACATCTGAAACAGACTCAGAAGCAGCTCCTCAGACTGAGGCCCGGGTATTAGCTTCTGCTTCTAAGCAACCTGCTGCTCTTAAAAATCAGACTGAGCCTCCCACACCTGTTAATCATTCAGCTCCCTCCTCTGCTGCCCATCAGGTACCATCTTCAGATCCTATTCCTAAATCTGTCCCTTTCAATTTAGATGCTGAGTTGGTGGCTTTGAATGAAGAGTTGGCATCATCCCTTGGTCAGCTTCAAAAATTTCTTGCTGATGTTGCCATTACTCAACAAAAAATTGCCTCCCTCTTGTGCCGCCGCCTAGAATCACAACATCCATCCCCTTCTTCTTAAACATGTTTACGAACTGTTGTTTCCTGCTTATTGTTGTTTTGTGTTGGATATTTGGTTTAACCTTTTTTGCTGATGACAAAAAGGGGGAGAACTTATGTTTATGGTGTCTTATTGAACTTGGGTTTATGACTTTAACTCTTGTAATGTTTCTTGTAATGTTTGTGTGAAATGTTGTGCTTATGTTTCTAAAATATATGTGGATTGATATTTTGTTTTCAAACTGTTTTAATGTTGCCTTGCTAATTACAGTTCTGTTGAAAAGTTTTGATGGTGCCAGAACTGATGATATTAATTCTGTGTTAAATTCTGATATATATATATATATATATATATATATATATATATATAAATGCATCTGTTTTGTGCAAATTTATAGGGATTATACTTGTATATATACCCCTGGCATATAGTAAGGGGGAGCTTACTTATAATAACCAAGATAGACTTTTTAGCCAAAGTTTATCAAGGTTTTGTCATCATCAAAAAGGAGGAGATTGTTGGCTCAAGGCTACATCTCAATTTTGATGATAATCAAACCTTGTATAAACTTTGTATAAAATCTATTCATTTATTTCTGTTTCAGCCATTCTCCACTAAGTTATGCAAGGATCAAGTCATTTGTGCAAGTCATATGCTTGAAGATTTAAATTGTCTTGCTCTATGGAAAAGTTAGGGTACTATTTTTTTTGTAAAATCTTTTGAGGAGCTTCACATACATATTCATGCATCTTGAAAAATCTTTTCTTGCATAGAAATAATTTTCTCATGAACTAAAAATCGTATTCTGCTGTAATCAGAACGTAAGTTCTGTTGAAAGCAGAAGAAGGGTGTTTTTACCACAAATAGAAAAGTGACTTTAAAAAGAAGTTTTCTAAAAATGATCCTTTGATATTTGCCAAAACATTCTGTTAGAAATACCACAAAATGTTCTCTGAAAAGTCCAGCAGAATACTTACAAAAACTATTTTAGAAATTGACCTCTGTTCTGTCGCAGTAGAATAATCGGACAGATCAGCAGATCTGCTTTCACTAAAAGACAAAATAACGGTTAGTTTTTCAAATCAATCAGTCTGTCTTCACTCTAACGACCATATTTTGATCTGTAACGGTTATAATGTGTTTTTGGCTATAAACTGAAGTTGTTTTTTTATTTCAAAGAGGTTAGAGAAGTTGGAAATTCATTCTATCTCTTGAGATACAAAGCTTTCATCTTTTTAATCCATTTTTCACATCTTGCACTTAGTTCATTATCATCCTCCTCAACTAGATTATAGCATTTCTGTTGTAATTCTTGTGTGAGGTACTCTTTGTAAAAGATTGTGAGAGAAGGGTTGACTAGAACCTTAGGAAACTCTAGTAAGTGTTTCAATCTTTTACTTGGGAAAAAGATTGTGGGTAGAAAATACACTAGGCTTGTATATTAGCTTAATTCTTGCCTTTAAAAGAATTGTTAATGGAAAGTCAAGCTCAAGACGTTGTCTTGGGGAGTGGATGTAGGCAGCTAGGCCGAACCACTATAAATCTTTGTGTTGATCTATTTCTTCTCCTCTCTCATCTGTTTTGCTTCTAAAAAGATTTAAACTATTCTGTTCTTGAAAATTTTGGGTTGATTCAAAAGAAATTTTGAAAACCATTTCTGTTATCTAATTATATTTTACTGCAAGTTTTTAAATCTATTTTTCAAAGATTTTATTATACATTCTGTTGTTCATCACGTTGTGCACATTCCTTGCATACCCTTCTGTTCTGTTAGAATCAGAAGACTTCATCGAAACACCTGTGTCCTGTTCTGTCAGAAATTGAGCTAAATTTATAAAACACCCAATTCACCCCCCCCCCCTCTTGTGTGTCATCGGGACCAACACAAACAACATAAATGTCTCTGCCCATAGGTGGGCCAAACGTGCCAGGGTCGTGGCCTAAGTGCAGTAGCAACCTGGTGATTAACCCACCTACACATAGCTGCATCGTAGTCTTCCAATTCTGTCTAAATATACCGGCCATAATCTCATGACTAATGTTGAGCGAGGTCCCTGTTGCCATGGCCCATAGACTCCAGATCTCCGTGGTACTGACAGGCTAGGGCTTCCAGTTCTGCCCAAATAGTTGCTAGCCAAAACCCTCTGAATATATCTATACACCTGTGAAGCTAATAGAGTACTCTTAGCTATGTTATGGTCATAATGGGCCACTGGTACTGTCATCATCTCCCATGAGTGTGACAAAATAACCCTGCCCAGTACCTGTACATGGTCTCCAGTCGGAAAACCCATAATCTATGCAAAACTCCGGCGACTCATCGTATACCCTACGTCTCGGACCCAAAATGATATAGCCTTAGGATCACTATCTGATCTCAAGAACCCCCTGTACTCAAGCATAGCCAGGAACTGTCTAGTAACCTCTGGGTATGTGAGAAAGGTAGGTGTAAGGAAGTCCGTCCAGCTTATAGCTGCTAACAACATGCTGGCCTCCTCCCACATACCCATCTGCTCTAAGAATGTTCAGGATAGAAACTTACTGGACAAACACTGTGGATGACATAGCGCCTCAAATCTGCATCTCTGTGCAGTAGTCATCCATGCTGGAGGTGGAATATCTGCTGGTTCCCTAGGTGGAACGTGTTGTGGGGGCATCCTGAAAAAATTTAAACAATTATTTATTTATATATTTTTTCGAATACTCCCTAAATGCCTAGGGGTGTTTTTTGGGATAACCTTCGCTGCCTGATATTTCCTGCAAAATTGTGTGCACAGGAATATATACAAAAGATTGTGTGTGTATATTTTAAAATTTATATACGGATGTTTGCAAAATGACTGTATGACATGAAATGCATGCAAAAATGGATATACCACGTCGTCCATTGAGGATGTGGCTCGGTGGCTCACATTGTTTGATACCCCCAAAGATCTAGAAAAGTGTCATCTTGGCTTTAAGGACTCTGACCCATAACCTTTTCTGGGAGACCCGTCCGGTGTGCATCTTTTGCCCCCCCCCCTCCCCCCAACGATCATACGCCTTTTGTTATGCACTATACAGTATCTTGCCCCTAAGATTCTGACTCATGTCCTGAATTATGCATTATCTGCCTAAAGGAAGATCATCCAAGGTAATGTTGCCTTATTGCTCCAGGCATCGGAAGTCATTCATTAAAGGTAGTGCGTCCCTCATGGATTTTCACACTAGCTTTTCTTCGTGGGAAATGCGTCCCTTTGGGGATTTTCACATAACCCTATGCCTTATTTTTGCCTGCCTGAAATAGACCCAACCCAATCTAGCGGCTTTTATTCATTTTATTTTTGTAGGATAGACTGCCTGTTTCTAGGTTTTCACCCTGCCCTTTGGCCTCACTTTTGCTTACGGTTTTCATCTTTAACGGCCTTCTTTTTTTTTGTGAAGGGTATGGCTGTAAGAAAAGTCGAAGCAACTATCAGAGCCCCCTTCTGGAGCGATCAGCGGTTATTCATTGAGGCATTTTCTTCCCAGACAACGGTTGTATTCGTTTGCCTCTCTCGACGAGGATATTGCTAGATTAGGCGAGGCCGCAGATAAAGATGTCAGCTTCATGGGCTCCTAGCTCCCCTTTGTGCTGTGACTCTGGATGGTTCTTTAGGATGTGTTCCGTTGTGTGGGCTTCACGAGGCTACCTTCTATATTACTGCCAGCTGTGTTCAACAATTCGGAGGGATTCAAGATGTTGTGAGGTATATTCTATCCTTTCTAGGTGGCCCTTTATCTTTGAATTTTACCTCCAGATACAATAGTCTCTAGGCACAACTGCCGGTGAAGGCTGTTGCTCCTTCTGTCAGGGATTGCTCCTTTGCTTTCACTAGTGTATATAAGAGAAGGGTACTTAGCCCCGCGGTTGATAATAGGACCCATCGATTTAGGCATCTGGACAGCGGGAGCGGTAGCAAAGCATAGTCATTTAGATTTTATACATTCAATAATGAATAATGTTTCTCTTTTTATAAAAGAACTAGAAGATAATGAACACATGAGTTGAATTGCCTTTGTTTTATATATTTGCAAAGATTGCGTGCATTTCAGTATCATTTCTCTATACATGATCACTATTCAACATAGATTCAAAATGCAAACTTACATTCAATCTCAGAGTAGATCTCGTAAGCATCCAACTCCTGTTTCCAATCAGTCCTCTCGGGTTTTCTTGATTGGATATTTTCTCTCGAGCCTCTAATTTTTGCCCGGAATGCCTTTTTTCGATTTTTACCCTAACAAGGTGCCCATTTTTAGCAAGGCTGCATTTTTTCGATTTTTGACTCGCAGGGCTTTTATTCTCTTCTTTTGATTTTTAGTCTTTGGTTATGGAACCTTTTACATCTGTCGATGCTGATTAGTTCTTCGAACTTGTTTCCATCGCTATCTGTCGGAATCGCTGCTCTCTTGGGCAATAACTTCTTAAGAACAAATGGGCCTTCATATGTTGACTTGAAATTTACCTCATCTGTCTGGGATACTCAGACTCATTTGTTTAAAGACTAAATCTCTCTCTTTTAGTGCGTGCTTTCTGACTTTTTTTGAATGATCGAGCAAGTTTTCTCTAATAGATCTGTCTACGATAATAAGCCCGCAACCTGTTTTCATCTGATATATTTATCTGCTGTTACCGTTGCTGCACCCAGTCGGCTTCTGGAATCTGGGCTTCCATGACTACCCTTAAAGATTTGAGCTCTACTTCAACCTGCAGTACTACTTTCGTCCCATATACCAAGGAATAAGGCGTGGCTCCTATAGAGGTTTCTACGGTGGTTCTCTAGCCTCAAAGTGCAAAAGGCCATTTCTCTACCCAATCTCTATAGTTTTGAACCATCTTGGCCAAGATTTTATTGACATTCTTGTTACCAGCCTCTACTGCCCCGTTAGCTTGAGGGTGATATGGAGGAGACTTGTGATGCTCGATACTATACTTCTAAAATCGCTTCCTAGTTTCAGTCATAAATTGCACCCCATTATTAGACACAATATGATGCGAAAGACTGTATCAAATTCTTGTCAATAAACTTGGCCATATCCACATATTAATTCTTTTCCTTCCTCTTTTTCTTTCTCTCTTTTTCTTTGTTGTTTTTTTTTTACACACACACACACACACACACACACACACACACACACATATATATATATATATATATATATATATATATATATATATATATATATATATATATATATATATATATATATTTTTTTTTTTTTGGGGACAAGCTTTGTTGAAATCCTGATAGTTTACACATACACATATTTCTCTTCTTAATTTTTTGGGGCAGCATTGGTGTAGATACCGGGTCCTGAGACGGCTTAGACCGAAGTTACCTGATGATGAAAATGATGCTCGTTCACGGGCGAATAGATAAATGGAAGTGATGGTTTCCTCGAAAAAATATTTTTCATTTCACTTTATTTAAAAAAATAGGATGATTTGAGTTTTGGGGGCCTGTGGGTGAAGCCCATCTCACCCATGTGAGATGGAGCCTCACGTTGGTGAGGCCCATCTCATTTGGGTGAGATGCTGCCTCACCACGTGAGGCCCAGCTCACAGGTGAGGAGCTCCTCTCACCTGCTGTCTCACGTGTGCTCCTCTTGAGCACGTTTTTCTTCCGTTTTTCAGGGAGGTTTGGTTGAAAAGTATTGCTTTACTTGGAATTTGGTAGGAAAAACAACGAATCCTATCAAATAGCATTTAAAGAGTTAGAAAAAAAGGAGAGAAGGAGGAATTATTAGAGAGAGGAACGAAAAAAGAGGACAAAAGAAAAAACACATAAAACTTTGAGAGGAAGAAAACAATTCTGGTTTCTCGAAAGGCATTCTCAGATTGTTTCTTAAGCTCAGGAAATCAATCCTTGAGTGGGAGATCCAATCACCTTTTATTTTTATTTTTAACGTAAACTTTCACCAAAGAGTTTTAGAGTCTCTGATTTAACTTCAGTTTCAAGAAATCAACAAGGAAACCAAAACTTTTCATTTGCATATCAACGATCAATATCTAAGGGTAAATACTTACTAGCCATCTCTTTTCCTTTACTTTCTTTCTCTCTTCTTCTTCTTTCCTTCTTTCTCTTTACTTCTTTTCTTTGTTTTGTTGAACCAGTAAGTTCTATTCTCTGTATATTTTGTATATATTATTGCTTGATCTTATTAACCCTTGGATTGTGTGTTTGTGGTTATCATGAATATATTAGCATGTTAGTTGTAGTATCTTGCATGTTTCGATCTTATTTTGGCAAATCTGATAGCCTGTTCTTCCTCCTCTGTTCACCTCTATTTTTTCGTTTCTTTGAGTCAGTGATTTTGTTTTGCTTGAATTTTGATTCCCGATCGGATTTTGTTCTTGTTTTTACTTAGATTGTGGTTTGCCCGATCGGATTTTGTGTTTCTCGGTCAGATGGCGTCGTGTTCCCCCGTGACCGACCGGATTTTGCATCGTTTTTCCGATCGAAATTGCTGCGCATCGCACGACTCATGCGAGGCGTTCACGAGTCGTGAATGTATTGCATAACTTCACGACTCATGAAGATCACTCACGAGTTGTGAGTGCGCTTCACGACTCGTGAAGAGCACTCACGAGTCGTGAATGCATTTCCATTTCAATTTGCATTTCCATCATTTTGGGACATCTTTTGTCATTTAGTCTAGCCATTCTTCACGTGATTCTCTTCTTTATTTACTTTAAGTTTTCATCACTTTTAGCCATTTTGTCTTCTTTTGAATTATTATTTCATTTTATTCCGTTTTATTATCTTAGCTTAACCTAATTAATATTAATATTTTATATTAATATATTTTCAAATGTTATTATCATTATTATTTTATCAATATATCTCTTATTATTATTATTATTATTATGCTAGCATGATTTATTTTTAATCTATCCCACATGTAAATTGCTTGCATATTAAATTGACATGTCTAATTTAACCTATTTTATATCATACAAATTTGTTAATTATTTTTGCATGTTCTCTAGCTTTATATTTATTTGATTAATTTTTTGAAATATTACTAATATTTTTAATGTCATTTTTTGTTGTTTTGTTGTATTGAAAATTATTTATCTTCGCGAGTTGCATTCGTGCTCGGGTCGGAGGACCGGAAAGTTAAATACTGATGGATTACGGGAAAAATTATAACATATATAATTTAATGCGTAGAGGTAACATTAAATAATGATACCTACCTCTTGTAGCGCAGAAACTCGTTGTGGAAGCGTCTACCAAGATTCCGTTTGTTTTTTTTCACTGGTCCGGCTTTTACTCACTCGGGGTAAGAACAGTTAGATCACAATCTAAATGCCCCTGAAAATTAAGACAGAAAACTTGTGAGTGGGAACGAGCAGCCTTGCGGCGCACTACAAGAAATCAGGGGAATAGAGACGGAAAATAGAGATGGAATTCCGTCTCTAATTGAAAATAGAGACGGAAAAATTCCGTCTCTATTTTGGCCATCTCTAAATTTAGAGACCAAAATTTTCCGTCTCTATTTTTAGAGACGGAAAAAATTTCCATCTCTAAAAATAGAGACGGAAATGTCTTTCCGTCTCTATTTTTATAGACGGAAAACCCGTTTTCGTCTCTATTTTTAGAGACGAAAATTTTTTCTGTCTCTAAAAATAGAGACGGAAAACTCGTTTCCGTCTCTATTTTTAGAGACGGAAATAATTTTTCCGTCTCTAAATTAAATACATATTTTTTTTAATATATTATTAACTATATCTTTTAGTTATATTTAAATGTATTTTCCGTCTTGAAAGCTATTTTCAATACATAATTTTTTTAAATAATAAAACTATAATTGGCAAAATTATATATAATAATATTAATGAAACAAGTATTAAATAAAAATTAAGTAAAATAAATAAAAGTATAAATAGTAATGTATTATTATATATATGTAATAAGACTACAAGCAAAAGTACTTGAAAAGTGTATTAAACAGTACTAACTAAGACGGAGGTGACTGTGGACGATCAGTCGGCGGTACACGAACATTTTGGGCAATGAATTCCTCTAGCCTACCAATGCGGTCCATTAAAGTGTCGTCTGTGCCGGGAAGCTCAATAACCTCATTTGTAGTCGCAGCAAGTCTACTCGCCATTGCCGTAGAGGATGAAGCAGCATGCGAATAACAAGTATTTGCATAAGAGCCCAAGCCGAAGACCCGTCCACGGCGGTCCCTACCACCAGCTGCGTCGTAATATACTCTTGCATGATCAACATTACCACCATCTGCCTCCTGACTCTGAAGACCCTCTAGTACCCGTTCCTATAATGAAAATTAATCGAATGTTATTTAAGAGTAATCTAAAACTAAAAACATATAGAAATTAAGTTTAACAATTTTAAAAATCATACATGAACTTGTCTAGCTCGATCGCTGACGAATGTGACACCGTCATGATTTCGCGTATGTGTATGCATAAATATCTCATGAGGGTACGGTACTCTGCCCATTCTAGACTCCTGTAAATAAATTATAGGTCAACAATATTTGAAATTAACGTTCCTTAAAATTGTATCAAAATTAATATGAAAAAAGCACAACAATACTCATATATGTTAATATATTAATACTAAGCGAAAATAATTCTAACTCAAAAAACAATAACACTTGGCCATAGATTTAAAAAAATTCGGCAGAGTTTTCCCTTAATTTGTAACAAACTCCCTGCTTAAAAAGCATGAAAATATATATAGAACTGTATTATCCACAATTAAAATCCTTTTCAAACTCCTTACACAACATTTTTCCCATCCTCCTTCATGCAATGAAATATTTAGCCTATTATCAAGATGTGATGTATTGCAATCTCAAAAAACAATAACACTTGGACATAAATTTAAAAAATTTCGGCGGAATTTCCCCTTAATTTGTAACAAACTCCCTGCTTAAAAAGCATGAAAATATATTTATAACTGTATTATCCACAAACAAAATCCTTTTCAAACTCCTTACACAACATTTTTCCCATCCTCCTTCATGCAATGAAATATTTAGCCTATTATCAAGATGTGATGTATTGCAATCTCAAAAAACAATAACACTTGGACATAAATTTAAAAAATTTCGGCGGAATTTCCCCTTAATTTGTAACAAACTCCCTGCTTAAAAAGCATGAAAATATATTTAGAATTGTATTATCCACAATCAAAATTCATTTCAAACTTCTTACACAACATTTTTCCCATCCTCCTTCATGCAATGAAATATTTAGCCTATTATCAAGATGTGATGTATTGCAATAAAAAATAGCTTGTATAAATTAAGATGTATGAATACTTACGAGTCTGTCAGCATGCTCCCGATGGGTCAACGTTCCTCCAGTGTGTATAGAAATGCTAACTCCCTCTGGCCCGCCCATCCTATTAGTAGAATTCCGATCGGCAATTGTGAGGGCCTCCGGTGATGACCAGTACTGCAACCAATGTGCCCAAATTTCTTCATTTAAGTACCGTGGTCGTCGACCCTTTTTGTGCAGGTTGTTAAGCCTGTCCTTGTAACGTACACGAGCACGTTTCTCCCAAACAGTGTAGACTAGGTGATCAACCGAGGAATCCCAATAAAAAGCTTTCTGAGAAATATACAACAAAAAGAAAAAAGTTAAGCGTAATGTATGTATTTGTACAATACATATAAAATTTAAATAATACATGAATTAAGGTGCAATAATTAGAAATAAATAATTTAATTTAATTACCCGAAACTCTTCAAAATAAAACATTTTTGTCTCATGAGATATATTCTTCCATAAAAAACCATTGAGTTCCATTCTCTCCTTAAATGTGCGAGCCATGGAGCGGGAGCAAACACCAGATGGACGGAAGCTAATAGACAACATAAATATAATAAATTGTAAGAAATGCAGCATATCCTATATAATAAATAGAAATACGAATGTTAATAACTCACTATTCTCCTTCAATGACAATATAAATCCGTCCATCCACACCAACTGATCCGGGCAAAGGGCCTTCAACTGTATCAGGATATCTCTGAGATGCCTCAGACGGAATCTCTGTACGAGGCGCTGCAGCAGATGATGTACCAGCAGGATGAGATGGGCTTGGATACGTCGGGGGTGTAGATTGAGCAGCAGTATGCGGAGGTGCAGAAGCATGAGACGATCCATCACCTTGACTAACTGGTGTGGATAATGACGAACGCACCCTAGGTGGTAAGATAGCACCAGTCCTTCTCTTGTGATGCATTTTTTCCCTGAATATATTATTGAACAATATTATACATAATCATAATTATATGTGGCAATAATACATATATGTGTCATTTGTAAATTAAACCAAACAGAAAGTATTAAATGATATGCGGGTCATATGGATCATACTCACGTGGTCAAAAAATTATTCGCTATCATCACTTAAATGTAATTCATTATCACTATCGTCTTCATTTTCTGAATAATTAGAATCAAATTCGCTTTCTAATTCAGATGTAGACCTGGATTCCTCGTCCGATGCAATATCAACCATTTCATTGTCGACATTGTTCAAAGGCTCATTATCTTCATATGGCATGCTTTCATTTATTTCATGACTCGCCACTTCATCTTCCTGAAAGGCTTCACTTTCAATTCGTTTATTTTGTCGATTAGCTTTCATTTCAAATAAGCCTCTCAGTTTTACTTTGCAAACTGCCAACCACTCTTTCTTATCTCGCCTTAGGCTAGGAAACGGAAGATAATACACCTGAATCGCTTGCATGGCCAACACAAAAGGTTCAAAATTAGGAAGTCTTCTTCTTTGATTTATCTCAACCAAATTGTATGCGTTTTGCACTTTTGTTCCAATATTAAGCGTTGGATCAAACCATTCGCACTTAAATAGCACACATTGTTTTATTGGCAAGGCGGGGTATTCAATTTCCAATATCTCTGTAATTTTGCCGTAATAATTCATCAATTCACCTTGAATGCAAACTCCACTATTTGTAGTAGCCTTGTTATGACCATGAGATTGCGTATGATATTTGTAGCCGTTCACAAAATAAATCGGATAAGATTTAACAGTACGCAATGGTCCCTTCGCAACATCAGATATGAAATTATTTTCAATTGTATGCGTCGATGCCTACATAATGTAATTGCATTTAGTCATTTAATCAATTCACGAAATACAATATATGTCTTAAATATATTTGAAGTTAACACTTACATATGTCTTGAACCATAAATGAAAGTGCTTTTCGACTTCCTTATGTATGTCATTTTGTGTTATATGTGGCATAAGCTCCTTTAACCATTCCTCATATAAACTGCATCGGACAACATAACTTACATATGATATTGAACCATTATTAAATAAATATTCGCCTAGTCAAACAAGTAACACTTACTGCACAAATGGTTGAATTTCTTGGCAATTAAGTAAGATATAACCATGTGCAGCCTCCAATTCCTCATCTGTCAGCATTCTTCTGGTAGAACGTCCGTGTAATCGACCAGGATATGTGAAAATAGCTAAATTTCCATCATGCGTACTTGTTTAGCATCCGTCGTCATTACTAGGAACCTTGCGGCGTCTTGTGCTGACGTGAGGCTCAAAGTAATGAGAACAAAACGTACTAGCTTCTTCAACCAAGTACGCATTGCATATTGAGCCTTCTACTCGTGCTTTATTTTTGACATTTTTTTTCAAGTGATACAGATACCTACATGATAAATTGTGGCTAGTTAATAATAAATTACCAAATTAATCGACCGTATGTATATCAAAGATTTAGTTTTACCTTTCGAAGGGATACATCCATCTATATTGAACGGGTCCTGCCATTTTGGCCTCATGTGCTAAATGTATCGGTAAATGCTCCATAATGTCAAAAAAGCTCGGAGGAAAAAATCCCTCTAATTTGCAAAGTATGACTGCAATTTCATTCTCGAGTTTTCCCATGTCAGCCATCTTTATCTCAGACGATGTCAAGTTTTTGAAAAATATACTTAACTCAGTTATAGCTTCCCAAACTCTCTGTGGCAACAACTCGCGAAAAGCAACTGGCATCAACCTTTGCATGAATATATGGCAATCATGGCTTTTCATTCCGAACAATTTATACTTTCTCATGTCAACACACCTTGCTAAATTTGAAACATAGCCGTCTGGGAACTTTATGATTCGCAACCATTCGCACAAAACTTCCTTTTGCCTTTTGTCCAAAGTGTAACACGCTTTTGGATACTTGCCCGTTCGGGAATCTTTGTCTAATTCACTTCTTTTGCAATACAATTTCAAGTCAGCACGCGATTTTGCATTATCTTTGGTCCTTCCTTCAATATTCATTATCGTGTTGAATACATTTTCGAAGATATTTTTTTCGATATGCATCACGTCCAAATTATGCCGTATCAAATTTGATTTCCAATAAGGCAAATCCCAGAATATAGAGCGTTTTCTCCAACCAAAGTTTTTGGAAATGCTACTGTTGAGTTCTTCAGCCTCAAGTTCTGTTACTTTCAGCAAACCCAATTCATCAATCTCTTGTAGGATTTCTTCACCCGATCTATTAGGTGGAGGGGGAGCATGGACAACTTTATTCTTAATGAATTTGTGTTTATTTCGTCTAAATGGGTGATTTGGAGGAAGAAATTTCCTGTGACTGTCAAACCACGAAATTTTACACCCATTAGTCAAATAAAAAGCACCTGAGTCGTTGCCACAGTAGGGACAAGCTAACTTTCCCGCTGTGCTCCAACCTGATAGCATAGCATATGCAGGGAATCGCTAACTGTCCACATCAAAGCTGCTCTCATCATAAAATTCTGTTTGCGTGACACATCATATGTTAAGACACCGAATTCCCATAATTGCCGCAATTCAGAAATCAATGGTTGCATGTATACATCAATTTTCTGCTTTGGATTCTTCAGGCCCGGCACAATTGCTGTTAAAAACATGTAAGCCTCATTCATATACATCCATGGAGGCAAATTATAAGGAACTATTATTATTGGCCATGATGAATATTGTTGTCCTGATTGCCCAAATGGCTGAAAACCATCAGTGCTTAGACCCAATCTAACATTTTGACTATCGGCAGCGAAATCGGGGTGAATATCATTAAAATGCTTCCATGCAACTGCATCTGATGGATGGCTCATTACTCCATCTGCCTGTTCATGTTCATCATGCCATCGCATGTGATATGCAGTAACATCGGATGAATATAGCCGCTGAAGTCTTGGAGTAATAGGAAAGTAATACATCCGTTTCCATGGTACTAATTTTTGCTTCCTATTACCACTAATCGACTTGAACCTTGGTTGATTACAAAATTTGCAATCCATTAAATCCACATCATCTCCCCAATAGATCATACATCCGAGTCGACAGCAATCAATTTTTTCTACGGGCAAACCCAGACCCCTAAGCAACTTCTTCATATCATAAAAACTTTCAACCATTTGATTGTCCGATGGCAACGATTCATTGTACCAAGCTAGTATTTCATTTAAACTCCGATCAGAAATATGACCTTCAGATTTAATGTTCAATATTCGAGCTACGGAGCTTAACTGTGTCATACTATCACATCCTTGCCATAATTCCCGGTCAGCAGCATTAAGTAAGTCGAAAAAATTTTTTGCTGTTGGGTTCGGTTCCTCTTCTTCATTCCCAACAAAATTGGGTTGAAAATTATTTCCCGCTGCATCATAAACCATTTGGGCATAAGGATTTTCAGGTGCAAAAACATTGTTTGCCATCAAATTTCCTTCCCCACCATGCAACTCAGATTCAACCATCTCTGGTGCAAATTCCGAATGCACTTCAGCTTCAACTATATTCGGCCCAAATTCCGAACTTCTGGACGTGCTACCTATTATTGGTTCTCCATGCCTTGTCCATTCAAAATAATTGGGCACAAATCCCTTCTTCAGCAAATGTAGATGCACCTCCTCCGTAGGTAGATAACACCTATGTTTACACTTTTTGCATGGACATCTAATTTTCAAACCGTCCATATATGCAGGCTGAGATCTTGCATACTCAATGAAATATTGAACGCCTTCAGCAAACTCAAGATTAATGAAACCATCAGGCGTTAGTCTTCTATACATCCAACTTCTGTCTAAATTATTCATTATTGTTAAACTGTAGTGCAATAATCAAAAATACATAATTAGTACAAAGCATTCCAATTCTCATAATTAAATTCAATTCTATTATATAATCTATTTCTTCAATCAATTTAATGCATAATTAGTTATGCAATAAGTTCTCACATCTAATCCACGGTAAATATTTATTATTATCAAATTCAGTTTGATATCGAAAAACTGACCTTTCGTCATATACCAGTCGGTCAGGGAGCTAGGGGGCAGGGGATAGAAAAAACGCGTGATGCGAAACTGATCAGCGGTCGATACCGATAACGGCGGGGTACATGAAACAAGATATATAATTTCATTTAAAAAAATTACATTTACGCTGACAACTATATATAATTGAATTCATACATGACCATTTGATATACAAATAATTTTATTATTATTATTCAATATTATTTTATAATCAAATAACTCTTATATTTATGTTAGACTTGTTGAAAAAGTTTAGGTGTGAAAGCAGATGATTAAGCAATAAAAAATTGATTGTATCTATAATATTCCACAATAAATGATTGGACCACTCAAGTAGTTGGAACAGCCATAGATATAAATCTCAGAGGTCCTTTCATTAATCTAATTGGGACCCAAACATTCATATTTATTTCACGATAAAATAATGTTAATCCACCACAGGAACATGCATAGATATATACTTCATAGGATCTTTCGTCCTCTTATCTTCTATAGCTTCCATATATATCATTATCATTCTTCCTGTGTAATCTAAACAACAGATTAACAAAAGTCTACTATGAACTGCTAACTGCAAGAACATTAGATAGTTGCTACGCCAACCAAATGCTTCAATATTCATACAAGTCACTGATTGTTTGGATAAACTGCAACTAATGAAAACTGAAATTAAATAACGTAACAACTGCTACATGCATTTGACCCTCTCACATAGTTGTTACATGCATTTGACCCTCTCACATCCATGCCGTGATCGAAGAATCACCAATATATAAAATTTCATTTAGGCAAGGTAATAGAAAACTTTAAGTAGGAGTCTCTTCAAATGAGCAATTTTATAAAAACATAACTAGAAAGTCTCAAATGGGTAGCAGGAATAGAGGTATGAAAATCGTGGTTAATTGAAATTGTACATCATAAAATTGTATCCATTTAGAAGCAAAAGGCAGAAATGACCCAAAGTTTTCACTCCAACTGTTACCACTCAGCACTGCCTATAATTCATCTGCTGTTAGTGCCAATGTTGTTATTCAATAAACACCAAAAAAGCAAAATGTACTTTTCTGACTCACATGAAAACTAAATGCACTAGACCAGCTCAAAACTCTAACACACTTACATACAACCTCCCATAATTCAAAGTCGAGCTGGATTTATGAAAACAAACTTGCCAACCAAACGTCTTTTTTTTTCCTTCATTCTAGAATATTCTTCCCTGTGCAGGTTGTTCACATAGCCTCAAACAAACACATTGAGAAAAACAAACATCACAAACTAATGGAGACAATCAAATTTAGATATTATATACAGAAAAAATTGAAGTACTTTTCAGATGAACTAATAGCCATTCAATTAATAAGCTCGAGCTCAACCATAGCTCCACATTCCTGACCTAAAATTAGTTCATGATTGCAAAAAATTTAAACTTCTAATTGGTTCTATAAACAAAAAGAGATACCAATCAAAGTTACAATCTTCTTTCAACACCACTAAATTAAATTCATACAACTATATGGCAACACCAATAAAATGTTAAAATTCATACAACTATATAAAATTTCTATGAATTTTTGAAATTACAACACATAATTAATCTACATTTTAAGTATAATAATTTAAAAAAAAAAAACTTATTACCTGATGATGCAGAACTGGCCGGAGGAGGAACACCGGAGCAGACGACAGGCCGGAGAACAACGCCGGCGACAACTCGTCGGGGGCAAGGGGACCGGACGGCGATGGGCAACGTACAGGGGGCAGCGGAATAGGAGGAGAAAGGGAAAAGAAAGAAGAGGGGAAAAAAAGAAAGAGGGGGGAAAACGCTTACCTCACTGGCTTCTAATCGACGACGGCGGTGGGAACAAACACCGGATGGACGGCTCGGGCAACGGAGGGAGGAGGCAGCGAATACAGGGAGCAGAAAGGAGAGGGGAAAAGAAAGAGGGAAAAAAGAAAGGGAATTAGGTCTAAAAACCCGAAATTTAGAGACGGTATTAAATTTCGTCTCTATTTAGAGACGAAAATCGTCTTTCGTCTCTAAAAATAGAGACATAATGACTTTTCCGTCTCTATTTAGAGACAAAAAATATTTTCCGTCTCTATTTAGAGACGAAAAATTCATACCGTCTCTAAATAGAGACGGAAATATTATTCCGTCTCTATTTTTAGAGACGGTATGAATTTTCCGTCTCTATTTAGAGACGGAAAAATCATTTCGTCTCTATTTAGAGACGGAAAAGTTATTCCGTCTCTATTTAGAGATGGAAAAACTATTCCGTCTCTAAATACCGTCTCCAATTTTGGCGGGAAAAAATCTCGCCATATTTAGCGACCAAATTTAGAGACGAAACTAATTTCGTCTCTAAATAGAGACGGAGAGAAATTTCCGTCTCTAAATAGAGACGGAAATTTCTTTCCGTCTCTATTTAGAGACGGAAATTTCTTTTCGTCTCTATTTAGAGACAGAATTCATTCCGTCTCTATTTTTGATTTTTCTTGTAGTACGTTTTCTCGTTACCGAATTATGAGGACCTCACCTCTATTTATAGAGATCCTAAAAGCTAGAGTCCTAACTCTAGTTTAACTCAGACTCCTTCTGAGATAGGATTTGGTAATTTTAATCAGATTAAATAACTTAATTTAATCTGAATTGGACCTTTATCCAAATTAGAGTCATGGGCGTATCCAAACTCTATCAAAGACCATCAAATTTAGGGTTTGCAGCTTAATTATTGTGTTTATTTTCATTTATATTATTTTTATGTTTTGTATGTAAAATATATTTTTAATTATCCGTATTAAAGAAAATCACGTTTTTATGATAATTAATAATTTGGGGTTTTATTAATAAAATGGACCAATGTCTTATTTTAGCTAATAAAAACTCACTTTCAAATGGAGAACTAAGTTTTCTTAAAATGGGATACCTCATTCCGGTTTTCCTCAATCAATACCACAAAAATGGTTCTCCAATTTTTAAGTTAATAAAAAGGAACCAATGTTCCTAAAATTTAATGAATAACCCGATTTATGTATGTTGTATTTTAATTCTCTTTATGTGTTTATTTATTTATTTTTATTTATTTCTTTATTCATTTGGGAGATTATTCTGTCCCATTTTTATTTCTATTATTTATTTTAGGGGATTGTTCTGTCTCATTTTTATTTTGTAATTTACTTATTTACCGCTTTATTTATCGCTTTTCTATGTGAATGGATGCGCTTTAAATTTATTGCATAAACGCGTGAGATGAGGGATAGAATTTTGATTTTTTAAAAACTCACTTATTAACTTAAGTCATTAATAAGAGTGAAGTTCCGAACACCTTCTTTGATTTAGACCAATAGAGGTTAGAGACCTTTCCTAGTTTCTTGTAAACTGGGTGGCGACTCCAAAATACCTCAAAAGGTGCCTAAAGGCATTATGGGTCTAGATCCTCCTTTCCAATGTTCTATTGGAAAGGAGGCATCCAAGATGACTCATGATGCTCAAGATCAAAAAGACACGAACCAATCTCTCGAGCCCTAAAAGCGGGTTCAAAGAGGGCCTTGCTGGTTCCGGTGCGCGTCACAGTGGTGACTCCGCTGGGGACGGTGATCGAAACTTTGCATCGAAAGTGACTTAAGTTAAAATTATAATTGAGTTAGTAAGGATCAAAAATTTCATTTCTAATCGAAATTGCATTGCATACATTAGAGCATTAGAGTTATGATAGTTGGTCCTTATTTTGCCCCAGTGCGTTCCTAAAACACGACCCTACTTTCACTCATTGTAGGGAAGTGTTCGGGATAATCACCAGCCCAAGCCTTGTACCATCAAATGGTATATCAAATGGAGGCCCGATTGGTCGCTATGCTCGTCATGAGCTAGACCCGTTGGCAGGGACCATGCTTGGGTAGACCTAAAGTAACACAACCTTTTGACCAAAATCCATGTAATGGCAATAGATACTTCCACTAGGTGAAATGTACCATAATATTGCGCTTGTTATTTGAGCCGTCATATATTGAACAAAAACAATTAAATTAAATGGTCTTTCATCAAAGGTTTTCATGCCCCGGTGGGCCCATCTTAATTTAGTTGAATTGTTTAAATACATAATGGCCAAACACCCATACGTATGTACATTAGGCAAAAGTTGTCATGCTGTCAGTTTTTCACCATGCACTATTCGTGTCCAACGGGTTCCCTGTTAACCCTTGGATAAAGCCCATTTAGGAAAGAGACCGCACTACCCCGCATGTGGGAGAAATAAGGTTGGAAGGACCTATCTGTTTGCATGTGGTTATGGATGCTGCACAGCATGCTTGTGCATCACATGTCATTCATGCATGTCAAATAAAAAAAAATAAAAACAAAGAACATACATTTTATTTTGTGTACATATCTTTTCGTCTGCATATTTTTCACATGTACATATCATCTTGCATGCATCACATTTTCACTCATCGAGGACCATCTGCATAACACGACCATGCACTGCATTTCAGTCATGCATCATTCTAACAATCTAATTTTTTCAGCCATCATAGATTCATCCAAGTGGATTAGAGGTCCTGACAATCGACTAGTGAGGACAGACTCGCCCTTTGGATTGCTAGAAGTAGTGCTTGGTTGGGATTCTGAGTCACTCTCAACGACTAATGAATCATCTTTGACGGCAGAAGAGACAGGGGCAAGTCGAACCGCTTGCTGGCGGGGAGGCTAACCTCACTGGAGCTACTGCCCGTCCACCCGTTAATGAAAATGAAGCTGCTGTGCCTGTTGAGCCAAGAAGGACAAGGGTCCCTAATCTCGATAAGGATTTTATGGTGGAAGATGAGGCCGAGGAGGTAGTAGCCCACCAAGTTGTGAGAGGTAGGGTACCCAAAGTGGAGGATGAGGCCCTGAGAGGGATGATACAGCAGATTGAGGCGATCACCCGTATGTTATCAGCTAGAAGAGGGATCAACCACGAGGACAGAGATTTGGGGGATGAAGAGCTACTGCCTCAAAAGTTTAAGATGCCTGAGTTGCCGAAGTTCGATGGTACTTCGGACCCATCTGTGCACATTAAGCAATACACCCTAGTGATGAAGGGCACAGGGCTGACTAAGAGGCAAAATGTGGAATATTTCTACCTCAGCTTGGTGGATCCGGCAGTAGACTGGTATCATGGGCTGGACAGGAGATCCAAAGAGGACTGGGACCTTCTGACTGATGAATTCATAAGGCAGTATGACTACAACACTAGAATGGAGGTCACCCTGAAAGACCTTGAACTTTTACAGCAAAGGAGCAACGAGTCATTCCATGAATATCTCACCAGGTGGAGGAACAGGGTAATGGAGATGAAGCGAAAGCCTGACACTGCTGACCAAATCAGGCTATTTATCAAGAACTCCTGTCCTTACTTGAGGGATTTGCTCAGTTTTAAGGGGCTCAGAGATTGGGAGTCGCTTAAAGACATTGCTGTAGAGGCTGAGGGGGCTTACCTGGCAAAGAAAGCAAACCAGAATAACTTTCCTGGGAAGAACTTTGGGAACTAGTCTGGATACAGGTTAGGTGGGGCTGGAAGCAGTAATAGAAATGGAAAGGCAGCCGAGGTAGCAGCTACAGAGGTAAGATAGGGTCAGAGGTGCTACTCTAACTTGGGCCGCTCTTTATCCTGGGTATTGGAGAGACTGATGAAGGAGGGTAAGCTACGACCTTTAACGCCTAGGCCAGCTAGGGATCAGGGACAGCCAGGATATAGAGATGACCAGTACTGCGCCTATCATCAGCACACTGGACACCTAATGGATTACTGCTGAACTCTGAGGAATAAGGTCCAGGATCTCATTGACACCAAACAAATCACTGATCCCGAGAAAAGAGAGAAGAAGAAGAAGACAGGTTATAATGTCGTCCCTCCACCAAATATGTGATCGAGCCTGGTCCACCTGAGTGGCACATTTTGCAAGAGCAACATCGAGATACTGTGTTTTTTTGTAAATGCTTCTTTATTTTAAGAACTCCTTGTGACAATTTGGTTATTTTAATATGATGAACGATTTTTGCGTATTTGTATGGCGTTTCTGATGATTTTATTTCTTATGATCACGATACATTGATTTATTTTTGACATTAACCTAACTAATACGACTGCATTTAATCTCGAAACTTTGGGGAATCCAAACAAAATCTTGATAGTATCTGGTATA
The DNA here is from genome assembly GCA_947683425.1 of Excoecaria cochinchinensis. Classification (NCBI taxonomy): domain Eukaryota; kingdom Viridiplantae; phylum Streptophyta; class Magnoliopsida; order Malpighiales; family Euphorbiaceae; genus Excoecaria; species Excoecaria cochinchinensis. The sequence continues at coordinate 2,681,194 of CANTUQ010000037.1, forward strand.
ACTCCTGAAGAGAGAATAATTTTAAAAGATAATGATAAAATTAAAAAAAAAATAAGAAAAAAAAGAGCCTTTGCCTCGACCTGGTATGATATGCTGAAAATTGACAAAAGGACATTATTGAGACAGTGTTGCTTTTGCATATACCAATCTGACGACAAACAGAATTTTGAAAACCATTCCTTTGCATCCACAACATCTGAGTTGCATATGGTGCTGCCAAATAGGATCAAATTCCGAGAGCTCCATCAGAAGTTGGACGAATAAAACTCAAGATCTTCGTGAGAAATATCCAATTCAATAGTATGACCCTTTCCTCCCAATCATTTGAAATATGTATCCCAAAACCAATTACCCATCTGGGACCCTTATAGCCAAACTTGGGAGGATAGCTCGTTACCCTTTCGAAAAAAAAGCAAAAAAAAAAAGAAAAGTAAAAAAAAGAAGCAAAAAGAAAAAAAAAAAAGAAAAATAATACAAAACCACAATTTTGCCTCCAAATTATTTGAGCCTAACTTGTCACCTAATCTCAACCATTGAAAATCACTTCAAAAATTGAACCACCAAAGCCGACGAAAGTAAGGTGTGGGGTTTTACATTCAAGTCCCAAATAAGAAACCCGTCATCTCGGCCAGTTTATACAAGGGTCGAGAATAAGACTTTAATGCTAAAAAGAACCACTCTCAAGAAGTAGCCTTCTCTGTTAGCGAAGATGAAGGCAAATTCAATCAACACCGACGGATTGAAGGAGGGTTCATGGCAAAGGCTAAAAAGAACAAAAAAAAGAAAAAAAATAAAAGGAGAGAAAATATTCAATCATGAAAACCCGAGAAGGCTGATTGATAACAGGAGTTTGATACTTTCAGGATCTATTCCGAGATTAGATGAGGTCTCATATTTTTTTGAGTTAATGCCAAATAGCGATCATGTGTTATGAAATCAAATTGAAATGTATACATCTATGCAAATATATTGATGTAAACAGAGCAGTTCATCTTGCACACTCAATGCTGTCTGGGTCCGGTGTAAAATCAGCGCATTGGTACTATTTTCCCTCCGGTGCTCTATCCACTCAAGCATTTCAGTCAACTCATCTTGTTAAAAAAAAAAGCCGTTAGAGATGAAAACTGTGACTGGCACTCTAAGCAAAAGTTAGGCCAAAGGGCAAGGTAAAAACCTGGGAATAGGCAATCTGTCCTATAAAAAAATAAAATGAATAAAAGCCGCTGGATTGGGTTCCAGGCAAAAAATAAGGCACGAGGTTATGTGAAAATCCGAAAGGACGCATTTCCCGCTAAGAAAAGCTAGTGTGGAAATTTACAAGGGACGCACTACCTTAAAAGAATGGCTACAGGTATCAGAGGAGAACCTCGTAATCCCCAAAAGCACGAAATTCAAAAGCAATTCCAAAGGGCACCGATCCTATTGCAAATTGTGACCAAACCGACTGTCGTATCCAAATCCACTCAGATGAATTCTTATCCTGTATTTCTGCATAACTCATGCATTTCACTTACATGCTCACCAATTTTTCCTGCATATTCGGTTTTCCAATTTTGCAGTAAGAAAGATCCGATACGGACACCGACAAAAGCCGAGTGACGACATCAATCCAAACATCAAATCCAAACATCAAATCTAAACAATCAACCAAAGACCTCCCAGGGGGTAATCAACCAAAGGGCTCATAGATAGCACCACTTCAGAAGAGTTTGCACAAAAGCAGTACTACCATTCTACGGAAGGTTTGCACGACCACGGTACTACTACTTCGAATTTCAGAAGAGTTTGCATGATGGCGGCACTACCATTCTACGAAAGGTTTGCACGATCACGGTACTACTGCTTCGAACTTCAGAAGAGTTTGCACGATAGCGGCACTACCATCCTACAGGAGGTTAGCACGACCACGGTACTACTACTTTGAATTTCAGAAGAGTTTGCACGATGGCGGCACTACCATTCTACGGAAGGTTTGCACGACCACGGTACTACTGCTTCGAACTTCAGAAGAGTTTGCACGATGGCGGCACTACCATTCTACAGAAAGTTTGCACGACCACGGTACTACTGCTTCAAACTGCAGAAGAGTTTGCACGATGGCGGCACTACCATTCTATGGAAGGTTTATACGACCACGGTACTACTGCTTCGAACTGCAGAAGAGTTTGCACGATGGCGGCACTACCATTCTACGGAAGGTTTATACGACCACAGTACTACTGCTTCGAACTTCAGAAGAGTTTGCACGATGGCGGCACTACCATTCTACGGAAGGTTTGCACGACCACGGTACTACTGCTTCAAATCTCAGAAGAGTTTGCACGATGGCGGCACTACCATTCCACGGAAGGTTTGCACGACCACGGTACTACCACTCCAGAAAGGTTTGCACGATGACAGCACTACCGCTCCACGGAGGGTTTGCACGATCACGGCACTACCGCATCAACAAAGCATAACACACCGACAACATGGCGACAACCACCACAATAACAGCATCACCCAGCTCAAGAAGACAGCGGCCTCAGGTACGTGTCTCTTCTTTTTTTCTTTGAGTTTTGGCTCACCTAGGCACCCAGGCACTACGTTCCCCAAAACTGGGGGCAACTGTAGACACCGGATCCTGAGGCGGCTCAGAACGAAGTTACTCGATGATGAAAATGATGCCCGTTCACGGGCAAATGGATAAATGGAAGTGATGGTTTCCTCGAAAAAATATTTTTCATTTTACTTTATTTAAAAAAAAGGGGGGGATGATTTGAGTTTTGGGGGCCTGTGGGTGAAGCCCATCTCACCCATGTGAGATGGAGCCTCATGTTGGTGATGCCCATCTCATTTGGGTGAGATGCTGCCTCACCACGTGAGGCCCAGCTCACAAGTGAGGAGCTCTTCTCACCTGCTGCCTCGCGTGTGCTCCTCTTGAGCACGTTTTTCTTCTGTTTTTCAGGGAGGTTTGGTTGGAAAGTATGGCTTTACTTGGGATTTGGTAGGAAAAACAACGAATCCTGTCAAATAGCATTTAAAGAGTTGGAAAAAAAGGAGAGAAGGAGGAATTATTAGAGAGAGGAACGAAAAAAAAGGACAAAAGAAAAAACACAGAAAACTTTGAGAGGAAGAAAACAATTCTAGTTTCTCAAAAGGCATTCTCAGATTGTTTCTTAAGCTCAGGAAATCAATTCTTGAGTGGGAGATTCAATCACCTTTTATTTTTATTTTTGACGTAAACTTTCACCAAAGAGTTTTAGAGTCTCTGTTTTAACTTCAGTTTCAAGAAAATCAACAAGGAAACTAGAACCTTTCATTTGCATATCAACGATCAATATCTGAGGGTAAATACTTACTAGCCACCTCTTTTCCTTTACTTTCTTTCTTTCTACTTCTTCTTTCCTTCTTTCTCTTTACTTCTTTTCTTTGTTTTGTTGAACCAGTAAGTTCTGTTCTCTGTATATTTTGTATATATTGTATATATTATTGCTTGATTTTATTAACCTGTAGATTGTGTGTTTGTGGTTATCATGAATATATTAGCATGTTAGTTGTAGTATCTTGCATGTTTTGATCTTTTTTTGGCATATCTGATAGCCTGTTCTTCCTCCTCTGTTCACCTCTGTTTTTTCGTTTCTTTGAGTCAGTGATTTCGTTTTGCTTGAATTTTGATTCCCGATCGGATTTCGTTCTTGTTTTTGCTTAGATTGTGGTTTGCCCGATCAGATTTTGTGTTTCTCGGTCAGATGGCGTCGTGTTCCCCCGTGACCGATCGGATTTTGCATCATTTTTTTGATCGAAATCGCTGCGTATCGCACAACTCATGTGAGGCGTTCACGAGTCGTGAATGTATTGCATGTCTTGTGTAGCGCATTCACGAGTCGTGAATGAACTTCACGACTCATGAAGAGCACTCACGAGTCGTGAGTGCACTTCACGACTCGTGAATGCTCTCAGTGGTTATCATTTTCACATCTTTACATTTCCATTTCAATTTGTATTTCCATCATTTTGGGCCATCTTTTGTCATTTAGTCTAGCTATTCTTCACGTGATTCTCTGCTTTATTTACTTTAAGTTTTCATCACTTTTAGCTATTTTGTCTTCTTTTGAGTTATTATTTCATTTTATTCCATTTTATTATCTTAGCTTAACCTAATTAATATTAATATTTTATATTAATATATTTTCAAATGTTACTATCATTATTATTTTATCAATATATCTCTTATTATTATTATTATTATTATTATTATTATTATTGTGCTAGCATGATTTATTTTTAATCTATCTCACATGTAAATTGCTTGTATATTAAATTGACATGTCTAATTTAACCTATTTTATCTCATACACATTTGTTAATTATTTTTGCACGTTCTCTAGCTTTATATTTATTTGATTAATTTTTCGAATTATTACTAATATTTTTAATGTCATTTTTTTGTTGTTTTGTTGTTTTGAAAATTATTTATTTTCGCGAGTTGCATTCGTGCTCGGGTCGGAGGACCGGAAAGTTAAAGACGATAAAATTTAGGGTTTGCAGCTTAATTGTTGTGTTTATTTTCATTTATATTATTTTTATGTTTTGTATGTAAAATATATTTTTAATTATCCCTATTAAAGAAAATTACGTTTTTATAATAATTAATAATTTGAGATTTTATTAATAAAATGGACCAATGTCCTATTTTAGCTAATAAAAACTCACTTTCAAATGGAGAATTAAGTTTTCTTAAAATGAGATCACTCATCCCGGTTTTCCTCAATCAATACCCCAAAAATGGTTCTCCAATTTTTTAAGTTAATAAAAAGGAACCAATATTCTTAAAATTTAATGAATAATCCGATTTATGTATGTTGTATTTTAATTCTTTTTATGCGTTTATTTATTTATTTTTATTTATTTCTTTATTCATTTGGGGGATTGTTCTGTCCCATTTTTATTTCTATTATTTATTTTGGAGATTGTTTTGTCCCATTTTTATTTTGTAATTTACTTATTTACCGCTTTATTTATCGCTTTTCTATGTGAATGGATGCGCTTAAATTTATTGCATAAACACGTGAGATGAGGGATGTAATTTTGATTTCTTAAAAACTCACTTATTAACCTAAGTCATTAATAAAAGTGAAGTTCCGAACACCTTCTCTGGTTTAGACCAATAGAGGTTAGAAACCTTTCTTAGTTTCTTGTAAATTGGGTGGCAACTCTAAAATACCTCAAAAGGTGCCTAAAGGCATTATGGGTCTAGATCCTCCTTTCCAATTAGAAACCTTTCCTAGTTTCTTGTAAACTGGGTGGCAACTCTAAAATACCTCAAAAGGTGCCTAAGGGCATTATGGGTCTAGATCCTCCTTTCCAATATTCTATTGGAAAGGAGGCATCCAAGATGACTCATGATGCCCAAGATCAAAAAGACGTGAACCAATCTCTCGAGCCCTAAAAGTGGGTTCAAAGAGGGCCATGCTGGTTCTGGCGCATATCACAATTGACCAACCAAGTCGGGTGTTGAGTTTCGATAAGAAATTTGGCCTCATTTCTGCTTGTGGATCTCTCTTTATAACTTTTTCTGCCCATTCTGGCCTGAGTCTTTTGAATTTTTGCTTAATTGGTCCATGATTGGGATTTGTTGGCATAGCGTGTTTGGCGACTTCACGATCATCTCCCGGCATGTCTTCATAGGTCCAGGCAAAGACTTTTTTATACTTTTTTTTTCTTTTTTTTTATTCTCTCAAATTTTAATCTCCTTTCAGGAGTTATATTAGATGCTATCAAGATTTTCTTTGGGTTTTACAAAGTTTCGAGATTAAATGGAACATCATCCGTTGAATTAATGTCAAATATGAATGGGTCATCATTATGCATAGTGAAATCACGAGAAATATCACACAAATAAGCAAAACCATTAATTTCACATAATAAAAGCTAGAATTAAAAATGTCATTATCAAATAGTTCTAGAACAAAAAGAACATCTAAATAGCTATCTTCTTCGTGTTTCCTCTAACATAGATGTTGTGGCCGATGGTTCATTATCATCCTCGGGAGCCATCTTCCCCACCTCTCAGCTCCTCATCAATAAGTTATTGAACTTTTCTCCTCAGAGTTTGGCACCTATTAGCCTCGTGCCCAATATGCTGATGATATGCGCAGTACTGATCCGCTCGATGATCGGGTCGTCCCTGGCTTCTAGCAGGTTTGGATGGCATTGGCTGTAATTTCCCCTTGTTAACGAAATGAGCGAGGTGCTTAGACAAATGCTTTTTTAATATGGCATAGCAGCTTTGAGTCGTTCCAAAGGTTGAAGCCCTTGTGGCCCCAAAACTTTTCCCACTACCACCCACGAGACTTGAGCTCCCATGATTACCCCTTCGGCATTCAGGATTCGTGATTTGCTTATTATCGATCAGATCCTGAATCTCATGCCTCAGCCTCATATAATTATCCGTCACATGCCCAGTGTGCCGGTGGTATGCACAATACTCATTCTCCTTATGCCCAGGCTGCCCCTAGGTTATAGTCGGCCTAGGTGCCAAGGGTTTTAACTTTCCCTCTTTTTTAAGCTTCTTCAAAACCCATGACAGGGGTCAGCCTAGGTTCAAAGAGTACCTTTAGCTTGCCCCCTGATTGCTATAAACCTCCCTAGCATAGGCTTTACTGCTCACTCTCTTAGCCACGAATTCACTCTCAGCCTCTATGGTGATATCCTTGAAGAATTCCTAATCCTTGAGACCTTTTAAGGTTTTGCAACCGTCTATTGGGTATCTGGTGTGCTGATGATGACTCAGTTGCCCGATCTCTAGTTGGCCTGGCCGACCCTAGTCACGAGTTCTCCTCCAATGTTTGAGGCAAAGATCTGTCTATGCTAAAATAATATATCTGGGCTGTTCTAGTCGCTGATACTTCTTCCCTCCCCCAAGTGCCAACATAGCTGTCGCACCTATACAGTTGGCTTCTTATTTTTAAGTTCATAGCGACTTTCTTGTGAGCAACCATGGTAGTTGCAAGCTTGGACTTTAAAATTTCTTCTTCGAGGACGTCCATCCTTCTTTTCAGGCCTCTTATCGCTGCCAGAAACCCATCCTCTGAAACCTGCCCCTTGCCTTTTCATCTAAATGATGGAGCAAAAGGTGACTCTCCTCTAGACTCAGTAAGTGGTAGGTATACTTCCTTAGTTGGATCATGCTCTTTTTGTGGCATGGTAGGAGCAGTAGGCTGTTGGTCGGTGGGTGGCGTCATCGCAGGAGCAACTGGTGGCCACCCAGCAGGCTGTGTCATTACGGCAGTCAAATTCCCCATCATAGTCATCATTTTACTTTCAAACTCCTCTAGTCTCCTGCCCACTTCCTCAGCAATCAATGTGCGGGTCACCACCATCTCTCTCGAAAGATCAGCCATACTAAATTCTACTGAAAGGTCTGAAGATAAAGTCTCACTGCCCTTTGAAAGTGAACCTAAACCCCAAACTGATACCTTTCCTAGCGACTCTAAGATAGGATTTCTGGTCAGCCGTCCACTGGGATCCCTAGACCACCCAGACGAATCTATAATGGTTGTATAGCTTACTTTGTTAGAGTGATACATGAATGACGTGTATGATGCATGATCGTGAGCTATGCAGCATTTCATAACCACATACAAGCAAGTAGATCCTTTCAACCTTCTAACTCCCACACATGAGGTCAATTGGTCTCTTCCTAGGTGGGATTAATCCATGGGTCAATAGGGGACCCGAGGAACACGCAGAGTGCATGGCGAAAAACCGACAGTACAACGTCTCTCAAGATGCGCATACGTATGAGTTTCGGCCATTATGTATTTGGACACTTCAACCAAATTAAGGTGAAACCACCGGGGCATGAAAGCCATTGATAAAAGACCACCTAATTCATTTGATTTTGTTCCATACATGACGGCCCATATGACAAGCATTGTATTACGGCTCATTTCACGTAGGGGAAGTATCTATAACCATTACATGAGCTTTGGTCAGGGTGATGTTACTTTAAGGCTACCCAAGCATGGTCCCTACCAACGGGTCTAGCTCATTACGAGCATGACGACCGATTGGATCTCCATTTGATATGCCATAATTGTACAAGGCTTAGGCTACTGATTATCCTTAACACTTTCCCACATTGAGTAAACGTATGGTCGTGCTTCGGGAATGCACCGAGGTAAAATAAGGGTCCAAACTAGCATAATTTTAAAACTTTAGCATGATGCAATGCAATTTTTAGAAGAGAGATGGAATTTTAGTTTTAAAAACTCAATTATACATTTTAACCAAGAAACTTTCAGAGCAAAGTCACAAACTCCTCAGTGGAGTCGCCACTGTGACGCGCACCGAACCGATCCATAATTCGATGGCTCGCTTTTAGGGCTCTAGGGATAGTTCGCGTCATTTGATGTTGGGTAACATGAGACATTTTGGAATCCCCACCCAATTTACAAGAAATTAAGAAAGGTCGTCTAACCTCTATGGTCTAAATCAGAGAGTAGTTCGGAACTTCACTCTTATTTATGCCTTGATTAATTATAAATGAGTTTTTAGATTATAAAATTCCCTCTCTCATCTCACACGATTAATGCATTTTATTAAAAGGCGCACTTCAAGCATCCATAAAGCAAAAAATGAAAACTGTAAATAAAGCGATAAACACATAAAACCACATCATTACAAAATAGAAATTGGGACAAATACACTCCTCCAAGTGAAAAGAAAAGCTAAATAAATTTGCCTCAAAAATAATTAATTACAAGGGCCCATAAGATATATATACATAAAGCTAAAAACCTAAGCAAAGTTAATCATAAGAAGAGACATGCATAAATCGGGACATTTATTTGGTTTAGGAATATTGGTTCCTTCATGCTCACTTAAAAGGGGATCAAATAGTTATTTCGGCCATTGGCTTGAAACTGGGACGGATTGCTCCTATTTTGAGAAAATACAGCTCTCCATTTTAATTCGTGACATTTTTGCATTCCTTGGCTAAAATCAAGGACATTGGTCTTAATTTATTAAAGAAATCCCAATTTAGTCGTAAATATATTTTTGTGATTTTTATATAATGCACTTGTAGAATGAAACTATTTTATTTATAAATAAACATGTAATGCAAATAGAGATAAGTAAGATCTCACCCAAGTGAAGTAGTCTTCTACGCGTCGTGACCCTTCCATTTGGTCACGAGAATGCTCAAACAAGCACCACTATATTTTAAACCCCAAATAATAAAAAAACAATGAAATTATTAGTAATAATTTTAAAATCAACCAAATAAACATGAACACAAAGGAAATATAGAATAATACTAACACACAAGTAGAAGGTAAAACAAGTCACATTAAACACATCAACTTAATATGTGAACAGCACACATGCAAAATATAATAATAATAATAATAATAATAATAATAATAACAACAACAATAACATTAATAATAATGATGACAACGACAACGACAACAACAACAACAACAACAACAACAACAACAACAATAATAATAATAATAATAATAACAACAGCATTAATAATAATAATAATAATAATAATAATAATAATAATAATAATAATAATAATAATAAAATTAATACATGACAATAATAAACTTGACTAAATAACCAAGGTTAATGAGGAGAACAAATGAGAATGCGACGACAATCATATTTAAACATAAAAGAATGAAAAGGCTATTCGCAAATATCACACCAAAGAAAACAATGAACCTGATTTTTTCCAAAATCATATGTTTACCCATTTTCATACGAAAAATAAAACAAAAATTGAAAAATCATGCTAAGAGAATAAATCTCAACTTCAAAAACACATATTCATCAAATCATTATTCATGTATTTATTAGTGCAAGAAAAGTAAGACAAAATAAATAAAATAAAATAAAACGAGATAATAAAATGGATCCAAGAATCTTTACCCTCGGAGTGGATAATACGGTAGCAAGATGTCTCAATCTATTCTCCTTGTCAAGATTCAAAAATAGACTAAAAAAGATTCAAGAAAATCTGAAGTTTTTGTCTAAAAAAAAAAACTCAAAAAACACTAAACTTAAAAATGATTTTTTGTTATTTGATCAGAAAATCCAAGCTAAGGAAATTAATTTTCCCTTCCTCAAGTTAATCCAATGGAAATGAAAGCATTAGTTTCCTCTGCCATCTCTAGTTCTGAAAACTGCCCCAAAGAAAAATCTAAGCCTTCATCCAATGGAAATGAATCTGAACCCAGTGCAGGTACTAACTCTGACAGTTCAAAAAGTGGATTTCTGATAAGTCGGTCGTTAGATCCCCTGAACCAGTTGGATGACTCAATGATGGCTACAAAACTTAAAATGTTAGAATGATGCATGACCGTGTTTATGCAACATCAACAACCATATACAAGTAAGTAGATAACCTTTCAACCTTGTCACTCCCACACAGGAGGTCATGCGGTCTCTTTCCTAAGTGGATTTTAGCCCAAGGGTTAACGGGGAACTCGAAGGACGCGTATGGTGCACTGCAGAAAACCGGCAATATAACCTCTCTTATTTAAAGCACATGCACAAGAGTTTTGGCTATATGTATTTATACATTTCAAATGGATCAAAATAGACCCATCAGGGTATGAAAGCTTTTGATGAGTGACCAATCAACCCATTTGAATTCGCTTAATACATAATGGCCCATACAACAAGCACATTATTATGGTATGTATAACCTAGGGGATGTATCTACTTGTCATTACATGAGCTTGAGTCGGGTGATGATACTTTAGGGCCACCCAAGCATGGCTCTTGCCAACGGGTCCAGCTCATTACGAGCATAACGACCAATTGGGTCACCATTTGATGTATCATCCTTGGCACTTCCCTGCAATGAGCGAACATAGAGTTGTGCTTCGGAAATTCATTGGAATAAATAGGGATGCCTAGCATAATGCTAAGGCCTTAGCATGAATAATGCAATTTCGAAGAGAGATAGAATTTTAATTTCAAAAACTCAATTATATTTATCTTAACCAAGATACTTTAGGAGCAAAGTCTCTTGAGTCCCCAGCAGAGTCACCACTGTGACGCGCTCCAAACCCAGCATGGCCCCGGGTCTCCCTCGAAAGGTCCGCTTTTAGGACTCGAGGACGGATGGAGGTTCATTTTAACTCGTGAAGGTTGGTCGCTTCGCAATAGAAAGGGAATCACCCCTATCCCATTATTGATGATCAACTTACGAAGGCATCTAAGTAGGCACCAAGAGGTAGGTTTTAGAGTCGCAACCCAATAGAACATTGGGAAAGGTTTAGTTTAACCTCATGAAGCCTAAACCAGATAAGGTTCGAGACATCACTCTTACTTATACCTTGGTCAAATTTATAAATGAGTTTTTATAACTAAATTTCCATCTTTCTTCTTACACAATGCAAATAAATTAAAGGTGCATTACAAGCACATAAAAAAGGGCAATAAATAAAGCGATAAATAACATTACAATTGTCACAAAAATAACTGCAAAGTCTATGACAATGATGAAATGAAATACATACACAAATCGGGCTATTCGTTTGGACAGAAACATTGGTTTCCACACACATATTTACAAAATCGAAGAGTTTCTTGAATAACTTTGGAAAACTGAGATGAGTGACCCCATTTTTATAAATAGAAATCCTTTTTTTGAAGTGGTATTTTCTTGCATAGAAATTGGGACATTGGTCCCATTTTATTTGGAAAAATCCAACTGATTAATATAAACCCTTTTGATGAATTTTTATACTAATGTATACAAGAAAATCTTTATTATCATAATGAAGGAAAACAAGATAAAATAAACCAAGCAAATGCATAGAAACATAACCAGCTCCGATGTGACTTGAATGCTTTAATCTCCAAGTTCCCATTCTCGTGGAGAATGCTCACAAAAAGGAATGAGTTTGGGCCACAAAGATAAAAGAAAGAATAACCCATTAGTGAAGTCATAAAAGCACTTAAATAAATAAAAACTGTTCCAAAAATTAAAGAAAATAAAGATATTTAAATATAAGAGACAAGAAATAAAGCTACATGCTTAAAAGAAAGAAATCAAGGCAAAAAATGGTGAGAAGACATTAAAAGGCAAAAATAAAATGCATTAAAATAAACAAAAATTGCTAAATAGGGCCCACAGGCAGGCAGATCCACAAGAGACGGGCGGGAAACGAGCAACAGGCGGGATGGAGATCGGTCCCGTCTTCTTCCTGTCTGTCGTGCCCAGAAATGCGAAAAATCACTCAAACCTCTATTAAAACATTTTCCAACTCAAAAATCATGCATAAGGGACCTCAAGCATGCATATTAAACCTTAAAAATACATCGTAATCATTTTTAAAACCTTAAGAGGCTATTTAAACCAATAAAAACACAAAAAACATAAAAATGACATATTCACAAATCAAAACACATCACCTATTATATTCAAACTTAAACATGGAATAATGATATTTGAGCCCATAATATTTACCCTCAGATTATTTTCTCAACTTATGGTGAAATAGAAAGTACTTTTGCCTCCTTGACTCCCAAAAGAAAGATTTGAAATTTAGAGAGAAGGAACTTTCTCTCTTTGGGAAATATCCTCCCTTTCGGCTATTTTTAGAAGAAATTAATGCTCTAATAGAAAATCTGAACTTAGCGAAGTATTAAAAATGGTGTTTTTAAACAAAGGATTTTGAAGTTTTCTCTCAAAAAAACACAAAAACCCAGTTTTTTTCTCTACTGCCTCTTCTCTTTAAAAATCCCACCTTTCTTTCTTTTTTAAAATCTTCCCCCCATTTTTTTTATCTTTTTTGTTTCTTTTTATACCTAAGCCCATAAGGTTAGGGTTTCCCTTTTTGGTAGAGACAAAACCTCAATTTTTGAAAAAAGATCTGCAAGAATCACGTGGAGATACCACCCAAATCCCTCCTTTCCTGCTGCACTGAGCAATCTATAGATTTTTGAAAAAAATGGCGACAGACGGGCATCTGTCGTCACAGAAATTACAAAAATGCCATGGACAAGCATAAGCCATTGGCGACAGATGGGCGTCTATCGACAAAGACCTAGATTTTGCATTTAAAACCATCATTTCATTTCCGACAAAGTGCAAAAGGCTAGAGGGCAGGAAAATCATCAAAAACATGGGAGTTAAGGGTTAGGATCAAGCACTTTCGTTCCTTGATACGCGTCATAAATGACTTTTTATCACTAGATAACCTCTGATCTGGACTGCATCGGGACTCGGTGTCTACACTAAAATTATTAACCAAGTGCTTCATATTAAGTTTCTTAAGTTTATGCTAGAAAGAGTAATTCCTTGTCCAGAATAATGTATTAGTATGGTAAAATTTTTTTCACTATCTAGTATAAAAATCTTCATTGTCCAGAAAAAATTCAAGGAATGGTTCGAGGCAAGCAAAAAAGTAGAGGAATCACTCCTGAGGCTAAAGGAAAAAAATTCATAGCCTAGATTTCAAGACTAAAACTTTTAAGACTTGGAAAAAGGTTGCCAACAATTATGAAAGGCACCTTGAAGAGTAAATGAGGTTAATCCCATAAGAAAATGATGAATTAAATTGGAATGTTTGAGTCAGAAAATAATAATGAGGTGATACGTCACCTATGATGTCAGCCTCAACAAGAATAATTGAGGCAGAAGAGAAGGTGGCATCCACTTTGCCACGTGTCCATATTTTATAGGGTTGTAAGATTTATTTTTATCTTATTTATAAGATAATGAATCTCATAAATTATTGTATATAACTAGATAACGTGACTAGAGACACTAGCTATTAATGTGTATTTTTTAATTATTGCTTTACTCTTAAGCAGACAAATAGAACTTGAGGCATTGACTTTGTATCTATAAATATCCTTTAGTACTATTAGTTTTGAGGGGAGTAGAAATAAAATCTGAATAACCTTTTATGAGCTTTACATTTTGAAAAACATTATGCTACCATATACCTTAAAAATCTCCAAAACATTATATGAGGAAGGAGTTTTATAGTGAGACCTCTAAAGAAAAGAAAAAGGGCAGCCATCGCACAAAAGAAGCTTCCAACCTTTGAGGTGTCTTCGGTGACGAGAGGGGAGAAAAGCTGAAGCTATCGCGAAAACCTTGTGGACCTCGGTTCATAAGTAAGGTATATGTTCAATATTTTATAATTATATCTCTTCTACTATTGAAAGTGTTGTACAAAGGTTATATTTAATATATTTTACTAATAGAAATTAGGTATTGTATTTTAAAAGAAAATTAATATTAAGTGGCAGAAAAATTATTGATATACACATAGTTAACTATAATGAGTATTGTTATTGTAGGAAATATATGAGACCTCTAGCTTTGTTTAATACTATTATCAGTTTTTTGGATGAATTTCTAGTACAAAACAATTTATGATATCCAGTAATTGTCAATTTCCTGATTGTTTTTGTAACATCTTGTACCTGTAACTGGTACGAATATTGAATGTCACATCGCTACTAAAGTCATATGTTGCAATACACTTGATAGTTCAATGAGTAATTTTTTTTTAAACCACAAATATTATTTATACACATGTATCATAAATAACAATCCATACATAGTCATATTTAAAATTTGTACTTGTACATGCATGCAAACGTGTCCACTCATTTACTTTATATAATCCAACATAAACATATACATGCCATGACTTACATGCCTCAAGACTTGCTTTCCTTCACTCTTCTCGATCATCGATAAAATCTTAATCACTTCAAATCTTTCCACCTTTCATAACCTGCGCGCAATAAAATACTACACGTTGAGCATATAATGGTTAGTGGTGGATATATATATAATTTTTTCATCCAACATTATATACATACATACAAACACAAGCATATATTTTTGCATGTTTATAACACTATATTAAATGTACTATTATTCATTGAGGCCACCTAGGCAATTTCTTTATTTGTTCCCTTAATTTCATTTTTATTTTAAATCTTATCAAATTACTATTTAGTCCTTATTTTAGGTCACTTTTGTCAAACTACCATTTAGTCCTTGATTTCTTCTTTATTTCCAATTTTACCCTTTCACTTTATAAATCTTTCTATTAACCATTTTTATATACTTTCATTTACATATTTATCACATGACCCTTTTATTTTATACTTTTCTTTTACATTTGTCATTTGTTAACTAATTTTTACCTTCTTGATTTTATTTTTCAATGTATCTTATTTATACTATCCATTATTAATTACTATTATAAATCATCATTTTGCCTCTTTAATTCTTATTTTACTCTTAATTGTGTATTAGTCTTTTATATATGCTTTCATTACATTTCCCCTTTTTTTCACTTGCACATCTATTCTTTGGTCTATCTATTTATTATCTTTTATTTATAATCATTAATTAGCTTTAGTCTTGTATTGGCCATTACAATTTTCATATAGATCATGGAGTAAATAAGGATTTGGTAATATGATTGTTAAATACTATTGCGGATTGGATTAATTCTCTAAATGAAGCTTTAAAAAAAATTTAAAATCTGTATGGAAAGTTTTTCAGAACGTTTAAAATAATTGGCTCTAAAATAAAGCGAGTTTGATTTTTTTTTTTTTAAAACAGAGACTTTTTGGGTTTCATTGTAAGTTTCGATACCTTAAGGGCAATTAACAACTTTAGAATCCATCCTCCAAAATAATTTTAAAGATCTCAAAATAGCTCTATAATTCCACTTAAATGAGTTAAAATTTCTATTACAGAAAAGTCTCACTTTGAATGGTATCAGAGTTTTTTATTAGATATTTTGGACTAATTTTTATATGTATAGGACATGTTTTGAAGAAAAAAATAAGTTTTAAAAAAATGATTTTGGGCAAAAGCATAAATTGAAAGAATTTAAAAAACACGCAGAAATTTAATAAAGAGTAAAATAAAAGTATGAGAATGCAATATATAATTTTTAAAGTTTAGAACTCAATCAAAAAAGTTTGAATAGTTTATAGACAATTAGACCTATGCGTTTGAGATAATCAAATTAATATTATTAATTAGAATAATTTATGGTTACTTTATTTGGACAAAAACAAAAAAAATGAAGTATTTAGACTCCATTTAAAAAATGCAATTAAAAATATATCTACTATGATTCCTAGTTGTATTATATTTTATTTCTAATTTTTTTAAAAAAATTTGCATATTGAATTAAATAAAATAATATAATGAATATATTGTATGAGTCATATATTTTTTATTGTTTATATTTTTCCAATTGTTTACATGCATCCTAATGATTGGACAAGTGACCACTTCATTACGAGCTCGTCATCACATTTTTTAACGTATACAAACATTTTTTTTAAATTGATTAAAACTAATTATTAAAAAAAACAATTAAAAATCTTTGCACTTTTGTAGAAAATTACTTCTCCATTGAATACGTTATATATTTCGCAAGTGATATCGATGAACGGTGAGGATCACATGAGATCAGGGTAATCTATTAATTTGCGGGATACAGTACAATAACCCCTAAAGGCAAGAGAACTATAAATAGCCTCCTCTACTGTCGCTTCGTCTATTGTCGTTTCTTCTTCTTGTTCTTTCCCTCCAATTTTTTAGTCTACTCTCTCCGTTAGCTTTGAAGAGTGAAAGAAGCGTGACTCCGTCAGTGCCTCCTCTCTGCTTTGATTCTTCAAAAGAAACCCTAAAGCTAAGTACGAGTTCAGTCTCCTATTTTTTCTTTTTCTTTTGTTGCCTCCATTATTGATTATTTGTTCTTCGTTATCCTCGAGTATTTGCAGTCATGGAACTTCCTCTTGATTCCTCACCATAGATTTTGCTTAGCTTTTGCTTCAATGAGACTTCGTACGCGTTGTTTGGCGTCTGATTTTGCCTATTTTGCTCTCCATTGGCATCGTCTGGATGATAATCCATGCGTGTTGCTTGTTCTTTGAGCTACATTGCCGCAATATTTCTTAAAAATTTTATTTTGTTTGGCTTTTGGTCTTCTTTTCTTTTTTGTGCCATTTTTTGGATTTTCAGATTTTCCAACTCTGAGGACTCTGATTTAACTTTGTTTCGTTATTTATTGATATGATTTTTTGTATTATGATATTTTTATGTTTTGTGGCATTTGAACATTATTCTGAATATATATCGTAAAATTCTCATGTTGATGAGTGTTTATTTTTTATTTATTTTTTAGGATTTCACTTTGTGCCTCTCATCAGCTAATGCGACTATTGTATTTGTATCTTTTGTGCGGCTTATTATTTTCATTATATTTTAATATTTGTGGGCTTTTATTTTTTTTCTTTTTACTGTTTTTTATATAAAAAAAAACTTTCTGATTTATTTGTTTTGAACTGTCAACCATTTTTTGAGCGCGTATTTTGAAATATGGAGTTTGTTCTAGTGGAAGAGGACTGTCAGTAACTTATGCTAACTTATCTCATAAGATTAAGTTATTTTGTAATTTAGTTTTAAGTTTTTTTTCATTGAAACAAATTTTTGTAATTTGATTTATAAACTTTGTAAGCATTCAATTATTCCAGGGTATTTCTGGAAGGTGACTTCAGGGCCATCTAAATTTTGCAGTTTGGTTAATATTTCTTTAACCATTGTGTGCATTCCAGTGATCTATTGATGTTTTGTTGCAGATGACAAAGATTCTGTTTTATTAATGTCTTAATGTTTGCCTTTTGTCTTTGTTTATTGATATGAGCTTTAAAGCAATAAACAGAGCAGCTTCTAATTGCCAATTGGTATATTTCTTTTCTTTTTTGTCCTCCTTTCCCCAATCTGTAGATGAAACTTTTATTAGGTACTGAGGTTTTTTTAGCATGCCAGATTCCTTCTTTTTAGCCACATCACAATTTTTATTTATTTATTTTTTTGTTGTTGTTGCTGCAAGGATATTTTCTTTTGTGACTATTTTATATATATCTTTTTGCCATAACCCTGTTAATTTGGCTGCTAACTTTTGTGCTTCCGTGTCTGTATAGTGTTCTTAATTGAAGGATGACAGCATTACAAATCAACATTCTGTTTATAATGCCCCTTTCAACTTGTACATTACACAATGAAAATTTGTCTATTAATATTTACGATATGTCTTGCATTGGGGTGCAGACATTGTATGATTTTTTTGTTCCCAATTTAATTATAGCTGACAGCTTTCTTGGTCATTAACATGTCTTGCATTTGCAGTGAAAACATTCCATGCTCTTTTTTTTTCCCCAAATTTAATCAAAGCTGAGAGCTTTCTGTTCTTTTTGTAGAAGAGTACGATTATATGCATTCTTGATTTGTCTGTTGTGGAGCTTACTATGGAATATAATTCACCGCTCTCACATTCCATGGTTGCTCTTTAAACATTTTTCCCAGCTTATCTTTTGTTATTTATTTGTTTATTCTTTTGTCTGCTTCAAAGCTTAAGCATTTAAGTTTCTTGTCAGATTGAAAGATGGAGAAAGAAGCCGGTGGATCATCAGCACCTCCAATCCCAACAAATGTAAAGCCGGCAACAGATGTGCCCAGGCATTCTATCATCAGTAGGTGTGGATTTGGAACTAGCGGGCGTCGTATACCTTTGTGCAGCAACCACTTTAAAGTTTCTGTCAATGTTCCAGATGCTGTGTTTTACCAGTACAGTGTATGTTTACTTTGTGATTTTGCTGTTTTCTGGCACTTCATCATACGCTCTTGTATAAACAAAATTTTGATTTGCAGGTTTCCATCACTTCAGATAAGAGAGCTGTCGAAGGCAAGGGAGTTGGGCGAAAAGTAATTAATCGGCTGTACCAAACATACTCATCGGAATTTCATGGCAAAAGTTTTGCTTATGATGGTGAGAAAAGTCTCTACACAGTGGGTCCTCTGCCACAAAACAAAATGGAGTTCACAGTGGTGCTTGAAGAATCTTTTGCAAAACCGTACACGACTTTACTTGTCACTTTTCCAGTTGTGCATTAGGATTTTTTATACTTTCAACTTATTGCACTTTTACTGGGTAAAAAAAATAGTGAAACTGGGAGTGCTGATGGAGGTAGTCCTTCTGCAAGTGCTAAGAGGTCGAAGAAGTCTTTTGAATCAAAGACTTTTACAGCAGAAATAAGCTATGCTGCTAAAATCCCCTTGATGTCCATTGCTCTTGCTATCAAAGGAGCTGAGGAAGATAACAATACTCAAAATGCTCTAAGAGTGCTGGATATAATCTTGAGGCAGCAAGCTGCTAACAGGTTCTATAGTTGCTCTCTCTCTATGCGCACACACACATGCGTGTGTGTGGTTTGAACTGAATTGCTTGAATCATGCGCAGGGGTTGTCTTTTGGTGAGACAATCATTCTTTCATGATGAGGAAAGGAACTTCGTGCCTGTTGGAGGAGGTGTAACTGCTGTTCGTGGATTCCATTCTAGTTTCCATACCATTCAGGGTGGCTTGTCTCTTAATATGGGTATTAGCTCCTCATCCACAATGTTATAGTTTTTATTTTGGCACAGACTTGTTTCAAATTATTGGCATTAGCTATAGTTATTCAATTTTTTTATTCAACAATTTGTAAATGTCATTCCATTTTTTTCTTGTGACTTGCAGATGTGTCTACAACAATGATCCTAACCCCTGGATCAGTGATTGATTTTTTGAAAGATAATCAAAATGTACGTGAAACTCGCAATATTGACTGGGTAAAGGTGAGTAATCACTGAACTGCATCCCAATATTTCAGTTAAGTTTTCTTCGATTTACTATTTCTATTGGTGTACAGGCCAAAAAGATGTTGAAAAATTTGAGGATTAAGGCTAGGCATCGAAATATGGAATTTAAAATCATAGGTCTAACTGAAAAGCCCTGCAATCAGCAATAGTATGTGCTTCTCTCCCACTTGTGCTTTTTCCTTCTTTTACAGTTCTTACTTTTCATATCATAGTGAAGAACATCTAACTGTGGTCTTCTCTACCAGTTTTCCCATGAAGGTGAGAACCAGTAACAGTGCCAATGGTGAGCCAGAGGTTATTGAGAAAACAGTCTATGAGTACTTTAAAGACTGTGGCATAGAATTGACCTATTCAGCATATCTTCCATGTCTAGCTGTTGGCAAACCAAAGCGACCAAACTATTTACCTCTAGAGGTTTACAATGTTTGTTTTGTTGGTGTTTTCTCCTAAAGTTTCTTCAGCCTAAACTTGATTTTAATTCTATGGTTTTCCCCCAATGGCAGCTTTGTGAACTTGTTTCTCTACAGCGCTACACAAAAGCTCTCTCCTCAATGCAAAGAATGCAATTGGTTGAAAAATCTCGACAAAAGCCACTGGATAGGATCAAAACTGTGACTGATGTAATGTTTCATTTGCCTGCTTTGTGCTGTTATTTTTTTTTGGCCTTGAATAATTGTTTATGTAATCTGGCAGGCTGTGAGGACCTACCATTATGAGGATGATTCCATGCTTTCTGCATGTGGTATTTCTATAGAAAAACAGTTGACGCATGTCGATGGTCGCGTACTTGAGACTCCAAAGGCAAATAATGGCACTGCCTCTTCTTTCCTTCTTTCTCTCCTTTTCTTCTTTCTTTGTTCTATTGGAGGGTTTATGGAGTTTGGCACATTGACATTGATCGAATGCATTTTTTACAGTTGAAGGTTGGAAATGAGGATTTTATCCCATGTAATGGACGGTGGAACTTCAATCACAAGGTCTTTTAGTGTGGCATGACTATTAATAGTCATCAGTTGCTGTCTTTCCTATGCTTTCTTCACCTGATTTGGCATATTATTGATCTGCTCTGTGGGATAATGTTTGCTGATTTGCCATTGTTGGTCATTTCTACGCAGAAACTTTGGAAACCCATCAACATTGACCGCTGGGCTGTTGTCAACTTTTCTGCTCGCTGTGATACTAGTCATATCTCCCGTGAGCTTATAAACACTGGAAGGACAAAGGGCATTGTATGTTTCAGACTATTTTTATTTTTATAAATTTGTTAATTTCTTTCTAATCTCACATATTATGTACTTATCCACGAAGCAAATTGAACGGCCATATACCTTGATTGAGGAAGAATCACAATCTAGAAGAGGCGGCCCTCTTGCTAGAGTCGAAAAGATGTTTGAGCAGATAAGAGCTAAGCTTCCAGGTGCCCCACAATTTATTTTGTGTGTCTTGCCAGAGAGGAAAAATTCTGACATTTATGGTAAGAATTCATCTAATTTCTTAGATGTCTCTTCCTGGAATTTCCCTGTAGTCCTTTAATTTGCTTAACCAACATATTCTTGCAATTTTCAGGACCTTGGAAGAGGAAATGTCTGAGCGAATTTGGCATTGTCACACAGTGTATTTTTCCTTCTAAGATTAATGATCAATATCTTACTAATGTACTTCTTAAGATCAATTGTAAGGTATATCTCAAAATAGAGGCTTAAACTACCCTTATATGTTGATGGTTTACTCTATTTCAGTGCTGATGAGGATCTGATTAAATTTTATTATAGCTTGGAGGAATAAATTCTTTGTTGGCAATTGAGCATTCCAGGCATATCCCCCTAGTAGCAGAAACTCCTACAATGATTTTGGGGATGGATGTCTCTCATGGCTCTCCTGGTCGTTCAGATGTCCCATCAGTGGCTGCGGTAATGTTCTTTGTAACATTTAGGATTTTCAATCAATGTTCCAATATCGTGCTCAACAATGATCGTATTATACTATTAATAATTCCAAAACTTTCAGGTTGTTGGATCTCGATATTGGCCTTTCATTTCAAGGTATAGAGCATCTGTAAGAACCCAATCTCCTAAGGTGGAGATGATTGATGCTCTATATAAGCCTTTACCTGATGGGAAAGATGATGGCATCATGAGGTATCTTAGTGAAATGAATTCTTCATTGCTAATTCTAGTGGTTGTCTGTTCATCATAAATAAGTTGATGCATCTGCAAAACCCCTTGCAAGTGGGATATCATTGTTGGAATATAATTGAAATTATCTTCATGCCTTCATTGTTATTGGTATCATCATAGCATGAGTGCTGGTTAATCGTTATTTCCATCATCGTAGCATGAGTTCCTGTCAACTCGTTTGTATATTATCATCCTTTCAAATCCCTTTTGTATGCTTGCACCATTCAAAATGAAGCATTAAGTCTTCTTTCCAGTCTTTAAAAAATCCAAGATGGTACTAGCAAAATTCATTTCTTATCGGTTGCAAATATTTCACAATTTTTAACTCATGATATACTTGTCCACAAGGAGTCATTTTTACCTGCACCATTTCATCACCTGTTCTATCTATCATGTCAGGTTTGTTTCCAACTTTCCTTTTTATTTTTTCCCCTATTGTAAATATCTGAATCACCCATTGGTGCATTTTTAGCTGTAAGGGTATGCAAAAACAGTTTTAGGAAATATCTTAATTTCTTAGATGCTGTCATTATCAATACAATGTTGGAAAAGAATAATGAAGAATTTTTATCTACATAAAGTTGTTTCCTTTTACAGGGAGCTACTAGTGGACTTCTTTCAGACCAGTAGTGGGCACAAACCAAAACAGATTGTTCTTTTCAGGTTCTTTACGTTATTCTGGTTTTTCTTTCTTTCACTGGATCCAGTTTTACCTGTTGTTGGGAAATATCTTGTATATTGGTAACCTTATGGAAAATTAGCAAAAGCGTTTAGTGGGTTGTCTCCAGCTTTCCCCTCATAGCACAGTTCTTTAATGTGACATTGACTTGGTGGTCGTCTTTTTAACTTAGTAGCTTTTCTTCTCTGTTTTTTTCTTATTTTTTTCTTAATTTTTTTCTCTTTTTTCTTCATTTTGCTGCTGTGGAGTACCGTGGTTGCTGTAAGATGGAAGATTCTTTATAGAATTATGCTTTAATTGAGGCTGACTTCGACTATTCAAGATGTGGTACCACCTTAGGGTGTGTTTGGGGTGGACTTGTTTTTTATGTTTTCACTTTTTTTTTTTAAAAAAAAAATCATAAATTTGTTCGGTGTTATTCCATTGTTTCCGCTTTTACTAAATGAAAGGAAACTGTTTTTCTTACAATTCGAGAATCCTCAAAATGTGGGTTCTTGTGTTTTGATTTTCTTTACACCTATTATTTTACATATCTTTTTCCTTATTTGTCCTTGACGTTATTATCTTTACTTTTTCTTTTTTTGACATCATGCACACAAAAATCGTTATATGCACATAATGATCAATTCATTATAGTTTTATTATTTTTGAAAAGGAAAAAAAATTGGATGCTTAATGATTGAATATAATGTTTTAATAAAAAATAAAGAATAATTTTTTTTTTTATTTGTAATATGAAATTGAATTTGGAAATTACAATTAAATTTTTTTAATGAAATTGATTCATCATTTTTTTTAAAAAAAAATCACACAAAAAGCTGAAATAAGTTTTTAGTTTTTAAAAATAAAATACATCAAACATCAAACTATACTGAACGCACCTTTATCTTTTCAATGTTATGTTCCTGACATTTTTCTTTGTAAACTTAATCCTATTCTTAGTGTTCTAAATCAATTCTGGACCAAAATCCAGGAGAACCCTTCCAAAGTAATTGAGGCATAGCATTCAAAGAGGATGAAAAGTCCATGTTTGCAAGTTTTTAAATAAAATGGAAGAGAGATATAGGGTATAAATACTAGCACAGAGTTGACACCTTGACAGGTTGTGTGAATGAAAATTCCCAGTAAATAATGGGAAGATATGTATTGCTTTACATAGAAGAATTAAAGATTATAATTACAAAACGATTATTCTTATTGTAGGACTAATCACATACTTGAAAAAGTAGCTAAGAGACTCAAATTTCCCAGTTTTGATTGCATGTGAATTGCTCAGGTCTAACAATGAGGTTTAGATACTTTGGTGTTTCTATTGTGGTGAGATTATATACTTTAGTTGTAGAATACCATTTATACGCTTATTGATGTTGCACACACATGCTCGATATATGAGCAGGGCAGCGACATTCTGTTTATTATATTATCTTTCATTTTGTCCACTTCAAAGGCATATGTTTTGGCATAAATGAGCATCCTTTATATGTCATTATTTGTTTGCACCAAATTAGGTAATTTCTAGAAAAAATGATTTATAGACTTCTGCATTTGTTGAATGGTATAAGAAGTTTGTGCCGATATTAGATGATGATACGAATCTGTCCTTTGATTTCTTTCAGTTACCATGTTTACAATTGTCATTTTTTCAGTTTATGGTCAAATACTGGATTGTTTTGATTCATAATTCTGGTTTTGCTTTCAGGGATGGAGTTGGTGAATCGCAATTTAATCAGGTTTTGAACATTGAAGTGGAGCAAATAATAAAGGTTCTCTACATGAACAATAAAATTGTTGAATGTGTTTGAAAATAAATTATTATTTTCATTTTATTTTAGATTCATCCTTGTTGATCCCAAAAATAGTTGGTGTTCCATTGTCCTTTATGCCCAAAATGCTGAAGCTACAATTACCTGTTGTTTTCTTGAGATGATTGGGATTTCTATTGAAAAGATTCACCAACTCATCACTAATTAAATTTGAAATGTTTGAGTGGATAATATCCATAATCACGCATTTGCACTTTTGGATTTTATCGTTGTGGGTTGCCATTCAAACCTGCAAATATAGGATCCTCCTAATTACTTTCCTACTATCCTGATCTGGAGGTCGGGAAACTTCTTACAGGCGTACCAGCATCTTGGTGAGTCTGATGTTCCCAAGTTTACTGTAATTGTTGCTCAGAAGAATCACCACACAAAGCTATTTCAATCTAATGGCCCTGACAATGTTCCTGCTGGTCAGCTAGTTCCTAACACAGTTTCATATCTGTTTATGTTTTACATGGTGCAGCCTTGCACTGACTCTGCTCTTCTCTCCCCAGGGACAGTTGTGGATACAAAGATTGTGCATCCTAGAAACTATGACTTTTATATGTGTGCTCATGCAGGGATGATAGTATGTTCTCTCTCTATATATATATAAGTGTGCGTGTGTGTGTTTATGTGGTAGTTGACGAGGAAAGATGCAAAATCTCTTGAAAGTTTGTCACAAGATTGGCTTTCATCTTTTTCCTTGAGCAATGTGGGATCTGATGCAAGCATCAACCTTCAGTTTTTATAACGAGAAAGATTCCCCAAGTTAACACCTGAGGGTGATTATCTTTTTCAGTGGTTTGAAAATTACATTTTGAATTTGCTCTTGCACTTAGAGAATACTTGTTTCCTGGCTGTGTATCCTCAATTTTCTTATTCACAGCTCAAGCTTCCATACACTTGCATTACCATTTTCCTTCTTTCTGATAGGGAACTTCAAGGCCTGCACATTATCATGTATTGTGCGATGAGATTGGTTTCTCTCCAGATGAGTTGCAAAATCTTATCCACTCTCTTTCTTATGTGTAAGCTTTCAAGACCTGGTCATCAATTATGGATTGTTTGGGGTGACAATGATCCACATTATCATCTGACATGATTTGTTTATTTTCCAGGTGCCAAAGAAGTACTACAGCTATCTCAATTGGTAATTTTACTACACTGGTTTTACCTTTAAAGAAAGGACATATATATGAGTTTAACTTCAACAGTGCTTTTCAATTTTTTTTTTCTCAGTGGCTCCAGTATGTTATGCACACCTTGCTGCAGAACAGATGGGGCAGTTTATGAAGTTTGAAGAATTGTCCGAAACCTCATCAGGACAGGGAAGTATGACACCTGCAGGGCCTGTTCCTGTTCCGGAGCTCCCTAGGTTGCACAAGAATGTTGAGGGTTCAATGTTCTTCTGTTGAGTCTTTATCTTGCACAGTGAAATCTCATAGTACCATTTTTGCTTAAATGCTGCCTAGTGCTGCTTTTTGTTTAGCTTTATAGGGTTTGCCTTTCACCAAAGCGTATAGAATTTTTGTATAGGACAATGAGGATTTGTTTTATAGAAATCAAATGTTATTTGTCAAAGAAAGATGCTTTAAGTATTGCCAGTTTCTAAAAGCTGTGTACCATAAGGCAAGGCTAATTTCAGTATATTATGAATTTGGTACAGTACATATACATCATATGCATATGATCTTATACTTTTACAAAAAGTATCATTCGAGGCAAGAGCACATTACTACTACTACAACATAAAAATATGAATGATTTCATTTTTCTTTTTTTTTTTAAAAAAAGGTGGCTCTAAGTGAGTATGTAAAGTCGTAATTTTCCAGGTGAAGAAAAAAGTGACTTATTCTTAGCACAGATGAAATTGGCGTCAGCAATTATGAGTGGAGATTTTGGACGTATTGTGGTGTCTTGCTTTCACACTCGAAAATTGCAAAACCATTTCCACTTTCGGGTATGTTACTTGAAAGGAAATCAAGCCAAAGACAGACCCACTGTTTGTTCGTTTTAGTCACACATCATAGAAAGGAGATTTAATAAGAAATCTTGTGGAAAATTGTTGACATCACACGACAACAATTTTGATTGGTAATGCTTTGGGTCCATTTTTCTATCTCTATTTATTTAATCTCTCAATTTTTATTGTTATTTATTCATTTTTTTTAATTTTTGAAATTGTATTTTATTCAATACTTGAATATTATTTATTGCACATTATGTTGGATTAAAAACTCACAGAAAAGATAATAGCTTATAATATAATGCGTGCCAATATGTTAGATCAATTTCACTCATGGTTACTCAACTTATCACTTATCGCACAAAAGTAACCGATTTTTTTTTTCTTTACTTAAATGTCACTGAACTTCTAACATTTTTGCAAAAAAGTCATGTTGACCGGAATCCGGCGAGAACCCTTACCGGATTGATGACATGGCATATGACACGTGGCAACGAATAGTAAATATATGACTTTTTTGCAAAAATATTAGAAGTTCAGTAACATTTAAGTTGGAAAAAAAAAATTGGTCACTTTTGCGCGATAAATTATAAGTTTAGTGACCGTGAGTGAAATTAAATGTAGCATTTGTTGGAGATATTGTTAAATGACATGTAGTTTCTGACATGGCATACCATGTCATCAATCCGGCGAGAGTTCTCGCCGAATTCCGGTCAACATGACTATTTTGCAAAAATATTAAAAGTTCAGTGACATTTAAGTAAGAAAAAAAAAGTCGGTTACTTTTGCGCGATAAGTGATAAGTTGAGTGACCGTGAGTAAAATCAACCCCAATATGTTAATGTTATATTATTCGATTCAAAATTAAATTTTACAAGTGTGAAAAATGTAAAACACAAAAAAAAACATTAGGGAATCAAATAATATGCATTTTATTTATTTACATGTTGCTTTAGTATATCAAGAGGTGTGCAAATCTCTTGGTAATTAGTAGTGATAACACAGTAAATATCATTTGCTTTAAAATCCATCAAGTCGGCCCACTTAACTGGCAAGGCCCAAGACCCAACAACCAAGAGCAGCAGGCACGAGCTCCTAGGCAGCGCACATGCCCGATCGGCTAATGTGACCGCCAGTCCCATCAGTCGCCTGATATAAGGCAGCGCCTATGCCTACCACCTGCTTGCTGTCACGCCACCGAATACCTGCTTTGACAGCCAGTAATCACTCTCCAGGCACTCAAGTGCCCCTCAACCATCTCATATAAATAGCCCAGCCAACGATGGCTCCAGGTATTGAATCTCTAGCATTCTATCTCTAAAAGCACTTTCTCTCTTTAAGCTACTAACTTAAGCTTCGGAGTGCTTACGCCTGGTCCGACCGGGCACTCTTTCTTGCAGGGTTTCTCTCATCCGATCGGTCCTACCTCTCATTTTCAGATAAAGACATTTTAGGCTTTATCATTTGGTGCTTTCGTTGAGAGGAATGATGAACTCACGATCCAATGAGAACACAACACCCATGGATATTGATCACAATGGCAACACTCGTGTCAGATCAGGCACCTCGTGAAGGGAGCCCGTCAGGTCCCTGGCAAGGACCAACCTCTTTCCCTCCTTCGACGATGCCACTTTGAGGCAACCTGAGGATACCCCCATCACCATCAGAGATATGCGTACTATCCTTAGAGATTTTACTAACAACATTGTCCAGACGCTCAAAAAGGGCAAAATGCCAGAGACTTCTGAAAGAGTCTATGAGGACTATCCCATGGACGAAGACTTCAGAAGAAGGAGAAATAGGGGAATCATCATCAACGAACTGCGATCCCAGGAAAACAGAAGGGGTGCAGTTAGAACCCTGGGAAGGTACGTTAAGGGCAAGCAGATGATCTCCGTAGAAAGGGACTCCCCCTACTCTGGCAGGTCGGCCACCCCCTCTATAGGGGACGATTTATCCTATATGTGCACCCCAAGTCGCAGCTATTCAAGAAAGCACAAGGGCGAATCCACTGCCATAACCTTGAGTAAAGAGGACCAGTGGCTCAAGCAGAAGCTCAAGCAGCTCGGCTTTCTCACCTCCAAAAAAGACGGTTTTGAAGGAAACACATGTGGGAACACTGCCTCCCCGTTCTGCAGGGAGATCACTGACTGTGAGTTGCCTCTCAGGTGGAGAGATGTGGTCATGGACAAGTATACTGGTAAGACTGTATTAGTGGTTATGCCCTAGGCCAAACATTTGGACCTTGATGTAATCATTACATTTTTATTTATATAATGATTTTCTTCACATTAATATTATTGGCATGTTACATTATCGGAATGTTTATGAATAACGATATTATTCATTTTGTCCATAGTCATTTATCACTAAAGGGCATAAAGATAAATTAAGACTAGTATAGATTTGCATTGATAATCATGGGATGATTATATATGATGATATAAATCAAATCTATAGGTATTTGTTAGAGAACAAAGTACTGGATAGACCCACTGTAAGATCACTACATGGGATAATGTCATAAGTGATCTTATAATAGATATGTTATTAAATCCTTTGACCTGATGTTATCACGGTTTCCTAGATAAGGAACATTATGTTTTGACATAATCAAACGTTATCTTTAATCGGATAATTATAAAGTTTATGATCGGACATAATGAGAATTATGCGGAGAAAAGTGAGTAATCAAGATGGAATTTGTCCCTCTCTAATGAGAGAGACATCTATTGGGCCCCTCGATAAGTAGGACTGTAAAATGCATGGCCATGCTCGAATGAATTGATAGTGTCATCAATGTCATATGAATTTATCAGTCTACTTAGTGATCAGGAAATCATATATTTGAACAATATAAGTTTGACATGTACCATGACTTATGTTCAAATAAGATATCGTGTGACAAAAGGATAATAGCATGTTCTATTGTCAGGTTAAAATCGGACTAACGATATTTATATTATTTGGGTAGTCATAATGTCTTGCTAGAGACCAATTATGACTTGTGGGCTATTTATGGGATTAGGCCCACTGCCAACATAATATAAACCTATTGGGTCACACACTAAGACCAAAATGAATAAAATGGATTTTATTAGGTTATTTCGGAATAATATATAAATAAAGGTATTTATATTTAATTTTGAAATTACATATTTATATATATATTTATATATGTACATATACATATATCCCGTAAGGGGCACTGCCCCTTAACCCCACCCGCTGACCGGCCAGCGGGGCAGCCGTGCTACCTCTTTGTAGTGCCTTATACGTCGTTCAGAATTATCACTCGGTAATTTTAATATATCAATTTTATGAAATAAAGTATATTATGCATGATATGAAATAAATATGATTTATTATGTTTATGTGTGATGTCTTTGCATGGTGCATAGCATGGCCAATTGAACCTTTTGTGGATGAATTTTATTTTATCTATTTTAAGGGTTTGTAATTTTAAATACGACCTGCGTGTCGTTAATTTTGTTGCAATCTTTATTTTATTCAATAGTTGTAGTAGAATATCTTTGTATTATTATTGTAATGAAGACGAAGAGCAACAGTGGAGATCAATCCAAATCCATGGCGATGGAGGTGCAAGATGGAAGATTTTACTCAAGTCCATTTTTCACACCTAGGATTGACCTTTGATCTTCATATTGGCTTATGAGGATCAATATAGATTTGGCCATGCTATGACACGATTTTATATATATTATGCATATGTTCTTAGTATGTGATGCGATGAATGTTTATATATGTGTATGAGATGGCATGTATGAATTGATGCATGCTGCATATAAATAATTAGACATCATAAGTTAAAATTAAATCCCTCACCATAATTTTAAGTCATATGCCACCCATTATTAAAACACTTGTCAAGACTAAAATCACCAAAATGTGGGTTCTGCCAAAGCGAAGTACATTAGGTTATTCTAGTAAGGTAAGATGGGTAATGGTGCTACTCATATGTTTAAAATGGTTAGACTTAATTAGGCTATCAAAACGGTTTTGGGCCTAAGGGCATAAGATGGGATTATAACATGCCGGGACATATGATGTCAAAATCCCATAAATGATTTAAGAGTTATATAAGATATAATTGGTAAATGAGCTACCTACCTAAATGACTTAACTATAAGCGTCATGCCAAAGCTGACTTAGATTTAAGTGAAATATGGATCTTAGCCCACTAAATTATTATAATTATTGTAATTATTATTGAGGGTTATTATTTTAGTGGGAGTTCATAAGAAAACCTAAAATGAAATTGGTACTAATATTATTTATCTTGCATGTTTGTAGATTAATGGCATCAAATAATACTTCTACTATGTCACTGCGATCAATCCTTGAGAAGGACAAACTTAAGGAAACTGGCACAAACTTCCTTGACTGGTTCAAAAATTTGAGAATTGTCCTCAAGCAGGAAAGGAAGCTGTATGTGCTAGATGAGCCTATTCCCAATGAGCCACTTGCTGATGCCACAAGGGCAGTCAAAGAGAAATACAAGAAACATGTTGATGATTCTGTGAACGTTGGCTGTCTTATGTTAGCTACCATGGCTCCAGAGCTTCAGAAGCATCTGGAAAACATGGAGGCTTATGAGTTGAGTACTCATCTCAAGCAGACTTTCCAACAGCAGGCTAGGTAAGAAAGGTATGAGACTACCAAAGCTTTGCATTCTTGCAAGATGGCTGAAGGTTCTTCAGTTAGCTCTTATGTTTTGAAAATGAAGGGCTATATTGATCACCTTGAGAGGCTTGGATTTCCCCTCAGTTTAGAGCTGTCAACGGATTTGATCCTTAACTCATTACCTGATAGTTATGACCATTTTGTCATGAACTACAACATGAATATTATGGAAAAATCTATAGCTGAGCTGCATGCCATGCTCAAAACAGCTAAGCAAAGCATAAGTAAGAAGCCTGGCCATGTTCTGATGGTCAACAAAGGGAAAGGCATGAAAGTTAAGGGTAAGGCTAAGGCAAAGGCAAAAGTTAGTGGTAAGCCTAAGCCCAAACCCAAGCCCAAGGCTAAACCTCCAAAGGAGGGAGTTTGCTTCCACTGCAATGAACCTGGTCATTGGAAGAGGAACTGTAAGCTCTACTTGGAAGAGTTAAAGAAGAAGAAGAGTGGCGAGACTACATCTTCAGGTATTTATGTTATAGAAATTAATTTATCTACTTCTACTTTCTGGGTATTAGATACTGGATGTGGATCTCACATTTGTACAAATGTGCAGGGACTCAAAAGGAGTAGGCAGCTGAAAAAGGGCGAAGTGGACCTACGAGTTGGGAATGGAGCAAAAGTTGTTGCTCTAGCTGTAGGATCTTATGAATTGACTTTATCCAATGGGCTTTTGTTAGTTTTGAACAATTGCTATTATGTTCCTAGTTTGAGTAGGAATATTATTTCAGTTTCAAGTTTGGATGATGAAGGTTTTTCTTTTCTTATTAAGAATAAGAAATGTTCTATTTATTATGATGACATGCTTTATGGTATTGCTGATTCATATTGTGGGCTTTATGTCCTAAACCTAGAAACATCCAATAATCATGATATTTATAACATAACTACAAAGAAATCCAAACCAAATGATTTAAATACAACATATTTATGGCATTATCGCCTTGGTCATATAAATGAGAAACGCATAGATAAACTCCATTCAGATGGACTTTTGTCATCATTTGATTTTGAATCATTTGATAATTGTGAATCTTGTTTATTGGGTAAGATGACAAAGGATCCTTTTACTGGATATAGTGAAAGGGCCACTGACTAATTAGGCCTTGTACATTCTGATATATGTAGCCCATTAAGCATAAATGCCAGGGGAGAATTTCAGTACTTCATTACATTCACTGATGATTTCAGTAGATATGGCTATGTCTATCTAATGAAACATAAACATGAATTATTTGAAATGTTCAGAACCTTTCAAAATGAAGTACAAAATCAACTTGGTAAAACTATTAAAGCAATTCGATCCGATCGAGGTGGTGAATATTTGAGCCAAGAGTTTGACAATCATTTAAGAGATTGTGGAATTGTTTTGCAGTTAACTCCTCCAGGAACACGACAATGGAATGGTGTATCTGAAAGGAGGAATCAAACTTTATTAGATATGGTTCGATCTATGATGAGTCAAACAGATCTTCCGTTATCCTTTTGGGGTTATGCATTAGAAACAGCTGCATTCACTTTAAATAGAGTTCCATCTAAAGCGGTTGAAAAGACACCATATGAGATATGGACTGGGAGAACTCCTAGTTTATCTTTTCTAAAGATTTGGTGTGAGGCTTATGTCAAACGACAGGTCTCAGATAAATTAGCACCAAAATCTGATAAATGTTTTTTTGTGGGATATCCTAAGGAAACTAAAGGATATTACTTTTATAATCCTTCTGAGAACAAAGTGTTTGTTGCTCGAAATGGTGTCTTTCTAGAAAAAGAATTCATTTCTAAGAGAACCAATGGGAGTAAAGTACAACTTGAAGAAATTCAAGAACCACAAGATAACATAAAACCATTGATGGAAACTCAATAAGTTTCATAACCTATTGTGGAACCTGTACCTGTTACACAAGTACCACGTAGATCTGATAGAATACAACATGAGCCCGAGAGATATGGATTTCTCATGACAGATAGCCATGAAGTAATGCTCATGGATCAAGATGAGCCTACTACCTATCAAGATGCCGTGTCAGGTCCAGAATTTGAGAAATGGCTAGAAGCCATGAAATCTGAGATGCAATCCATGTATGATAATCAAGTTTGGAACTTGATTGATCCACCTGAAGGAATTAAAACCATTGGGTGCAAATGGGTTTTCAAAAAGAAAACCGACATGGATGGCAAAGTAAATACCTTTAAACAAGGCTTGTTGCAAAAGGATTCAAACAAACTCATGGTATTGACTATGATGAAACCTTTTCACCAGTCGCAATGCTTAAATCAATAAGAATTCTTATTGCCATTGCTGCATATTATGACTATGAGATATGACAAATGGATGTCAAAACAGCGTTTCTCAATTGAAACTTACTTGAGGATGTGTACATGACACAACCTGAGGGTTTTGTCCATCCTGAGAATTCTAAGAAGGTATGTAAGCTGCAAAGATCCATTTATGGATTGAAGCAAGCTTCTCGGAGCTAGAATCTTTGTTTTGATGAAACAGTCAAAGAGTTTGGGTTTATCAAATATAAGAATAAACCTTGTGTATACAAGAAGATTAGTGGGAGCACTGTGATGTTTCTTGTATTATATGTCGATGACATATTACTCATTGGAAATGACATCCCTATCATGCAAAAGACAAAAGATTGGTTAGGAAAATCTTTTTCAATGAAAAATATGGGCGAAGCTGCTTATATCCTTGGGATTAAGATCTATAGGGATAGATCTAAAAGGATAATTAGTCTGAGTTAAAGCACTTATATAGATAAGGTGCTAAATAGATTTAGTATGCAAAATTCCAAAAGAGGATTTTTGCCAATGTCTCATGGTATTACTCTTAGCAAGACCCAATGTCCAATGACATCTGATGAGCAAGATCGCATGAGTATGATTCCTTATGCTTCGGCTATAGGATCAATCATGTATGCTATGTTATGCACTCGACTAGACATTTCGTATGCTTTGAGCATGATGAGCAGATACCAGTCAGATCCCGGTGAAAGTCACTGGACAACTGTTAAGAATATCCTTAAGTACTTAAGAAGAACTAAGGATGCATTCTTAATATATGGAGGATTGGAAGATGAGCTAGTAAAAAATGGTTATACAGATGCAAGCTTCCAATCTGACAAAGATGACTTTAGATCGCAGTCAGGATATGTATTTGTGTTAAATGGAGGTGTTATAAGCTGGAAAAGTTCCAAACAAAGCACTGTCGCTGATTCTACAATAGAAGCTGAGTATATAGCAGCATCAGATGCAGCTAAAGAAGCAGTATGGATCAAGAAATTCATTGCTAAATTGGGAGTAGTACCTAGTATCAGCAACCCAGTGGATCTTTATTGTGACAACAATGGTGCTATTGCACAGGCTAAGGAGCCCAGATCTCACCAGAGATCAAAACATATACTCAGGCGTTTTCATCTCATTAGAGAAATAATTGAGAGGGGAGACGTCAATATTTGCAGAGTACCTACTGATGATAACATCGCCGATCCACTTACCAAGGTACTCCCACAAGCCAAACATAATGGACATACTAGGTCAATGGCTATTAGATATATGTATGATTGGGCCTAGTGCAAGTGGGAGATTGTTAGTGGTTATGCCCTAGGCCAAATATTTGGATCTTGATGTAATCATTACATTTTCATTTATATAATGGTTTTCTTCATATTAATATTATTGGCATGTTACATTATTGTAATATTTATGAATAACGATATTATTCATTTTGTCCCTAGTCATTTATCACTAAAGGGCATAAAGATAAATTAAGACTAGTATAGATTTGCATTGATAATCATGGGATGATTATATATGATGATATAAATCAAATCTATAGGTATTTGTTAGAGAACAAAGTACTGGATAGACCCACTGTAAGATCACTACATGGGATAGTGTCATAAGTGATCTTATAATAGATATGTTATTGAATCCTTTGACCTGAGGTTATCACGATTTCCTACATAAGGAACATTATGTTTTGACATAATCAAACGTTATCTTTAATCGGATAATTATAAAGTTTATGATCGGACATAATGAGAATTATACGGAGGAAAGTGAATAATCAAGATGGAATTTGTCCCTCTCTAATGAGAGAGATATCTATTGGGCCCCTCGATAAGTAGGACTGTAAAATGCATGGCTATGCTCGAATGAATTGATAGTGTCATCAATGTCATATGAATTTATCAGTCTACTTAGTGATCGGGAAATTATATGTTTGAACAATATAAGTTTGACATGTACCATGACTTATGTTTAAATAAGATATCGTGTGACAAAAAAATAATAGCATATTCTATTGTCAGGTTAAAATCGGACTAACGATATTTATATTATTTGGGTAGTTATAATGCCTTGCTAGAGACCAATTATGACTTGTGGGCTATTTATGGGATTAGGCCCACTGGCAACATAATATAAACCTATTGGGTCACACACCAAGACCAAAATGAACAAAATGGATTTTATTAGGTTATTTCAGAATAATATATAAATAAAGGTATTTATATTTAATTTCGAAATTACATATTTATATATATATTTATATATGTACATATACATATATCTCTTATTTTGAATATGAGATAATAGTATGTATTAATATAATATTTCTTATTATTTTGAATAAGAAATATATATATATATATATATATATATATATATATATATAATGTAAATATCTCTTAGTTTTGAATTAGAGATAATATCATTATTTACCTATTAGGGTTTTAAACTTATTTACATATATATAGATATATGTTAAGAAAAGAGATTAACCTATATGATAACTCTAATCACGTTCTTCAAGTATGAATAGATTTAGAGTGGCTGTACATCTCTTTTCTTGAGAGAATAAGAAAAAGAAAACCTAGCCACCTTTTCTTTGAGAAAGAAAAAATCAAAAATCCATTCGCAACATAAGGGAGCTAGCACCCCTGCGAATTCTGTTCGTTGGTTCGTGCATGTGGATACCGGTAGAGGGTGTTCGTGATTGAAGCAGCACCTAAAGTCCGAGATAAGGAGTTATTTTCGTTCTAAGGTTAGTAAATCTTAATCTCTTCCTTTTGAATCAATTGAATATACTTGGATCCTGTCTTCGGGTTTCGGTTTTATTCCGCTGCATTTAATTTGAATTATTCCGTTGAAACCCAACAGATCCCGCCACTCACCTAGCTGAGTATCTGACTAAGGTGCAGGTATACACCTATGATGAGAGGGTAGCCTGCAGGGTCTTCCCCACTACCTTGGGAGGCGATGCTTTAACATGGTTCTATGACCTACCCCAGGGATCAATCACCTCCTTCGGACAACTAAGGGAGTTGTTCACCACGAGGTTTATCGTGCAAGCCTAAGAGGGTGAACGACCTGTGTAACCTTTACCAAAGAAACGATGAAAGTCTACGAGACTATATCGATAGGTTTCAGGCCACAATGTCCGAGGTGAGGAGTGTTAGTGTGGAAATGGTAACTAACGCCTTAGCGGGGGGCATCACCGACCGTCCGTTGTTTGAATCCCTAACAACAAGACCCCCATATAGCTTCACCGAGCTCATAGAGAGGGCTAGGCAACACATCCAGCTGGATGACGCCCTCAGGTCCAATAGAGGAAGAAGGACCAGCGTGATAGATCGGCTGCAGCATCCAGATGGTCGCTTTTTCACCAAGGCCTCCGCCTCCGATCGTACAGTAAGAAGCCCAGACGGAGGAGCCGGGTCCAGAAGCTCGGGCAAGAGGAAGGAGTCAGGGAGAGATCGACGTAGGCTCCCAGACGATCGGCCCGAGAGAACCTTCACCACCCTCAATGCCACCCCGTCCACAGTGCTGATGTGGATAAAAGCAAAACACCGCCAAGTCAATTGGTCAAGGGATTTGTTGGAAAGGAGTCGAGTTGGGAGGGACCCTAGCAAGTACTGTGAGTTTCACAGAGACGTTGGTCATTTGACTGACGAGTGCACCCGTTGAAAAAGGAGATTGAAAGGCTAATATGCCGTGGCTCCCTCAAAAAGTTTATAGGCCCAGCCAGAGGGGACGAGCCCTGTAGACAGCTGAAGCCTCGCTGGGACGATCCTGACTCGGATGATGATGAGCGCAGGAATCCAAGAAACACCGACCCGAGCAGGCCTTATGCCGGGGTAATAAACGTGATAACCGGTGGGTCGTCTTACGGAGAGGATCTCTCCAGAAAAGGAAAGGGAAAAGGTGTCTACCTCTCCCACTAGGCAGAGCAGCCTACCTCAGTCACCATTTCCAGCGAAGACGCAAGAGATGTCATATTTCCACATGAGGATGCTCTCGTTGTAAGAGCTCGGATCAATAATTTTAACGTCAAAAGAATTTTGGTGGACAACGGCGGTGCTGTCAACATCCTCACTCTCCAAGCCTACCGAGCGATGGGACTCCCGATCGGGGAGCTGAAGCCGAGCGCCACACTACTGACCGGGTTGGGCAATGCCACCATTCCAGTGGTCGGATCTGTAGAGCTCTTTGTCGAACTAGGACAAGAGGCGACCGCTCATGCGTGCAAGGTAACTTTTATGGTTATTGACTTGACATTTGCCTATAATGCCATCTTTGGTAGGCCACTGCTCTTCTAAATCGGAGCCGTTACCTCTATCCGCTACATGGTGATGAAGATCCCAACCAGAGGAGGCATTGCCATCTTGAGAGGTGACCAAAAGGCATCCCGAGAGGCTTACATCACCATGATAAAGCAGCAACGGGAGGCAATGGTTGTAGAGCCCGAATTGGAGCGGTCAGAACAGGCAGAAAGGCCCAGAATGGACCCTGCTAGGGAGACAAAGACGAGGGCGCTAACCAAAGGAACAAATGTTCAAGTTAGGACCAGCATGGATAAAGAGACAGAAGAAGCCATCATGCAGGTCTTAACAATAAATCAAGCGACCCTCGCCTGGAGGCCAGAAGACATCCCTAGCATAGACCCCAAGGTACCCTCCGGTCCGACGAAAGCTTAAGAGACATGCACCCGACCGGAGGAAGTTTATTTCCGAAGAAGTGGATAAGCTACTTAAGACCGGAACAATCCGAGAGGTAGACTATCCCGACTGGTTGGCCAACGTGGTTCTGGTCAAGAAAAAATCGGGGAAGCTGCGGATGTGTATAGACTTCACTGACCTTAATAAAGCATGTCCCAAAGACAGCTACCCCCTGCCAAGTATAGACCAGCTGGTGGATGCCATCGCAGGTCATGCCATCTACTATCTTCTTGACGCGTACGCTGGCTACCACCAAATCTTGATGTGGCTCCTGGATCAGGAGAAAACCAGCTTTATTACTGACGACGGGACCTTTTGCTACAGGGTGATGCCGTTCGGCCTGAAGAATGCTGGGGCCATATACTAGCATCTTATGAATAAAATCTTCAAAGACCAGATCGGGCAGAATGTCGAGGTGTACGTAGACGACATGATCATCAAGAGCCAAAGCCCTGAAGAACACCCTGCCGATCTGGTAAAAGTTTTTGACACTTTGAACAAGTTCCAGATGAAACTCAACCCTGAAAAGTGTACTTTCGGAGTACCATCAGGAAAAATTTTAGGATTCCTGGTTTCCCAGAGAGGGATTGAGGCTAATCCAGAAAAAATAAGGGCTATCCTCGAGATGCAACCCCCCAGGAACATAAAAGACGTCCAAAAGCTGAACGAAAGGATAACAGCCTTGGGACGATTCATCTCCTCCTCAGCCAAGCGGTGCACTCCCTTCTTCAAAAAGCTGAGGAAGAGTGAAACTATTGTCTGGGTGGAAGACTGCCAACAAGCACTTGAAAAGCTGAAAGCATTCCTCAGCAACCCACCACTGCTTAGCCAGCCAATACCAGGTGAAAATCTATACCTTTATTTGGCCACCTCTAGGGGAGCTGTTGCAGGTGCCCTGGTCCGAGAGGAAGGAACACAACAGTTGCCTGTGTACTACGTCAATGAAGTACTTAGAGGTGTGGATTTAAAGAAGGGACCGGTCGAGCAGCTCATCATTGACCTTATGATGTGTGCAAGAAAGCTGAGACCATACTTTGAGGCACACACAATTGTCTTCCTATCGGGTCACCCGCTTAGAAGAATTCTACAGACCCCCGATCTGGAGGACAAAATGGTGGGATGGGCAATTAAGCTACAGTCCTGGGATGTGAGATACGAACCCAGAAAGGTGATAAAAGCTTTGGTAGATTTTATCGCTAAATTTGCGGGTGAGGAACCATAGAGTCAGCCCAAGCTGCAAAATTGGGAAATGACGGTGGATGGCGCAGCGAATGACACTTGAGGAGGTGTAGGCATAGTAATAAGAGGCCCCCTAGGCATCACAATAAGGTACGCAATAAAGCTCAATTTTAAAGCTTCTAATAACGTAGTAGAGTATGAAGCGCTCCTTCAAGGGCTGAGACTGCTCCACGCAATCCGACCGGAGCCAGTAGTCATCAAGAGCGACTCCTAGCTGATAACGAGCCAGGTACTGGGCACCTTCGAGGCTAGAAAACCGGCATGATCCAATAGTTAGCAAAGGTCAAGACCACCTTCAGAACTCTTGAGGAAACTGGGTCGGAGTGGTTTCTCCAGAAGGTGTCAAGAGATCAAACAGATGAGGCCGATCGGCTAGCAAAGATGTCTGCCTCCGAGCAAAGTATTATAAAGGAAAATATTGCCATTATCGACCAAACTTCCTCCTCCCTAGATGAGCCGGAGATGATAGAGATTGACCAAGGGGACGAAACCTGGATGAGCCCAATCAAGCAGTACTTTTAAACAGGTCAGCTGCCTGAGGACAAAAACGAAGCTCAAAAGGTATCAAGAAAATCCCTTAATTACTCCATCATTAACGGTGATTTGTATAAGAAAGCTTTTAGCCACCCTTGGCTCAAATGCATGATGGAGGAAGAGGGAGACTACATCCTCAGAGAGCTCCATGAAGGTATATGTGGAGCGCACGAGGCAAGCAGAGCTATGGCAAGAAAAGCCCTCCAGACGGGGTACTACTGGCCCAGCATGCTCAAAGATGCTTAAGAAAAAGTGAGAAGATGCCCGCAATGCCAAATACAAGGGAGGATTATAAGGCAGCATGGAGCAGACTAACAGCCGATCGGAATAGCCTGGCCTTTCGAGCAGTGGGGCCTCGATATTTTGGGACCCTTTCCCCAAGGCAAAAAGCAGATGAAGTTCCTCATAGTAGCGGTTGACCATTTTTCCAAATGGATTGAGGCTGAACCTGTAGCCACAATCACAGTCAAGAGGGTCAAGAACTTCACATGGAAAAACATCATCTGCAGGTATGGCTTACCCAATGTCTTTATTGCAGATAATGGCAAGCAGTTCGACAGCTCCACTTTCAGAAATTTTTACCAAGGCCTAAACATCAAACTCAGGTTCACGTCAGTCGCTCACCCCTAAAGCAATGGAATGAATAAGGTCTCCAATCGGACCATCATGGAGGGGTTGAAAAAGCGACTGGGTGAGGCAAAAGGCAACTGGACTGAAGAACTGCACAATATCCTGTGGACGTACAGAACTTCACCCAGGACAGGCACCCATCAAATGCCATTCTCCCTTGTCTATGGCTCCGAAGCAATGATACCGGTAGAGATCGGCCTCCCATCTTACCGATCGGCACTTTACTCCGAGCAGATGAACACTTAAGAAAGACGCCAAGATCTAGATCTGGTGGAAGAAAAGAGGGAGGATGCCTACACCAAGATCGCTGCCTATAAGCAAAGAGTTGCCAGATACCACAATGCTAAGGTAAGATCTAAAACTTTCAATGTCGGTGATCTGGTACTCATAAAGGCAGACTTAGGCTTGAGAAATGCTGGGGTGGGCAAGCTAATGCCAAATTGGGAAGGGCCCTATGAAGTCTCCAAAGTCTTAAGTCCGATCACATATAAGCTCTGAACTATACAACGGCAAGATGTCCCCAGAAGTTGGAATGTCGAAGTACTTAAAAAGTACCATCTGTAACGATATATCCATTTTTTTCAGATGCTCAATTAATAAAGAGGTTTTTTCTCTAATCTTGTTTAATCCATATATAATATAATTTATACGCTAGGCTCGACGCCCATCCCGAGCCAAAAATGCGAAAGTCGGAACTCATTCTTCTGCAGGTACAATGCAAAGACCGTTAGGATCGACGCAATTACCGATCCCAAGATACAGAAAGAAGCAAAAACCGTTAGGACCGATGCAATTCCCGATCCCAAGATACGGAAAGAAGCAAAGACCGTTAGGATCGACGCAATTCCCGATCCCAAGATACGGAAAGAAGCAAACCGTTAGGATCGACGCAATTCCCGATCCCAAGATACTGAAAGAAGCAAAGACCGTTAGGATCAACGCAATTCCCGATCCCAAGATACGGAAAGAAACAAAGCTTGCAACAGTTCGACCGCTAGGATCGACGATCGTCCCGATCCGAAGACGCAAGAAACACGAACCTTATGTCGTTCCCATTCATTAGGATCGGCCATACTCCGATTCAAAAGTATGGAAGGCGCCCTAATCGTGCTGACTCTTTTGCTAGATTCGACATCTATCCCGAATCCAAGATGCGACCACTAAAGTTAGAATAAGGCATATATTTCTCCCAAGACAAGTGCCATGCAACGGTCATGAGCCAGAATGCAAATCAGACGCAAGATTAGGCGAATCGGTCATTGGACTTGGAAAATCGCTCCAATTCAGGAAGTCTCTAAGATTTATTTACTTCACAAAAGCAAGTTATATGCACTTTAGTGAACTATACTTGAACTTTGCAAACTTTGTGCAATCTTATAAGTTATTGAAGATTTGCGAATGCATAGTAAAATCGCAACTTACGCGAAATAAAGACGACAATAAGCAAATGAATGTCATTTATTAGAAGAAGTGAATATTATACAACTTGTACAAATATAAGAATGAAGTACACAAAGGAAAACTTGTACACATTTATGACTTCTAACCTAAGTTTCTACATTTACAATCTCTATATCGACAGGAGGCTCAGAAGGAGGTCCCTCATCTGGCTCCACTGAAGCCTGAGAAGGGTCAGAGGCAGGCTGAGAAGGCTCAGCTACCCCTTCGGAGACAAGCTCAGTCAGTGGAGGCGCCCCGGCTTCAGCTATTGATGTGTCTCCTAGAGCTCGGGGCGAAGTGGCTTGATCGACAGCTCCCTCCCTAGGAGCATCTCCTTCATCATCGCTGGACGGCGGATCGGGCAAAGCCGTAGGGTCCTCCATCCAGTTGAGGTCAGCACCAGGGAAGCACCTCCCAGCCTCATAGATCAGCCGAGACAACAACTTCGCCTGAGCCTCGCCCATTTGATCAAGTAGCTGCTCCTCTTGAGATGCGAGTTCTCCTTCAAGCTTCCTTTCCCAACGAGCCTCCTTATTCGCTAGAATGTTGCGAAGCCAATCACAGTCCGCAATAGCTTGGTCTCTTTCCTCCAATGCCTTGGCCTTCTCAGCGCCTAACTGCCTGCACTCGCCGTTCAATTTGGTCGCTTCTTCCTCGAACTTACGGCATTGAACGCTATCGGCAGCTAGACGAGCTACCTCCCCCTTAAGCCGATCGGCTTCAGTGAGCTTTGCCTTTAGTTCCTCAGCATGTCGGGTGCCCTCCCTCCTCTCGATCACCACCTCCTCCCGAAGGCCAGAGATCTCTTTTTGAAGTTCTGACACTTGCAAGCAAAGATAGGAGTTTTCTTGATGGAGAGAGTCCCGTTGGGCGACTGCCTCACCCCTCGCTTTCACGACCTCTCTCGATCTGGCCTTTGCAAGGCTATCGATGCCGTGCAAACGCTGGCCTCCCTTGATTAGCTGAAAAAAGAAAAGAGCAGTCTTAGACAAAAGAAGAATTTGCCACGAAAGGCAACAACAATCAGACCGGCCAAATCTCACCTCCAAGGCTTGAAGATTGAACATGCTCCACTCCCGGGCGAGCGCGTTGAGGTCTCCCATGGCCTTATAGTCGTCCTCTTGAAGAATCCCTCGGCAAAGGTGATGGGCAACTGCTTTGCTGCCAGCTGACCAGTCGTTGCCAAAGTTCTCCTTCAAGAACTCCTGTAAGGGCACGGGTCGCCTTTCTGGACATCGGGTCGGCTCGCTCGCCACAACGGCCTTCCCCTTGCTCGCCACATCAACAGTTTATTTCCTTGCGGCCTCATCAGCCTGCTGCCGCTCGGCCTCGCCTACTCGGATTTGTCTCCCCTGGGCTGTCTCCCTTAAAATTTGGAGATCAGGAAGACGGAGATCCCCAGACACTTCTTCCTCCTCTGACTCGTTTCCGAGTATTATTCTCCGCCGACGAAGGGGCTGAAGCCCCGCTTTGGGCTGAGGTGCCGACGGAGCTGTGGCAACTGGAGCTTGACGGGCAGTGGTAGCAGCTACTGTTGCAGGAGGGGCAGCAGAGATTGGGATGGCGGCGATCTGGGCAGTAAAGGGTGCGGAGGGAGCACCCTGCTGCAGTTTCTGCACCTCAAAAGCAGGTAAGAGCTTCCGCCTTTTCCTCTCCTCCTTGGCCTTTCGCTCGGCCTCCCTCTTGGCCACGGCTCGACCGAGGATGCGCTACGACATATCGTTCCCACCGGCCATTTCGGCTGCAACACAAACACAAGAAAGATAAGTCTTCCTTTAAATCATATATTTCGTGCAAAACACAATGCATAGTGTATGTCCTATGTCAACACGGGTCTACTACGATCCTAATGCTCACATTCTGCATTCTCAGCAGCTTCGGAGCTTGAAGAGCCAAATAGTGTGGACAGGAGAAAGCTGGATTGGTAGGGCTCTCCATGCCTGCTCACGGCATCCATCAACTTCTTAATATCGCCCTCATACATGGGCTGGCCAGCAACTAGGTCCTTCAAGACTTGGGCTCTAGCCGATCGGGTGAGGCGCACCCCAAACCCACCGATCATCCCCATCAGAAAATATCTCTCATTGTACCCCTTCATTGAGGTGGGGATGTACATCAGTTTCTTCTTTGGGTGGCTGGTGAAGAAGTATTCCGT
The DNA here is from genome assembly GCA_947683425.1 of Excoecaria cochinchinensis. Taxonomy (NCBI): domain Eukaryota; kingdom Viridiplantae; phylum Streptophyta; class Magnoliopsida; order Malpighiales; family Euphorbiaceae; genus Excoecaria; species Excoecaria cochinchinensis. The sequence goes on from CANTUQ010000037.1 coordinate 2,725,227, forward strand.
CCCATCGCTCCGATCCGATATGTAGAAGAAATGGGTGAAAAAGTCCAGAGTTGGAGCCACCCCCTCTATTTTGCAGAGGATTTTGAAGCAGGCCACTGACCTCCACCCGTTCGGATGCAACTGATTTGGGGTGATCCTGTATCCCTCCAGTATCGCCATCTCGAAAGCGCCTAACGGGAACCTCAGGCCTGCATCTAGGATCCAAAGGTGGCAAATGAACCACTCATTGTTATTCTGGCCGAAAGGCCCCTCCGTCACCGCCATGGAGTCGGGGCACCGCATCACAGAAATGTCACTTGGAAAGCCATATTTGGAGGGGATTTCGGCCACCTCCCCAGGGGTCAAGCGAGAATACAGCTCGATTGCCAGCATACCTCTGTATCCCTCCATGAAGCTCCTGTCCAGTGTTTGCCCACTGCTAGAGGCCATCTTTGGAGAAAGAAAGGAGAGGAAAAATGCAAATCCCTAATTTCTAAAGGGAATGAATGCAGATGAAAAGTCCAAAACAAAGGAAGAAATCGAAGAGCAAGACGAAGGAGGTACTTACTTGATAGTGGGTAATCTGAAAAATTTTCGGAAGAAGGTAAAGAAATTTGCTGGAAGGAGGCAACAAAGAATTTTGGTAGAGCTTTGCTAAGAATCGCAAAAAGTAAAGAAAATCCTTCAGAAATTGCCCTATTTATAGGCCAGAGCTTCCAAAGCACGCCAAACGTCTCGCCACTAGAAGAATGCCACGTGTTAAAGACATTATGGCTGTACGCAGAATGAAGCGTCACCCTCGGAGCACGCGCAACATTAAATGGAAACAGCTGTCCAGGCAAGCGTGTCTCTTTAGAAAAAATGCCTCACAAATTCAAAAATCCTGCCAACGCATGCCTTCAAATCGAGAAAATTTAGTATTGACTCCATCCGAACGGGATTACAAAAGGCAAATTCATGCCCGATCGGACCTGTTGAGGGGGTACAAGTGATAACACAGCAAATATCATTTGCTCTAAGGCCCATCCAGTCGGCCCACTTAACTGGCAAGGCCCAAGGCCCAACAACCAAGAGCAGAAGGCACGAGCTCCTAGGCAGCGCACACGCCCGATCGGTTGATGTGACCGCCAGTCCCATCAGCCGCCTGACACAAGACAGCGCCCATGCCTACCAACTGCTCCCTATCACGCTGCCGAATACCTGCTCTGACAACCAGTAATCACTCCCCAGGCACTCAAGTACCCCTCAACCATCTCATATAAATAGCCCAGCCAACGATGTCTCCAGTTATTGAATCTCTAGCATTCTATCTCTAAAAGCACTTTCTCTCTCTAAGCTACTAACTTAAGCTTCGGAGTGCTTACGCCTGGTCCGACCGGGCACTCTTTCTTACAGGGTTTCTCTCATCCAGATCGGTCCTACCTCTCCTTTTCAGATAAAGGCATTTCAGGCTTTATCAAGTAGCGAAGTAAAATTTTTGAGGCCAACCGACTAAAGTAATAAACTCAAAATTTTATAATCATATATAGTTCATAGAATATCCATATGCAAAAAAATGTAACATTTGTCTAAAATTCTGAATCATTTACTAATACGAAATGTTGGAATTTATTAACTTATACAAATTAAATATGTGAATATTGTATAAGCTATTAGAGTTTTATTCCAAATAAAAGTAATCTGATTAATTTAATAGTCGTCTTACTAAAATATGGAGGTTATTTTATGAATGTGTAGAAATTTAAAGTACTTAATCTAATTTATGATGGATAAATTAGTAAATAAGTCACTCTGTAAATAGATTATGGTTCTGGTTGCACAGATAATTCTAACCATCATCTCAGAAAAAATCTAGATTTCTTTACCAACTAGAAATCCTATACCTTCCGCATCCTTAATGGCTATGAATCCATCTATACTTTCGCACCTATTTTATTTTTGATAATTTGGCATGATCGATTTATGTATTATTACATATTTAGAGATTTTCTATCAATTGGTATCAAAGCCCATTTCACGTTAAATCACTCATAATTGATTTTTTGAGTTACGAGTCTTTTAAATTGATTAAGGATTTTAATCAAAATTTCATTTAATTTCAGAATTTTGATCTTCGTTTGATATTTACGGTATAACTTCAATTTTGTTATTTAGCAATCAACATATATATATGTGTGTGTGTGTGTGTGTATATATATATATATATATATATATATATATTTTCCTGATTGCTCGTGGCCTTGATGGATTTCACGGAAAACAAATTCTTTTCTTTTGGGTTTGATGAATTTGTCTTCTTGTGCAAACAATATTATTTTAATTATGGTTATGGTTGCTTGGTGGTTTTTTCAGGCACAATTGAATTGCAATTTTCTTTTTTTTTTGTTAAAAAAAATAAAGAGAAAAAAAGGTTTTCAGTAGAAAAAGGGGAATCGCGTTTTAGAGGGGGAGGCTGAAGATGATGGCATATTTGTAAATTTGTTATCTGATTGAGGGTTATATTGTCTTTGCATAAAACGTCTACTGGTCATTAATGAATTTGTACAAGGATGTTTTAGTAATTCAGTTATTAGGGCACCATAGCAATTGTATGGTCTTTTAGGGGCGTAATCGTCATTCTAGTTCAAAATTATTAAAATGGGTTGTGAATGACATTGATGTAATTCGAACTCTGGCTCATTAGTTATTTTTGACATTCCTCCATCCAGTGTGCCATACTCTTTCAAGTGTTATAATTTATTTCAAAATGAAACATGTAACAGAATTTATGTGTTTATTCATTCTTTAATTCCTTTTGGCAATAATTCATATGAATCGTTATACTTTCACTTCTATGAATAAATTCTGTTGAATTTATTATTTTATGTCATAATTTTAATGTAAAATATTAATTATTCAGGATTGTAATTAATATTTTTACGTTTATTTGTATAATTAAAGTTTAGATTCACAATTGGCCTAAAGTTTAATTATTGATATTTTAATTTATTTAACTGAATCAATATGTCCAAAATAACCTCTATTGTGTAGATTAATTAAATCAAAATATTAGGAAGGCATATATATATATATATATTCAAAATTTTATGCGGATAATAATCGACCCAAAGGAAATTTATTATTATCTAGCCGAAATTAGAACATATTTGTGGTAATAAATATGTGATAATTATTTGGATTTCCATGTGAATGTTCGGTTCAAAGAAAGGCTTGATATTTGACAGAAATTTATTATCAATACTTGATTACTGCACCAAGATTACCACTTACAAATTGATTTTTCTGTCAAAGACTAAATTTTAATGTTTTGCTAGGTGTCTTGTGATGGGATTGGCCATTATTTTTGAATCTATTATTTTATGAAATTTAAAGTATTGATTGTGAGCTTGATATATTTTTTTTGTTGTTATCTGAATTCAGAAAATACCTCTATTGGTTCAATATCTGCAAATATTAACTCACTTCCTATGCTAAATGGTATAAATTTTAAGAAATGGAAGGAGAATGTTACTATCGTTCTAGGCTGCATGGATTTAGACTATGCACTTCGGGTTGAGCCTCCTGCTCCTCTTATAGCTGAAAGTTCCTCAGAACAAAAGAGAAACTTTGAAAAGTGGGAGCGCTCAAATCGCTTAAGTCTATTGATCATGAGGCGTGCAATTCCAGATACATTCAAGGACACTGCGTATAAAAATCAAAATGCCAAATTGTTCTTTGAAGCCCTTGAAAGTCGCTTTGCTAAAAGCGAAAAGGCGAAAGCAAGTAATTTGATAAAAAAAACTTATTTCCATGAAGTATAAGGGCAATGGGAGCATAAGGGAATACATTTTGGCAATAGAGCAGATTGCATCCAGGCTAAAGGCACTAAAATTAGAATTTCTGAGGATTTATTGGTGCATTTGGTTTTTATCTCTCTTCCTTCACAATTCAGTCAGGTTCAGGTGAGTTGTAATACTCAAAGGGAGAAGTGGACTCTTAATGAGCTCATTTCTCATCTGGTGAATGAGGAAGATAGGATAAAGTTTGGAAAAGCAGAAATTGCTCATTTGGAATCATCTTCTAAGGGCTACAATAAGAAAAGGAAGAAGGAAAGCTGCTGAACAAAAGAAGCAACGTAAGGAAAATAAAGATAAAATTCAACAATTTGGTTGCTTCTTTTGTAAAGGAACTTCTCATAAGAAGAAAGATTGTACCAAATATCATGCTTAGCGTGCAAAGAAAGATATATTTCATGCTTTTGTTTGTTCTGAAGTTAATTTAATTTTCAGTACCTAGATACACTTGGGTGGATAGATTTAGGTGCCACTACTCACATAAGTGTATTCATGCAGGGTTGCCTGAGCTGTCAAAAGCCGAGTGATGATGAAAGACACATCTATGTAGGGCAATGGCAAGTAAATTGAAATTGAGGCAATAGGCACTTTTAGGTTATTATTAAAGATTGGAATTAATTTAGATTTGAAAGAGACTTTTATTGTACTGTCATTTAGACGGAATTTAATTTCTGTTTCTATATTGGACAAATCAGGATATTGTTATATTTTTGGAAACAATCGGTTTAGTCTTTTTCAAAGTTTAAAACTTATTGGTTCTGGTTCTTTATCTAGTAATGATAACCTATACTTGCTTGATATAATTGCTTCATATAATGAAACCATGTATGTTGGTACTAAAAGAAAATTAACTAATGAGAATTCTATATCACTTTAGCACAAGAGATTAGGCCACATTTCTAAACAAAGAATTGAAAGGCTTGTGTCAAATGGAATTCTTGATTCACTTGATTTTTCAGATTCTGAAATCTGTATCGAGTGTATTAAAGGAAAACAAACAAACAAAAGAAGATTAGGTGCCAACATATCTACAAAAAGTCTTAAAAATATTACATATAGACATTTGTGGACCATTCCCTGCTGCTTCTTGGAATGGTCAATGATACTTTATTACGTTCATAGATGATTATTCACATTATGGGTACCTTTATCTCATTCATAAGAAGTCTCAAGCCTTGGATGTGTTTAAATCCTTTAAAGCTGAAGTTGAAAATCAACTAAATAAAAGAATTAAAACTGTTAGATTTGATCGTGGTGGTGATTACTATGGTAGTATATGAAGGATCAGGTGAACAACGTCCAGGGCTATTTGCCAAATTCCCTAGAGGAATGTGGAATCATCCCACAGTACACCATGCCAGGAAGTCTTAACATGAATGGTGTAGCTGAAAGACGAAATATGACACTAAAGGACATGGTAAGGAGTATGATTAGCCATACTACTTTTCCAGATTCACTATGGGGAGAGGCATTAAAGACTGTAGCTTACATCCATAACAGAGTTCCAACTAAAGTAGTGACCAAAACCCCACTATGGACGGGGTAAGAAACCCAGCTTAAAACGTTTACACATTTGGGGTTGTCCAGCTAAGGCAAGGCCTTACAGGCCAAATGAAACAAAATTGGGACTCAAGAACGGTCAGTAGCTATTTTGTTGGATACTCTGAACGATCTCGGGGGTACAAATTTTATGATCCCACAAAAAGATAATTTTTTGAGATGGGAAATGCCAAGTTCTTTGAGGATGTTAAATTTGGCGGGGGGGGGGGGGGGGGGGGGGGGGGGGGGGGGGGAGGATAAGGTTAGAAACTTTGTCTTTGAAGAGGAATTTATTTCTTCACCTACAGTTGTAATTGGCCATGATCAGGATCAAGACTTTCTTCCTGACTCGGTTTCAAGAAGCAACACCAGAACCACAAGATAATGTCAAAAATCTCCTGGATCCTATTCAACAGGTTATTCCTAAAGAACAAAGTCAACAACCTCATGAACAAATGCCATTAAGAAGATCCACTAGAGAAAGAACAAGTGCAATTTCACATGATTACATTGTATTTCTCCAAGAGCATGAGGTAGACAATGAAATGATGGAAGATGATCCAATCAACTTCCATCAGGCCATTGAAAGCTTAAAATCTCAAGAGTGGATCAATGCCATAAATGAGGAAATAAAGTCCATGAAAGACAATGAGGTTTGGGATCTTCTCCCATTTCCTGAAGGTATGAAACCCATTGGTTGTAAATGGATATTTAAAACCAAAAGGGATTCAAAAGGTAATGTAGAGAGATATAAGGCTAGCCTGTTGCCAAGGGCTTAACTCAAAAGGAAGGCATTGATTATAAAGATACTTTCTCTCCAGTTTCATGGAAAGACTCTTTTAGAATAATAATGGCACTTGTGGCACATTTTGACCTTGAAGTTGCATCAGATGGATGTTAAGACAACGTTTCTCAATGGCGACATTGATGAAAGGGATTTATATGGAACAATCAGAAACTTTATTTCAGAACATTCAAAGCAAATGGTTTGTAAATTAAAAAAATCCATATATGGACTCAAACAGGCTTCTCGTCAGTGGTATCATAAATTTCATCAAATTGTCATTTCTTTCGGTTTTCAATACATGCAGTTGATGAATGTATGTATCACAAGTTCAGTGGAAGTAAGTACATTTTCCTGGTATTATATGTCGATGACATATTGCTTGCCAGCAATGATATAGGCATACTGCACGAAACTAAGAGATTTCTATCAAAGAAATTTGAGGTGAAAGATCTTGGTGACGCTTCTTTTGTATTAGGAATCAAGATATACTGGAATCATTCTCAGGGCATTCTTGGATTATCGACAAAAGAGCTATATCGAAAAGATTCTCAAAAGGTTTGGCATGCAAAATTGTAAACCGGGAGATACGCCAGTAGCTAAGGGAGATAAGCTTAGTCGCAATCAGTGCCCAAAGAATGAACTCGAATATAAGGAAATGCAAAATATTTCTTATGCTTCAGCTATAGGAAGTCTAATGTATGCTCAGGTTTTTACATGTCCGGATATCGCATACATTGTTGGAATGTTAGGCAGATATTTAAGCGAACTAGGCATGGATCATTGGAAAGCAGCCAAAAGGGTTATGCGGTATCTACAGAGAATAAAAGATTATATGCTCACATATAAGAGATCGAATCAATTAGAGATCATTGGGTATTCTGACTCTGATTTTGCTGGATGTCAAGACAATCTAAAATCCACTTTGGGCTACATTTTCTTGCTAGCTATAGGAGTTATTTCATAGAAAAGTGTGAAACAATCACTCACGGTTTTTTTCTACTATGGAAGCTGAATTTGTAGCATGTCATGAGGCATCAAATCAGGGATATGGTTGAAAACTTTATCACAAGGCTGCAAATTGTGGATAGTATTGAAAGATCATTAAAGTTGGTTTGTGACAATAAATCAGCAGTGTTGTATTCTAAAACAATAGGAGCTCTTCGAAGTCTAAACATATAAACATTAAGTTCCTAATTGTTAAAGAAAGAGTTTAGAGTGGTCAAATGTCTATAGAGCATATTGGCACAAACTCCATGATTGCGGATCCGCTTACTAAAGGATTAATACCCAAGGTCTTTCACGGGCACACTGTTCACATGGGTCTTACACTATAGATGATATATCAATTTAGTGGGAGTTTGTACTTACAAATGCTTAAATTTATTTTGGTTGACACGTCGTATGGATATTTTTGTGGGTACATAAAGTTTATCATTCAGTTAAAGATTTTATACAGTTTCCACTCTCTACTTTGTTTGATCTCATTAAGGAATAAGGTTGGACCAGTTGGAAATAGGCATGTTAAAAATCACATTACATGACATTTCCATGCTACACATCCATATTTGATCCATGTTGTTGGTTATATTAATATATGTGACCATTGTTGGGTCTAGTTACGATAAATGTAATGAAGATCTCTTTAGTCCTATTTTGGTATAATTCATGAACAGGATTGCCAAAGACGATTTCAATTATGATAGCATTTTTGAGCTCATAAAGTATTACAGTAATATACAATTAATGAGGTTATCGCATATTTATATGTATAAGGTCCAAGTGGGAGATTGTTGGAATTTATGAACCTATAAATTAAATATGTGAACATTGTATATTATAAGCTATTAGAGTTTTAGTCCAAATAAAAGTGATCTGGTTAATTAAAGTCAAATTGGACTTAATAGTCGTCTTGTTAAAATATGGAGATTATTTTATGAATGTGTAGAAACCTAAAGGACTTAATCTAATTTATGATGGACAAATTAGTAAATAAGTCACTCTATGAATAGGTTATGGTCCTAGTTGCACAGAGAACCCCCTAATTCTTTCTCTCTGGTAATCCCATCACCTTAGAAAAAATCTAGATCTTTGTGCCAACTAGAAACCCTATACCTTCCGCATCCTTAATGGTTATGGATTCAGGTATGTTTCTGCATCTATTTTATTTTTGATGATTTGGCATGATCGATTTATGGGCTTTTTGTTCTTTTGGAGACTTGAAGTCTTCAATGGTTGAATCAAAACCAAAAGTTTCAGTTATTTCCTTTTTCATATATATAATTATACTCCCAGCAAGAAATTCATCTTCCATTCTATTATGTAATTTGGTCTTGATTTTCTTTGTTACTAAAATTAATAGTTCCGTTGATTATTTCCATTCCCATATTGGAGGCCTTTTCTTGGATCATATGCCAAAGAATTAACATCAAATTCATCACTTGTCACAAGAATTAACATCAAAACCATCACTGGTCACTCTTTGAGTCTTTGAAAGATATATGCTCCTTTGGTTGGAGTTTTGGATTATTATAATATGCTTCTCGGAAGGAAGTGAAGATGTTAAAGTTGTGTTATTTAAATTTTCTTCTTTATCATAAGTTTTTCTCTTGCTCTCAAAGAATGCATCTATTGTTTTATACTTGAACATTGTGCTTAGAAATTAAGGAAGTTCATGAGACTTATTGCTAAGCACAAATTCAAAACAACTCCAAAACCTGGACAAATTGGAAGTAGCATAAATCCAGAGGATATTGAGTGATCTTTTTCATGTTGCATGATTTTATTCTGCATATATTTACTATTTCTTATGCGTTTGTGATAGATAGGAATTATTGGATATTTTGGTTATGTTTGAATATTTGTTGACGCTTTAACTCTTTCTGGATATTCTGTCTATGAATAGACTGATCATATTATGGATGTTTTAACAATTTTTGCAGGTTGTATTTATCATGCTTGAAAAACTTCTCTTATTGTTGATGACAAAAGGGAGAGAAAAGTTGGCTAGAAAATCTTGATGATTTTTTTTTAAAAGTTTTGATATGTCTACTTGATGATAAATGCTTATTCTGAATGTTTGATGTATATGTGTGTATTGAACTTGATTTAAATTTTATTTTAGAGCATATATTCAGGGGGAGCTCTAACATAACAAAACTAAGTTGATGAATATTTTGTCATCATCAAAAAAGGGGAGAATGTTGGCTCAAAAGGCTAAATACTCAATCTTGGATTCTGATGATTAACAAAACTTTCCAATCAATTAAGTTTTGGGCTTTTCTAAGTTCATATCTTGCAAGTCCATTTTAATCAAATATGATGAAGAAGTGTTCTATTCAATTCAGAATAGACCAGATATGTTCTACTTTCATATAAGTATTAGACCTGCTGATCTGTGGCGTATTCTGATGATTAAAGGAAATAATTGTAAAATCATTTTTGATGTTTCACACACTCACTTACAAATCATTCACTGCATTTAAAGATTTTTCAAAATTATATCTTGATATATTTAAATTTATTTCTTTTCAAAACTTAAGTTTTACATATATATGCATGCTTATTTGAAAAAGGAAAGAAAACTTCTGAATATTTTTTATCTATTAGATTTTAACCTAAGGAAATAAAATTAAATCTCTTTTACTTGTGGAAACATTTTGAAAATGCTTTCACACTCAACAACTATTTTATTTTGGCTATAAAAGATTTTCTGTTGAAGTGTTCTAACATGTGAGTGAAAACACATTTTATATTTGAGTTTTAATCTTTTTGTAAGTTTTTATTCCATTATGAGCATTCACGTTTACATCCCCTCAAAATAATTATAATTTACATTATAGTCATGTTAGTGAGATTTATCAAATTATGTGAGATAATGTGAGGTTAGGTTGTTAGAGCCTAACAAAATAAATTAGCAAGTATTTAGGTCTTTTACTTGAAAAAAAAGGCTAGTATTTAGGTCTTTTACTTGGGGAAAAAGGTTAAGTGTTTGGATCATTTTACTTGGAAAAAAGGGTTCAGTGTTTAACAATTTTTTACTTAGTATAAAAATACTTAGCTTTTTGTAATCGGCTTTTGACTTTTGCCTTCTAAATAAAGTCACACTAGAAAGAGAAAAACTCTTAAGACAATTTGTCTTAAGAAGAAGATGTAGACGATAGCCAAATCTCTATAAATCGTGGTATAAAATATCTCTATTCTTTACTTTCTTTAAATTCGTGCTCTATATATATTTATACTGTGTTGAATCTGCCTATTCTATATCTGTTATATATTTTAGAGAACAGAGTAAAAAAATAAATATATGTTCTACCACGAGATGAATTTGTATTTTTGCATAAATTATTTTAGCAAGTCTTTAATTTTTGCCCATCAAAAGTTTCATCCATGCATATGTTTAATATTGAAAAAAGATTGGTTAAAAATATTTTAAGTTAAATGCATGAAATAGAATCAATATGATCTTGGTGTTTTACTGCTTATGTTTTAATTTTTTTCAGTTGCTGAAAATTTTAAAATACTCTATTCGCCTCCTTCTAGAGTATATAGGGATAAGGTATTGATTTGCTCTCGTACTTATTTGAAAGGAGCTAAAATGCCCCTTACGTTTTTTATAGAGCAAAAATGCTTTTCAATTTACAAATTCGTTACTAATATACCCCTCCGTTAAGCTGGCATCAAAGTGGGTGTTAACGGCGCTGATGTGGCACTGACATGTGGCAAAATATGCCATGTCATTGACACGTTAGCGCCACGTGTATTTTTATCCAAAATGAAAAAATGTACTAAAATGCTCCTGATTTTATCTCTAGGGGTACTAAAATGCCCTTATAGTTAATTTTGAAACAAAAATGCATTTAATCTTAATAAAAAGACACAAAAATACCCCTATATATTTTATATTTTATATATTTTATATTTAATTTTATTTATATTTTTTTCTTGCAAACATAAATATTTATTAATTATAATATTTTAGCTAAGTAATAATATTTAATTTAGTTTATATATCTAATAAATATAAATTTAACATATTATTTAACATTACAACATCTTATTTTCAATTTGATATGTATATCTCTTTTATTCATATTTATTTCACATTGTAGCTCACTTAATTATTAAAATTAATTGATTAGTTTTTTAATATATGCTTATTTAATATTTTTTGTTGCCAACAAACATTGATTAATATCTCATATTCTTTATATATGTCCCTAATAAATTTTTCAATAAGAAAATAAATTACAAATAAATTATATAGTTCAAGAATATTTATTATTTAATTTTTCTTAAAAAATATGATATTAAAATTTGAAAGTTTGGTTACAGGGCATAATAAATTTATTAGCAACTGAATAATTTTTTTTTAAAAAAAAAAGACCTAATTGCGCTGTTTTTATTTTTTTTGTAAATTTTCCTATTAAAAATTATGTAGTGATTTAAAAATTAAAAATAAAAACTGACGAAAGTTTGATTTGGGGGGTATTTTAGTAATTTTTTTATTAATATTAGGGGCATTTTTGTTTTAAAATTAACTATTAGGGCAATTTAGTACCCTGAAAACAACTTTAGGGAATTTTAGTACCTTTTTTAATTTGAATTAAAATACACATGGTGCTTGTAGACATCGAGTCCCGAGTCAGTCCAGATCAGGATTATCCAATGATAAAATTAGACGCAGGCAAAAAAATTGGAAGTGATGGTTTACTTGTCAAAATTTATTTTTTAAAAATAAAATATAAAAATATAAAAAGAGATTGAAAATTATAGTGTTTTAGTTAATATTGTTTTTTTAAAAAAAAAACAATCAGATGTTTTTGGCCGCCGACGCACGAGGGCAGGCCTCCCTCAAGCACCAGGTGTGCGCCAGCGTGCGGGGCGTGTGTGCTGGCTCTAGGGTAGCAACGCCCCGTCACTCGCCCCTTTCGCCTGCCCAACGCCCCCTGGTCGTTTTGTAGGCAAAAAAATATTTTTTTTCTCATTTGTTTTAGTAATTTAATTTTAAAACATTTTTTTTTCTTTAGACTTTTAAAATTCTTCATTTTTTTTCTGCTTTAATGGGAATTAAATTGATTTAATTGCTGCATACAATTTGATTTTTGGGATATAAAAGATTTTTTGGAGAGAGAATTGGGGGGATTTTTTTTAAGCAAAAAATTTTCTTCTTTTCTTCTTTTTCAAGAGAATTTTTCTAAGGTTCCAAGTGAATTTTTCTTAATAAAATTAATTCTTGAGACAAAAAAAATAATTTTTTTTTTCTAGGAAATTTTCTTCATTTTTTTAACAATCTTTCTTGAGGCAAAAAAAAAAAATTGTTCTTGAAATCCAAATTTTCTTCTATATTTTTTATTTTTCTTATATATATATATATATATATATTTTGCAAATCAAGATAAGTAAATCAATTATTTTTCTTTATTCATCAAATACAATTCTGAGGGTAAGTATTTTGGGTTCAATTTTATATTTTATTTTTTTTTATTATTTTTTGTTTATAATTAATTAGTTATCATTTAAATTTTTAGATCTATTATTTATTTTTTTATTTTATGTGATTTTAGTCATATATTTAACATTTTTTAATATTTTTTTTATTTTTTTAGTCTTTTTTTATTTACTTGATCGTTCATCTTTTATTATTATTATTATTATTATTATTATTATTATTATTATTATTATTATTATTATTATTATTATTATTATTATTATTATTATTATTATTTATGTTTTTTTTTTATGTGTGTTGATTTATCAAAATGTTAATTTGTTCATTTCATTGTGTCATTTAATTTATTTGTCATTAACAATGCATTTTACTTCATAGTTTTATTTATTTTAATTCATTTTTGTTATTTTATGTGTTTAATTTATTTTTTTTATCTAATTACTAACATCAACTTTATTTGTGTTTGTTTTTTTATTTCAATATTTTTTTTTTATATTTGAGCTCCCTTGCGAGCAAATGAGGAAATCCAGGAAGTTTATTTTGGTTGATGTAATATTTTTTTATTTTTCTTTTCATTAATTTGTCATGTAATTTGTAATAAATTTATTTTATTTTAGGCACGTTAAAAAGAAAATCACATAAAAATATTTTTATTAATGAATTTGGATTTTTCTTAATAAAATGATATCAATATCCTAATTTTCAACCAAAAAAATGTCGCTTTTAAAAGAAAAGTTAATTTTCTTTAAAATGGGATCACTCATCCCGATTTTTTTTAAAAATGACTAAAAATAACTCTTCTATTTTTTTAAGTGTGCATGAAAGAACCAATATTCCTATTTCAAATAATACCCTGCTTTATGTATGACTTTTATTTATGTTACTTTAATTTTATTTTGGGAGATTGTATTTTTGTCCCAATTTTATCTTTTTGTTTATTTTTGTAGTTTACTTTATTATTTTATCGCTTTTTCGATGCTTGATATGCGCATTAATTTTAATGCATGACGTGTGAGAGAGAGATTAAAATTTAATATAAAAAATCCATTTATAATTAACCAAGGTATTAATAAGAGTAAAGTTCCAAATGTTTCTCTGGTTTAAACCCCGAGGTTAGACAAACTTTTCCAATTTCTTTTAAATTGGGTGACGACTCCAAAATATCTCAAAGTTGCCTAAAAGTTTCATGGGATTAGATGAATTTTTCCAATATTCTATTGGGTAGGGATTCCAAAATATCTCATATTGCCCAAGACCAAAAGATGCGAACCCTCTTGAGCCCTAAAAGCGGGTCTTTCAAGAAACGATCAGTTCGGCGCTCGTTATAGTGCTGAAGTGTCATATTTTTCCACATGTTAGTACCATGTTAGCGACGTTAACACCCATTTTGACGACAGCTTAATGGAGGGGCATATTAGTACCGAATTTATAAGTTGAAGGGCATTTTTTCTCTAAAAAAATGTAAGGGGCATTTTAGCTCATTTCAAATAAGTACGAGTGCAAATCGGTATATTATCCCAAGTATATATTTGGGACTCACATTTGGTATCAGAGTAGGTCTCATTTTTTCTTCACAGGTCTAACAACATAGAGAGCTCCGTAAAATTACTGGAACAAATTGCTTGAACACAACCTTTGCTGAAGGATAATCATCAACACGTCCTCCTTTTTTTGTGGACAAAAGTTCTCACTTTGGAAGCTAGAATGAGACATTTTATTCAAATACAAGACATAAAAAGCCCGAGAATGGTGATCAATGGCTATAAATCACTAACAAAAACTGAGAATGGCACTGAAGTTCCTAAGGAGGAAAATTAGTATTCTGAAACTAATATTCTAAATTTTTAAAGGAATTCAAAAACTATAAGTTTGCTATATTGTTCTCTGTATTCTAATGAATTTAATAGAAGTTCAGCTTGTGATACTGTTAAGGAGATTTGGATAAACTTGTGGCAACCTATGAGGGAACCAAACAAGTCAAGGATTCTCTCTTACGTGTGCTAATGTGACGCCCCTTCCCAATTGTCATATTAGGTCAGCTAATATGGTCAGGAATGACCGTTACACACACAGAACACATGCACTTTCTTATCATCAAACTCTTATTGAAACCTGTATAACAAAATTTCTCACTTCGTATTCACATTATCATGCATTTCATGCCAATTACTTATAGATCATTCTCTATAAGCATACACTTACTAAGCATACATATATAATCCATAAGTTAGTATACTTAGTCATCATATTATTACATGCCTTTACATACTCGTATACACATTAGCTATACCAAACTTATACATAGTTATACAAAATTTCCATAACACAAACCCCAAAACCTACACTGGTGGCACTCCTAATGTTGACCGTTATTATGCGGGAGAGTCCTTCGATTACCTCACTTCCGTACCTACACGGATTAAGGTAAACCCGTGCTAAGCGATAACGCTTAGTGGGGAACACATACACATAACAAGTAATACATCACGCAAATAGAACATTATACATTATACGCAAGAGATCATACTTAAATGACCATACCACATTAAGTACCATTTTAGGCATGTCATGATTTATTTAGCATTCTCATACACATAGAGCATTAATCGACCCACCTCATAATTTCAAAATATAACATACATAATGGTTGCATTATTATTATTTCCATTTTATTATTAAATTGCCTGCAATTCAAAGACGCGGATAATGGGTTTCGCATTGGTACCACCGAGGTACTATAATCACATTTAAAATCTCATTTATGCATTGGTACCCTCAGGTACAGTAATATCATTCCACATATAATAAAATTCAGCAAGAATTATACGCATTATAATCGCATTGTGATTCCCAAGGAATTAGACACATTAAATGCATTGGGCTGCAGCACTTTGACCCTATAGGCATGCCTATCTATCCACTACTTGACTCGCAGGCTTAAGTTATTTGATTACGTCATCCATTTCACATTGATCAATCTTCATAACACATATATCATTCATCACTCGAGCTTAATCATACGCATATATTTTTCATTCCATTTGCTATCCTTCACATAATTATTTATTATTACTTTATTAGTTAAATTACCAATCTTAATCATACTCATTTATACATATTCACATACTTGATTCATTACACTTAAAACACTTATAACTCATACATATTTGTACACATTGGCATGCATAGTTCATCATGCTTAAAATACTCATTTTATAATGATAAATATGTATTAGACAAGCTATGGGAACTCGTGGTGAAGTTCGGGTGCATTTCGGGAAGAAAAACACCCTAAATAGACAAAACAGGGGGGGTCACGGTGGTAACCACTTGGTTGCCACCGTGAGGTCCATTTGCACACATTCTGCCTGCTCTAGAAGTATGTCATGGTGGTAACTAATTTGGTTGCCACCGTGACATACCAAATCAAGCAAAACAGAAGCTAACTTTCAGGACTGGTTCTCACCACAATTTTGTACAGCGCAAACCGATATCTTACACTCAATTTCAGGCAAAGTTCCCTTCTTAACATTTCTTCCCCTATGTCTTATCTTTCAAATGGGACAAGTTTCAGGTCAATTGGATTTAAAATGAAGGATTTATGGCCAAAGGAACACAACTGGTTCCAAAAGCCCTCCTACATAAATGCAACTACAGTTATCGTCAATTTTGATGACTTTAGAGTCCTCAAATCAACAGAGCTATTTCTACAATATTTAAAGAAACGGATCTTATGGTTCTAATCCAGTTGATCTCACCCTTTTTGGAGTTGTAATACTCAACTTACAATATAAACAAGTCTCGGGGGTCAGTATAGACTTCCAAAAACAGATTTACACAATCAAGCTTGTAAAGCTTGAAAATAGCCAATTTGACCAAACCAACACTCCCAATTCAAACTATAATTTCTATACACACTTATATGAACATTTATACTCAATCAAAATATCCATGCATCAATTACACACCATGATCAAATAAATCAGCAAACACAATTTACACATTTAAGGTTTGTTCCCAAACCTTGTCGCCTCAACTCCTATTTTCGTTGAGTACTTGGCTCCCCGATAATAGCTTTCCCCTTGTCCTTCTTCACTTCCTCAGCTACCAATACAACATAAATTTACAGACTTAAGCTCAATCCAACATTATCCCATTCAAACTAATCAAAACCAGGAAGAAAGGAGTAGATGATAAGAACACTACATACTAATCACTTACCCTTTTCAAGTTTGCACTAACTCTTGAGCAACCAAATTCTTAATCTCCTTAACAATCTCCTTAACAATAAGCATGCACTCTCTAGTTTCTCTTCAACTCACTCTCACGCAGGAAAGAACGGAAAGAAACAAAGAAGTTGACTGAATTATGCACAATTGAATCATTCACATTCCTTTAGGGAACACATTCATCACATGGTGGAGGTGGCAGCTCAAGAGTGAGCCAGCAGATTCCACTACCAAAATCTGCCTCCACTCACTTAATTTAATATTATTTCATTCTTTAATTAATCCATTCTTTTCTTAATTAATCAGCCACTCATTTACTATTAATTCAATTATGCATAATTACCAATTAATCACTCCTTCTTTTCAATTAAGTCCTTCCATTTTTTTCAATTAAGTCCAAAGCTATACATTTAATCACACACACATCGCAAATTAGGTCAATACTACTGGGGCACATTTGCGGGCATTACAGCTAATGTGTGATTATGAATCTTTTAAGATGAAACCTAATAAAACTATTGCTAAAATGAGTGACATGTTTGTCAAAATGATAAATTCTAAGAAAGGGCTTAGAAAGATTGTAAGTGAAGAAGAGCAAATCAAAAAGCTGTTAAGATCATTGAACTCAAATTGAAGAGAAAAGTGGTTATTCTACTTGATAGAGATATGCGAAATTTTTTCTATGATGCTCTTATTGGATCCTTATTATTTTATGAGCTTGTTACATAAAGTCAGGAGAATGACATGAAGCAAAAAGGAGTTGCTCTAGCTGTCGATTCTAGTAAGAATACATTTGATGAGGGATTTACTATGATCATATAAAAGTTTTAGAAGTTCTATAGGAAAGCAATGAAACAGAGAAAATTTTCAAAGAAGATGTCATCTTTTGAAAAAGAAGGATAAAAAGTTCAAAAAAGGCAATGGTGGCAACATGGAGCAATACTGATGATTAAATGAAAAGTCAAAATCAAATCAAAACACAGAAGATGCTAGTCTGATGGCTTTGTCAGATGAAGAAACATAACACAATACTGATCTGGTGAACCTTGAAGAAACCAGAATTAAAGAAGATTAAAATGAAGTAAGTAATTCTAATTTCAATAATCTTGAAGAGCTGAATAAAATTTTGAAGAGCTTTGCACGAAATATGATAGCGTAAAGAAAAATAATTATATGATATCTTAGCCATTTATCATATGTTAAATGAAGATCATAAAAGCTTGCAAGAGTCACATGATAATTTGAAAAAAATGTGGAAAAATTGTCGAATTATTCTCACGAATGAATGTAAAAATAATCCAAAGATACTTGAAGATTTAAATGAACTTGAAAATGAACTTAATATTAAATCATATGATCGTGTGGAGCTTGAGATGAAAATTGTTGATTTAAATATCGAGATTGGAAAAATGAGGAAAGAAAATGAAGCATTAAAAGAGTCTTCTAAGGCTGCAGTAAATGATGAGAAATGAGTAAGCAAGAGGAAAATATCAAAATGGCTGATTATTCATCTTTACCTAAAATCTCTTATACTTTTTGTGGTAAGAATTGGCACATTGTAAGAGACTGCTTTAAAAAGAAAAAGGAAAAAGGAAAGAATAACAAAGCTAGAAATGAAATACCTGTTGCAAAAACTAACCCCCAAGGACCTAAAATAAATTGAGTACCTAAGAAGAAATAATTATCTTGCAGGTTTGTCTAAAGAGCAATGAGAACAATAAATGGTATCTTAATAGTGGTTGCTCAAGACATATGACATGGAACAAAAAAGGAGTTTGTTGAACTCTCTATGAAAGATGGAAAGATTGTCAGTTTTAGTGACTACAAATAAAGGTAAAATTATTGGAGTTGGAACCATTGAAACCAATCCACGTATCGAAGATGTTTCACTTGTGAAGGGATTGAAATATAAACTTTTAAGTGTAAGCCAGTTATGTGATAAAAATTAACGAGTTATCTTTGAAATAAATGATTGCAAAATTGAAGATGCTAAATCAGGTAACATTTTTCCAACTAGTTACAAAACTGAAAATATTTATTGAGTAAGTTTAGATAATAATGATAATATTAATTCAACTTTCTTAATTTCAAATTGATAAAGCCTGAATTGTCTTTATCTGGAGAGGGAGGGAACAGCCGATCGGGTGAGAGCGACCTAAAAGGAAGAATGCCCGGTCGGACCGGGCGTAAGCACTCCGAAGCTTAAGTCAGTAATTTTAGAGAGAGAAAGCTTAGAGAGAGAGTTTTCAAGGTTCAATACCTGAGGCCATCGCTGGCTGGGCTATTTATAAGAGATGTTGAGGGGCACTTGAGTGCCTAGGGGAGTGATCTCTGGCTGTCAGAGTAGGTATCCGGCGAAGCGACAGCGAGCAGGAGGTTGAGGTGAGTACTGCCTTGTGTCAGGCGGCTGAAGGGACGAGATGTCACGTCGTCCGATCGGTTCTCCTTGAAGCTCGTGCCTGTTTGCTTCGCCTTGTGGACCTTGGGCCTTGCCAATGTTTGGGCCGACTCCATGGGCCTGAAGGCAGATGATATTTGCTGTGTTATCACTTGTCCCCCCCCCCCCTCAACAGGTCCGATCGGGCATGAAGTTGCCTTTGCAGTCCCGTTCGGGTGAAACGCCGCTTGAGCTGTCCCGATCCGAGGACATCCGTTATCAGGATTATAGACTCGAAAAGGCTGCCAACTGAAGGGACGCGTCTGTTCACAAAGTTATTTTTCATTGATTGTTGTGTGTGTATCGAGGACGACGCTTGGTTCTTCGTGTAGCCGTAATGTCTCTGGACACGTGGCGGGGTTTTAATGGTGGAGCCACTGGGGCTCAGGCCTATAAATAGGCATTTTTTTGAAACTTTGTCCCTTTACTTCTCGTTGCCCTTAGCGCTACTCTGTGAAAATTTCTTCTTAATTCTTCGCAACTTAGCAATCCTTCTTGCTTTTCTTTGCGATTCCCCCAGACCTTTTTGGAATAAGTAAGTATTTTCTCTTTTTGTTTTCCCCGAATTCCTTACTTCGTGTTTGCGCATCGTCCCTTGTGTATTTTTCCCTTTCCATTGTTTCCAAAGAGTAGCTCCCGTTATCTGAAATGATAGATTTTTAATGTACTAACTTATCTTTTCTGGTGTTTGTACGCAGTTGAAATGGCCGGTGGAAAGGATTTGAAGCAGATGTTGGCTGAGTGGGTCGGGCTAAAATGCAAGGCCGACTTAAAGGCCAAGCAGGAGAGGAAAAGACAGAGGTTAGCGGCTATCGAAGGTGCCCCAATTCACGCCGTACCCCTATCGGCGATGGCTTCGGGAAGCGCTTCTGCTTCGGCCCCGCCCCGATCAAATAGGGAGACACACCGTCCCAGCCCCTCTGCTGCTAACCCCTCAAGGGGAGAAAGTCAAGAGGGGGGGGGGGGCTCTGATTATCGCTGGTGGCACCGGTGCTCATTAAGGTGAGTCGCGTCAAAGGTTCAGCAAACGCCCTTCCCACATTGGGGGATTTCTGGAGGAACATTTTGGCAAAGATTGGTCTTCAAGCCAGGTGGCAAGCTTTATTTTTCAAGGTTTGCTTCGGGAGAGCTACCACGCAGAGATTGCAGACGATAACCAGCTGGTCCGGGAATACCGTTTGCTCAGCCAGCAGCTACTAGAGGTGGGATCTCCTTTATTGTATTATCAGTACTTGCCGGAATTGGCTCATCGGGGTCTTTTCCTTGTCTACTCATCTTCTTCCCTTTCCTTTTGTTAGGTGTCCCGGAGGACTCAGCGACTCCACCTCATGGCAGGAGTTTGGAAGGGAAGAGCTGATGTTGTGGCGAAGAACACGACAGAGGTGAACTCTCGCTATGAGGCCGTCCGAAAGGATGCCTCGACCCTCCGTATGGAAGTGGCTGAACTTCAAAGGGAGTGTGCCACCCTTCGGTCAGAAGCACAGGCTTCTGCTGAGAAGGCCGCCCAAACCGCTCAGGAGTTGGAAGGGTGTCGGGCCGAGGTGGACAGGTTGAAGGGCGACAATGCCCGTTTGGCGGCTGAAGACGCTCAGGGTCGAAGGCTGGAGCATCGGGTGACTGCGCTGGACGCCGAGTGCCACGAGTTGAGCGGCGAGAATGCCAGCCTCAAACTGGAGCGGGCCAGGCTCCGAGGGGAGCGGGATCAAGCTCGGGCTGAGTGCATTCGCTTGCGCAACGAGCAAGAGGCATTGGGAGTGTCAAGGCAGGAGAGGGAAGCCACCTGGAGGGTCGAACTGGATGCAGAGCTTGCCTCTCAGAGGGAGCAGCTTCTTGAGGAGTTAGCGGAGGCGCAGGCAGGCCGAGAGGCATTTCCCTGATGCCGACTTTAGCTGGATGGGGGATCCCGCGGCCTTGACTGACCCTACCGCTAGCGACAATGAAGCGGATCTCCGAGCGGGGCTTTCACCTGCTGGGACTTCCCAATCCTTGCCTCCCGGTGAGGTCACCCAGTCCTGTCTGCCTGTGGGACCTGTCTCTGAGGGGGAGGCTGCAACTCAGCGAGTTGCTCCCGGTTCCTCTCAGGCCACCGATAGGGCTCCACTGTCTTCAGGCATCGATCAATCGCAGGCGTCCAGATCGCCGAGCTCGAGGGTTGCCGACGGCCGTTCTGTAGCTCCTGTCGAAGAAGGCATTGTACATATAGAAGATTAGAATTTTCCATGCTTGCTTCTTTCTTTTCTTTCTTTTTTTTTGTAATTATAAGATGTACAAGTGAAATTGAACTTAATAAAACTGATTTTTCTCCTCCTATCTTTATGAGGTGCTGTGCCTTGGTAATTTCTATTATTTATGTGACAAAACAACCTATGTGCTTTGCTTGTAGATACTTCTTGAATTGGAAGGAGTCGGGCGATCGGTGAGCAATCGGGAATCCCGAAGTCCGATGCCATGGTCTTCATTCGCATATTGGTCCATGGCCGCTGCATAAAATTGCATATTGGCCTGGGACTGTTGCGTAGGTACCGCATGTTGACCCGTGGCCGGTGCATAAAATTGCATGGTGGCCTGGGGTCGCTGCGTGAGTATCGCATGTTGACCCATGGCCGTTGCATAAAATTGCATGGTGGCCTGGGGTCGCTGCGTGAGTATCGCATGTTACCCCATGGCCGTTGCATAAAATTGCATGGTGGCCTGGGGTCGCTGTGTGAGTATCCGCCTCACGTAGTGTTGAGTGTTGCCGCACCCGTCGATAGATCCGAACGGGGAGCAAGTGGTCTGCCATTGACCAGTTTGGTGTCAGCAGATCGGGAACCCCTTTGGTCCGGACGCCTACGATCGACCATTTCTGTAATTCAGATCGGATGGGTCGTCGGGCGCACAATGAGCACATCATTTCTGCATATTAATGCTGCGACATTTACTAGGTCGTTTCCATATCTTTGGACCGGGAAAAGCATCGGTCCTAATGAATTAGCTTTATCCTCTGAGGGGGGAAGGTACCTTCCGTACTTGGCACCTGGACAAGACATCAAATCTAGTACGCAGGTCAGATTATGCATGCGATAAATAAAATAAGAGATCAATCTTTTACTAATTGGTGAATGCGGGTATGTTACTACAAATGGTACTTTTTGAGTACGTCCACATTCCAGCTCCTCGGGATATCTCGACCTTCGATGGTTCGGAGTTTGTACGTGCCCGGGCCTAGGACCTTGGAAACCTCATAGGGTCCTTCCCAGTTTGGCATGAGCTTGCCGACCCTGGCATTTCCTGAACCCAGCTTTGCTTTTCTAAGCACAAGGTCACCGACGTTGAAGGTTCTTGACCTTACTCTAGCATTGTGGTATCTGGCTATCCTCTGCTTGTACGCGGCTATTTCAGTGTAGGCGTTTTCCCTCCTTTCTTCCGCTAGGTCCAGGTCTTGGCATCTTTCCAAAGCATTGGCCTGCTCAGTATAAAGTGCTGATCGGTAAGATGGGAGTCCGACCTCTACCAGGATCATTGCCTCGGTGCCATAGACCAGAGAGAATGGAGTCTGATGGGTGCCTGCCCTTGGCGAAGTTCTGTACGACCAGAGAACGCTTTGCAGTTCCTCGGTCCAACTCCCTTTGGCCTCGCCCAGTCGTTTTTTCAGCCCTTGGATGAGGGTTCGATTGGAGACCTCGGTCATTCCATTGCTTTGGGGATGAGCAACTGACGTAAACCTCAAATTGATTTTCAGGCCTTGGCAAAAATTTCTGAAGGTAGAGCTGTCGAACTGTTTACCATTGTCTGCAATAAAAATATTGGGTAAGCCATACCTGCAGATGATGTTTTTCCATGCAAAGCTCTTGACCCTCTCGGCTGTGATGGTGGCCACAGGCTCGGCTTCGATCCATTTGGAGAAATGGTCGACCGCGACTACAAGGAACTTCATCTGCTTTTTTCCCAAGGGGAAAGGTCCCAGGATGTCAAGGCTCCACTGCTCAAATGGCCAGGCGACTCCGATCGGCTGCTGATCCGCTGCGCTCTGTCGGATGATTCTCCCATGCACTTGGCACTGCGGGCATCTTTGCACTTTTTCGTGGGTGTCTTTGAGCAAACTGGGCCAGTAATACCCCGTCTGAAGGGCTTTCCTGGCCATAGCTCTACTTGCCTCATGTGCACCGCAAATGCCCTCATGGATTTCCCTGAGGATGAGGATGTAATCTCCCTCCTCCTCTGTCACACACCTAAGCCAGGGATAACTGAAAGCCTTTTTGTACAGGTCGTCGTTGATGATGGAGTAGTTGAGGGATTTTCGTGATGTTTTCCGGGCTTCATCCTTGTCTTCCGAAAGCTGCCCCGTTTGTAGGTATTGCTTGATAGGGCTCATCCAAGTTTCATCCGTCCGGTCGATCTCCATCACCTCTGGCTCATCCAGGGAGGGAGAGGTTAAACTCAAGATGGCAGCGTCTCCCTCAACCGTGATTTGCTCGGAAGCGGAGGCTTTCGCTATCCTATCGGCTTCTAATGTTTGATCTCGTAGCACCTTCTAGAGGTCCCATTCGGAGCCTGCTTCCTCAAGCGCTTTGAGGGCGGTCTTGACCTTTGCTAGGTATCGGACCATTGTGGCTTCCTTGGCCCCGAAGGTGCCCAGAACTTGGCTGGTGACCAACTGGGTATCGCTTCTAATGATCACAGATTTCGGTCGGATAGCATGCAACAGCCTCAAACCTTAGAGGAGCGCCTCATACTCTGCAACATTGTTAGAAGCTTTGAAATCAAGCTTTATTGCGTACCTTATGATGATGTCCAGGGGCCCCTTAATCACTATGCCTACTCCTCCTAGTGCATCATTCGCGGCTCCGTCTACCGTCATTCCCCAGAGTCGCTGTCTGGGTTGACTTTGCGGTTCTTCGCCAGCGAACTCGGCAACGAAATCGGCCAAGACTTGGGCCTTTATCGCCTTTCTGGGCTCATACCTCACGTCCCAAGATTGTAGCTTAATTGCCCAGCCTACCATTTTTCCTTCCAGGTCGGGGGTTTGTAGGATTTTTCTGAGCGGGTGGCCCGATCGGATGACGATGGTGTGTGCCTCGAAGTATGGTATGAGCTTCCTTGCACACATCATAAGGGCGATAATCAGCTGCTTGATCGGTCCTTTTTTTAGATCTGCCCCCCTGAGTACCTCGCTAACGTAGTAGACAGGTAGTTGTTGCGGTTCTTCCTCTCGAACCAAGGCTCCTGCAACAGCTTCGCCAGATGTGGATAGATAAAGATATAGGTTTTCACCTGGTACTGGTCGGCTGAGCAGAGGCGGGTTGGTGAGGAACGCTTTTAGCCCTTCGAAGGTTTGTTGGCAGTCTTCTCCCCAATTGAAAGTCTCGCCCTTCCTCATCTTTTTAAAGAACGGAGTGCATCGCTTAGCTGATGAAGATATGAATCTCCCTAGGGCGGTAATTCTGCCGTTCAGCTTCTGGATGTCTTTCACGCTCCTGGGAGGTTGCATTTCCAAAATGGCTTTAATTTTCTTTGGGTTTGCTTCGATTCCTCTTTGAGAAACCAGGAAACCCAGGAATTTGCCCGATGGTACTCCAAAGACGCACTTATCAGGGTTGAGCTTCATCCGAAACTTGTTCAGAGTGAAAAAGACTCTTGCTAGATCGGCGGGGTGCTCCTCGGGGCTACGACTTTTGACAATCATGTCATCGACATAGACCTCCACGTTCTGTCCAATCTGATCTTTAAAGATCTTGTTCATGAGGCACTAGTACATGGCCCCAGCATTTTTTAAGCCAAACGGCATCACCCTGTAGCAGAATGTCCCGTCATCTGTAATGAAGCTGGTCTTCTCTTGATCGGCGAGCCACATCAGGATCTGATGGTAGCCGGCATAAGCATCAAGAAGGGAGTATATGGCATGACACGCGGTGGCGTCTACCAACTGGTCTATGTTCGGGAGGGGGTAGCTGTCTTTGGGACATGCTTTATTGAGATCAGTAAAATCCACACACATCCGCAACTTTCCCGACTTTTTCTTGACCAGGACTACATTAGCCAGCCATTTGGGATAGTCTACCTCTTGGATTGTTCCGGTCTTCTGTAGTCTATCCACTTCCTCGGAGATAAATTTTCTCCGATCGATGGCGTGCCTTCTGAGCTT
This sequence comes from Excoecaria cochinchinensis, assembly GCA_947683425.1. Lineage (NCBI taxonomy): Eukaryota > Viridiplantae > Streptophyta > Magnoliopsida > Malpighiales > Euphorbiaceae > Excoecaria > Excoecaria cochinchinensis. The sequence goes on from CANTUQ010000037.1 coordinate 2,750,603, forward strand.
CTGTCGGACCGGCGGGTGATCCGGGTCCACATTCAGCTTGTGTGTGATGACATCGGGGTCTATCCCTGGGATGTCCTCCGGCCTCCATGCGAAAGCCCCTTGGTTCTCCACTAGGACCTGTATTATGGCATCTTCTATCTTTTCATCCATGCTGGTGCCAACTTGGATATTTTTGCCTGGGGCCAATGCCCTTGTTTTTGTTTCTTCGGTGGGGTCCATCCTCGATCTCCCTTCCTGATCTGGCTATTCCAAGCTGGGTTCCACTATTGCAGGCTCTCGCTGTAGCTTTATAGTGTTGACATGCACTTCTCGCGACGCCCTTTGATCGCCCCTCAATATCGTGATGCCCTCCCGGGTTGGGATCTTTATTACCAAGTAACGGATGCAGATGATAGCACCGGTTTGGGAGAGCAGGGGCCTACCAAATATTGCGTGATAAGCAAAATTTATGTCAGCAACTATAAAAGTTAGCTCGCATCTGTGCGCGATCATCTCCTGGCCCAGCACTACAGGGAGCTCTACAGAACCCACCATCGGGATTCTGCCCTTACTGATCCCGACGAGTGGCGCGACGGTCGGCCTGAGCTTGCATACAGGCAGACCCATCACCCGGTAGGCCTGTAAAGTGAGGACGCTGACGGCACTACCATCGTCCACCAGAACTCTTCTGACATCGAAGTCGTTGATTCTGGCCCTCACGACGAGCGCATCTTCATGAGGAAATACGACATCCCGCACATCTATGCTAGATATAATAACTTCTGGGAGTCGCTCGAGGCGGCGGGAACGCCTCTCTCCTCTCTTCTCCTGGCTACCAGAGGGATCTGCTTGATAGGCTGGCTCTTGTGTGATCACATTGATGACTCCAGCATAAGGTCTGCCCGAATCCGAGCCTCTCCAATCCCGCTCGCCTTCGTCCGGGTCGGAATCATCCCTTCGTGGCTTTGGCCGTCTACAGGTGTCATCCCCTCTGGCCGTGCCTACGAATTTTCTAAGGGATCCTCGACATATGAGCTTCTCGATTTCCTTTTTCAGGATAGTGCATTCATTGGTGAGGTGGCCAAAATATCTGTGAAACTCACAGAATTTGCTACGGTCTCTTCTGGCCCGGCTGCTTTCAGACAGTTGCCTCGACCAATTGATCGGTTCTTGCTTTTCTTTTATCCACATCAACATCGTGGATGGAGTGGCATTAAGGGGAGTGTATGGCCTTTCGCTCCAGTCCTCCGAGCGCCTGCGCTGCTCTGTCTCCGATCCCCTCCTCTTTCTCAAGCTTCGGGATCCGGATCCTTGTTCTGGACTTTTTGCGCTCCGATCGGAGCCGGAGGCCCTATTGGAAGGGAGGTCGCCTGAATGCTGCGACCTTTCCGTGCTGCGTGTCCTCCTTCCCCTATTAGACCTGATGGCATCGTCGAGCCGAATGTACTACCGGGCTCTCTCCATGAGGTCAGCGAAGCTGGTTGGAAGTCTCGTTATTAAGGACTCGAAGAAAGGACGGTCAGTAATGCCCCCGGCCAAGGCAGTGGTCGCCATTTCAATGCTAACGTTCTTCACCTCCGACATGGTGGATTGGAACCTGTTGACATAGTCTCGCAGACTTTCGTCGGATCTCTGATACAGGTTGCAGAGATCATTCACTGTCCTCGGCACGCGCGTTTGTACGACGAACCTCGTAATGAACAGCTCCCTTAATTGTCTAAAAGAGGTGATTGACCCCTCAGGCAGGTCATGGAACCATATCAGGGGCATCTCCGCCGAGGGTGGTGGGAAAAACCCTGCAAGCCACTTTTTTGTCATAGGTGTAGACCTGTACTTTGGTCAAGTATTCTGCCAGATGGGTAGCAGGATCTGTTTTTCCTGTGTACCTGTCCATGACAACGTCTCTCCACCTCGGGGGCAGTTCGGAGTCAGTAATTTCCCTGCAAAATGGGGACGCGGTGTTACGGCACGTGTTCCCCTCAAAGCTCCCTTTTTTGGGGACGAGGACGCCGAGCCGCTCGAGCCCTTATTTGAGCAACTGATCCCCTTTGCTCGGAACCGTGGCGGAGGACTCACTTTTGTGCTTCCTTGAGCGATTACGGCTCGGGGTGCACATGTAGGATATATCATCTGCCACAGTCTGGGTGCCTGACCTACTGCGAAAAGGGGAGCTCAAGCACGCGAGGAGCATCTGCTTGCCCTTATCATGCCTATCTGGGGTCCTGACAGTGCCCTTGCAGTTTTCTTGGGCTCTTAACTCGCCAATGACAATCCCTTGGGCTTTCCTTCTCCTGAAGTCTTCGCCCGTGGGGCAATCCCCACGAACTCTTTCAGAAGTTTCCAGCACCTTACCTTTCTTCAATGCCTGAGCGACATTTTTGGAGAAATCAGCGAGGATGGTGTGTACATCCCTGAAGGTAACAGGGGTATTCTCAGGCTGTCCTGCCGCTGTGCCATCGAAGGCGGGGAGGAGATTGATTCCTACAGGAGACCTGACGGGTCGTGAGGTACCTGACCTATCGCGGCTATAGTCGTTATGGTCTGAATCCATAGGGGTTGTATTCTCATTCGATCTGGAGTTCACCATGCCTCTCAACGAAAGCACCAAATGATAAAGCCTGAATTGTCTTTATCTGGAGAGGGAGGGAACAGCCAATCGGGTGAGAGCGACCTGAAAGGAAGAATGCCCGGTCGGACCGGGCGTAAGCACTCCGAAGCTTAAGTCAGTAATTTTAGAGAGAGAAAGCTTAGAGAGAGAGTGTTCAAGGTTCAATACCTGAGGCCACTGCTGGCTGGGCTATTTATAAGAGATGTTGAGGGGCACTTGAGTGCCTAGGGGAGTGATCTCTGGCTGTCAGAGTAGGTATCCGGCGAAGCGACAACGAGCAGGAGGTTGTGGTTAGTACTGCCTTGTGTCAGGCGGCTGATGGGACGGGATGTCACGTCATCCGATCGGTTCTCCTTGGGGCTTGTGCCTGTTTGCTTCGCCTTGTGGACCTTGGGCCTTGCCAATGTTTGGGCCGACTCCATGGGCCTGAAGGCAGATGATATTTTCTGTGTTATTACAAATGATGATCAAAATTGGTTGTGGCATAAAAGATTAGGTTATGCAAGTTTACATGCTATTGAAAAATTATCTAAAACATCCTATTAAAAAATTATCTAATTATTGGTTTATCTAAGATTAGATTTAATAAAACATATGTGTGTGTAGCATGCAAACTTCGTAAGTAAACTAGAAGTTCATTCAAATCTAATAACGAAATTTCAACTAAAAAATGCTTATAAATGTTACATATGGATTTGTTTGGACCTATCTCATCATCTAGTCTAAGAGGGAATAGTTATGCTCTTGTTATTATTGATGATTTCTCACGTTTTACTTGGACACTCTTTCTTGCACATATATATGAAATATTTGAGACTTTCAAAAAAATAGCACAAAAAATACAAAATGAAAAGGGATATCATATTGTCAAGATCTGAAGTGATAACGGAGGAAAATTTATGAACAAAGAATTTAAAGTATTTTGCTCAAAAGAAGGAATCAAATACAATTTTTCAACACTAAAAACTCTACAACAAAATGAAGTAGTAGATCAGAAAAATAAAACACTATAGGAGATGGCAAGAACCATGCTAAATGAGAATGATCTTTTAAAGTATTTTTGGGCTCAATCTATGAACACATCAAGCTATATAATCAACAGATTTTTAATTAGAGCAGTTTTAAATAAAACTCCATATGAGCTTTGGAAAGGAAGGAATCAAAACATTAGTTATTTTCACACATTAGTTGTAAGTGTTTTATTTTAAATGATAAAAATAATCTAGAAAAATTTGATGTTAAATCTGATGTAGGTTGTTATTCACTTAAAAGTAAAGCTTATAGATTTTATAATAAAAAAACACACATGGTTGAAGAGTCAATTAATGCTGAATTTGATGAAAGTGATGTCTACATTAAAGAAACGTGTGTTTCTGATGATGATACATGAAATGAAGATCAAGAAATTCAGAAGAAAAATCAACCATAATAAAAACCTGATCAAAATAGAGCCGATGATACAGAATTGCTAGATGTAATAGAACATGTAGAACTATAACATAATATTGATCTACCAAAAGAATGGGATGTTCATAGAAATCATTAAAAAGAAGATTTGCTAAGTAGTATATCAGCAAGAATAATGACCAAGAGACAATTGAGAGAATTTTGTGGTAATGTTATTTTCATTTCTCAAATTGAACCAAAGAATATTGAGGAAGCTCAAGATGACAACATTTGGATTCTTGCTATGCAAGACAAATTGAATGAATTTGAAAGAAACAAGGTATGGTCTCTTTTTCCCAAATCGAGAAATCATTCAATTATTGGTACAAAATGGGTCTTTAGAAACAAGCAAGATGAACAAGGAATTGTGATAAGAAATAAAGCAATGCTTATAGCTCAGGGCTATAATCAAGAAAAATATATTAATTTTAATGAGACATTTGCACCAATTACACGTATAGAAGCTATTCGCATCATGTGTGCTGTATATTTTAAGAAAATTAAGCTTTATTAAATGGATGTTAAAAATGCATATTTAAATGGATATATAAACGAAGAAATTTATGTTGCACAACCACCTAGTTCTAAAAATTCAGAACATCCAAATCATGTTTTTGAATTAACAAAGGGCTTTATATGGTTTAAAACAGGCTCCTAGAGCTTGGTATGAAAAGATTTCAAGTTTCTTAATAGAACATGATTTTTCAAGTGGTAAAATTGATAATACCTTGTTTATAAAACATAAAGAAAATCATATCATACTTATGCAAATTTATGTGGATGCTATTGTGTTTGGAGCTACTAACATCTCTATGTGCAAGAAATTTAAGAATTTAATGAAATAAGAATTTGAGATGTGTATGATGGGATAATTAATCTTTTTTTTTTGGGACTATAAATAAATTCGAACAAGGATGAAATTTTTTATTAATCATGTCAACTACATAAAAGAGCTATTAAATAAATTTAAGATGATGGAAGCCAAAACTATTAGCACACACATGAGTCCATCAATTAAACTTGATCTTGATGAGAAAGGTAAAAGTGTGAACCAGAAGCTCTACAAAGGAATGATTGGTCCGCAGCTCTACTTGACAGCAAGTCGACCTGACATACACTTTAGTGTTTGTCTTTTTTTCTCGATTTCAGTCAAATCCTAAGAAATTTCATTTATCAGCTGTTAAATGTATCCTAAGATATTTATTGAGAACCTAAAATATCGATTTATGGTACGTTAAAGATTCAAGTTTTGATCTTATTGGTTTTTCATATGCTGACTATACTGGTTGTAGAATTGAAAAAAAAAACACATCTGGAATATGTCAATTATTGGGCTAATCACTCATCACTTGGTTTATTAAGAAACAACATTATATTGCTCTATCAACTATTGAAGCTAAATATATAGCTATTAGAAGTTGTACTGTATGAATTTTATGGATCAAACAACAATTAATTGATTATGAGTTCGATCTCAAGGAGATACCAATTTATTGTGACAACACCAGTACAATAAATCTCACCAAAAATTCGGTGATGCACTCAAGACAAAACATATCAAGATCAGACATTACTTCATAAGGGATCATGTTCAAAGAGGGGATGTTATCTTGAAATATGTACTGTCTCAACAGAACACCAACCTGCTGATATCTTCACTAAACCATTGAAGGAAGAGCAATTTTGTAAAATAAGAAGAGAATTAGGTATGGGTATCGTAGAAAAATTATCTTAAAAGGTAATCCCATTTTCTCTAAATTTTTTAATTTATCTTGTATTTAATTTCTTAGTTAGAATATGTTTTTTCTATGTTCTATAGAACTAACGTGCTCTAAGTGTTTTTCTATATTCTATATGCATTTCGTGTTTTATATGTGTGACGTGCTCTAAGAGTATTATATATTTTATATATGTTTTTTCATGTTCCAGTTCTGATACTTTTTGCATGACTAATAGTTATGGAGGTTTTTATTAATGTCTAGATTTCAGTCCAATTTTTTAGCAAATATTTTCGGATATTAAATAGAAAAATTTTTTTATTTTAGAAAAACTTCTCTTTTGAATAAAAATCTTCCCACTTCTATTTCCCAAAATAAACTTCCTTTTTGATTTTTGAAAAATAACTTTTCACCTAACCATTTAATGCATCGATTTTCTACATAAAAGGCTTTGAAAAGTTGTTGTGTTTCATTATTTGCTTCTCATATCAAGCGCTCTTTGTATCTTTCTCTCCCTCCTGTAAAACCACAAAGAATTGACAATGGCAAGATTAAAAACACCATCAAACCGAAAACCCATTACTTCTTTCGAAAGTCTATGGAAAAATCTGTAACACCTTATACCCCGTAATTTAGTACGGATATCGGATGTCACATCGCTACTTAACTCATACGATACATGCCATTCGATAGTATAGTGGATAATTTTTTTTCCACAACACAATAATCAATAATATCCATACATTAACAGTATTAACAATAACTCCTACATACTTTACCTAATTGTTTTCTCATACACATATATCTGACTAACTGTAGATACCGAGTTTCGAGTAGTCTTGATCTGAATTACCCAATGATAAAATTAAGTGTGCCGATTTATAGGCAAAAAGAATGAAAATTAGAAGTGATAATTTTCTTGTCATTTTGATTTGTTAGGAATGAATAAAAATGTATTTAAAAATGTTTTAAAAATTATTTTGGGGTAAAAAAAGTGAGTTTTTAATTTTTTGTGTTTTAAAAAAAATTTGAAAAAAAAAAATTTCAGCGCAAATGTCTAGCTGCGGCAGCGCTGGGCGCACGCCGCAGCACCCCGGCACACAGGCAGAGCGCGCTCGCCCGCGCACTCCGTGCAGGAGCGCGTAGCAGGGCGCGCGCCCTGTGCGCGGGGACGCCCGTCGGGCGCTCCGACGGGGCGTCCCTCGCCCCTGTCGCCCATTTTTCGATTTTTGGCCATTTTGGCCTCAAAAATTCATTTTTCTTCAATTTTATTTTGTAGAATTCAATGGTAAAACTTTTAAAATTGCAAACCTTTGATTTTCTTCAGTTTTTTGTTTTTATTGAAATTAAGGCAATTTAATTCTTCAATTAAAAATCTGACTCTTTGGGGAAAATAAAAAGGGAAATTTTGGAAAGAATTTGGGGGGAATTTTCTTTAGAAAATTAGTTTTCTTCTTCTGTCTTCTCTCAAACAAATTCTCTCAATTTCTAAAGAATTTTTCCAAGAAGATTATCAAGGCAAAAAATAATAATTTTTGTTCTTGGTGATTTTCTTCTTTTCAATTAACAATTTTTTTACTTTAAGACAAATAAACTAATTGTTTGTTCTTGAGTAAAAATTTACTTTTGATATTTTATTTTTCTAGTCATATTCTTCAAATCAAGACAAAAAATTGGATCTCCTTACCTTCATTTTATCAAGCTAATTTTGAGAGTAATTATTCTTGGCTCCAATTTTTAATTCCATTTTTTATTTCCAATTAATTGATTAACATGTAAATTATTTTAGATCTTTTTTTGGTTTTGTAAATTCTTCTAGACTTTTTATCATGTAAATTCTATTAGTTCTATTAGTTTTTTCTTATTTTTATGTTCTTATTTAATTGTTCTTATTTTTGCTTTTTTTTTATTTTTTTTCTTATTTAATTGTTCATATTATTATTATTCCTTATTCTTATTTCTTATTTAATTGTTCATGTTCATATTATTGTCATCATTTTTGTTCATATATATTATTAATATTATCATTTAACATGTTTTAGCATAATTGGCTTATTTTATTTTCATTTTATTCTTCCATATTTAATTGGATTGTTCATCTTCTTTATTATTATTATTATTGTTGGTATTATTTGCCATGTTTTGACATGTTTTATTAGTTTGTCATATATTATTTTATTCTTGCATGCTTAATTTGGGTTGTTTAATACTCTTTGGTTTCATTATGTTTATTATTGTTATTATTATAGTTGCAATTGCTAGTTTTATCATTATAATCTTTTATTATCCTTGTTTATTGCTATCATTTGATACTAGTATCATTATTATTATTATTTATATTTCTCATGCATGCTGAATTTTATGTATTTTATACTTTTTATGCATGATTGGATGTTATTATTATTATTTTATGTTTTTATGCATGTTAAATTCTATCATCATTATTATATGCTTGTTCATGCATGTTGAATTTTTTTTTATTATTATGATATTATTTTTATGCATGCTAAATTGTTAATTAGTTAAATTACATATTTTTATTATGTCATTTTAATTAGCTTGTCATACATGATGCAATTTTGTTTGCCTTAATTTAATTGTTTTCATGTTATATGTTTAATTCTTTTTTATTACTAACTTCATTTTCATTTGTTTTTATTTTCAATACTCATTTTTATGTGTGAGTTTTTGCCAAGTGGGAGCCCATAGAGACTCGAAGATACCATTTGGATGTTGTTCTTTTTTATTGTTTTTTCATTATTTTGCTTTCATTTGGGTTTATTTTATTATTATTATGTAATTTGTAATAATAAATTTATTTTTATGCACGCTAATTAAAAAGTCACAAAAATATTTCTATTTATTAAACTTGGGTTTTACCAAATAAAAATGGGACCAATGTCCTAGTTTTTCTCATCCAAAATAAATTGTCACTTTAAAATTAATTTCTTTAATTATGCAAGAGAGTATCAACGTCCTCATCTTTAATAAATAGCCCGTTTTATGCATGAATTGTATTTTATTTACAAATGGGGTTGTATTCCGCCCCTAGTTTTGTTGTAATATATTTTATATGCTTTATTTTAAATTCATTTTTTTACTTACCGCTTTATTTATATGTTTGACATGAGCGTTAAATTAAATTGCATTAAAAATTGAATGAGAAAAGGCATGAAACGCTAAATTCAAAACTTGATTATAAACTTAGCCAAGGTATGAATAAATGGGAAGTCCCAAACCATCTCTAGTCTTTGGGCTCAACGAGGCGAGAGGACCATTTCAATATTTCATTGGAATGGGACTTCCAAGACACCTCTTGTGTCCCGTAAAAAGGCTTAATTTACAATCCTAGGCTCCATAGGGTTAGAGGGTCATTCCAATGTTCTATTGGGGTGATTACCTCCAAAATCCCTTTGGTTTGCCCAAAATGGATATTATGCGCCGTCTTAGGCTCCCTGAGGTGAGAGAAACTTTCCCAATATTTTATTGGGTGGCAACTCCATGAAACCTCCTTGTTGCCCAAAATAGACGCACTTGTAGATACCTTACAAGTTTTAATGAACCTCTCTCGATTGCCCTAAAGGCGGGCTTTCGGGGATCTCGAGGTTCGGCGCGCGTCACAGTGGCGACTCCGCTGGGGATATTAAGAGACTTCCCTTCGAAAGTACCTTGGCTAAAATTTACAATTGAGTTTTAATTTAAAAATTTCATCTCTTTTCGAAATTGCATTGCATCCATGCTAGAGCCTTAGATTATGCTAGTTTGGTCCCCGAAGTGGAGAAGCAGCAGGACTCAGTGCAAGCACCTGTAGAGAAGGAGCCGAAAGAAAATACCATAGTGAAGCAACTAAAAAAGACCACAGCTCAGATATCTGTTTGGGACCTTCTAAGACAGTCCCCTTCTCACAGACAGAAGTTAGTTGAGGCATTGAGTGAGTCTACCGTAGTCACCACAATTTCTCCATCCGAGCTGCTAGATCTCTTCAAGGGGGGATCAGGGGAGAGACTGATGTTTTCTGATGCTGATTTGCCAGCTGAAGCCGCAATCACAATCGGCCGCTGTACATCAAGGCTCAAATTATTAGCAAGCACACCGCTTGTGTTATGGTTAATGATGGGTCATCCTTAAATGTCTGCCCTTTGGTGGCACTTCAGGCTTTTGGGCTGGACGAGAGTATGTTGAGTAAGTCTGATCTGACCATCACAGCCTACGATAATTCTCGGAAATAAGCATCGGGAACTTTCAAAGCTCTATTCAAGACTAGGCCCATTGAGACAGAAGAAGAATTTGTGGTCTTGCCTATCCCAGCGAATTTTTCAGCTCTGCTTGGAAGGCCATAGTTCCATAAATCGGGAGGAGTGCCATCTACCCTATACCAGATGATTAAGATACCTCATGAAGGAGAGGTGGTGACTATTAAAGCAGCAAGAGAAAACCAAGTGTCTGCCTTGGGGATTTCTAATAAGCCATTCCGTGGTTTTCATATATCGGTGATAGGAGAGGAGCAGGGCTTAGCAGGTAGCCCTCAGGTGATGAACATGATGAAGAGGATGCACTTCCTCCCAGGGGCTGGTCTGGGCAAAGATTCGCAAGGGCTGTAGGATGCTATCACCACATAAGGTCAGAAAGATCGGAAGGGTCTGGGCTATAAAGTAGAGTATGGCAAGAAGAAAATGCCAAAGAAGATCCCCCATATTTTAGAGAGTTTTGTTCCCTCATCTTCGGTCTGTGCTTATACTGGTGATGAAGAGCCTCAGTGGATAAATGGAAAGATTATCCCAGGATTTGAAATTTTCAATAATGTCTTCGATTGGGATGTTGGAGTTGTCAAGTTTGCAGAGAACTTCTGGGATGAGGAGATTATGACTCAGTGCAGTGCTGGGATAGGGATGGGCCCCAGGAGATTGTCACTGATAAGCTATTAGCCACCAGGTTGAAGGGAAAAGAGAAGATGGTAGAGCCAGAGCTAAAGATTAAAGATTTGAAGATTTCACCGGAGGTAGTTGAAAAGCCTCCACCAAGCCAGGAAGTCAAAACACAGTCGGCCATAACATCATCATCGACAGAATATGAAGACAATAGTTATCTAGATACTATTTTTATGCCAGAAATTTTTAATGACAATGTTAATGTTGCTGATTACATCAATGAGATGAATAACTTTGCTTACTTGTGTGATGTTTCTGATGATTTTATTTCTCATGATCATAAACATGATGCATTCATCTTTGACATTAACTCAACTAGCACGACTGCATTTAATCTCGAAACTTTGGAGAATCCAAAGGAAATTTTGATAGCATCAGATATAACTCTTGAGGATAGGCTAAAATTTGAGAGAATATTGAAAAAACATGAAAAAGTCTTTGCCTGGACCTACAAGGACATGCCAGGAATTGATTGAGATGTAGCCAAACATGCCATTCCAATTTAGCCAGAGAGTAAACCGGTCAAGCAAAAGTTCAGAAGACTTAGGCCAGAATGGGCTCAGAAGGTGAAAGAGGAGATCCATAAGCAGATTGAGGCTAAGTTTCTACTGGAGGTTAAATACCCGACGTGGCTGGCTAATGTAGTTCCTGTGGCTAAAAAGGATGGAAAGGTTCGAGTATGTGTGGACTATCGAGACCTGAACAAAGCCTGCCCGAAAGATGATTTTCCTCTGCCTCATATTGATGTGTTGGTAGATAGTGCTGCTGCTTGCAAGATGTACAGCTTCATGGACGGGTACGTAGGGTACAATCAAATCCTTAACAAGATAGTGGATCGGATTAACACAGCCTTCATCACCGAATGTGGTACATTTGCTTATCGGGTTATGCCTTTTGGACTAAAGAATGCAGGAGCGACCTATCAGAGGATGGCCACCAGAGTTCTCAATGATTTGATCCACAAGGAGGTGGAGGTGTATGTTGATGACATGATGATCAAGTCAGCTACCAGAGAAGGTCACTTCGAGGCTTTGGAAAAGTTCTTTCAAAGGATCAATAAGTATGATCTGCGCCTCAATCCCAAGAAGTGCATTTTTTGAGTTACCTTGGGTAAGCTGTTAGGCCATGTGGTAAGCCAGAGAGGAATTGAAGTAGATCCTAACAAGGTTAGGGCCGTCAGAGAGATGCCAGTGCCTCAGAAAGAGAAAGAGGTTAGAAGTTTCTTGGGAAAGTTTCAGTACATCAGCCGGTTTATTGCCAAGCTGGCTTCAGTATGTGAGCCCATCTTCAAGCTTCTTAGGAAGAATCAGCCTGTGGTGTGGAATAATGATTGTCAATTGGCTTTTGATACTATTAAAGATTATCTCTTGAATCCTCCAGTTTTAAGACCACCACATTATGCCAAGCCGTTAATCCTGTATCTAGCGATAGAAGACAATTTAGTGGGTGCCATGATGGCCCAGGATGATGACTTTGGGGTAGAGTTTGCTGTTTACTATCTTACCAAGAAATTCCTGCCATATGAAGCCAAATATGTGGAAGTGGAAAAGATCTGCTTAGCAGTTATTTGGGCTTCTAAGAAGTTGCGGCACTACTTTCATTCCTTCAGTGTACAAGCGGTTGCTAAGCATAACCCGCTTAGGTACTTTCAGGAAGCGCCCTCTCTGCTAGGAAAGATGGGAAGGTGGTTACTATTGTTGCAAGAGTTTGATATCGAATACATCAATAGGAAAACCATTAAGGGAAGAGCTGTAGCTGAGTTCTTGGCTGAACATCCTATTGAGGGAGACTAGTTCGAATACAATTTCCCAGATGAAGATGTCATGGCCATAACAGTACAAGGGTGGCAGATGTTTTTCGATGGGGCAGTTAACAATAAAGGGGCAGGAGCAGGGATTATTCTTACAACCCCGGATGGTGAAAAGCTACCATTAGCCAAGAAGTTGAGGTACAAGGCTACCAATAATGAAGCGAAATATGACGCTTGCGACTTCGGATTGAAAGTATTGCTTGCTCTGCAGCAAAAACCGCAGAAGTCTTCGGAGATTCTTCATTAGTAATCCATCAGATCAGAGGGGAGTGGTCAGCTAAGTAAGAAAGGCTGTTACCTTATGTGAAGCATTTGAGAATGTTGAGCAGCCAGTTCGAGACTTGCACCTTTCACTTCATCCCTAGGGATGAAAATCAATTGGATGATGCTCTAGCGACATTGGTGTCCATGTGGGATAATCCAACAGGGGTTGCTATGAAACCCGTGCTAATCTCTAGCTCTGAAAAGCCTTATTTTGAAGCTGAGCAGGTGATGGATGTTGGGGCCACCGACAGAAACCCTTGGTACTATGACATTCAGAATTACTTAGAACAATCATTTTTCCAGAGGAAGCCACCGAGAAAGATCAAAGGATGATTCGAAAGTTATCCACTCAATTCATCAATGTAAATGGCACTTTGTATAAGAGACAAGCCGATGGTATCCAGTTAAGATGTTTGGCGGAGAAAGAAGCTGAAAAGGTTATGGAAGAGGTTTATGCCGGAGTCTGTGGAGCTCACATGAATGGCTTAGCCTTAGCAAAGAAGATCATGCGCCAAGGATTCTATTGGCTCACAATGGATACGGATTGTTCAAAATATGTGAAGCAATGCCAGTTATGCCAGCAATACGCGAATTTAAGGCATGTCCCAGTTTCAGAGCTATATAATTTGACATCTCCATGGCCATTTGCAGCTTGGGGAATAGATATCATAGGCGAGATACGTCCTACAGCTTCTAACGGGCACAGGTTCATTACAGTCGCCATTGATTATTTCACTAAGTGGGTCGAAGCTGAATTTTTCAAGAAGATTGATGCTAGGGATATGGCTAAGTTCATCGAGCAGAATTTGATATGCAGATATGGCCTCCCACACCATATTGTATTTGATAATGGGGTGGTATAATTCTTAGCAGAAACTAAACAGATGCTTCAGAGGTATGGAATCTAGCATCACAAGTCTTCTCCTTACCGACCTCAAGCTAATGGTGCGGTTGAAGCGGCAAACAAGAATGTGAAAAGAATATTGGCCAAGATGGTTCAGAGCTATAAAGATTGGGCGAAAAAGCTACCTTTTGCACTTTGGGGTTATAGAACAACAGTCAGAACCTCTACGAGAGCAACACCATTCTCCCTGGTATACGGAACCGAAGCAGTTCTGCCGGTGGAAATTGAGCTGAAATCTTTAAGGATAGTCATGGAAGCCGAGATTTCGGAGACAGAATGGGCACAACAGCGATTGTTGCAGTTGAATCTATTGGATAAAGATAGGTTGAGAGCCTATTACCACAATCAGGTTTATCAGAAGAGATTAGCTCGGTCCTTTGGCAAGAAGGTACGAAAGCACCCGTTGAAGGAAGGGGACCTGGTCTTTAAGATGATGAGGCCGGGAGTGCCAGACATAAGAGAAAAATTTAGGCCAACCTGGGAAGGCCCGTTCGTCTTGAAAAAGTTGCTAACAAAAGGAGCAGCAATCTTGGCAGATAGCGATGGGAATGAGTTTAAAGACCCGGTCAATATCGATAGACTAAAAAGGTTCCATGGCTAAAGACTAGAAAATAAAAAGAAGAGAATAAATGCCCCGCAGGTCGAAAATCGAAAAAAGGCGGCCTTGCTAAAATTGGGCGCCCTGTCAGGGTGAAAACCGTAAAAAGGCATCCTGGGCAAAAATTAAGGGCCAAGAGAAAATGTTCAATCGAAAAAATCCGAGAGGGCCGATTGATAACAGGAGTTTGATGCTTACAAGATCTATTCCGAGATTAGGTGTAGTCTTGTGCTTTTGAATTCTTATTAAATAAGGATCATATGTGATGAAATCATATAGAAATGTACTCAATTTTGCAATGAATAAAAGAATGCAGTTTACATTTGCATTGTTCTTTTAGTTCTGTCTTAAAAAGAAATTTATCATCTATTTATCTAATGACTATTGTTTGATTGATTTTTTCGAAAGATATCTAAGCAGATGTGTGCTGATCACCCGTAAGGGAGGTTTTAATAATAGCCTTCTATTGCAGTTCAAAACAAAACACACAAAAAAAAAAAGGAAAAGGCCGTTAGAGATGAAAACCGTAACTGACTTTCTAAGCAAAAGTTAGGCCAAAGGGCAGGGTGAAAATCTGGAGACAGGCAGTCTGGTCTACAAAAAAAATGAAATAAATAAAAACCGCTGGATTGGGTTGGAACCATTCCAGGCAAAAGTTAGGCAAAGAGTTATGTGAAAATCCTTGAAGGGACGCATTTCCCACAAAGAGAAGCTAGTGTGAAAATCCATAAGGGACGCACTACCTTTAAAGCAATGACGTTCGATGCCTGGAGCGATAAGGCGGCATTACTTCGGATGATCATTCTTCAGTCAGATAATACATGAGTTAGAATCCTAGGCATACGTTCATCGACCGGGGGCCAAGATGCACACTTGATGTCTCTCTCAGAAAATGTTTTGGGGGTCAGAGTCCCTAAAGCCAAGATGTCACTCTTTCAGATCCTTGGAGGCGCGATGCAGCAGCCAAGCTATATCCTCAGCAGACCCTTAACCACCTAGGATAGGGTCAATCTATTTTTACAAACATTTACATTTCATATCATACACGCATACAAACATTTACATCTCATATTATATACACGTAAATTTTTGTATCTATTTCTGTGCACATGACTTTGCAGGAAATATCTAAATGAAGATCATCGGTTTTTGCACTTTTAGTAGTCTGTAGCAGACTCGGTGCAGTCCTCTGAGAAGGACATCCTCTGCATTTTTAGTAGTTTTGTCAGCGACTCGGTGCAGTTCTCCTCTTGCGCTTTTTGTAGTCTTGTCAGCAACTTGGCGCATTGTCATCTGCGGATGACGCCTCTGCATTTTTAGTAGTCTTGTCAGCGACTCGGTGCAGTTCTCCTCTTGCGCTTTTTATAGTCTTATCAGCGACTCGGCGCATTGTCATCTGCGGATGACGCCTCTGCATTTTTAGTAGTTTTGTCAGCGACTCGATGCAGTTCTCCTCTTGCATTTTTTGTAGTCTTGTCAGCGACTCGGCGCTTCGTCATCTGCGGATGACACCCCTGCACTTTTAGTAGTCTTGTCAGCGATTCGGCGCATCGTCATCTACGGATGACACCTCTGCACTTTTAGTAGTCTTGTCAGCGACTCAGTGCCGCCCTTTTTTTACGCTTTTTGTAGTCTTGTCAGCGACTCGGCGCATCGTCATCTGCGGATGACACTTGCACTTTTAGTAGTCTTGTCAACGACTCGGTGCAATCCTCCTCTTGCACTTTTTGTAGTCTTGTCAGCGACTTGGCGCATCGTCATCGTGGGTGACACCTGCACTTTTAGTAGTCTTGTTAGCAACTCGATGCAATCCTCCTCTTGCGCTTTTTGTAGTTTTGTCAGCGACTCGGCGCATCGTCATCTGCGGAGGTGCAGTCCTCTTCTTGCTCTTTTTGTAGTCTTGTCAGCGACTCGGCGCATCGTCATCTGCGGATGACACCTGCACTTTTAGTAGTCTTGTCAGCGACTCGGTGCAGTCATCTTCTTGCGCTTTTTGTAGTCTTGTCAGCAACTCGGCGCATCATCATTTGCGGATGACACCTGCACTTTGTAGTCTTGTCAGCAGCTCAGTGCAACTCATAGTTCAAATCACAGCACTGTTCCCGAGGGAGCAGCTGGAAGGAGGCAGCCTCAGGTACGCGCTTCTTTCCCTTTCCCGAATTTTGGCTCACCTAGGTACTCACACACTAGCCTCCCCAAAATTGGGGGCAACTGTAGAGACCGGGTCCCGAGTAGCCTTGATCAGGATTATCCAATGATGAAATTAACTGTGCCGATTTATAGGCAAAAAGAATGAAAGTTATAAGTGATAATTTTCTTGTCGTTTTGATTTGTTAGGAATGAATAAAAATGTATTTTAAAAATGTTTTAAAAATTATTTTTGGGTAAAACAGTGAGTTTTTAATTTTTTGTGTTTTATAGAAAATTTGAAAAAAAAAATTCCGTGCGAATGTCTGGCTGCGGCAGCGCTGGGCGCGCGCCGTAGCACCCCGGTGCAGCGCGTGCGGGCAATCTCCGCTCAGGCGCTCGCACTGCGCGCGGGGACGACCGTCGAGCGCTCTGACGAGGCGTCCCTCGCCCCTGTCGCCCATTTTTCGATATTTGGCCATTTTGGTCTCAAAAATTCATTTTTCTTCAATTTTTTTTTGTAGAATTCAATGGTAAAACTTTTAAAATTCCAAACCTTTGATTTTCTTCAGTTTTTTGGTTTTATTGAAATTAAGTCAATTTAATTTTTCAATTAAAAATCTGAATCTTTGGGGAAAATAAAAAGGGAAATTTTGGAAAGAATTTGGGGGGAATTTTCTTTAGAAAATTAGTTTTCTTCTTCTGTCTTATCTCAAACAAATTCTCTCAATTTCTAAAAAAATTTTCCAAGAAGATTATCAAGGCAAAAAATAATAATTTTTGTTTTTGGTGATTTTTTTCTTTTCAATTAACAATTTTTTTACTTTAAGACAAATAAACTAATTGTTTGTTCTTGAGTAAAAATTCACTTTTGATATTTTATTTTTCTAGTCATATTCTTCAAATCAAGACAAGAAATTGGATCGCCTTACCTTCATTTCATCAAGCTAATTTTGAGAGTAATTATTCTTGACTCCAATTTTGATTTAATTTTTAATTCCATTTTTTATTTCCAATTAATTGATTAACATGTAAATTTGTTTAGATCTTTTTTTTGGTTTTGTAAATTCTTCTAGACTTTTTATCATGTAAATTCTATTAGTTCTATTAGTTTCTTCTTATTTTTATGTTCTTATTTAATTTGGGTTGTTTAATACTCTTTGGTTTCATTATGTTTATTATTGTTATTATTATAGTTGCAATTGCTAGTTTTATCATTATAATTTTTTATTATCCTTGTTTATTGCTATCATTTGATACTAGTATCATTATTATTATTAATATTATTATTTATATTTCTCACGCATGCTGATTTTATGTAATTTATACTTTTTATGCATAATTGGATGTTATTGTTATTATTTTATATTTTTATGAATGTTAAATTCTATCATCATTATTATATGCTTGTTCATGCATATTGAATTTTTTTATTATTATGATATTCTTTTTATGCATGCTAAATTGTTAATTAGTTAAATTGTATATTTTTATTATGTCATTTTAATTAGCTTGTCATACATTATGCAATTTTGCTTGCCTTAATTTAATTGTTTTCATGTTATATGTTTAATTCTTTTTTATTACTAACTTCATTTTCATTTGTTTTTATTTTCAATACTCATTTTTATGTGTGAGTTTTTGCCAAGTGGGAGCCCATAGAGACTCGAAGATACCATTTGGATGTTGTTCTTTTTTATTGTTTTTTCATTATTTTGCTTTCATTTGGGTTTATTTTATTATTATTATGTAATTTGTAATAATAAATTTATTTTTATGCACGCTAATTAAAAAGTCATAAAAATATTTCTATTTATTAAACTTGGGTTTTACTAAATAAAAATGGGACCAATGTCATAGTTTTTCTCATCCAAAATAAATTGTCACTTTAAAATTAATTTCTTTAATTATGCAAGAGAGGACCAACGTCCTCATCTTTAATAAATAGCCCGTTTTATGCATGAATTGTATTTTATTTACAAATAGGGGTTGTATTCCGCCCCTAGTTTTGTTGTAATATATTTCATATGCTTTATTTTAAATTTATTTTTTTACTTACCGCTTTATTTATATGTTTGACATGAGCGTTAAATTAAATTGCATTAAAAATTGAATGAGAAAAGGCATGAAACGCTAAATTCAAAACTTGATTATAAACTTAGCCAAGGTATGAATAAATGGGAAGTCCCGAACCATCTCTGGTCTTTGGGCTCAACGAGGCGAGAGGACCATTTCAATGTTCCATTAGAATGGGACTTCCAAGACACCTCTTGTGTCCCGTAAAAAAGCTTAATTTACAATCCTAGGCTCCATAGGGTTAGAGGGTTATTCCAATGTTCTATTGGGGTGATTGCCTTCAAAATCCCTTTGGTTTGCCCAAAATGGATATTATGCACCGTCTTAGGCTCCCTGAGGCGAGATGGACTTTTCCAATATTTTATTGGGTGGCGACTCCATGAAACCTCCTTATTGCCCAAAATAGATGCACTTGTAAATACCTTACAAGTTTTAATGAACCTCTCTCGATCGCCCTAAATGCGAGTTTTCGGGGACCTCGGGGTTCAGCGCGCGTCACACTAACATATAACTATAACTTGTTTCTCCAACTCAAAGTACATGCCATGTCTATCTATGCCTTTAAGCTTCTTTCAATCCACTATTTCCACATTACCAGCCCAATCTTGATCATTTCAAATCCTTTGTAATCTTTCACAACCCGTTCGCAATAAAATACTACGCGCTGAGCATGTAATACTTAGTGGTGGATACACATCTAATATTTTTATCTAACTATACAAGCATACATGCTTACATACATGCACCACTTAGTATATACCTTACTTATAGTAACTCTTTTTAGTTCACTTAATTAATTTACATCTTATTCGTTAATTTCTTATATTACATTTTCACACATATCTTATACATCTTTAACTCATGATTATCTTGCACACTTATGTATAATTCTTTGCGTTATTCTTGTATTACCCCTTCCATACATGTAACTATATAATTTATAAATGATTTATACATTTACATATTTATCATCTTTATTATTATTATTATTACTATTATTCCTAGTAATTTTACCACCATCTAGGGGTGTGCAAAACCCGAATCGACCCGAATAACTCGAACCGAAATATATATTCGGGTAGGGTTATTTAGATAATTTGGTTCGGTTCGGGTGTTAAGATTTGTAAAATTTTGGGTTCGAATCGGTTTGGGTGAAAACTTAATTACGATAGTTTAATTGGTTAATTTGTTGAAAACTCCAATTTGTTGTCAAGATAGTTAACTCTGTTGAAAACTCCCTCTCAAAATTTGATGTCAAAAATTGAATCCTTTTTTGCAGTATGTTAAGAGTTAACAATCTTATTAATGGTTGAACTAGTTTATTTTACCAAGTATAATATGTGCTTATTTTTATTGATTAATTTGTGCTTTTGACCATTGTAGTACATGTGATTGGAAAATCCTGCTTTTGTGGTTCAGTGCTTTCAATATGCAGATGTATGATTGGTTCTTTTTGCTCTTTGAATGGGCAACAATTTCTCAGGAGCTTTTATGGTCAAAGTTTGTAGGATGCGTTATTAGAAGACTTGCTGATTATGTTAAACTTTGCACAAAAGATTGATTTTTCCAAACAAACCCATTTATTTAGATTTCTATATTGCTAGATTACAGCTTTGCTTGTTATCTTTGATGTTTTAAAAATACTGAAGGAATGAAAAACACAAAAAAGGAAATTCTTTATCCTATTGAGTTGTTATAAGTGCTCATAAACTGGTCATGTGTGGATGGGACCATATAATCTCATTCGCTCTTTTATGTCCTTACTTTTGAAATATGATTCTTTGAGTGTATTAGGTTTGAGAAACATTTTTTTAAAGATAATTTATGAATTGGACATAGCTAGCTAAAGTGAATTTTCTTTTCATCATTCCTATTTTCATGCAATTTTTTTTTTATTATTGTATATCTAATTCTGGTTAATATTTTTGTGATTCTTTGTTAATCATCTTTCTCTCTATTTTTTTTAAGGATTTCTGTGGGTTTGGGTTGTAGGACTGTGAATATCTCTTCAAGTAATGGTTCATATTTTATTTAATTTTCTACTTGTTAATTTCATGTTTTATTATTTATCATAATTTATATAAAATATGTGGTTTGTGAAGTAATCAAAGATCGAAGATGATGGCATTCCGTGAACAATTCAATTTTAATATCGTCATTAATTAAAGATCAAGAATGTTGTTATTATTTTGTAATTTTTGGACATTTTATGATGGTGAACATGTTAATTAGGTATTTAACTAGGTATTTTTCATATTATATGGTTACTATGTTATATGTTAATTAGGTATTTAATTATGTATTTTTCATATTATATGGTGACTATGTTAATTAGGTATTCAATAGGTATTTATATGTTAATTATGTATTTAATAGTTTTTATATTATTGTTTAATTAGGTTTAATTTTTTTTAAAAAAAAATTATTAAATTCAGGTTATTCGGTCCGGTGCCCAAAATATTTCGGGTTATTCTGTTCGAGACCCTACAAGAAATTAGGGTCGGTTCGGGTGTTAGAATTCATGAAAATTTAATTTTCGGGTTTTTCGGGTTCGGGTCAACGACCGAGGCACAGGACTACAACCATCAATTTTTTTATACTTCACTATTCTTTTAATAATCATTGTTATCTTGATTCCTGTCATTACTTTTATTACTTATACTATAACTATATATATACATATCACTTAAATCTATTTATTTACATTTATGTTCCTATTGTTTTTCTTCAGGTATTAATTCCAGTATTTACGGATAATTTAATTTATATACATTAAATATATTAATATCTAACATAACTTATTTATCTTCTTATTTCTATTTATTTCACCATTATTCACATTATTCATTATATATATAATATATATAGATGTCTTGTGCAAGTTATTCTTTCAATATTATTATTAGGTTTACTACATTATTTCTTTGCTATTAACATTTATTACTAATATTATTGACATCATTATCACTCACTTATTCTCATTATTTTTATTATAATTGTTGCTATCATTTCACATATTGTTATTAATACTTATTTTCTTATTATGTCACTTATATTCTTTTAATTTCACAATAGTGTTGGAATGTATGTTGATACACTGGTTTTGATTACTGTTTTCATTGTTAACAACGTAATCTTGTTTTCTAAGGGCTACAAATTCAATTATGTGTTAATTGATTATGTTAATGCGATTAACTTGTGGAATTAAAGTATTTAATACGAAATTTTAATGATCCTGCTCTGTGTCTGTTAAACGATTATTGATTGGATCAAAAATCGTTTAATTTTATGATACAGAATAGGATTTGCAGAAGACAGCGTTCATGAAATTGTTCATGAGCACGAGTAGGACATTAGGGCACGAGTAGGACATTAGAGCATGAGTCGTGCTCATGTGTCCGACTCGTGCTCACATAAGGGATTCTTACAATCCGTCGTACTGTCTTGCTCAAGCACGACTAATGTAGTCGTGCTCCCATGTGGCTGTACTGGCATGCTTGTAAGCACGACTCGTGATCATGAGCACGACTTGTGCAGCTATCCGTAGCCCCCTTTTAAATGATCCTCTTCGTAGCACCTTATATGTCGTTCATAATTATCACTTGGTAATTTTAATATATCAATTTATGAAATAAGGAATATTATGCATGATATGAAATAAATATAATTTATTATGTTTATGTATGATGTCTTTGCATGGTGCATAGCATGCCCAATTGAACCTTTTGTGGATGAATTTTATTTTATCTTTTTAAGGGTTTGTAATTTTTAAATACGACATGCGTGCCGTTAATTTTGTTGTAATCTTTATTTTATTCAATAGTTGTAGTAAAATATCTTTGTATTATTATTGTAATGAAGATGAAGAGCAACAATGGAGATCAATCCAAATCCATGGCGATGGAGGTGCAAGATGGAAGATTTTGATCAAGTCCATTTTTCACACCTAGGATTGACCTTTGATCTTCATATTGGCTTATGAGGATCAATATAGATTTGGCCATGCTATGACACGGTTTTATATATATTATGCATATGTTCTTAGTATGTGATGCGATGAATGTTTATATATGTGTATGAGATGGCATGTATGAATTGATGCATGATGTATATAAATGATTAAACATCATAAGTTAAAATTAAATCCCTCACCATAATTTTAAGTCATATGCCACCCATTATTAAAACACTTGTCAAGACTAAGATCACTAAAATGTGGGTTCTGCCAAAGCGAAGTGCATTAGGTTATCCTAGTAAGGCAAGATGCGCAATGGTGCTACTCATATGTTTAAAATGGTTAGACTTAATTAGGCTATCAAAACGGTTTTGGGCATAAGGGCATAAGATGGGATTATAACATGCCGGGACATATGATGTCAAAATCCCATAAATGATCTCAGAGTTATATAAGATATAATTGGTAAATCAGCTACCTACCTAAATAACTTAACTTTAAGCGTCATGCCAAAGCTGACTTAGAGTTAAGTGAAATATGGATCTTAGCCCACTAAATTATTATAATTATTGTAATTATTAATGAGGGTTACTATTTTAGTGGGAGTTTATAAGAAAACCTAAAATGAAATTGGTACTAATATAATTTATCTTGCATGTTTGTAGATTAATGGCATCAAATAACACTTCTGCTATGTCACTGTGATCTGTTCTTGAGAAGGACAAACTTAAAGAAACTGGCACAAACTTTCTTGACTTGTTCAGAAACTTGAGGATTGTCCTTAAGCAAGAAAGGAAATTGTATGTGCTGGATGAGCCTATTCCCAATGAGCCACCTGCTGATGCCACAAGGGCAGTTAAAGAGAAATTCAAGAAACATGTTGATGATTCTGTGGATGTTGGTTATCTAATGTTAGCTACCATGGCCCCACAGCTTCAGAAGCATCTGGAAAACATGGAGGCTTATGAGTTGAGTACTCATCTCAAGCAGACCTTTCAACAGCAGGCTAGGCAAGAAAGGTATGAGACTACCAAAGCTTTGGATTCTTGTAAAATGGCTGAAGGTGCTTCAGTTAGCTCTCATGTTTTGAAAATGAAGGGCTATATTGATCACCTTGAGAGGCTTGGATTTCCCGTCAGTTTGGAACTGGCAACGGATTTGATCCTTAATTCATTGCCTAATAGTTATGACCATTTTGACATGAACTATAACATGAATAATATGGAGAAATCAATAGCTGAGCTGCATGCCATGCTCAAAACAGCTGAACAAAGCATAAGCAAAAAGCCTGGCCATGTTCTGATGGTCAACAAAGGGAAAGGCATGAAAGTTAATGGTAAGGCTAAGGCTAAGGCAAAAGTTGGTGGTAAGCCTAAGCCCAAACCCGAGCCCAAGGTTAAACCTCCAAAGGAAGGAGTTTGCTTCCACTGCAATGAACCTGGTCATTGGAAAAGGAATTGCAAGCTTTACTTGGAAGAATTAAAGAAGAAGAAGAGTGGTGAGACTACTTCTTCAGGTATTTATGTTATAGAAATTAACTTATCTACTTCTAATTCCTAGGTATTAGATACTGGATGTGGATCTCACATTTGTACAAATGTGCAGGGACTCAAAAGGAGTAGACAGCTGAAAAGGGGTGAAGTGGACCTACGAGTTGGAAATGGAGCAAAAGTTGCTGCTCGAGCTGTAGGATCTTATGAGTTGACTTTGCCCAACGGGCTTTTGTTAGTTTTGAACAATTGCTATTATGTTCCTAGTTTAAGTAGGAATATTATTTCAGTTTCAAGTTTGGATGATGAAGGTTTTTCTTTTCTTATTAAGAATAAGAAATGTTCTATTTATTATGATGATATGCTTTATGGTATTGCTGATTCATATTGTGGGCTTTATGTCCTAAACCTAGAAACATCCAATAATCATGATATTTATAACATAACTACAAAGAAATCCAAACAAAATGATTTAAATTCAACATATTTATGGCATTGTCGCCTTGGTCATATAAATGAGAAACGCATAGCTAAACTCCATTCAGATGGACTTTTGCAATCATTTGATTTTGAATTATTTGAAAATTGCGAATCTTGTTTATTGGGTAAGATGACAAAGGATCCTTTTACTGAACATAGTGAAATGGCCACTGACTTATTAGGCCTTGTACATTCTAATGTATGTGGCCCATTAAGCATAAATGCCAGGGGAGGATTTCAGTACTTCATTACATTCACTGATGATTTCAATAGATATGGCAATGTCTATCTAATGAAACATAAACATGAATCATTTGAAATGTTTAGAACCTTTCAAAATGAAGTACAAAATCAACTTGGTAAAACTATTAAAGCACTTCGATCTGATCGAGGTGGTGAATATTTGAGCCAAGAGCTTGATGATCATCTAAGAGATTGTGGAATTGTCTCATAATTAACTCCGCCAGGAACACCACAATGGAATGGTGTATCTGAAAGGAGGAATCGAACTTTATTAGATATGGTTCGATCTATGATGAGTCAAACAGATCTTCCATTATCCTTTTGGGTTATGCATTAGAAACAGCCGCATTCACTTTGAATCGAGTTCCATCTAAAGCGGTTAAAAAGACACCATATGAGATATGGACTGGGAAAATTCCTAATTTGTCTTTTCTAAAGATTTGGGGCTGTGAGGCTTATGTCAAACGACAGGTCTCAGATAAATTAGCACCAAAATCTGATAAATGTCTTTTTGTGGGATATCCTAAGGAAACTAAAGGATATTACTTTTATAATACTTCTGAGAACAAAGTGTTTGTTGCTCAAAATGGTGTCTTTCTAGAAAAAGAATTCATTTCTAAAAGAACTAGTGGGAGTAAAGTACAACTTGAAGAAATTCAAGAACCACAAGAAAACATTGAACCATTGGTGGAAACTCAACAAGTTTCACAACCTGTTGTGGAACCTGTACCTATTACACAAGTACCACGTAGATCTGATAGGATACGACTTCAACCCGAGAGATATGGATTTCTCGTAACAGATAGTCGTGAAGTAATGCTCATGGATCAAGATGAGCCTACTACCTATCAAGATGTCGTGTCAGGTCCGGAATCTCAAAAATGGCTAGAAGCCATGAAGTCTGAAATGCAATCCATGTATGATAATCAAGTTTGGAACTTGATTGATCCACCTGAAGGAATTAAAACCATTGGGTGCAAATGGGTCTTCAAAAAGAAAACCGACATGGATGGCAAAGTGAATACCTTTAAAGCAAGACTTGTTGCAAAAGGATTCAAACAAACTCATGGTATTGACTATGATGAAACCTTTTCACCAATCGCAATGCTTAAATCTATAAGAATTCTTATTGCCATTGCTGCATATTATGACTATGAGATATGGCAAATGGATGTCAAAACAGTGTTTCTTAATGGAAACTTACTTGAGGATGTGTACATGACACAACCTGAGGGTTTTGTCCATCTTGAGAATTTTAAGAAGGTATGTAAGCTACAACGATCCATTTATGGATTGAAGCAAGCTTCTCGGAGCTGGAATCTTCGTTTTGATGAAACAGTCAAAGAGTTTGGGTTTATCAAAAATGAGGATGAACCTTGTGTATACAAGAAGGTTAGTGGGAGCGTTGTGATGTTTCTTATGTTATATGTCGATGATATATTACTCATTGGAAATGACATCCCTATTATGCAAAAGACAAAAGAATGGTTAGGGAAATCTTTTTCAATGAAAGATTTGGGCGAAGCTGCTTATATCCTTGGGATTAAGATCTATAGGGATAGATCTAAAAGGATAATTGGTTTGAGTCAAAGCACTTATATAGATAAGGTGCTAAATTGATTCAGTATGCAAAATTCCAAGAGAGGATTTTTGCCAATGTCTCATGGAATTACTCTTAGCAAGACTCAATGTCCAATGACATCTGATGAGCGAGATCGCATGAGTATGATTCCTTATGCTTCGGCTATAGGATCAATCATGTATGCCATGT
Source organism: Excoecaria cochinchinensis (assembly GCA_947683425.1). Classification (NCBI taxonomy): domain Eukaryota; kingdom Viridiplantae; phylum Streptophyta; class Magnoliopsida; order Malpighiales; family Euphorbiaceae; genus Excoecaria; species Excoecaria cochinchinensis. The sequence continues at coordinate 2,777,000 of CANTUQ010000037.1, forward strand.
TATGCACTCGACCAGACGTTTCGTATGCTTTGAGCATGACGAGCAGATACCAGTCAGATCCTGGTGAAAGTCACTGGACAGCTGTTAAGAATATTCTTAAGTACTTAAGAAGAACTAAAGATGTATTCTTAATATATGGAGGATTGGAGGATGAGCTTGTAATAAATGGTTATACAGATGCAAGCTTCCAATCTGACAGAGATTATTTTAGATCGCAGTCAGGATATGTGTTTTTGTTAAATGGAGATGATGTAAGCTGGAAAAGTTCTAAACAAAGCACTGTCGCTGATTCTACAACAGAAGCTGAGTATATAGCAGCATCAGATGCAGCTAAAGAAGCAGTATGGATCAAGAAATTCATTGCTGAATTGGGAGTAGTACCTAGTATCAGCAACCCAGTGGATCTTTATTGTGACAACAATGGTGCTATTGCACAGGCTAAGGAGCCTAGATCTCACCAGAGATCAAAACATATACTCAGGTGTTTTCATCTCATTTGAGAAATAATTGAGAGAGGAGACGTCAAGATATGCAGAGTACCTACTGATGATAACATCGCCGATCCACTTACCAAAGCTCTCCCACAAGCCAAACATGATAGACATACTAGGTCAATGGGTATTAGATATATGTATGATTGGGCCTATTGCAAGTGGGAGATTATTAGTGGTTATGCCCTAGGTCAAACATTTGGACCTTGATGTAATCATTACATTTTCATTTATATAATGGTTTTCTTCGCATTGATATTATTGGCATGTTACATTATTGTAATATTTATGAATAACAATGTTATTCATGTTATCCCTAGTCATTTATCAATAAAGGGCATAAAGATAAATTAAGACTAGTATAGATTTGAATTGATAATCATGGGATGATTATATATGATGATATAAATCAAATCTATAGGTATTTGCTAGAGAACAAAATACTGGATAGACCCACTGTAAGATCACTTCATGGGATAGTGTCATAAGTGATCTTATAATAGATTTGTTATTGAATCCTTTGACCTGAGGTTATCATAGTTTCCTACATAAGGATCATTATGTTTTGACATAATCAAACGTTATCTTTAATCGGATAATTATAAAGTTTATGATCGGACATAATGAGAATTATGCGGAGGAAAGTGAATAATCAAGATGGAATTTGTCCCTCTCCAATGAGAGAGATATCTGTTGGGCCCCTCGATAAGTAGGACTGTAAAATGCATGACGGTGCTCAAATGAATTGATAGTGTCATCAATATCATTTGAATTTATCAGTCTGCTTAGTGATCGAGAAATTATATGTTTAAACAATTTAAGTTTGACATGAACCATGACTTATGTTCAAACAAGATATCGTGTGACAAAAGGATAATAACATGTTCTATTGTCAGGATAAAATCGGACTAACGATATTTATATTATTTGGGTAGTCATAATGTCTTGCTAGAGACCAATTATGACTTGTGGGCTTATCATGGGATTAGGCCCACTGCCAACATAATATAAACCTATTGGGTCACACACTAAGACCAAATGAACAAAATGGATTTTAGGTTATTTCGAAATAAAATATAAATATGGGTATTTATATTTAATTTCGAAATTACACATTTATATATTTATTTATATATACATATATATATATATATATATATATATATATATATATATATATATATATATATATCTCTTATTTTGAATATGAGATAATAATATGTATTAATATGATATTTCTTATTATTTTGAATAAGAAATAAATAAATATATATATATATAATGAAAAATGTCTCTTAATTTTGAATTAGAGATAATATCATTAATAAGGGTTTAAAACTTATTTACATGTATATAGATATGTGTTAGGAAAAGAAGTTTAACCCTAATAAAACACTAATCACGTTATTCTAAAGGAATAAGGATTAGAGTGGCTGCATTATGCTTCATGAGTGAATAAGAAAGAAAAGAAAACCCAGCCACCGTTCTTTTTGAGAAAGAAAGAAAAGAAAAATCCATTCGCACCCAAGGGAGCTAGCACCCCTGCGAACTTTTGTTCATCGGTTCGTCGTGTGGATACCGATAGAGGACGTTCGTGTTAAAGGCAGCATCTTCAATCCGAATTAAAGGAGTTAACTTCATTCTAAAGGTTAGTAAATTTTAATCTCTTCCTTTGAATCAATCGAAAATACTTGGATCCTGTTTCGGTTTTCAATTTTATTCCGCTGCGTTTAATTTGAATTAATCCGATGAAACCCAACAAATAGGTTATAAACTTAACCAATTTACTTAATGGTCCTTATTTTAGGCTATCATTTTCAAATTGCTACTTAGTCCCTATTCTTTTTATTTTCGTATTTAACCCTTATTATCCAATAATTATGATTTTGCCACTGCACTTTCATTTTCTACCTTTAACCCATCATGTTACATGTAAATTGTCTTTGTAGTCTCTAATTACTATTCTTATACATATTACATTTTTAATTCTTATTTTTAATACTTTTAATTTATATTAACTATTCAGTCTTCTTATTTCTTCATATTATTCCATTAACCCTCATTCTTGTATAATTACTATTTTGTAACTCTTCGCACATTAATCCTTTCCATCTCACTTTTTCTACATTTATTCCCATATTTTCTTCTTATATCTCGTTTTCTTATTTTACATTTAAGCATTTATCTATTTATCTTCATTTTTGTAACACTCTTATAATATTATACTATACGTACAGTAACTAGATGTCTCAGTGGTCCCGTTAAACTACCGTTGCAATATTAAGCTACAATACGCAGTTCAGTAAAAAATTTTCGCGTTTGAATACTCAACAATATAGTAAGATAATCAATCTTAATACAATAGCTAACATATAGTTATATTACAAACTCATACTTATCTTACATAAAACATAAAATCCATACCATCCGTTATGACTATATACATACCATGTCTATGCTACTGTCTTCGCTACCTGCTAATTCTTTCCAACCAATAATCACATGTCGGTCACTTCCTGCTTTGCACAATCCTGCATGCAGTGATAAGACTATGTGCTGAGCATTAACATGCCCAGTGGTGGATACATATCTGTGACGCGCGCCGGAACCCAGCAAGGGCCCTCGCTTTGAATCCGCTTTAGGATTCGAGGGACTGGTTCGCGTCTTTTGATCATGGGCGCCATAAGACATCATAGATGTATCCCTCCCAATAGAACATTGGGGAGAACCACCTAGTCTAATGATGCCTAATGGCACCTCTGAGATATTTGGAGTCGCCACCCAATTTGCAAGAAATTGGGAAAAGTCTCTCACCTCTAATGGTCTAGACCAGAGATTCAGTGTTCGGAACTTCCCTCTTATTTATGCTTTGGTTTATAAATGAGTTTTTAATCTCTTAAAATTATATCTCTCATCTCACGCGATTAATGCATTTAACATAAAAGCGCATCATAAGCATTCAAAAAGCAATAAAATAAAAGCGATAAATAAAGCGATAAAAGGAAGCGATAAACGAAAGCGGTAAACACATAAGCACGCAATTACAAGAGAAATGGGGGCAGAATACAACCCAATAAAAGGAGATTTGAAATGTAAACGGGGACGGAATACAACCCCCAAAATTAAATAGCGTTTGCCCCAAAATTAATTATAAGGGCCCAAAAAGAAATGAACTTGAATTTAAAACATTCACACAAGATCAAAATAAGAAAAGACATACATAAATCGGGGCATTATTTTAGGAACATTAGTTCCTTCGCACTTGTTGAAGGTTTAGGAACATTGGTTCCTTCGCATTTATTTGAAGAGGGTTCGAAGAGTCGTTTGGTTGTTTGATGAAAATGGGGATGAGTGATCCCATTTTTGAGAAAATTGACTCTTCATTTTAATTGTGATATTTTTATTGTTAGGTTAAAACAAGGGACATTGGTTCCAATTTTATTAGTAAAAAAAACCAATTTAATTATAGAAATATTTTTGTGACTTTTTATCACACGCGTGCATGAATAAAATTTTTACAAACAAACACATAGCACAACATAAAGAAAGAGTTGAGAAAGATCTCACCAAAACCAGTGTGACCCTCCACTCATCGCGACCCATCCGGGGAGTCGCGGAGATGCTCAAATAACCCGACTCAAGTTAAATCTCAGACAAAAATTAACATCAAAAAGATTAATAATGGTTCTAAAATTTAATCAAGTAAAAATGAAATAAATATTAGGCAAGTCAATGTATAATGATAATAATAATAATAATAATAATAATAATAATAATAAGACAAACACAACAAAATAATAATAATATGACTATGATGGTAGCAATAACAATAATGATGATAAGTGCGATGATAATGATGATGATGATGATGATGATGATGATGATGATAATAATAATAATAATAATAATAATAATAATAATAATAATAATAATAATATAGACAAAATCCCCATGGCAAATAATGATAGTGCAAAATATTGATGGAAACATAATACTAGTGAAGATATGAACACCAGAAAATAATAACAATAATAATAATAATGGGCTACAACAATAAAAAAACTAGCAAACGTAAAATAAGCTCAAAATAAGTTAATAATATAAAGATAGTAGTAATAGTAATAAGAATAGCAAACAACATAATAATAATAATAATAATAATAATAATAATAATAATAATAATAATAATAATAATAATAATAAAATAATAAATAATAATAATAATAATAATAACGATAATAATAGTGAATGAATATGAAAATCAAATTAAAGCAAACAAATAATATATTAATAGTGATATTAACACATTAAAATGCAAAAAAGTAAATAATAGATATGATAATAATAGCAAAAATAATATTAACAACAATAAATAATATACAAAAAAAATGAGAACGAGTCCAAAAATGTTTACCCTCAGAATTTTTAGATCGAAGAAGCAGTGTCTCGATTTGTTTTCCTTGTCGAATTTGTGGTGATGAATATTTGAAGAAAGTGTAGAAATTGATATTTCAAAATAAATTAAGAGAATATTTTGATAGAAAATATTTTTTTGGTGGATGATTGAACAAAGGAAATTAGTTTTCCAAGCTCAAATCACCCAAGAAATGGATTATATTTTTGAAGAAAAATAAATAGATTAAAGCTTGAGAAGAGGAAAATAAACTTGAGAATATTTTGAAGAAGAAAAACAAGTTTGCTGGAGAGGAGAAAGCTAGAGAGAAAAGCAAAAAAACTTTTTTGAATAATAGTTGCCGTCCTTGAAAATGAGGGATGAAAACCCTCTTTAATTTTTGCCTTGGCCAAAAATAAGAAGAGAACAAAATACTTTAATTTTTAGTTAATCAAAACAAGCATGAAAGTGTGAAAAACAAATTGAAGAAAATCATATTGGAAACGCAGGAAATCAGCGAAAGCAACGCGTCGAGGGGCCGGGCAAGCATGCCCGCGCGGAGAGGAGCACCACGCCCCTGCGCTAACAGCACAGCTGTGCGCGCGGCACAGCTGCGCGTGCAGCCTTGCGTGCGCACAAACTCCGCCGTGCACGTGGCTGCGCGCACAGTGAGATCGGCCCGCACGCCAGAAAAAAATACAAGCAAAATTAAAAAAATAAAAAATAAAAATAAAAAAGGGAGAAAATAAAATAAAAAAAATAATTAAAAATAAATAAAAATGAAAATACAGGGAATAAAATAAAATGAATAGAAAAGAGTAGAAATGCAAATTTTTGAATTAATATCTTTGAAGGCACAAAAGGGATTTTCGACAAGGGGAGCATCATCTTTGACACCTTTATTGGCAAATATAGTTTTCATCATCGGGTAATCCTGATCTACAGTTGCCCCCAATTTTGGGGAACTTAGAACTCAAGTGCCCGAGTGAGCCAAAATTCAGAAAAGAAGGGAAGAGACACATACCTAAGGCGGTCGCTTTCCCAGACTAGCGGTATTGTTGGAGTGGTTGTCGCCATGTAGTCAGCGTATCGTCTTTTATTGATGCGGTAGTGTCGTGATCGTGCAAACGCTCCGTGGAGCGATAGTGCCGTCATCGTGCAAACCTCTTTGAAGTGATAGTGTCGTGGTCGTGCAAGCCTTCCGTAGAATGGTAGTACCGCCATCATGCAAACCCCTTTTGTAGTGGTAGTACCGTTACGGTGCAAACTTTTCGTAGAATAGTAGTGCCGGCATCGTGCAAACCTTTTGAAGCAGTAGTACCGAGATCGTGCAAACCCTCCGTGGAGCAGTAGTACCGTCATCGTGCAAACTGTTTTTGAAGTGATAGTACCGTTGTCGTGCAAACCTTTCGTAAAATGGTAGTGCCGCCATCGTGTAAACCCTTTTGAAGTGGTAGTACCGTGGTCGTGCAAACCTTCCGTAGAATGGTAGTGCCACCATCGTGCAAACTGGTTTTGAAGTGGTAGTACCGTTGTTGTGCAAACCTTCCGTAGAATGGTAATGCCGCCATCGTGCAAACCCTTTTGAAGTAGTAGTACCGAGATCGTGCAAACCCTCCGTGGAGCAGTAGTACCGTCATCGTGCAAACTATTTTTGAAGTGGTAGTACCGTTGTCGTGCAAACCTTCCGTAGAAAGGTAGTGCCGCCATCGTGCAAACCCTTTTGAAGTGGTAGTACTATGGTGGTGCAAACCTTCCGTAGAATGGTAGTGTTGTCATCGTGCAAACCCTTCTGAATTTTGAAGTGGTGCCGTCTGTGAGCCCTTTGGTTAATTGTTTGTTTGGACTGAATCGATGTTTTGATTGATGTTGTCCCTTGTCCTTTCATTGGCGTTGGCATTAATTCTTTTTTCTGCAAGACTTAGAAAGCAAAATATGCAGGAAAAGGGTGTGAGCATGCACGTGAGATGCATATGTATGCAAGAATGCAGGATGAGAATTCGTCTAAGTGGATTTTGGAGGCGACAGGTGATTTGGTCGTAATTTGCAGTAGGATCGGTGCCCTCTGGAATTGCTTTTGAGTTTCATGCCTCTGGGGGATTATGAGGTTCTCTTCTGATACCTGTAGTCATTTTTTGAAGGTAGTGCGTCACTCGTGGATTTTCACACTAGCTTTTTTTAGCGGGAGATGCGTCCTTGTCGGATTTTCACATAACCCTGTGCCTTATTTTTTGCCTAGAATGGACCCAACCCAATCTAGCGGCTTTTATTAATTTTATTTTTTTTATAGGACAGACTGCCTGTTCTCAGGTTTTCACCCTGCCCTTTGGCTTAACTTTTGCTTGGAGGGCCAGTCACGGTTTTCATCTCTAACGGCCTTTTTTTTTTAGAGAAGTTGGAGTTGTTGCAAAAGATCTTTCAAGTATGAGTGGCATGTGCTTATGTCTCAGATTATGGTTGTATGAGCTTGGTTCTTTATTAGGAAGGTGCTGTTGGGTTGGCTTCACAGTGGGTAGCAAGATGAGTTGACTGAAGTGCCTGAGTGGCGAGAGTGGCAGAGGGTAGTTGGTAACAATGTGCTAGTTTTATATCGGACCCAGACGACTTTGAGTGTGCAAGATAAACTGCTCTAGTTATACCAACACATCTTTGCATAAATGCATATATTTCAATCTGATTTCATAACACATGATCACTATTTGGCATTAACTCGAAAAATATGAGACCCCATCTAATCCCGGGATAGATCTTGAGAGCATCAAACTCCTATTATCAATCAGCCCTCGCGAGTTTTCTTGATTGAATATTTTCTCTCTCTCTCTCTTTTTTTTTAGCCTTTGCCATGTACCCTCTTTCAGTCCGTCAGTATTGGTTGAATTCGCTTTCATCTTCGTCAGCCGGGGAGACTGCTGCTTCTGAGAGCGATTTTTCTTGGTATCAAAGTCTTGGTCTTAGCTCTTGTGCAGACTGGTTGAGGTGATGGGTTCCTTATTTGGGGCTTGAATGTGAAATTTCACACTTGGCTTTTGTCGGTTTAGGGGGTCCAAACCCTGGAATGGCCTTTCAATGGCTGAGATAGGGTGACAGGTTGGGCTTGGACGATCTAGGGTACTTTTATTGGTTTTGGTGGTTCAAGCTCCGAAAGGGCTTTCGACGGCTGGGATTGGATGGATGGTTTGTGAATTAGTCTTTTAGATCCTTTTCAGTGGCAGAAGAAGAGCGGCAAAACGCAGATACGGGATTTGAGCAAAGCTTGCCCCTAAATAGCATTCCTTTGCCCCCTGATCAATTCTCTCTTTTCTTCTCTCTCTCTCTTTTTTTATTATTTTTTTGTTTTTTTTTTATTAATTTTTTTTTGATTTTTTTTATCCCCAATTTCCTTGCTCTTAACAAGTTTTTCTCAAATCCTAAAGTTTACATATACGTGCACTTTTCTTCTTAACCATTGTGGCCATGTTGCTCGATCTAGTCGGGCATTGGGCTTTAGCAAGAATTTTGGCTATAAGGGTTCTGGATGGTTAAGAGTCGATCATAATTGGTTTTGGGTTGCACATTTCAAGTGGTCGTGAAGGAAAGGGTCATGCGGTTTGGTTCTGATGAGTTATATTTTCCTCGTGAAGGTCTTGAGTTTTATTTGTCTAACTCCTGATGTAGCTCTTGAAGTTTGATTTTATTTGGCAGCACCATATGCATCCCAGATGTTGGGGGGTGCAAAAGAATGGTTTTTTTTTAAAAAAAAAATTTGGTTTGTCGTCATGTTGGCACGTGGAAGTGGCATGGTCTCAAGAATATCCTTGTCAATCTTCAGCATGTCATACCAGATCCGGGCAAAGGCTTCATTTTTTTTATTTCTCTCAAAATTATCCTCTCTTCAAGAGTTATATTAGATGCCATCTAGATTTTATTTGGATTCCCCAAAGTTCCGAGATTAGATGGAGCCGTATTAATTGGGTTAATGTCAAAATGAATGGATGCATCGTGATAATGAGAAATGAAATTATAGAAATATAATACAAATAAACAGAAATTGTTCATTACAATAACCCAAATTGTCATAAAAAGTTTTAGAATTGAAAAGCAATAAAACATCTAAAAACATAATCTTCTTCTTATGGCTTTAGAGGAACATGCCGCTCAAGTGGATTGACCCGATCACATCTCTAGTGGAGGGACTGCATTGTAGTCTGCCTTCTTCTTCTTTTCTCTCTTTTCGGGATCCGTGATCTGCTTGGTGTCAATAAGATCTTGGATCCTGTTCCTCAAGGTCCGGCAGTAATCCGTCAGGTGTCCGATGTGCTGATGGAAGGCACAGTACTAGTCATCCCTATGTCCCTGCTGCCCTTGAGTTGCAGCTGGCCTAGGTATTAGTGGTCTCAGCTTACCTTCCTTGGTCAACCTCTCCAGTACCCAGGATAGGGAACGGCCTAAGTTAGAGTAGTACCTCTGACCTTGTCCTACCCCAGTGGCTGAGACCTCGACTGTCTTCCCATTTTTTGTGCTACTACTCCCAGCTCCTCCTGACTTGTACCCAGACTGGTTCCCAAAGTTTCTCCCAGCGAAATTATTTTGGCTTGCCTTCTTTGCCAGGTAGGCCGCCTCGGCTTCGACAGTAATGTCCTTGAGGGACTCCCAATCCCTAAGGCCTTTGAAGCTGAGTAAGTCCCTCAAGTAGGGGCAGGAGTTCCTGATGAACAATCTGATTTGATCAGCGGTGTCAGGCTTTCATTTCATCTCCATGACCCGGTTCCTCCACCTAGTGAGGTACTCGTGGAATGACTCATCATATTTCTGCTGAAGAAGCTCGAGGTCCTTTAGAGTGACCTCCATCCTTGTGCTGCAGTCGTATTGCTTCATGAACTCATCAGTCAGGAGGTCCCAGTCCTCTTTCGACCTCCTATCAAGGCCATGATACCAGTCCACCGCCGGACCCGCTAGGCTGAGACAGAAATAGTCCACCTTTTGTCTCTTAGTCAGCCCCGTGCCCTTCATCACCAGGGTGTATTGCTTTAAGTGTGCAGACGGGTCCGATGTTCCATCAAACTTTGGTAGCTCGGGCATCCAAAACTTTTGGGGTAGCAGCTCCTCATCCCCCAAATCTCTGTCTTCGGGGTTGATTCCCTTACCAGCTGTCAACATGCGGGTGATAGCTTCAATTTGTTGTCTCATTCCTCTCATAGCTTCATCTTCGACCTTAGGTGCTCTACCCCTCGCGGCTTGATAGGCTGCTATCTCCTCAACCTCCTCTTCCATCAGAAAATCTTCATTGGGATCAGGGACCCTTGCCCTCCTTAGCTCAGCGGGCACAGCAGCGACTTTAGGCTCCTCTATAGGGTGATGGGCAACATTACCCATAATCGGGGCCCCTTCGCCGATAGGAAGCTCAACTTGCCCCCGAGGAGGGATTACCGGTGGTTGTGGGGCAATTGGTGGTTGTGTGGCAGGGGGAGGAGCCATCCTTTCAGCCATTGCCCCCATCATTTCCAACACCCTTCGCTCAAAATCATCTAGTCTCTTGGCAAGGTCTTGGGTGGTTGGAGCTCCGATCTCTTCTGCCATCAAGGATGATGCACTAGTCGTTGAGAGTGACTTAGAATCCCAAACAGGCACTAGTTCTAGCAATCCAAAGGGCGAGTCTGTTCTTACTAGCCGGCCGTTAGAACCCCTAGTCCACTTAGATGAATCTATGATGGCTGAAAATATCAAATGGTTAGCATGATGCATGGATGACAGTTATAATGCATGATCGTGAGTTGTGCAGCATTTCGCAACCACATACGAACAAGTAGATCCTTCCACCCTTATCACTCCCACACATGAGGTCGTGCGGTCTCTCTCCTAGGTGGGCTTTATCCAAGGGTTAACAGGGAACCCATTGGACGTGCATAGTGTATGGCAAAAAAAACTGGCAGCATAACACTCTTAAGCTAATGAACATACGTATGAGTTTTGGCCATCTCATATTTGGACATTTTAATCTCATTAAGATGGGCCTATTGGGGCATGATAGCCTCTGATAAAAGACCATTTAATTTGGTTGATTTTGTCTAATACGTGATGACCCATATCACAAGCATTGTATTAAGGAGCATGCTACCTAGGGGAAGTTTCTACTTGCCATTACATGGGCTTTGGTCGATGGTGACTTTTTTAGGTCTACCCAAGCATGGTCTCTACCAACGGGTCTAGCTCATCACGAGCATAATGACCGATCAGGTCTCCATTTGATATACAAAAAGATACAAGGCTTGCGCTGGTGATTATCCTTAACACTTCCCTACAATGAGTGAAAGTAGGGTCGTGCTTCGGGAACGCACCGAGGTATGAATAAATGAGAAGTCCCGAACCATCTCTGGTCTTTGGGCTCAATGTGGCGAGAGAACCATTTCAATGTTCCATTGTAATGGGACTTCCAAGACATCTCTTGTGTCCCGTAAAAAGGCTTTAACTTGCACAGTCCTAGGCACCACGAGGCGAGAGGGCCATCCTAATATTCTATTAGGGTGGGTCTTCCAAGACATCTCTAGTTTGCGCATGAGCGAAGCGAGAGGGCCATCCTACTATTAGGATGGAAGCCTCCAAAGCTCCTCCGATTTGCCTATAATGGACATAGCTGTGTTGTCTTAGGCTCACTGAGGCTAGACGAACTTTCCCAATGTTCTATTGGGTGGCGGCTCCGTGAAACCTCCTTGTTGCCCAAAATAGACGCCCTTGCAATTTTCCTTGCAAGTTTTCATGAACCTCATCCCGAAGTCCTAAAGGTGGGCATTCGAGGCGCCACGAGGTTCGGTGCGCGTCACAGCTGGTTTAGGCAAGAATTTGTAAGGGCTACAGTCAACTGTCATTACAAAAGGCTAGAGGGATGGGAAGGGATTGGGCTACAAAGGTGAGCATGGCAAGAAGAAAATGTCAGAGAAGATCCCTCACATTTCAAAGAATTTTGTTCCTGCATCCTCAGTTTGTGCTTACATTGGAGAAGAAGAGCCTCAATGGGTAGGTGGAAAGATCATACAAGGTTTTAAAATCTTTAATGATGTCTTTGATTGGGATATTGGAGTTATCAAATTCTGCAGAGTACTTCTGGGGTAAAGAGATCATGACCCAATGCAATGTTAAGGACAGAGATGGGCCAGAGGAAATTATCACTGACAAGCTGCTAGCCACTAGGTTGAAGGGAAAAGAGAAGATGGTGGTTGAAGCAATAGAGCCAAATTTGAGGATTCAAGACCTGAAGATTTCATTGGAGGTAGTTAAAAAGCCTCCATAAAGCCAAAAAGCCAAAGAACAGTCGGCTATAACATCAGCATCGACGGAGAATGAAGACAATAGTTATTTAGTTAATCTTTTTATTCCAGAACTTTTCAATAGTGACAATGTTGATTATGATTATATTAATGAGATGAATAACTTTGCTTACTTGTGTGATGTTTCTGATTATTTCATTTCACATGATCATAAACATGAGGCATTCATTTTTTACATTAACTCAACTACTACAATTGCATTTAATCTCGAAACTTTGGAGAACCCAAAGGAAATTTTGATAGCATCAGACATAACTCCTGATGAGAGGTTAAAATTTCAGAGATTTTTGAAAAAATATGAAAAGGTCTTTTCCTGGACCTATGAGGACATGCCGGGAATTGATCGAGACATCACTGAACAATCCATTCCAACTTACCCAGAGTGTAAACCAGTCAAGCAAAATCTCAGAAGACTTAGACCAAAACGGGCACAAAAGGTGAAAGAAGAGATCCGTAAGCAAATTGAGGCTAAATTTCTAATAGAGGTTCAATACCTGACCTAGTTGGGTAATGTAGTTCTTGTGGCCAAAAAAGATGGAAAGGTTTGAGTATGTGTGGACTATCGGGATCTGAACAAAGGTTGCCAGAAAGACGATTTCCCTCCGCCTCATATTGATGTGCTAATAGACAGTGCGACTGCTTGCATGATGTACAACTTTGTGGATGGGTATGCAGGGTACAATCAAATCCTCAACAAGATCATAGATTGAATTAAGATAGCTTTCATCATTGAATGGGGTACATTTGCCTACAGGGTTATGCCTTTTGGGTTGAAGAACATAGGAGCAATATATTAAAGAATGGTCACCAAAGTTCTTAATGACTTGATCCACAAGGAAGTGAAGGTGTATGTCGATGACATGATGATCAAGTCAGTTATTAGAGAGGGTCACTTTGAGGCTTTAAAAAAGTTCTTTCAAAGGATCAAGAAGTACAATCTGCATTTCAATCCCAAGAAATGTATTTTCGAAGTTACCTCGGGTTAGCTGTTAGGCTATGTGGTAAGTCAGAGAGGAATTGAAGTAGATCTTGATAAGGTCAGAGCAATTAGAGAGATGCTGGTGCCTCAAAAAGAAAAGGAAGTTATAAGTTTCCTGAGAAAGCTTCAGTACATCAGGCAGTTTATTGCCAAGGTAGCTTTGTGAGCTGATCTTCAAGCTTATCAGGAAGAATCGACCAGTGGTGTGGAATAGTGATTGTCAAGTGGCCTTTGATACTATTAGGGATTATCTTCTAAATCCGCCAATCTAAAGGCCACCGTGTCCTGCCAAACCTCTAATCCTGTATCTAGCAATAAAAGATAGTTCAGTGGGTGCCATGATGGCTCAGGAGGATGAGTTTGCTGTATATTACCTTAGTAAGAAATTCCTATCATATGAAGCCAAATATGTTGAAGTAGAAAAGATTTACTTAGCATTAATCCGGGCCTCTAAAAAGTTAAGACACTACTTTCATTCCTTCAGTGTACAAGCGGTTGCCAAGCATAATCCGGTCAGGTACCTTCAGGAAGTGCCCTCTTTACTAGGAAAAATGGGAAGATAGTTATTACTGTTGCAAGAGTTCGATGTCGAATACATCACTAGGAAAACCATCAAGGGAAGAGTTATAGCTAAATTCTTGGCTGAACGTCCTATTAAAAGAGACCAGTTCGAATACAATTTCCTAGATAAAGATGTCATGGCCATAGCAGTACAAGAGTGGCAGATATTTTTTGATGGGGCAGTTAACAGTAAAGGGGTAGGAGCAGGGATTATTATTACGACCCAGATGGTGAGAAGCTGCCATTAGATAAAAGTTGAGGTACAAGGCTACCAATAATGAAGCTGAATATGAGGCTTGCATCTTCAGGTTGGAAGTACTGCTTGCTCTAGGGGCAAAGACCGCGAAAGTCTTTGGAGATTCATCCTTAGTAATCCATCAAATCATAGGAGAGTGGTCAATTAAAGAAGAGAGGCTATTGCCCTATGTGAAGTACTTGAGAATGTTGAATAGCCAGTTCGAAACTTGTACTTTTCACTTCGTCCTTAGGGATGAGAATCAGTTGGCTGATGCTCTCGCGAAGTTAGTGTCCATGTGGAATAATCCGGCAGGGGTTGCTATGAGACTTGTTCTGATCTCTAGTTCAGAAAAGCCTTATTTTGAAATCGAGCAGGTGATGGAGGTTGAGGTTCTCGCTGGAAACCCTTGGTACTACGACATTCAAAATTATTTGAAAAAGTCAGTTTTTTCAAAAGAAACTACCGAGAAAAACTAAAGAATGATTCGAAAGCTATCCACTCAATTCATCAGTGTAGATGGCACTTTGTATAAGACACAAGCCGATGGTATCCAATTGAGATGTCTAGCGAAAAAAGAAGGTGAAAAGGTTATGAAGGAGGTTTATGCTGGAGTCTGCGGAGCTCACATGAATGGTTTAGCCTTAGCAAAGAAGATCATGCGCCAAGGATTCTATTGGCTCACAATGGATACGGATTGTTCAAAGTATGTGAAGCAATGCTAGTTATGCTAGCAATACGCGAATTTAAGACATGTGTCGGTTTCGGAGCTACATACTTGACATCTCCATGGCCATTTGCAGCTTGGGGAATAGATATCATAGGTGAGATACATCCTACAGCTTCTAATGGGCACAGGTTCATCATAGTAGCCATTGATTACTTCACTAAATAGGTCGAAACTGAATCTTTTAAGAAGGTTGGTGCTAGGGATATGGCCAGGTTCATTGAGCAGAATTTAATATGTAGATACGGCCTCCTGCACCACATTGTGTCTAATAATGGGGTATAATTCTTGGCTGAAACTAAATAGATGCTTCAAAAATATGGAATTCAGTATCACAAGTCTTCTCCTTACAGACCTCAAGCTAATGGCGCGGTCAAAGCAGCAAATAAGAACGTCAAGAGAATACTGGCCAAGATAGTTCAGAGCTGGAAAGACTGGGCAAAAAAGCTACCTTTTGCATTTTAGGGTTATAGAACCACAGTCAGAACCTCTACGGGAGCAATGGAACTAAAGTAGTTTTGCCAGTTGAAATCGAACTGAAATTTTTAAGGGTGGTCATGGAAGCCAAGATTCCAGAGGTAGAATGGGCACAACAACGGTTACTGCAGTTCAATCTATTGGATGAAGATAGATTGCGAGCTTATTATCACAATCAGGTTTATCAGAAGAGGCTAGCTCGGTCTTTTAGTAAGAAGGTACAAAAACAACTGTTGAAAGAAGGGGATTTGGTCTTCAAGATGATGAGGCCGGGAGTGCCAGACATTCGGGGAAAAATTAGACCAACCTGGGAGGGTTCGTTTGTGCTGAAAAAGTTGCTAACAAAGGGAGTTGCGATTTTAGCAGACAGCAATGGGAATGAATTTAAAAACCCGGTCAGTGTAGATAGACTAAAAAGATTCTATAGCTAAAGACCAGAAATCAAAAGAAGAGAATAAATGCTCCGTGGGTCGAAAACCAAAAAAAGGCGGCCATGCTAAAATTGAGCACCTTGTCAGGGTGAAAATAGAAAAAAGGCACCCTGGACAAAAATAAAGGGCTGAGAGAAAATGTTCAACCAAGAAAACCCAAGAGGGCCGATTGATAACAAGAGTTTGATGCTTACAAGATCTATTCCGAGATTAGGTGTAGTCTTGTGCTTTTGAGTTCTTGTCAATTGAGGATCATGTATGATGAAATCATATAGAAATGTACACAAATTTGCAATGAATAAAAGAATTCAGTCTGCATTCTCATAAATCTTTTAGTTCTGTCTTAAAAAGAAATATTTCATTTATTTATCTAATGACTATTCTCTTATCATTTTTGTCTGAAGATGTCTAAGTGACTATGTGTTGATCACCCTAAGGGGGAGGTTCTGATAACAGCCTTCACTTCTCTTGAAGCCACATCAAAAAAAAGGGCCGTTAGAAATGAAAACCGTAACTAGCTCTCTAAGCAAAAGTTAGGCCAAAGGGCAGGGTGAAAACTTGAAAACAGGCAGTCTGCCCTACAAAAAATAAAATGAATAAAAGCCGCTGGATTGGATTGGGTCCATTGCAGAAAAAAATAAGGCACAGGGTTATGTGAAAATCCCCCAAAGGGACGTATTTTCTGCAAAGAGAAGCTAGTGTAAAAATCCACAAGGTACACACTATCTTTAAAACAATGACTTTTGATACCTAGAGCGATAAGGCGGCTTTACTTTGGATAATCTTCCTTCAGGCAGATAATGCATAATTCAGGATATGAGTCAGAATTCTGGAGGAAAAATGCCGTACAGCGCATAGCAAAAGGCGTATGCTCATTGACCAGGGGGTAAAAATGCACACCAGATGGTTCTCTCTGAAAATATTATAGGTCAGAGTTCTTAAGCCAAGACGACACTCTTCTAAATCCTTGGGTGCATGATTGAGCAGCCAAGCCGTATCCTCAACGGACCCTTGACCACCAAAGACATGGTCTATCCATTTTGCATGCATCAGCATTTCATTTCATACAATTCCTTTGCAAGCATATGCATATCACTTTTTACACATACACATAATTTCTTTTATATATTCCTGTGCACATAATTATGCAGGAAATGCTTAAATGAAAATCTCACAAGCAAAAAGGGGGCGAGAGGATAATGTCTGCATTTTGTAAGTCTAATATGACTCGGTGCAATGCAGGATGACGTTTGCATTTTGTAAGTTTGAGATGACGTCTGCATTTTGTAAGTCTAAGATGACTTGGTGCAATTCAAGAGGATAATGTCTGCATTTTATAAATCTGAGATGACTCGCACTACAAGAATCTAGGGAAATAGAGACGGAATTCCGTCTCTAATAAAAAATAGAGACGGAATTAGAGACGAAAATTTTCCGTTTCTATTTGTTCGGTTGCTAAAATTAGCAACGAAAATTTTTCATCTCTAATTTTAGAGACAGCAATTCGCTTTCCATCTCTAAAAATAGAGACGGAAAAACAATTTTCATCTTTATTTTTTAGAAATGAAAATCACCGTTCCGTCTCTAAAAATAGAGACGGAAACTATTTTTTGTCTCTATTTTTAGAGACGAAAAGAGAATTTCTGTCTCTAAAATTAGAGACGAAAATTACCTTTCCGTCTCTATTATTGGAGACGAAAAAATAGGTTCCGTCTCTATTTTTAGAGACGAAAAACGAATTTCCATCTCTAATTTTTGAAGGGTTTTTTTAAAAAAATATATAAAATAATAAATAATATTAAATTTAAAATTGCCTTAATTTATATAATGAAACAAATATTAAATAAACAATAAATAGATTTAAAAAAATATATTTAATAATGTATTAATATGTATAAAATTTAGTAACATTACAAATAAACAAAGCTGACAAATTTAAAAATACTAACTAAGGTGGAGGTGAATGCGAATGATCAGCAGACGGTGCTTGCGTATCATCAGGTAATTTCGGCTAATGAAGTTCTCTAACCTATTAATACGGTTCATTAATACGTCGACCGTGCTGCGAATCTCAATGACCTCATTAGTAGTTGCCGCAAGCCTACTAGTCGTAGCCGTAGAGGGTGAGGACGCATGCGAATAGCAAACATTCGCATAGGAGCCCAAACCGAAGATCCATCCACGGCGGTCCCTACCGCCAGCTGCGTCATAATATACTCGAACATGATCCACATTATCGCCATCCACTTGCTGACTCTAAAGACTCTCTACTACCCGCTCCTGTAATAAAAATTATTCGAATGTTATGTAGTAGTAAAATGAAACTAAGAAGTTATAACAAAATAAATAATAAATTTTAAAATTAACATACATAAACTTGTCTAGCTCGATCGCTGATGAATGTCACATCGTCATGATTTCGCGTATGAGTATGCAAAAACAACTCATGAGGATAAGGTGTCCGGCCCATAGTAGACTCCTGTAAACAACTTATAGGTTAATAACAAATGGACAGATTTTTCTGTAAATTTGTAACAAATCTAATGTATAATAATCACAAAAGTATTTATATATATGTATTACTATTTTAATGCCAACCAAATACAATTATAACTCCTCACACAATAATGCTGGTCTATAATTTAATAAAATTTCGACAGAATATTCCCTAAATATGTAACAAACCTCCTATTCAAATATCAAGAAATTACATTTACATTTATATTATCCACCATCAAAATCCATTTCAAACTCCTTACACAATTTTTTACCCATCCTCCTTCATTCAATCAAACGTTTTGCTTATTATCAAGAGTTACAATTATTGCAGTGAATAAAATCTTAATGCACTAAGTAGCTAATACAAAATGGAATAAAGAATAGCATTTTTAAAGTCAGATATTTGAGTACTTAACATGCTCACAATGTGACAATGTTCCTCCAGTGTGTAAGGAAACACTAACTCTATCTGGTCCTCCCCTCCTATTTGTGGAATTCCGATCGGCGATGGAAATGGCCTCGAATGATGACTAGTGCTGCATCCAATTTGCCCAAATATCTTCATTTATATACCTTGGTCGTTCACCTTTGGCGTGCAGTTTATTAAGCATATCCTTGTAATATACACGGATGTGATCAATGGAAGAATTCTAATAAAAAGCTTTCTGAGGGATTAAAAAGGAAAAAAAAAAGGTTAAACATAATGTATATATTTGCAAAATACGTTTATAATTTAAATTATATATTAATTAAGGTACAATAATTAGAAATAATTAAAACAAGTTATTTACCTGAAACTCCTGGAAATAGAACATTTTTATCTCCGAAGAGATATTCTTCTACAAAAACCCATTAAATTCAAGTCTCTCCTTAAATATACCAGTCATCGAGCGGGAGTATGGACCAGATGGGATAAATCTATTGGACAACGAAAATGTAATTATTTGATAGAATTCAGTATTACATAGTAAATATAAAAACAAAAATTTGCTAACTCACTGTTGTCCATCAATGACAATATACGTCCGTCCATCAACACCAACCGATCCAGGCAAAGGACTTTCAACAGTTTCAGGCGATCGCTGCGATGGTTCAGACGGATTCTCTGAAGTAGGCACTTTTGTAGATGTAGTTCCAACCGTAGATGGCGAGCATGGATACACTGGGGGTGAAGATCTCGTGCCCACACGGGGAGGTGCAGATGCAGGAGACGATGATCCCTCCCCTTGACTAACAGCTCCGGATAAAGATGAGTGCACTCTCACCCTAGGAGGTTGCGTCGTACCATTCTTCCTCTTATTATTCATGTTTTTCTTGAAAAAATTAATAAACATAACTAGACATTAGTTGATTCTTACATATTCTTGATTATCTCATACAATAATACAAATTTCTACTTTTTGTGAATTAAATGAAACATAAATTAATTAATGATATTAAGATTATGGATTTTACTTACGTGGGCAAACAATTATTCGCTATCATCACTTAAATGTAAGTCATTACCACAATCATCTTCATTTTTCGAATAATTAGAATCAAATTCGCTTTCAAATTCAGATGTAGACTACGATTCCTCGTCGGTTCCAATATCAACAAATTCATTGTCAACATTAATCAAAGGTTCATTATCCTCGTATGGCAGGCTTTCATTTATTTCATGACCCTCCACTTCCTCTTCCTGAAAGGCTTCGCTTTCAATTCATTTATTTTGTCTTGTAGCTTTCATTTCAAATATGCCTCTTGGTTTTACCTTGCAAACTGCCAACCAATCCATCTTATCTCATCTAAGGCTAGGAAAAGGGAGGTAATACACCTGGATTGCTTGCATGGCCAACACAAAAGGTTCAAAATTAGCAAGTTTTCTTCTTTGACATTGCCTAAATTGGGCTGAAGTGAATTTTTGGCTGCTTCAAAAACTATTCAGACATAGGGATTCTCTGTATCACGAATATTTCTTGTCATACAATCTGCCCCCCCCCCCCCCCCCCCCCGAAATTCAGCTTCAACAACACCCGGTCCAAATTTTGAACTTCTAGAAGTGCTACAAATTATTTGCTCTCCATGCCTTGTCCATTCAAAATAATTGGGCACAAATCCCTTTTTTAGCAAATGGAGATGCACATCCTCCGTAGGAAGATAACACCTGTGTTTTCATTTTTTGCATGGACATCTAATTTTTGATCCGTCCATGTATGCAGGTTACGAGCTTGCGTACTCAATAAAGTTTTGAACTCTCTTAGCAAACTCTAAATTAATGTAACCATCTAGCGTCATTCTTCTATACATCCAACTTATGTTTATATTACTCATTATTGTTAAATTGTTGCACAAAAATCATAAGTTTGTAGTTAGTACCATCACGTGTCAATTATCATATTTTATTTCAATTCAATTCTCTATCCTAGATTTTCACTTTATTTCATAATTAGTTTTACCTAATTATTAATATAATAAAAAATATCAATGTATTAAAAATTATAATAAAATATATACACACAACAATATATACGAAGACGAATAAAATACCACAATGCGACGCAGAAGGAGAGTCAGGGCAGTCGGCGAGAGATCAAGTGCAATCAAGGTCAGCAGACGCGCCGAGGTGGTCCCTTAGCAACCTACATTTAAAATTCTATTGACGTTCATAAATCATACACACACATCCCATAAATTTATAAATGGTGCAAAATTAAAACAACACTACATATAATAACAAATGTACTTGAAATTTAGAAATATTTAAACTATAATAACAATATAAGTTACTGAAACACACCAGTAAGGGGCATGTATCAAATGTAAACCCACCCGATTATTTTTTGTATATAAAATTGATTTAATACTTAAATTCCTTTACTTTTGTAAATTAAAATCATAAAAATTTTGTGAAAAAACAGACAGAGTTTCCCATATACGGGTCCATATCCCCCTATCAAATAGTAGCAAATTTTACACTTCTATAAAGTATCAACACATCTCAACTCCATAACAAAACCAATGTAATATCAAATTTCCTCATCTACCTCAAACATGCAAATAAAGGGGATTAATTCACTAACAGTTGTGAATTTATCCTTTCAAGTCATACAATGTCCAAAATAAAATACTAAGCAGAAGTACCTATACAACTACTAGATTTGCAATTTTATTTAAGCATCACACTAAGGCACCATATGGCGTTATTACAGTATCATTATTGTACAGTCATTACAGTCAAATTACTACACGGTAACGAAAAAAATATACCCAGAACACTACATATTAACACAAATAAATCATCTAATTAAAACAACTTATCTCAAATATATACATGTTATTAACAAATTAATCTTAATACATAACAAACTTACCTCGGGTAAAGCAACCGGTAACAGGCACTGGTTCGGCGCACAGGACAGCTAAATGCGGAACCGGATGAGATGGTGACGGGTACATGCAATAACAAATAAAATATAATTTATAAATATTAACTTTTAGGTATATTTAACAACATACGTAATACACACTTAAAAAAAATTAAACATAATACAAATAAATTTAAACAACACTACAAATAATAACAATTACACTACAAAGTTAATAATATATTAACTATAATAAAATTATACACAATACAAACAATATAAACCATAAAAAATTTATACATGCACAAATATACCACAAAATTAAAACAATAGTACATATAATTTTAACAAACATTCCGTAAAATAAAATATATTTATATCAACATAATAACAATCATAATAGAATATATATATACACAAAAATAATATATTTAACCAAATTAAAAAAAATGATTATACGCCACAATTTAAAAAAAAACAATATGTAAACATATAAACATTTTGATACAATATAATATACATATATATATATATACACACACACAGAGAGAACACTACACATGTACGCAAATAAAAACCAAATTATAACTACATACACAAAAAATAACTACATACTCAATTACAACTCAATATACTAACCATTATAATTCAATATACATACACAAATTAAAAATAACTATATACTGAAATAATTAAATACCACATTCAAATAATATTACACAAATAAAAAAAAAATATACACTGTAAATGAAATAAAAATAAAATAATTATACACCCAAATATAATACTATATTAAAATAATAAACAAAATAATACAAGATTAAAATAATACATAAATATAAAACTAACAAATTAAAATAAATTAAAATAACCAATATAAATAAATTAAAATAATACAACATAAATATAAAACAATAACCAACAAATTAAAATAAACAAAATACATAAATATAAAACTAAATTAAAATACTAGATTAAAATAATACAAAAAATATAGTAATGCAGAAAAAAATTAAAAAAAAATACCTACTTGCAGATCTCGCCGGAGAAGCTGCAGCGCTGGCGACAAAAGCCAGCAGAAGGACCACCGGCGGCGGGGAAGAACCAAGAAAAGGGGCGGCGGGGAAGGACCAATTCTGGCACCGCATGGACGAACGCGCGCCAGAGTAGAGAGAGATGGTGGTGTGGAGGCAGCGCGGGGGAGCGGGTGGTGCGCGGCATCGGTCGGCGGTGGAGGGGGTGAAGGGGGCATGAATCTGCCGATGAGGGGAGAAAGGGGAAAGAAGAAAGGCAGAGAAGGAGAGAGAAAAGGTAAAGGGGTTTTTATACCCCGAAAATTAGAGACAGAATTCACTAAATAGAGACGAAATTTTTTTTTCATCTCTAAATAGAGACAGAAAATAAATTTCATCTCTAAATAGAGACGAAAAAATTATTTTGTCTCTAAATTTAGAGACGAAAATATATTTCCGTCTCTATTTAGAGACGAAAAAAGAATTTCATCTCTAAATAAAGACGAAAAACAATTTTCGTCTCTAATTTAGAGATGAAATTCAATTTTTGTCTCTAATTTAGAGACAAAATTCAATTTTTGTCTCTAAATAGAGACGGACAAACGTACCGTCTCTATTTAGAGACTGAATACATGATCTGTCTCTATTTTTAGAGACGGTAACGCATTACGGTCGCTATTTACCGTCTCTAAATATGGAGGGAAACCAATCCCGCCATTTTTAGAGACGAAATTTATTTTTCGTCGCTATATGGTAATAATTGCGACTGATTTTAGAGACGGAATGAATGAAAACTGTTTTTCGTCTCTATTTAGAGATGAAAATCTTTTCGTCTCTATTTTCTCTTTTTCTTGTAGTGTCGGTGCAATCCAAGATGATGATGTTTGCATTTTGTAAGTCTGAGATGACTCGGCGCAATCCAAGAGGATAACCATTCATTGTATGGTTGGGATAACGGCTCGGTGAAATTCTAAACTATCCACACTTCGTAATCTTGTCAGTGACTTGGTACAAAACCAAGAGGATAACAATCACTGTATGGTCGGAATAATGGCTTAGTGAAATTCAAGAATAACCGCACTTCGTAGTCTTGTCAGCGACTCGATGTAATTCGAAAGGATAATATTCATAATACAAATCACAACACTGTTCTCCAGGGAGCAATCAACTCTTCAGGGGACATCTATCTGTCATCAGCCCAAAGGGAATGTAATACGCCAACAAGGCGACGTCAATTAAGCCACTAGGAACGTAGCTTAATACGTCAACAAGATCGGCGTTAGTCAAACCCGCCACAACTCCATCGACACAGCTGGAAGGAGGCAGTCTCAGGTTTCTTTGAATTTTGGCTCACCTAAGCACCTATGCACTACTCTCTCCAAAATTGGGGGAAACTGTAGACACCGGATTCCGAGGTAGCTCAGATCAGGGTTATCCAATGATAAAATTAGATACCTGTCTATAGGCAAAAAGAAAGTTCGAAATGATAGTTTACTTGTCAAAATTGCTTTTCAAGAAATAAATAAAAAAATATATATTTTAAAAATATAAAGATAAAAAGAAGGTTGAAAGTGATAGTTTTTTGTCAAAAAAAAATTTAAAAAAAAAATCGAGCGCTTTCAGCCGCAGGAGCGTGAGAGCAGGCCCCCCTCGCGCGCCAAGAGTGCGCTGGGGCTGGGGTAGGCGCGCGCAGGAGTCCCTCGCCCGCGCACCCGTCGCTGCCGCGCGCGCCCTTTCGCCTGCCCAATGCCCCCAGCAGCCCCCCTGGACGTTTTTTAGGCCAATTTATGTTTTTTTCTCATTTTTTTATGTGGAATTCAATTTTAAAAACGTTATTTCTTTGGGCTTTTGAAATTCTTCAGTTTTTTATCTGTTTTAAGAGCCATTAAATTGATTTAATTCTCCCAAAAAATCTGATTTTTAGTGATATAAAAGAGTTTTTGGAGAGAGAATTTGAGGGGATGTTTTAGGCAAGAATTTTCTTCTTTTCTTCTTTTTCAAGAGCATTCTTATAAGGTTATAAGTGAATTTTTTAAAGATAATTTTTGAGACAAAAAGAACAATTCTTTGTTTTTGACAATTTTTTTTATTTTTTTTAACAATTTTTTCTTAAGATAAATAAAATAATTTATTGTTTTTGAGATAAAAATTTTCTTTTTTTTTTATTGTTCTAATCTTATTTTTACAAATCAAGACAAGAAAATCAATCATTTGCCTTCATTTATCAAATGCAATTCTGAGGGTAAGTATTCTGAATTTTTTTTGTCATTATTTTTTGTTTATAATCAATTAGTCATCATTTATATTTTGTTTTGGATCTCTTATTTTTTTTTGTATTTTATGTGATTTAGTCGTAGATTTAATATTTTTAACATATTTTAATTTTTATTCTTGTTTATTTATTTAATTGTTCATCTTTTTATTATTATTATTATTATTGTTGTTGTTGTTGTTGTTGTTGTTGTTGTTGTTTACGTTCTTATGTGTGTTGATTTATTAACATGTTTATCTATTTATTTCATTATGTCATTTAATTTATTTGTAATTCATAATGCATTTTATCTATTTTAATTTATTTTTATTATTTTATATGTTTAATTGATTTTATTTATTTATTTGTGTTTGTTTTTATTTCAATTCTTATTTTTTATGTGTGAGCATTTTCAGTGGCAAATGGGAGCCCATCGTGATTTAAAGATACCATTTTGGTTGGATTTATCATTTTTTATTATTTTTATTATTTTTTATTATTTTAATTTTATTCATTTTTATTATTTAATTTGAAATAAAATTATTCATTTTATGCACATTAATTAAAAAATCACAAAAAATATTTTTATTAATAAAATGGTATTTTTTTTCTAATAAAATGGAATCAATATTCTAATTTCAACCAATTAAAACTCACTTTTAAAAAGAAGAGTTAATTTTCTCAAAATAGAATCATTCATCCCGATTTTCTCGATAAATACCAAAAAGAACTATTCGATCTTCTAAGTGAAGATAAAGGAATCAATGTTCATATTCTAAATAAATATCCCGATTTATGAATATTTATTTATTTATTTGATTTTATTATTTATTTATGTTTTATTTGATTTTATTCGATGGATTGTATTTTTGTCCCTAATTTTAATTTTACGTTTTGGGGGATTGCCTTTTATGTCCAATTTTTTTACCTTTTAATTTATTTTTCTAGTTTACTTTTTATTTTATCGTTTTTTTTCCCAATGCTTGATATGCGATTTAATTTTAATGCATGATAGCGTGAGAAAAAAGATAGAAATTAATAATCAAAAACTCATTTATAATTAACCAAGCCATTAATAAGAGTGAAATTTCGAATTTTTCTCTGATTTAAACCCTAAGATTAGACGAATTTTTTTAATTTTTTATAAATTGGGCGGCGACTCCAAAATATTTTAAAGGTGCCGAAAGACTTTCATGTGATTAGATTAACTTTTCCAATATTTTATTGGGTACAGATTCCAAAATATCTCATTATTACCCAATATCAAAGACGTAAACCTTTTCGAAACCTAAAAGCGCACTTTTTGAAAAGTGATCGGATATCGTGCGTCACAGGGAGAATATTAGCTCAGAAAACTAAATACTCAATCTTGAATTTTGATGATTAACAAAACTTTCGAATCAATTAAGTTTTGGGTTTTTCTATATATATTTATATTGTACTGAATCTGTTTGTTCTATATCTGTTATATGTTTTATAGAACAGAGTAAAAAATCAATCTGTGTTCCACCATGAGATGAATCTGTATTTTTGCATAAATTATTTTATCCAGTCCTAAGTTATGTTTTGCCTATCAAAAATTTCGTCCATGTATATGTTTAATATTGAAAAAAAAATTGGTTAAAAATATTTTAAGTTAAATGAATGAGATAGAATCAATATAATTTTAGTGCTCTACTGCTTATGTTGCTGAAAATTTTGAAATGTTCTATTTTACCCCTTTAAAGTATATATTTAGAACTCACAGTATGAATTTCTTTTAGGAGCCATACACATTATATCATATATAAATGTTCAATAGAAATTTTGATTTTTGGAGGAGTTGTGGCCCCTACATGCCCCCATAAAACTCCGCCGGTGGTTAGCATCTCCTCGTTTGCTCGACAAAAACATTTAATTAATACCTCGTATTGCTACATATTATACAAATAACCTGACTATCCAGCAAGCTTTAAGAAAAGCAAGGTTGAGAGTTTATCCATCTCTCTTGTAATAAAAGAACGGTAATTTTCCGCAATTTACCACCTTTTAATTACGACTTTAATGTAAATTTGACCCATGACCATAACTATTACGCTAACAAATGAAAATTTTATATGTAAAACGAGAAAGTCCTACTCTATTTATTATTATTTTTATTGTTGTCAATGTTATTATCATCATCTGACCTCCCTACCCTATCCACAAAATGCACGTTTGCATAAGACAAGAGTAGATCATGACAGAGGAAATGCAAATATTGAGTGATTTATAATTCTTCTCTTGGAAAAGTTAATTATCACAAAAAAATGCAAATTTATATATGTAAATAATTACTTAAGAATTCATATAAAATAAAAGATATATCTTTTTTTTTTAATGCAAATTAAAATTTTATTAATATAATAAGAAATACATCTGAAAAATACAAATAAACTTATCAAAATTAAAAGTATATAAGATGTATGAAAAAAAACAGTGGATAATGGTAACATGCGGTGCGCAATCTGACTTACAGCGAAAAACTCCATCCATCTGTTGTTCAAAGGAAAATTTCGATAAACGAAAACAACCAAACTTTCATAACGGAAGACAACAAAACTTTCATGAAAGAAAACACCAACCTCCAAATTTGGAGAACAAACTTTCATTATAAAAATTTAAATTGCATTCAATTTTAATAAAAAACTAGACCTAGACAAAATTTCAGATTTGATAACAATTCAAATTCAAAAACAAAAACACATAAAATTTCAGATCTGAAATTATAAAAACAAAAAAATACGAAAAATTCAAAAACAAATAAAAACTAACCAGATCTATACAGATATACGTTTATTGAAACCAAAATCACAAAAACAAAACACAAATAATTTCAGATCTGGCATAATAATAAAAAAAATGAAAGAAAAACACAAAAAAAAAAATTCAAATCTGAGTTTATTAAATCAAATAACACAACCAAAAACACAAAAAATTTAAAATAAATAAAAGAACAACAAATAAAATTAAAAATTCATATCTGTACTGATCTGAAAATTATTATAGAGAAAAAAGATGAAATAAGAGATGTGAGGTGAGAAGCTGCCACCTAAAAATGAAGTGACGGCAGTCCCAAAATTAGATTAAGAATTTGATAATTATGGAACTCTTGATAGAAAGGAAGAGATAATTCATTTATTACTATATATGGAAATTTACGTCTCTAGATGTTAGTATGTTACATCTACCATGTGATTAAATCTATGGTAAAGTTTTATGATAAGTTTTCTTTAAGCATATTGCATCAATGGTGTTCATTTTTTATTTTATATTTATTTTCTTTTGGTATATATATATATATATATATATATATATATATATATATATATATATATATATATAAATGAATGAATTATAATCCATTATTTTGCAGATTTCAATTATAAATTTAATATTTTATTTTAAATTAATCTGTTCGATAAATTTAAAAAGTAAAATTAAATTTCGGAGCATAATAAAAAAATAAAAAAATATGGAAATGGTTAATGAATTTTGTAGGTTGCCCGACGCGTGTGATTAATGTAATGGATTAGCATAAGCATTCACTTTTGTTTTGGTGGTGTCAGTACGGTCTCCCATTGGCTGACTGTTTGAAATAATAACCTTTTAGTGGGTCCTACTTTATATTGCTGTCAGCTTCTGAGATTTCTTGCCCAAAATTAACTCCATTTGGACGGGCCTACCCTTTTTCTTTTCCTATTAACCCAAATTATACTACTACTTTCTCAAGGAAAATTAAGGCTACCCTTTTGGATATTCAAAATTAAAAACCATAGCTGATTACATTCACTAACCGATTAATTAGTTCATTGTTAATTTAAATTAACCATAGAAAAAAAATTCACATATAAATCATTCACCAAATCAGGAATTTAGGATGCATCATTAATTAAATATATATGTATTTCAATCTGCACGTCATTATTTATTATTCTTAGTTTTTGACATGATAAAAAAGTAAAAAAATACAAGTTAATATAAAATAAAACTTCATTAAAAGATTTATTCTTTATTAAAAGACAACAAGTGTGTAATAGAAATTTTTTACAAACACATAGCAAAATTGAGTTCAAAATCATTGATAGTTTGAACTCAATGTGAACTTTCGGTCTAATGATATTTTGCTTCTCTTTTAGCCCTATCCCAATTTAATGAAATTTCCCTATTTTTTTAGGAGTTCTTGCCAGTTTTAATAAATATATAAAATTTTGGGATTTGTTCATATATGTTTCCATTAGACAACTTTTGACTAAAAATCAATCTAAAATGTTTCTATTCTTAACAATGCATTTTTTTACACTTCCCTTTTTAAAGATGCATATATTCTTAAAAATCATGTATTCTCAAAATTCTTAAAATGACTCCAGCAATCTTTACATTTTTCTCATAACCATTTCTTCTCATATCTTTCTCTCTCCTCTCACTCTCATCTCCATTAATGTTATCTTTTCATGTCAAAATTTTCACTCATCTTTTTTTAGCCATCTAACTTTATTTTCTTACCACAAATCTCGATCTTTCATCAAAATCACCACAAAAAACTGAAATTAATTTTATCAGTGATCACTCAATGTTGACCATTATAATGTTATCATCACTATTCTATGATTTGTAATAAAAATAATAATAATAATTTCACTATTTTTTTTAACAAAAAAGTCAAAAACATTAGAAAAAGGCTTTAGTCATTCGTGCATGTTTTCACGATGGCTCAATTGGAAACGTCATTCAACATGCCACGTAAGCGAGTGAATAAAGCCCTATACAAGCTTTCAGCGACATCGTTTTAACTCTACAAAAAAAAATATGTTCAGGGAAATGGTTGGTGGATAATACATTATCTTCGTTTTTCTTATCTCTGCTTCTTCTCTCTCACTCAGCTCACAAAACTTCTTAGAAAAATGGCAGCTCAACAATAAGAATACCAACCCCCACTTCTCTCTCCTTCTTCTCCTCGTTTTTCTTTCAAATTCACAAATTCATTTCTCTCTCCAAATCCAAATCCCTTAATTCCCAATTCAGGAATATCTCAATTTCATGTTAGGTAGCCACTCTCCCAATTCTCTCCTTCAATGGCAAAAAGATCGGAGAAACCTACTTAGACCTCAAGTTTGCTCCTCCTGAAATTGCATGTGCCGTCGTTCACTCGAAACGTCATTAATGACCAATAGAACAAGCGTCTTGGCACAACTTCAACCCTTACTTGAGTAAAGGTCAAAGGTAGTGGCAAAAAAACCTTATCTATAGAAAAAGAATATCGTGGGTTATTGCAGACTCCTTTCCGACCCGGTGGAGGAATTATTTTTGGTTCAAAGCCTTGAGATTGTTTCATAAAGATTAAAGAAAAAGAAAAAGAAAAGATTGGCAATTTCAACGGCATTATCGAGCGCAATGAAGAATATGGAGTGTGTGGAGGAATTTGGGAAGAGTTCATAGATGTTATATGGAGATGGGGATTGGACCCAAAATAGAAAGTAATGGTTTTAGTGTGTGTGGAGGAATTTGGGGACAGATTTGAGAAGCTGAAAACAAAAGAGTTCATAAATGCTATGAGGAGATATGGATTGGACTCAAAATAGAAAGTAATGTTTTTGACAATGGATATGAGTAATAATGTGGGATTATCAAGCAGGAATGTTGGGACTTTGAGGATGTTAACTCCTAGGACTTTGAATTTGTTTGATATTTTGAATTCAAATAAGTTAGTTCTCACACCTGATGCTGTTGATTTCTTGAACGAAAGGTATGGTGTGGATGTTGAGATACAAAATAAGGATGAGGATGAGGAAGAGGAAGAGCAAAATGGTGATGGAGGTGAGTTTTGATCTTTGCTTAAGTTTAGAGAGAGTAAAAAATTTGGATTTTTCCCCCCTTATGCCACGTAAGCTCCATTCAATCACTTATGTGGCATGTTGAATGACGTGTCCAGTTGAGTTATCGTGAAAAATACGCATCGATGACCGAAATGCCTTTTTTTTCGACATCTTTTACTTTTTTGTTACAAAATGATAGTGAGATTATTTTTTTTGTTACAAACTATAAAATAGTGACCACAACGTTACGATAGCCAAAGTTGAGTGATCACATATGAAATTAACTCCCAAAAATTGATTTCTTAAAGCTAATTTTCAATATTTATTATTATTTATTATTATTCTTATTTAAACTCAATTACTTATAATTCCATTCTATAAATTTAGTTAACCTATAATGAACTTTTAATGCAAATTCTTCATTCGCGATATCCATGGAAGGCATAACTTAGGTACAACTCAAAAATATGAGAAAAAATATTTTTTGGTTTTTAGTATAACCATGGTATAACTCAAGTATGAATAAGGTATAATTCAAAATTGCGAGAAAAATGAATTCTGATTTTCGGCATAACTAAGGTATAACTCAAAAATATGAGAAAAATGTGTTATGATTTTCAATATAACCGTGGTATAATTCGGTATAACTAAGGTGTAACTCGAAAATGAGTAAAAAATGTATTCCAGTTTTTCATATAACCATAGTATAACTCGAAAACATGAGAAAAATGTATTCTAATTTTTGATATAAGTATAGTATAATTCAGGTATAACTCAAAAAAGGAGAAAAATGTATTATAATTTTCTATATAACCATGGTATAATTTAGTTATAACTCAAAAATGTGAAAAAAAAAAATGTATTTTGGTTTTCGGTATAACCATGGATAACTCAAGCATAACTTGAAGACAAGAGAAAAATATATTCTGATTTTCGGTATAACCATGGTATAACTCAAAAATAGAAGAAAAAGTATATTCTGATTTTCAATATAACTGTGGTATAACTTATGAATAATTGAGGAATAACTCAAAGACGGAAGAAAAAAGTATTCTGATTTTCGGTGTAATCATGGGATACTTAGGTATAACTCAAAAACGGGGAGAAAAATGTATTCTGATTTTCGGCATAACCGTGGTATAACTCAAATATAACTCGAAGACAGGAGAAAAAATTTATTCTGGTTTTCGGTATACTGCAGGTATAACTAATGTGTGTGCTAATTTTCCTATTAGAAATAAATGATATAATAGTGATCAATCCAAAAATGGTTTCACCACAACAGGTATGTCATTCAAATGTAGAGATAGAAAAAAAATAACAACTAATTTCTAAGAATATTTTAATTAAGATATCTTGAGAAATTATAAGGGATAAAAATGTGTTCAAGGGAGAAAATGTAAGCAGGGAAATAGTAATAGAGAGCTCAAGTAAGGCGAAGTTAATTGTATCTCAAGTCTTATTTAGAATTTGTGTCTGCCCTTAAATCGAAATACGCAACTATGTTAATGATACAAGACTGGACATTAGACACCATGAGGAAGGTAATTAAAAAAAGACCAAAACATAAAAAGTGTGTCAATCGATTTGAAATTTGATTTTTTGGTATAACTGAAGTATAATTGTGTTATATCTCTATTTTTTGGAAAATTTTTGAAATATGATTTTCGTATAATTGAATTATAGCTTCATTTTTTGAAAAAAAATTAAAATCTGATTTTTTGTAGGGATGTATACGGTTCTAAATCTTCTTGTACCGAACCGAAATACCGAAAAAAAAAGATCCAGAATCGAATTATATCGTTAACTTTTTTGACTAGAACTGAATCGAATTGTACTGTTGACTTTTTGATTAAAACCGAACCGAATTGTACTGAAACCGAATCGAAAACTGTATTGAACCGTACCGAACTGTTATGAACTAAATTGGACCGAAATAACAAATATTTATTAATTATTATATATAATACTAGTAATTTATATATAAATATTATTTATAATTTCTATTATATAGTTATTATATAAATTTAACTTCATAATTATTTGTATTTTTTTGAAACTTTCATAATTATTTGTATTAAATATTTTAATGTACGAAATTAATATAATAAATAGTTAATAAATTAAAATAAATATTTTGATTATTAATAAGATAAATTTAATTATCATATCTATATGAATGCGCAATTAAATTAATTTGTGTTTAATTTAATTTACGTTTAGTATCACTCAACTACTACATAATTTTTCATTTTGTACAAATATTTATATACACACACAAATATAATTATTATATCAATGAAATTTTACTAATTAATGTAATTATATAAGTATATAATTACTTTACCAATTAATTTCATTTAATTTTAATATAACTCAACTAGTATTTATCTATTGTAAGTTAATAATTTAATTATATATAATTAAATTTACTAATTAACATAATGTACTAATTAACTTAATTTATTCTTAATATCACTCAACTAGTACTCATATATTTTTTGTACAATACATATATGAGTAATTGAACATATAAATTAAAAATATAATTATATATAATTATTATATATAATGAAATTTATCAATTCAATTCATGTAATTATATAAATATATAATTATTTTACCAATTAATTTCATTTGTTTTTACTATCACTCAACTAATATTTATCTATTTTAGCACAATACTTATATGAGTAATTGAGTTGTAACTTAATAATTTAATTATATATAATTAAATTTTACTAATTCGTGTTTAATTTAATTTAATTTTAATGTCACTCAACCACTACTTAATTTTTCTTTTTGTACAAATATTTATATATATAATCACTTTACCAGTTAATTTTATTTATTTTTAATGCTACTTTTTCATTCATTCTTATAGCTATTTACTATAATATTAATTAATAATTTTTTAACTATTAAGCCAAATTTAATAAAATTGAGTATAATGAATAAGCGAAAATAATATATGTGGATAGATACTAACCATATAATCAGCCGAAACTGTATATATAAATAATTATCAATTAATTTTATTTATATTTAGTGACACTTAATTAGTACTTATCTATGTTTTACATAATAAAATATTTGAATAATTGATTATTTTATTTTAATAATGTAATTATATACAACTGGATATTTTATTATATAATCACTTTATCAATTAATTTCATTTGCTTCTAGTGTCAGTCAAATAATACTCATCTATTTTTATCACAATGCGTATATGAATATGTAAATTAAAAATAAAATTATATATAATTATTTATAATAAAATTTTAATTTATTTTATTTTTAGCGTTACTCAACTAATACTCATCTATATTTAGTACAATATTTATGTGAGTACTTGAAGATGTATTTTAATTTTTAATAATATATTTATATACAATTATTATATTAATACAATTTTATTAAATAATATATAATATAATTATATGCGTATATAATTATCTTATTAATTAAATTTTTTTTAGAGTGAATTAAGAATAAAATTTGAAAAATTTTACAAGAAATATTTTTTTATTTTAAATTTTGGAGGAAATTGAAATATTTGGGGAGAATCTGACCGGTTTTATATATATATATATAAGAAAATAAAATAAAATAAAATCTAAATTGTGCCTGTCTCTTTTTTTTTTGTCTCGAAATCGTGTATAGCCCCACAATTTTTTCTATCTTTTCCATTAGTTCTAGCCTATACTTGCGCTTCTTTCTTCCCGTCGCTGCCACTGTCATCTCCGCGACTGCATCTAAAAGTAAGTATAAGTCATACACAACTTTAAATTTTGTGTGATTCATTAATAGCGCGTCATTAGTTAATTGAAAATTTGATTAATAAGCTTGTACATAAAATTTAATTAGAATGATCATTAGTGATGAATTACCATTTAATTTTATTGAATATGAGGATTTTAGGAAATTTATTGAATCAATTTGTCCTGAATTTAAAATTCAATTTAAAGTGACTATTGTCAGAAGATGATGTTTTCTTTCATGAAGGAGATGAATAAATTGAAAATTTTTCTTAAAATTGAATGCAAATTTATATGTACTTGTTAACATATTTTAATTATATTTGTATTTATTATTGTGTATATTTATATTATAAATTTTTAAAAATATTGAATTATCCAAAATACCGTATTTTATTATTTTATTTTATTTTGTACCGAAAGAACCGAAAAACTGAATTGAACTGTATTGAAATTATAAGAACCGTATTAAACTGTACCGAAATTAATAAGAACCACCGAAATTTATAAGAACCAAAATTTCAATACAATACGGAGATTTGTAAAGGAACGAATTGAAGCGAATTATGTACACCTCTAATTTTTTGTATGGCTAAGGTATTATTGAGTTATACTTCCATTTTTGGTAAAATTTTGAAATATGATTTTTTAGTATAATTAAGGCATAACTGAAATACGATTGAGTTAAAAAAAATTGAGATAAAAAGGAAGCAAAGAAATTGAGAAGGTATTGAAACATTAAAAAATCTGCATTTTTTTTTTTTAAAAGAGCATCGTTAGGTGAGATGTCAGATGAGGGACGGAGAGAATTTTTAGGAGATAAAAGATACGTAGAGATATTTTAGGAGAGAAAATGAAATTCATTAAAAATTTTTCAATAAAACAAAAAAAGTGTATTTTTAGTTTAAAATGGATCATTTAAAAAATAAAATGAAAATGGGATATGCCATGTAATTTCCTTTAAATTTTTTCTCTGTTAAAAAATTGTTTAGATCTTTTAAACCATTTCATCCTAACGGTTAACTTTTGAGATTAGTATCACAGTAAATTTCCATTGTCTTTTAGGAGCAGAGATGTGCATTTTGTACAAATATTTACATACACACACAAATATAATTATTATATCGATGAAATTTTACTAATTAATGTAATTATATGAGTATATAATTACTTTACCAATTAATTTCATTTAATTTTAATATCACTCAACTAGTATTTATCTATTGTAAGTTAATAATTTAATTATATATAACTAAATTTACTAATTAACATAATGTACTAATTAACTTAATTTATTCTTAATATCACTCAACTGGTGCTCATATATTTTTTGTACAATACATATATGAGTAATTGAGCATATAAATTAAAAATATAATTATATATAATTATTATATATAATGAAATTTACCAATTCAATTCATGTAATTATATGAATATATAATCATTTTACCAATTAATTTCATTTGTTTTTACTATCACTCAACTAATATTTATCTATTTTAGCACAATACTTATATGAGCAATTGAGTTGTAACTTAATAATTTAATTATATATAATTAAATTTTACTAATTCGTGTTTAATTTAATTTAATTTTAATGTCACTCAACCACTACTTAATTTTTCTTTTTGTACAAATATTTATATATAGAATCATTTTACCAATTAATTTTATTTATTTTTAATGCTACTTTTTCATTCATT
Source organism: Excoecaria cochinchinensis (assembly GCA_947683425.1). Classification (NCBI taxonomy): domain Eukaryota; kingdom Viridiplantae; phylum Streptophyta; class Magnoliopsida; order Malpighiales; family Euphorbiaceae; genus Excoecaria; species Excoecaria cochinchinensis. The sequence goes on from CANTUQ010000037.1 coordinate 2,813,006, forward strand.
CTTATAGCTATTTACTATAATATTAATTAATAATTTTTTAACTATTAAGCCAAATTTAATAAAATTGAGTATAATAAATAAGCCAAAATAATATATGTGGATAGATACTAACCATATAATCAGCCGAAACTGTATATATAAATAATTATTAATTAATTTTATTTATATTTGGTGACACTTAATTAATACTTATCTATTTTTTACACAATAAAATATTTGAATAATTGATGATTTTATTTTAATAATGTAATTATATACAACTGAATATTTTATTATATAATCACTTTATCAATTAATTTCATTTGCTTCTAGTGTCAGTCAAATAATACTAATATATTTTTATCACAATGCGTATATGAATATGTAAATTAAAAATAAAATTATATATAATTATTTATAATAAAATTTTAATTTTTTTTTTAGCGTTACTCAACTAATACTCATATGTATTTAGTACAATATTTATGTGAGTAATTGAAGATGTATTTTAAATTTTTAATAATATATTTATATACAATTATTATATTAATACTATTTTATTAAATAATATATAATATAATTATATGCGTATATAATTATCTTATTAATTAATTTTTTTTAGAGTGAATTAAGAATAAAATTTAAAAAATTTTATCAGAAATATTTTTTTATTTTAAATTTTGGAGGGAATTGAAATGTTTGGAGAGAATCTGACCGGTTTTATATTTTATTATTATATATATATATATATATATAAGAAAATAAAATAAAATAAAATGTAAATTGTGCCTATCTCTTTTTTTTTGTCTCAAAATCGTGTACAGTCCCACAATTTTTTATATTTTTTCCATTAGTTTTAGCCTATACTTGCGCTTCTTCCATTAGTTCTGGCCCATACGTAATTAATGAAAACATTTTTAGTACGAAAATTGTCCAAACCGAACGAAGCAAATTTTGTATAAACAGTAACCGAACCAATTAAACTTCTAATGCATAAATCAAAAGAACCAAAATTATTTTGGTTGGTTTGGTTTGCTTTGTTCAGTTTTGAGCCAATGGATTGTTTTATTTTTTTTTTTCTTTCTTTCTTTTAATTTTTATGCCGTAACATTCATTTTTAACAACAATTTACAGTAAAACCTATAACTCAATCATATCAGATAATGAATTCAATTTATTATTAACAATTAAAAAAACAGATTATAATTCAAGAACATCCAATTATGACAAATTCCTATACTAAATACATTTTTAAATAATATTCCATTTATTTTAAAATAATAGTCTCACATCCATTTTCATGATGTTTAAAAATGTTAGATTTTATTATTAAAAGATATAATTTTACCTATACTTAACTAATTATATCATTCATTTATATTATTTGTGATTATTATTATAAAAATAAAATAATGACCAATATTAATATAATATTAGAAATTTAAATCGCCAAAAATCAATTTCACCCTAAGTGAAGTATATAAATAAAGAGATATAAAGTTAGATCACCAAATGCCCCGTTGTTTTAAATTTTATTTGGCAAATAATAAAAAATATTTAATGAAAATTTGTTAGTTGTTAAAAAATTAAATAAGGATATTATAGGTAAATTTATAAGTTCATTGTAAAATAAAAATAATAAGTATTCTGTATTTTGGGATAAATTAAAAGGAAAAGTTAAATTATTATTTTGGAATGGAGGGTACATATATTAACAAATTAAATTCCAAATATTATATAATTATAATTGAAGGATTTATATACCAACATGGCACATGCATATATGGAGGTAACAAAATCGGATTATTTGTTACCTACCTCTTGTAGCGCAGATATTTCGGCGGAAGCGATTACAAGGATCCCTTCTGGCGTCACTGGTCTGGCTGACATCTACGAGCGGGATAACAGCAACTAGATCACAGTCTAAAAGCCACTTGGAGTACAAAAACCGGCGAGGGGTGAAACCGACAGAGTTTCGGTATATGGAAGATATCTCACTTTCTTCCTCAAAGGGAGAACCTCCTATTTATAGGCATACCCCTTCCAAAAGAGATGAATGCCTTATAAATAGGAGCACTAACTCCCACTAGGGGAGTTACTCCCTTTAATTATAATTAAAGGGGAGATTATGAGGAAGAGGAAAATTAAGGGACATAAACCTTTGATTTTCTCTAATTATGGAACTCTTTCCACTTTAGTAGGATTTCAGGACTGATAAATATATTCCGAATCAATCCAAGAAGTTATGTGTGAATCCCGACTCCAACAATAATAAAGTAAATTATATATTACAAATATAATTAAAAAAATTAACGAACTATATATAAAAGCATACAGGATTATGTTTGTTGTTAAATGAAAAGTTTATTTTAATACTGTCTACATGATTTATTTGCAATGAGAATTTAAACGACACGTGTAGTTGAATTTTGCTCACCTCTAAAATTGGGACCATTTCAGCTTGTTGGATTTCCTGCAACGGAGTGCCACCAGTTCAAGTGAGATTGCTTTACTAGAGTGGAAATTTTCATGTGCACTAATGACCTCTTTGACACATTTTTCTTTCTTTATTTTCTTCTTCTTCTTCTTGGTCGTCCTTTTTTTTTATTATTTCTTTTATCTATATGTTCCACTTGCTAGCATTGCATTGCATTGTCCACTTATAACAACATATTAGCCAAATGGTTTACTGGGTTATAGTTGACGAATTGCTACAGTTGAAATAATTTTTAATAATAAAAAAACTTAAACTCATATATATTTTTAATTCTCGTATTTAAATCATGATTAATTACAAAAAATATATATATATTACATGCCCAGTCTTCTTGAGATCTAATAGAAGACGTGACATTATGTACAAAAATTATCTTCTTGTGGTCGACTTACAGAAATAAAAGAGAAAAAATGGTATGGGGATGTGTATTTTATGAGAAACTAAATTTAAAAAAGACACCGGTGAAAAGTGAGACAATATTGACACATTTACCCTTTATAAAGATAAGAATGACTTCGGAAAACAAACTTTAAAAGCTTTGGATATAACTTGACTACATGGGTTAAACACATAGTTATTAAAACCTGACCGGACCAGCCGGTTCAACCGCAAACCGGCAGCTTAATCGGTTGATTTGACTTATATAAAACCGGATTGAAAAAAATCAGGAAAAAATCGGATTGAACTGTATAAAATCGGAAAAAACCGGATTGAAACACAATTTTTTTTTAAACACAAATTATTTTTAAAACACCCCAAAACTCAAATTATTTTTTAAAACACATTATTTATAAAAAAAAGTCCCTCAATTCATCTCCTTCCATCTAAATAATATTTTTTTCTTTTTAGGTAATACACTATATAATTTAAATAGAAATTCATAATTCTAATAAAAATGTATTGTACATAAAAAAATTTATGAAAAATAAAAAACATATATTTCTGCTAATGACATAATTGAAATAAAAAAAATTAAAAATAAAATAATTTTTTTTTTTAAAAAAAGAAAACCTCCAAAATTAAAAAAATAAAACAAAATATTTTTTTTAAAATACACCCTTTATAAAAAAAAGTCTGATGAGAATGACGATGATGATGAGTGATAAATATGATTTTTTTTTAAATATATATAATATAGAATGAATTTGTTTGAATGTTTAAAACTTATATTTGGTAAATATTTAATATATTTTGTAACTTATTATTAGTATATTTGTTGCATATATTAAATATTTTGAAAGATTTTGTTTTTGTTTGAGTGTTTATATAGTAGTATTTATAAAAATTATACTAATTAATAATATTTTAAAAATAGAAAAAAATCCGATTGAACCAGGTCAAACCGGTCGAACCAGGAACCCTCAGCCTTGTCGGTTCTTTATCCGGTCCGGTTTCAATAACATTGTTTAAACAATATGTTCAAAACAAGTACTGCTCAGTATCCTAGAATTTACGTAAAACAAAGATTTATAAGGACATCAAACAGTCCCTAATGGACATCCCAACGAAAATGTTGATTTTTATATACATGAAGGTTTCGAATTTTAGTTTCTACTCCCTCTTAAGAAACTTAATCGTTAAGAACATATAAAGGCATGTAGTTTGATAACCGGACTCTTCGAGCGATAGTCCGGTGTGTGCACTTAACCGGCCACGAGTCATGTGTCGAACTTGTGTGACAAGTGTTCGGTAACCGGGCACCCGGACAATGGGAATAACTGGTGTGCAGTTTTGTGGACAGTTCGGTAATGGATTATGGAAAGCCATCATCAGCGAATATTTCCCAGATATTGTGCAGATCCTGATCTTACAATGATGGAAAGTGCCAAGGATCGGTCAACAAATCTTCACAAATTAGGAATCAAGCATCAATCAAGAGATTGAGGTGATTTTCTCCTATTCAAGAGATTATTTCCTATTTGGCATAGCTCTATATAAAGGAAACCATCAGGTACATCGAGCTCTCTCTGATTTTCGGATTACATGATCTTTACTTTGTTAATTCACTGACTTGATCGTCGGAGTCTCCATTGTCGGAATACCCGACGGTTTTGTTATTCTCTCAGGTGATTCAGACGAGGAATTACTTCAAGAAATCTAACTGTTATCATTTGGTGTGGTGAGCGTGGAACACTCCACAGATTTCAGTCAGCAATGGACCTCTTTCCCGATTTGCCTGTTTCTGCTGCTCCAGCATCCAGCCAGCCCAGCGATGTGATCCAACCTTCAGCCAACTTTCTTGGCCAGCTCATCCAAAGCCTGCAACCAGCTCAGCCAGAGCAAATCTCCCCACTCCCAGCACGACAACTGTTTCCCCCCACACAGATTCAAACACCAACAACACCGCAAGCACCCGCAACTGTCCCGGCAATCCCGGGTTTGACCCCCCAAACTGTCCAAACCCTACTGACCGCCCTGTCAGCCATGGCGGCTCAGGCACCATCAGCGGTCCCCACAGTAACACCTCCTACTCTAACACATGTGATAGCGCAACACCCTGTACAAACGGCATAACCTCCTGCCCAAACACCACCTCCACCACCGCCGAACACACTAGCCCCGGGCACCACCATTACTATGACAGCCGAGCAGTTTGAGAGATTATTTGAAGAAAGAATGCAGAAATATCAGAACCGGAGTACCTTACAGTACCAGGGCAGTTTCCGATCTCCTCTATGTCAAGACATTTTGGCTGCTCTGTTTCCCCAAATACGCTTGCCAAATCTGCCGAAGTATGGTGGAAGCACAGATCCCCGAGCTCATTTAGACGAATTCCACTACACCATGTTGGTTCACACAATGGAAGATGCGGCTTTGTGCAAAATCTTCCCCCAAACACTCACCGACTCGGCTCAGATATGGTTTTGTAACCTCCCGAAAAATTCCACTTACAGCTTCGAGCAGTTCAGTGACATGTTCATCGCTAAATTTGTAGCAGCCATCCGACCAGCTAAGGTATCTGCTGACCTTACCCTGGTATATATAGAGAAAGGGGAAACACTCCGAGCTTACGTGGAGAAATTTAATGCTGTGGCCATGGCATTCAAAACTTAAATTTGGAGGTGGCGATTAATGCTCTTATTCGAAATACGAGGTGCCAGGACTTCAGTGATTCCCTCAGCAAGAAACCCCCGGGTGACTTCACCGAGCTCATGTCCCGGGCGCACAAGTACATACGGATGGATGAAGCCCGTAGGCTCAAATATAGTTCGCAGAGCAGGGATTCGGATAGAGGGTTTCGCACGGGGAGAGATAGAAGCAATAATGGCAGAGATGAGGTTAGATGTAGGGGGGCTGGCCATTCCAATCAAGCTTATCTAGTCTCAAAGCCGAGCACAAGAAACAAACAAGAAGAACGATTCACACCATTAACAGCCTCGAGGTCCCAAATCTTGGCCTGGATGAAGGAGAATGAGCGGGTTAACTGGCCGCGCCCGATGATAGACGACCCTAGCAGAGACCAGAGCCTATACTGCTCCTTTCACAGGGATAAAGGTCATCAGACAAATGATTGTCGACAGTTGAAGCGTGAAATCTAGCACTTAATCCGGCAGGGCAAGCTCGGGCAGTTTGTGAAGGGTACCGATAGGAGGAAGCGAGATAGGTCTCCTTTACCGAGACAACAGGACAACAGAGCTAGTTCAAGCAAAAAAGCTCCAACCGGGGTGATCCACGTGATTGCAGGCGGCCTGCATTATGATGTCTTTGAGGAGTCTAGAAAGCGGAAGGCTAAGGAGGTATTCTCCGTGGGGGAAGGCCGAAGAAAGGGAGGATACGAGGTAACATTTTCCGAGGCAGATGAAGCTCATGTCCGGACTCCCCACACTGACTCGCTAGTTGTGGAAGCCATGATACAAGACTACCTGGTTCAGAGGATCTTGATAGATACTGGGAGTGCGGTGAACCTTATCACACTGCAGACCTATAAAGCCTTAGGGCTGTTTATCAACCGGTTGGAAACCGTTTCAGTGCCCCTCATCGGTATATCTGGGCAACCGGTCAAGGTAGAAGGCTCGGCCATGTTAGATATACAGCTCGGCGACGAGGATAAGGTGTGCAATTGTAGGAGATGTTTCATGGTGGTTGACATTCCACTTGCCTACAACGTGATCATTGGACGGCCTCTTTTAGTTGGGGTAGACGCTTACATCTCGATGCATAAGCTGCTAGTGAAGATACCTGTTGAAGAAGGTGTGGCCGTGCTAAGAGGCAATCAGAAGGCGGCTCGGGAAACCTATGTGAGCATGTTGAAAGAAGCAGATCAGGCATTACCATTGGACACGCTGGATATTCCAACTGCAAGGAATGCGGAGCCCATGGATTCACGCCGGGATATGGAGCTTTCACCAGGAAGGACGGTCAAGATCGCTGCTAGTAAAGAAGGGAAGGAGAAAGAAGCATTGGTAGCGGTATTGTCGGAGTTTGAGGATGTGTTCGCCTGGCAACCCTCAGACATCAAGGGGATTTCCTCCGAGGTAATGTGTCATGCTCTCAATGTGCAACCGAGCTGTAAGCCTGTGAAGCAGAAGAAGAGGAATCATGCTCCCGAACGACAGCTGGCAATGTCGGAGGAGGTCGATACGCTGCTAAAGAATGGTTTCATAAGGGAAGTGTTATACCCGGACTGGTTGTCAAATGTGGTCCTGGTAAAGAAGGGCAATGGAAAATGGCGAATGTGTGTTGATTTTACCAATTTAAACAAGACTTGTCCGAAAGATTGCTACCCATTGCCCAATATTGACCTCCTGGTAGACTCCACTTCGGGGTTTGAAGAGTATGCATTCCTGGACGCCTCTGCAGGGTATCACCAAATCCCTATGAAGAAGAGTGATGAAGAGAAGACTGCTTTTGTCACACATCGGGCTACTTATTGCTACCGAGTCATGCCATTCGGGTTGAAAAATGCGGGGGCAACTTATCAGAGGTTGATGAATAAGATGTTTGCTGGGCAATTGGGGAAAAACTTATAAGTGTATGTCGATGACATGATTGTCAAAGGCAAAGAAGCTGCTGACTTACCCCGGGAGCTAGTAAAAATGTTCGGGGTGTTGAGGGAGTTCGGTTTGAAGTTAAATCCAGAGAAGTGTGCTTTCGGTGTTCAATCTGGAAAATTCTTGGGGTACATGATTTCAAAGAGGGGAATAGAGGCTAACCCGGAAAAGATTCAAGCCATTCTGGAGATGGAGCCACCTAAGTCAGTAAGGGATGTTCAGAAGCTCAATGGAAGGGTGACAGCTTTAGGCAGATTCATTTCCTGTTCGGCTAAGAGATGCCTCCCCTTTTACAGCACCCTTAAGAAAGTGAAGGGTTTTGAGTGGACACCAGAGTGCCAGAGAGCCTTTGACGAATTAAAAATGTTCCTTAGCACCCCACCTCTGCTAAGTCGGCCACTATCGGGGGAAACACTGTATATGTACCTAGCGGTCTCATCGGGAGCCTTGGGTTCGGTTTTGATACGAGAAGAGGGTAATCAACAGTTTCCAATCTATTACACAAGCAAGGTTCTTAGAGGCGCCGAGCTGCGATATCCTATACTCGAGCAACTGGCTTTCGCACTAGTGATCTCTGCTGTAAAGTTGCGCCCCTACTTCCAGGCCCATACAATGACAGTTAGGACAAACTCAAACCTCCGAAAGGTCCTCCAGAAAACTGAGGCATCTGGGAGAATCACGGAGTGGGCAGCTCGGTTGGGAGAGTTCGATGTCCGGTATGAAGCTCGGCCATCCATGAAGGGCCAAGTTCTGGCCGATTTCGTGGCTGAATTGAATGCACCCCCGCAGGAGCCGAGTCCTTGCTCATGGAAATTGTACATAGATGGCGCATCTTCATCCACAGGTGCTGGGGCCGGGGTGATTTTGATCGGGCCAGCTAAGATTGTGATCCGAGCGATGGCTCACATAGCATTCCAAGCAACCAACAATGTGGCCGAATATGAAGCTCTCAGTTTTGGCCTACAGCTAGCCTTGGAGGTAAGACTGGATTCCTTGAATATCTTCTCTGACTCACAGCTTGTCGTTAGCCAGGTACTTGGAAAATTCGAGGCCAAAGACCATACGATGATTAGATACAAGGAATTAACTGCCACACTTTTCTCCAAGCTTGAGAACCGGGTTGTGCATGGTCTATTGATCAGATACCGAGGGAGGAAAATGTTGAGGCCGATGTGTTGGCTAAACAAGCTTGCCTTCAAGATCAATCAGCCGGATCAAGCGTCATTTGGTCTATCATATCTGCCCCTACACACAACACATATAAGGTACACTTGCATGAGCCAATGGATGGATGGAGGCTTCCCATTTACACATATTTGAGCAGCGGAACTCTTCCCGAAGATTAAGTGCAAGCCCGGAAGATAGTTTGGCGTTCCAGTCGGTATGCAATCCTGGATGATCAATTGTACAAAAGATCATTTTTGGCTCCCTAGGCGAAATGTTTGAGTACAGAGGAAGGCAAATATGTGCTAAGGGAGATTCATGAAGGTATTTGCGGGGCCCATGAAGGGGCACAGGCTATGGCGCGAAAGGCGTTGTTGCAAGGATACTACTGGCCAAGTATGGAGAATGATGCAAAAGAACTGGTCAAGAAGTGCGATAAGTGCCAGCGGTTCGGCAATCTAAGTCATCAGAAAGCTGCTCCCCAAGTTTCAATACAAAGCCCTTGGCCATTTGCCCAGTGGGGGATCGATATAGTGGGCCCATTCCCTTTAGCAACCGGACAACGGAAGTTTCTAGTGGTAGCAGTGGACCATTTCACTAAGTGGGTTGAGGCGGAGCCTTTGGCAACCATAACCCTGGCAAATATCATCAAGTTCGTCCAGAAGTTCATCATCACAAGATTTGGGATCCCACATTCCATTGTAACAGACAATAGCAAGCAGTTTGATTGCGCAGCCTTCAAGGGATACTGCTCAGAATTAAAGATTCAACTTTGCTTCACCTCAGTCTACCATCCTCAAGCAAATGGCATGACCGAGGTAACTAACCGAACTATTCTTGCAGGTCTAAAGAAACGACTTGACTCTGCAAAAGGTCTCTGGGTAGATGAACTCTACAATGTCCTGTGGGCCTACCGAACATCGCCAAGATCAGCAACTGGAGAGACACCTTTCTCACTCACATATGGGACAGAGGCGGTCATCCCCTGTGAGATCGGTATGCCAAATATTCGGACCTCGAATTTTGATGCAGCAGTAAATGACTCCAACCTGTTGTGTCAGCTGGATGGGTTGGAGGAACGGAGAGAACATGCCCATATGCAATCTGCTGCTTACAAGCAAAGGATGTCATCTTACCATGATCGGAATATAAAGCCGAGGACACTCAGGATCGGGCAGCTCGTCCTCAAAAAGGTCATTACGGCACAAACATCCGCCGAAGTGGGCAAGCTGAATCCCAACTGGGAAGGCCCTTACATAGTTCATGAAATTAAAGGCGGAGCATACAGGTTAAAGGATTCCTTCGGGAAAATACTTCCTCATTCATAGAATATCTCAAATTTGAAGGTCTATTATCAATAGCTCGGATCTGGGTTCTTACAACTCTCTTGGCTAATATGCCAATGAGAAATTTGAAAATTTGATGTATTTTATTCAGTTCGGCTTTTCGCCATAAAGCAATTGTACTTGATAAAACTTCAATAAACGAGGTATATTCATGAACAAACTGCATTCTATTGTGATTATCTATACTAGGTTTGCTTCGACTTGGCATTTTCGCCATTAAGCAACCGATTCCATATTACCGCCGACAGGGTGTAAACTCAATATTACCGCCGACAGGGCGTACACTCAAATACCACCGCCGACAGGGCGTACACTCTCATATTTGACAACAAAGTCCCTCTTTAATGCTCACTCGGCTATGACACAATCGAGCATTTCATGATCCTAATGTCAAAATTCATTGAGCTCGGTTATGACTCCCAATAACTTTTTAAGAGCTCATTCAGTCAAACTACGGATAACTGCAATAGGAATATCGGTTCATACAACTCATCAAAAAGCTTTTACGTTTGGTGTTGCGTTCAAAATGTCATTCAATTTGCGCGAAAGGAAAATTTAAGGAGTTCGGCAAACACGAGCAAAATACACCGGATTTCATTAAAGATTAAAAGAGGAGTACAAAGTTTACTCATCCGGATACACTTCGTCCAACCAGGACCAATCCATATCCGGATGGCGCTGTTTGACAGCATCTGACAATTTTTCGCTAAAGGCAAGACACTTGTCGACCGCCAACTCTAGTGATCGGTACTCAAGGTCTGCATATTTTTCCTCTATGTCAGCTCGGCTTTTCTTGGACTCTTCCAGTTCAGCTCGGAGACTGGTCAGCTCGGCATCTCTTTCAGCATCTCTCTCTTCGACTTCGGCCATCTTCTTTCGCATTTCGGAAACCTCATTCAAGGCTTCGGTAACCTTGACCTCAGCCTCCAGGGTCCTCTTTTCAGCATCCTTCAGCTTACCTTCGGCAACATTAGCCCTGAGACGTTGCCCAGCAACCGACCGTGCCTCTCTGTTGCACATCATGATCAAGTTGTTCATCTTCGCGATCACTGCACCGCTCAGTATTGAAGCCTGTGTGCGAAACAAAGACAAGTTAGGGTTTATGGCACTCTCTGCACAATAAGCAAGGCATAATGCACAAAAACTTACTTGTACTTGGTGCCTCTTAAGGGCTTCACTCAGATCATCGGCCTTTTAGCGAAATAATGGGTTGATACTTTTTGGAATGCAGGAAAGATGGTGTATGAAGTCGCAGAAGACGGGGTTGTCCTCGGAGTAGTTTTTCCCCTCCTCCTTCAAGATCTCACATATCTCCTCGGCGAAAGCCTTCATGTCCCTCTTCGTTGAACGAGGATTCGACGGCCCAGCCGCATCACCGGACTCTGGAGATTGTGGTCCTGGAGGGGTCGAAAGATCAGTTGTGGGGATTGCAGTTGTAGGAGTTCGAGGCAAGAGGTCTTCTTGACCAACAGCAGGATCTGGGTTGTTGTGTTGGTCGCGCTCGGTCGCGCCTCGATCGGGGGCCTCGGCGTGAACCTCCGCAGCAGGCTCGGCATCTGTGGACCCTACTGGTTTTTTCTGCCTCTTGGCCCTCATCATCTCGACCATGCTCGGTCTCTCGGTAAGCTTCATTTCTACAAAAAATCGAACAATGAGAAAGTATTAGAACAAGGGAACTGATATCAGAATATACCTTTTCGTCGAAGGCGAGGGGGCATAGTCCGGTCCAGGCTGAACATAAGCTGATCTTTAATGTCAAGTTTATCTTATGCTAGTGCTTTCCATCGGATCAACGTCTGTTCCTCCTCATCGGTAAGCATTATTGGATCGTCGTTCTTATTGACGTACCGACCCCAGGTGGTTAGGAACTTGAATTTCTCGTTGCTCTTCACGATGAAAAAACGGTTTTTCCAGTTCTTTAGGGACTTCGGGTTGCCCTTGAAAATCCCATAACCGGCTCGAGCCTGCACATAGTTATGATCCTCGGTCAATACGTGAAGTCCGATCACATGTGTAACCCGGAAGAGCCTAACTGTCAGATTAATCTCATTATCTGCAGCCCATATTTTAGGGCAGATATTGTGCGCCATGCGTTTGGATGAATCTGGCCCATAGTCAGCCCATAATAATTCATCAGCTCTACCTCAAAGGTAGTTGGAGGGAGGCTCATCCCGGCTTCGAAATCAGCCTCGTACACCACTATCGTCTTTTGGCCGTTAAAATTAGCATTTGCTCTGAGGTGGATTCCAGGTGCTCGGATTGTGTAGCTCTCGGGAATCCCTAATTTCTCTTGGAGTTCAGTCATCTCGTTGCTCCTTATAACCGAACTTATGCTCCCAACTCGGGGATTCCTCCTAGGCTCCTTTCTCCTTGATGGTTCTGGCTGACTTGGACCAGGAGATTCAGGTATATCTTCATGTTCAAGGCCCTCTTCCACTCTCAACCTCTCTGATGAACCCTCAGAATCACTCATTCTTAAAATGAAAAGGGAGGGAAGGCAAGGTACAAACCTGTAGTGAGGAAGATCTGGGCGAAGCTTTGAGCAAAATAAGGGGACTCGAGACAACGGGGGGAAGAGTACACGCAAGTTAGAAAGGGAATTGATGTGAATAGGAGGCTGTAAACTGAGGAGAGGAAGAAGAGAAATGCAAGAAGCAGTGAAGTCTCCAGAGAAAACGAAAGTGAGATGAGGAGGATGAATGGGTATTTATAAAAAGAGGGAACCACTTAAGAGAGAACAGGTGGCAAGCTTTGATTGGATTGGTTGGTAGCCATAATTGCTTGCACGGCAACCGAAGAGGCGCCATCATTATAACACCTGACATAGCTGTTGAAGCACAGCCAGCGAGGAGACTGCCCACGCTTTTTGAGGGGTCACGCGCACAGCTGGCATTAGGGATGCTCACGGGGCGGGGATTCCCCGTCCCCCGCGGGGACCCGACCCGAACGGGGCGGGGAATCCCCGAATTTTTCCCCCGCGGGGGCGGGGATGGGGGGGAAAAAATCCCCGCCCTTGAATTCGGGGCGGGGACGGGGAAAGGGGTCCCTGCCCCGCGGGGATCCCCGCCCCGAAAATATATATATATATAATAATAATAATAATAATAATAATATATATATATATATATATATATATATATATATATATATATTTATTGATAATACATTAATAATATATTAATATATATATATATATATTTGTAATGTATAAATTGTATGGAATATTTATAAATATTTATATTTTAATTGTATAAAATATTTATATTTAAATTATATGAAATATTTTTAATTTTAAATTATTAAATTTTATAAAATATTTTTAATTTGGATCAAAAATGTCCATCAAATTAATTTTTTTTTATTAAAATTAAATTTTTTTTACGGGGACGAGGGAGCCACTCCCGGCCCCCGCCCCGCCCCGTGAGCATCCCTAGCTGGCATCAATGAGAGAGGTTGAAACACACGTTCTGCCTTTAATGGTCAAGCACGCGTCTCCATGACATGAATGTCATCACCAGGGGGGGACTTATAATAACCGGACTCTTCGAGCGATAGTCCGGTGTGTGCACTTAACCGGCCACGAGTCATGTGTCGAACTTGTGTGACAAGTCTTCGGTAACCGGGCACCCGGACAATGGGAATAACTGGTGTGCGGTTTTGTGGACAGTTCGGTAATGGATTATGGAAAGCCATCATCAGCGAATATTTCCCAGATATTGTGCAGATCTTGATCTTACAATGATGGAAAGTGCCAAGGATCACTCAACAAATCTTCACAAATTAGGAATCAATCACCAATCAAGAGATTGAGGTGATTTTCTCCTATTCAAGAGATTATTTCCTATTTGAAATAGCTCTATATAAAGGAAACCATCAGGTACATTGAGCTCTCTCTGATTTTCGAATTACATGATCTTTACTTTGTCAATTCACTGACTTGATCATCGGAGTCTCCATTGTCGGAATACCCGACGGTTTTGTTATTCTCTCAGGTGATTCAGACGAGAAATTACTTCAAGAAATCTAACTGTTATCATAATATTGGTTAACTGCGATCTCATATGCAACAGAGATAAAATAGTTGCGGCTTCCAAATGGAGAAAAAAAAACAAAAATAAATCATTATCGAAGTAAATTAAAACTTTTTTTTTAAAAATTATATACCGTAAAAATCTGTTAAACAGTTAATTTTACACCTCACCTGATTGTCATAAGCTACAATGATTCTCGCGAGATCACTTCCAATAGTAAACCACATTAAGATTAGTCCAAAAATCTTCAAAAGGTAAGAGCTCTAAAAATCTCTAAGGTCTAGCAAGAGATATTTGGATAGAGAGAGTAAATTTCTGCAGCATAAATTTGGCTACTTAAAAGGTTATTCACATAAGGTTTGATGGGGTTTATATAAGCTCCATCATAACCTCAATCTTAGTGGTACCACTAGGAAAGAGCTATCCTAATCCTAATCTCACTAAGATTGGGTAGTGCTGAATGGGACTTCCCATCTCATGGACTTTTAATTCCCTTAAGCCCACCTTGGGTTTAAGTAAAGCCCCACACCCATGGAGCTTAACCATGGGCTCTTTGAATATGGCTTAAAAAGCCCACTTAATTGCTTTTTTTCTCCCATAGGCCTTAATTATATCTCATATCATTATGACCCGACTCCATTTAATATTTGGATCAAATTCTTACATGTTTATGACCTAGTGGATTTTTGAATATATTGTGAACTCATATTAGCCATAGAAGTATTTTTTTGTGATTTGAACTCTTCGAATCATTATTCATTCTCAATAAATAACTTCATTATATACAAATCTCGAGAGATTTTAGACAAGTATCGAGACTACCTAAATGGCAGACAGTCAATAGTTTGACCATTTTACTATGCCATATGCAATTACCCTGCAATAGACTCCTTTCACCAACCTTTGTCACATTCAGGCTAGAGTATGGTCTTTATGCTAACTCTAGATTAATCAAGTATGTTAGATCAGACCTTAAATTTATTTATCCTTGTATCTATAAATCCTTGTTCCATTAATTTCCTTTTTATGAATCTCATTCATAAATGCATTCTACATTGGCCAAAGACACATGGATAAAGAAATGATACAGGAAAGTGTGATAAACCCCCTTTTAAATTATCTAAGGCAGTAAATTCTTTGCTAGTCACTCAACTATTTTTAATGATTCATGTTGTACCCAATCCCCAAGCTGTCAACACCCAATGGCAAACGACAAGTAATGGAGTCAAAGTATAACACTCAACACTTAGAATACTTTGGTAATCTCAGGTCCAAGAATACTTGCACCTATTAATATGATGAGATACTTTTATTGACATAAATTTTGTATCCATGTGAAGATCTTATAGTAGGTCTCCAATGTACTTTTTTCTCAAATAAGCATCCGCATGTTAACTCTGAATATCTCCATACTCACAGTGTATGAGAACTGGCACAATCAAAAAGTATAATATGTGTTAGTCCATCCATATTGATAAGATCCAGTCGTGTTAATACTATGACTAGAAGTAATTTAGATATTAACACATTTGCATGCATTCAGAATCTCATATTATGAACTCTTCATAATTGTTTTTTTAAATTGTGTTTTAATACCATGGACTTTATTACATAGTTTAAGATATAACAAACAAATGTAATTAAATATAAGTACTCTAAAATAAATAAAAAATGCCATTGATATCATTATTTAAACACATGAGAATGAGTTCTAATATAGTTATAAGGTATACAAGCTAGCCACACGATCGTGTAACTAAGTTCACATATGGCCGTTGATAACCTAACTAACATGGTTGTTGGCATATATCTTCCACGATTGTATGGTTACTTTTTCAATTAACCAAAAATAAACTGTAGAAATACAATCAACTTAAAATTAATTGGGAATTTACATTTGAAATAAGATGGCTAAAGCTCTTTCAAAAAAATCTTTTTTTTTATTTGAACGTCACAATCTTGAAATGGCGTATCAATAGAAAAGATTGATATAATAACAACCAACTTGAATCAAACTGGAGTCATAAGGATAGGAGAGATAAGGCTGTTAGGAAGAATAAGGAAGGTGATAAAGTCATGATATCACTCCTAAAATAGAGAATCATGATCGTTTTAATGCCTTTTTATTCAAACATGGCTTCTTTTGTAGTCTTGCTAACCCATCTTTATTTATTTTGCACTCTCCACATGGCATTTTGGTCTTACTTCTTTATGTTGATGATATGTTTTTGACAGGATCAAATTTCAAGTTATTTGATGATTTCATTACAATTTTACATTCTGAATTTGCCATGAAAGATCTTGGACCCGTACATCATTTTCTTGGAATAAAATTTCATCAATCTGCCGATACTCTACATCTTTCTCAGTCTCATTATGCTTAAACGCTTCTTGACAAAGCTCAAATGCTAGATTGCAAACCTATGAATATGCTTATGGAATTTAAGACTAAGGGTCTTCATGATGCCACTTCCTTTTTTAATCCCACCTTTTTTTGTAGTATCGTTGATGCTTTACAATATTTAACACTTATAAGACTTGATATTTCCTTTAGTGTTAACTATGTTTTTCAATTTATAAAGTCATCAACTGTTGCTAGTATAAAAATGGTTCGTCATATTTTGTGATATGTTAAAGGTTCCATTAATTTAGGCTTGCATTTGACTGGCGACACTACACTTGATCTTTGTGCGTTTTCTAATGTAGATTGGGTAGGTTGTCCTACTACTAAGCAGTCTACAACGAATTTTTACACCTTTTTGGGCAACAACATCATCTTTTGGTGTGCTAATAAACAATGAACAATTTTTTGTTCAAGAACTGAAGCTAAATATCGTGTTATGGCTCACATTATAGCCGAATTAACTTGGCTCACTTTTCTCTTATATGATCTTCAAGTTCCTTAATCCCGACCACCCATTCTCTTTTGTTATAATTTGAGTGCTTTACACATGATTGTGAATCTAATTTTTCATGCTCGTAACAAACACATTAAACTTAACTATCATTTTATTCGCGAGAGAGTTTCAATGAGACTCTTGATTACTCACCATATATGTTTCCTCTACCCTTCAACTTGCTGATATTTTTACAAAACCCTTAAGTAAGGCCATATTACTTCATTTTCGCAGCAAACTGTGCCTTTACCCTCGGCCCATTTTGAGGGAGGGTAATAACAACTAGCTTAAATCAAACTGGAGTGACAAGGATAGGAGAGATAAGGTTGATAGGAGGAATAACGAAGGTGATCAAGTTATGGTTTTCACTCCTAAAATAGAAAATCATGAGAGTATTTTAAGGGGTTGTATTGATATTCAATCAAGGCAAAATATGTGAGTCAAGATATCTCCATAATTAAAGAAAGAGGAAGATATTTTGCATAGAAATAGGGATTGTTTATTTTTAAATCTTAACTTTCCATTCTTTGTAACAAATGTCTATAAATATTATGTTTTTTGGACTTTCTTCTTATGTTGAAAAGAGAGATTACTTCAAAAAAATCTTACTTAGTTTCAATTGTCTTTATGACAAATGTCATTCTAAATCATGCAAGACTAAAAAATTTCTAAAAAGTTATTTGACATTATTACTTTTCAATGTTTGTATATAAATATTGCACAGTGTTTTATTTAAATAAAAATAAAAAGCATGAAAAATGATAAAATAATTCAAAATGACTCTTCACTAGCCTAGTCATAGGTAAAAGAAAAATTATAATAAAAGTAATAAACTGTCTACATATGCAATTTAGAAACAACAAACAATGACTCCAAACATGTGAATTAACTAATCTAAAGGAGAACTAGCTCACTTATTGACTCAAAAACCTAAAGTGAATTGATGATATTTGTAAGTTGACATGACTCACAATCAAAAGAAGGCAATTGGTAAATTCATGACATAGTTTTTTCACCAAATGTGAAGAATGATGTCCCAATTGGCAATGCTCATAAAAAATAATAAAAAAAGAAATGACATCGATCAAGAATTGATCCTACTATATGTGTGAAAGATGCAGAGATCTCCATAGTTCATGTTCACTTAAAATTTCAACAGGTAAAATTAGGTTTTTAGACTTTTAAGACATTATTTCTTAGTCGTTTTACTCAAAAGTTAACCAATTTTTTCTTCTTCTTAGGCCTCAAATTTTCATCCACGGAGTACACATTCAGGCATTAATTAGTTCTTTTATGGCTTTAATAAAACGTAAAGTTTGTAATGAATTTGGAGGCTAGAGCTTGACAATTGTGAATTTACCATTTCTTCAAAATTATTTAAGCCACTACAAAATTTGGTCAACTAGAACTATAAGCTCTTACTATTTTTCTTAATCATTCGATATGACATTATTTCGTGGTTGAGAAATGGAGAAGAGACTAGAGTTTTCTATTATATGGTTAATGGCACCATAATCAATAAACCGTTTTAATGATGAAGAAATAAGATACTCCATCCGTTTCTTATTATTTGTTACTTTTGTTATTTTCACTAGGATTGAGGAGTATTAATTAGGCTTAAATTTAAAATAAAATTGAGTGATTCAATGCACTAACTTAAATCTAATTAGTCAACTTCCATTGGAAAAAAATTAAATTGGAAAAAGAAAATTAAATTGCATTGAAAGTTTAAAAGTGACAGATAAATAAAATTTACATTTTACTCAAAAGTGACAAATAAAAAGGAACGAAGGGAGTATATACTTAGCTTACCTGACTCGGGATATATAATAGACCTGATCATAGACTTGGGTACATGTCTGGTTTGCAAATTTTATGAGTTTGGACATAAATTTTATTATGTAAGCCCGACTTAACCCAAGTTGATCAAAAGCATACTTATTAAAGGGTGGGATTGAGCTTTGCATATAAATTGCGGGTTTAGTTTGGCTCGATCTGACCCAAGTCACTTATTAAAAGTTTAAAAGTGACAGATAAATGGAATTTAAATTTTACTCAAAAGTAACAGATAAAAAGGAACGAAATGAGTATATACTTAGCTTACCTGACTCGGGATATATAAAAGACCTGATCATAGACTTGGGTACCTGTCTGGTTCGCAAATTTTATGAGTTTTGACATAAATTTTATTATGTAAGCCTGACTTAGCCCAAGCTGATCAAAAGCACACTTATTAAAGGGTGGGATTGAGCTTTGCATATAAATTGTGGGTTTAGTTCGGCTCGGTCTAACCATATACTATTTTAGTAATTTTTTCATCAATTACATAATTTAAAGCATGTTAAAATGTACACAAAAAATGAAATTTCATAATAAACATAAAAATTTATACATTTATTAACATATTAAATAATTTTATAGTATATGTTTATACAATATAATATTTCAATTTATACATTAGAATTAATTTTTTTTATTTAAATATTCTTAGAGGGCTAGACCAGCGCGACCTATGCTTGGCCCGCATATCATTTATGTGGGTTTAGGCCAGGTTTAAATAAGAGCAAAAAAAAATTTTTGAAAGCATAGTTAGACCCGATCTTAATCTAGCCCAAGTCTAAAGATGAACATATCTAATATATAGTAATGATAAGGGTAGATGAAAGCTTTAATAATTTTTTGAAAACTCATATCCAAATACCAAAGTAAACCTTTTAGATGATGAAATGGTTCCAATGTTTCTAGGTGCAACATTTGACAACGGAGTCTTCTAGTTGATTTTGTAATTTTTGCAAGTGCAACATAGTTAAAGGATAATAATTCAAGCGAATAAAGCCAACACAATTACTAGTATCACTTTCTTAAGAAATCATTGCTCATTTCCTATTCAATATTATAAAACGAAAATTGAGGCCTCATATGTAATGTATTTGATTTGAAAATTATCCACATATAATTTATTTGGATGTAATATTAGAAAATGGTACCTACCTCTTGTACCGTAGAAACACATTGCATAAGCATCTACAAGGATACACTTTATTTTTGGTCACTGGTCTGGCTTTTACCCACGTGCGGGATAACAATAACTATTTCATAATCTAAAAATTCCTGAAAGATCAAGACAAAAACAAGTGTGAGTGGGAACAAGCAGCCTTGTGGCGTATACATTTTCTCGTTACCAAATACTGAGATCTCCCATCTATTTATAGATTTCCTAAATGCTAAAGACTTATCTCAAGTATAACTCAGACTCCTGAGATAGGATTTGGTAATATTAATTAGATTGAATTACTTAATTCTATTTGGATTTAAACTTTATCCAAATTAGAGTCATGGGCGTACCCAAACTCTATCATCTCCCACTTGCACATGGAGGAACGAATTCTAGTCTTATTCTTCAGTTATACCGGTAGATAGATTATGTGACCAGCATATCTCGAGAGCACTAGTGCTATACAACTGTTAGGGATATATAGCATCTCGAAAAATGAGATCCTCCTTTTCACGTATGCCTAAACCTATATGGCCTTCTCACAGTCATTGTTTTAACTCATGATCTCATAAAAGAATTTTCGTATCCACTATTATGTTTCTACTCATAGAAACTATAATAGGCATGCTGGTGAACTACGAAACAATTAAATGTGATCAAAAAACTATCTTCTCCTCTTACTGTATGCCATCCATCATGATTCAACTCACTTTTCTAGCTAGATCCTCTAGGCCTAAATTTTTTCCAGACCACTTGGAGACTAACTAATCTAGCCACATTAAACCATACTTCAGAGATAAGTTAAGAGTTCTAAGGGTTAAAATATAAATAGGGTCTCACAATAGGAAAAGTTGAGATCAATAATATTATTAAATTTCCATCTCTTTGGTCACTTGATTACACACGGTATAAAACATGTGTTATGGTGTTCTTTCCTTCCCTTAAAGGAGCACATGTCTTACATTTAAAAATGTATATATATGTAACACCATACAGAAGCGTAAGGTTGCAATGCACCGAAGCATTCAACTTTAGTCCACTTATTTAAGGATTACTTCTGACTTTTTAGACAAAACATGGTAGTTACATTTAACTTGCCATCAGATTCCATATAATCCTTATTTGGATCTCAATCCAAAGCATACAACTTTATGTATGTCTTTATCTCGCACCTTAACAAAACTTATCTTGTAATTTCTACAAGACGACATTTTTATTTTGAACAGGCTCTCGAGCATTCTCATATGTTCAAAAATTGTCTCATCTTAATTTTTGCCAACTCATTGACAAAATTAAGGTAAACACCCTTATGAGTGGGCTACTTTTCTATCCGACATGCTCAATCTTAGGGCTGTGCAAAACCGAACCGGAACCGAAAACCGAACCGAACCGAATGGATTTTGGTCCATTTGGTTCGGTTTTTTCGGTTTTCGGTTTGTTCGGTTCTAAACCGAAATTAAATTTCGGTTATTTCGGTTCGGTTCTTAAAATTGTAAAACCGAAAGAACCGAACCAACCGAAGTTTTTAAAATTCACCATTTTGCTTTTATATATATATATATATATATATATATATATATATATATATATATATATAACCTAAATCTAAATATACACTATAATTATATTTATTTACATATATGTTTTTTTAATTGAAGTATATTAAATATATTATTAATAAGAACTTATATTGTATTTATTTTTAATATATTTTTTTAGTGTAATTTTGTTAATTTATTAGGAAAATAATATGAAAAATTTATGTATAATTTTTTTAGTTATTTTAAATGGTTTTATTTTATTGAATATAAGTTAATTTAATTTATGGATCCATATAAGTTAAAAATTTAAAAAAAAAATCTATATTTGTGAAAAACCGATTGGACCGAACCGAACCGACCAAAATTATTTCGGTTTATTCGGTTTCGGTTCTAAAAATTTCGGTCCGCGGTTCGGTTCTAAAAATTCCTCAACTTCGGTTTTCGGTTTGTTCGGTTCGGTCCAAAATCGAACCGAACCGACCATTTGCACACCCCTACTCAATCTCATGCAAATAACAGTAAATATTTACACATAAATATTCAGACTCATGTATTGCCAACAATGAACTTTGGTTATTATTCATAAATAATAGCTTTAAGGGATTATATTAAAATATAACAGTACCAATTAAATTCTATGCAAACCTCGAGATCTAATGTGTTTCTCAAAACCCATCTCTGGTTACAAGTTTACTCAATGGATCTGCTTGCATAGAAACATACTGTAAGTTCACTTATCCTCGTGCAATAATATCTCTCATATATTAATACTTAATTTCGATATATTTAGCCCTACTATAAGCTATCGATGACTAATTGTCACTATAGACTGTCACTCATTCCTCTGAGGCGATTACTCTTAAATGGCTCACAAACCATTTTAGCCAAACTGTCTTTTGTACTGCAGCTGAGGAAGTGACTAATTTAGCTTCCATTGTTGATAAGACTATATAGATTTATTTCTTGCTACTCTATGAGATGGCACTCTTGCCAAGCAAGAATATGAAACCTAAAGTGGATTTCCTTTTATCCACATCTCCTACCTAATCAACGTTTTTATATTATCTCAATGCAGATCTTTTTCTTAATAATAGAGAGAATAATCTGTTGTACCTTTAAGGTATCTAAGTATCCTTTTAATTGCTTCCAATGTGCTTTGCCTGGGTTAAATTGATATCTATTTACCATGCCTACTGCGTAGCATATATCACGTCTTGTACATAACATCGCGTACATAAGACTACCCACGGCACTGGCATATAGAACATTTCTCATACGTTCATTTTTTCTGACATCTTAGGACACACATCTTTGCTAAGAACTGATTCTTGGCAATGGAGTTATCTATGGGTTTGTAGTTTTGCATATTAGATCGTTCAAGGTCTTTGTTGATATATTTCTCATAGGAAAAAGACAATAACCTTCTCAAACAATCTCATGAAATCTTAACTTCAAGAATATAATATGCTTGACCTATATCCTTTATCTTAAAGTTGGACAATAACCAATCTTTGATTTCATTTACGTACCATTTGTCATTTTCAACTTTAAGTATGTTGTCTACATACAATGCCAAAATGACAAATTTACTTTCAAAGCTTTTACTATAAACACAATGATCTTCATCAGTCATGTTGAACCCATTCGACATGATTGTATGATGAAGTCTCAAGTACCATTGTGTTGAAAACTGTTTAAGGCCATAAATTGAGCTCATCAATCAGCAAATCTTATGTTCGCTGGCTTTTTCGATAAAACCTACAAGTTGTTCCACGTAGATTTCTTCATTCAGTTCTCTATTGAGAAAAGCAGTCTTCACATCCATTTCATGCAGCTATAGGTCTAAACTTGCCACTATGTCAAGAATTAACCTTATGGACGTAAATCTTATAACAGATGAAAAAGTTTCCTCATATTCAATCTCTTCCTGTTGTGTAAACCCCTTAGCGACTAGCTGAGTCTTGTATCATTTGATACTATTGTTAGCCTTTCGCTTCACTTTGAGATTCCATTTATTCCCAATTTGTGTTCTTTCAGTGGATCAACCAGTTCTCAAACATGGTTTGATCTTATGGATGCCATTTTTTCTTCTATTGCTTTAATACAATTTCCTTAGATGGGCATGAAAAAACCTTTTGAATATTTTTATGCTCTTTCTTGTCTTATGGGGTAACCAAAAAAAAGGTTTCGTTCAAGCCTTCGATTTTAAATCGTCGGTATAGAACACTTATCCTTTTAGATTTTTACAGTTCTGAATCTTGATAAACATGTCTCATATATTCATTGTGATTCACAATGCTCCCACTTAGACCATATTCCATACTCCCATTGAAGTTAGGAATACCATATTCTTTCCTCCCACTTGAGTGAAGAATACTCCGATTCAAATCAGGTCTTGAACATCCGGATCGTTTAGAGGATAAGGGTCTTAACCTTCTTCTTCTAAATCCCTCCCACTCGGATGGAGTGATCCTGATGGTTCCTCTTCCTGAAATTAATAGAAAGTGAAATCTTAATTCACTTGGCCCAACTTTGGAAATACATTCTCTAAGAATATGATGACTCGTGATCTAGATTCTGTCACAGTGCCATTTTCTTGCTCACCCACGAAAATGTATCCTTTTGATACTTCAGAATATCTCACATAGATACTTTTTTTACCTCTTGGTCTTAATTTACCAAATTGAGGTATCATGGACGTAAGCATTATAACCTAAAGGTCGTAAATGGCTTCGGTCAGCTTGTCGACCAGTCCATAACTCATAAGGTATAGAAGTGACAAATTTTAAGGGCATCTACTTTAGAACATATGTGACAGTCAATAAAGTATCTCCCCAATAGGAGATAGGAAAATTTGCCTCTGTCATCATAGATCTAACCATATTTAGGAGAGTCTTATTTCTCCTTTCCACAACACTTTTTTGTTGTGAATTTCTAGGAATGAACAACTGATGTTCAATCCCTTTTTCATTACATAAAGCTTTAAATTTATCTATAAGATATCACTGACCTCTGTCAGTTCTTAAAGCTTTGATCCTTTTGTCTAATTGATTCTCAACTAAACTCATATAAGTCTTGAAGCAACTCAATGCTTCTAACTTGTGAGAAATCAAATAGACATGACTATATCTAGTATAGTCATCTATAAATGTGATGAAGTAGCAGGCCCCTTGCTTTACCCTCATATTCATTTGACCACATACGTTATAATGAACTAACTACAATGGAAATTTGGCTCTAGCACCTTTTTCGAATGATTTTCTAACTATTTTTCCTTTTAGGAAATACTCGCACGTAGGCAATTCAACCTTATTTGAATCACTTATTAAACCTACTATGGTTAACCAACTCATTCGGTCTTTGCCCGATATGGTTTAATCTAACATGCCATTATTTCACATTACTCTCATAACTATGTGAAAAAGAAGGAATTAAATTAAGAAAACTAGTTTTCTTCAAATAGTCATGGTACATATCCATAACAATTAAATCGTTCAGTACATAACCAGAACCATAATAAATATCATTCAAGCACAAGCGTACACTGTCATCCTCAAAATGTAAATTGAAAAAAAAAATCAATAAAGTAAGAACAAAACCTAAATTCATAACAAAGACATCTCTATCCCTTGTTACATGGTCCATTGGTTCTGAATTTATCACCCACAAAGGATGAAATTCAGAATTGAAAACATAAATTTCACTCACTCTTGAGTTAGAATAGTGTATCTGTTTGGGCAAAATGCAGTCTCTTGCATGATGTCCTTTCTGTTGACAATTAAAACATTTCACTCTTGAAACGTTTACCACCTTTTTGCCTTTGGTCCTATAGTGATTCCGTTT
Source organism: Excoecaria cochinchinensis (assembly GCA_947683425.1). Taxonomy (NCBI): domain Eukaryota; kingdom Viridiplantae; phylum Streptophyta; class Magnoliopsida; order Malpighiales; family Euphorbiaceae; genus Excoecaria; species Excoecaria cochinchinensis. Next base: position 2,838,290 of record CANTUQ010000037.1, read on the forward strand.
TTCTTTTTGCTTTTCAAGCTCTCAAGCCTTTTCCTTATCCCTACTTTTGAAGTTTCTTTTGTTGTTCTAGTTAGAATTCATTCTATTAGAATGGGACTGCGCCATATGCACTATAGTTTTGACCTTAATCGCTACCAAACGATCCCCTTTCAAGCTCTAAAAATGACAAACGACATCCTCAAATGTCTTTATGCTTATCCATATAAGTTAATTGCATCTTCATATGCTCTTAACTCTTGGATAAGGAATGGATAACAACTTGGACCTATTGCTCGACAGTCAACTTATGACCATACTCGCTAAGCTCATTTTTTCCTTTTATATCTTTCAGATGTTTTCGCATCGAATAATCAGACTTCTTTTGATATGTATCAAATTTAGTCAGAGTAACACCTTTAAACTTTTTCCTCAAAGTGATTCACAAATCCATTGCATTTTGATACTTACAGAATGGCTTAGTGATAACATCATCCATTGCACCTAGCAAAATGATGCGATCGGTGGAATTCTGCTTTTTCCATGCCACATAGGCATCTCAGTCCTGCTTATGCTGGGCTATGGTGCCATCCTTAGGTTTAGTCATAACCAAACTTAAGGGTTCTAGAGCCTCTTGCTCTTCAAGCACATTCTGGATCTTCATATTCCAGATTTTATAATTATCACCATTTAACTTCATATCTTTATTAAGTTCGGCAACAATTGACTTGGAAGCAGTATCCATTAGGATCCTCTGATCTCAAATGGAACAATATTGCACATATTTAAGGGAGATAAGGCAATACATGCAATTTACTATGCATCTAAAATAATAACCTAATAAAATTTTCAATTAGGTTTAAATTCGAAAAGCCTACTTATAGTTTCCAATTACTCTTTAAGTCCTAATGTCCAACCTTACAGGTTAAAATTTCATGCAAAGTAAATTTGAATTATTGGATTATTAAGTTCTCTAACTTTTAAAGGGATTTTTATTAAGTCTATATTTAATAAACATGCAATCATTTTACTCATAAAATATTGCAAGGTAATTAACAATTAAAATAAACACATTTATTATAAAATTAAATGCCAAGAATAATAAATAAATGTATTTATTTAACCAATAAATAAAATTCAGTAATCCAAAAATAAGACACTCATGTCAAATAACAATAGGAAATATAAATCTTATTTAACAAAAATAAACGCCAACTCAAATTGATATCTATGTCAACTAATCTAGAAGTCCAGATTTCATAAAATCTTTTTTTATATTGGGATTATTTCTTTGATCAACTTCATCAATTCATCAGGCAACTAATAAGTCCGTTGATAAAACTATGGATGATGCACATTACGTCCATTCTTCAGTGTCATCACATATTTAGTGTTGCTTCTCAACACTTCTCTTTTGGCAACTCTAAGCAAAAAGTGAACAATAGATTTTCTATAAAATTTATTTCCTATGAACTAGATAGTTTCCAATAACTCTTTTAGTTCTAGATGATATTCAAAGGAGTCAGTCAACACATTAACCAAAACTCTATCATCCATTTCCATAATCAGACCACCAATCCAAAATGCACTCTTGCATTTGTTCTCACACATGTACATTATGATGCACTATTGTGTCAATATCATCAGCTCAAATCTTCCTTTGCATTCTCATGTTGCTTGTTGATTGCACTCTTACATTTTTCAAAGCAACCTATGCGTATTTTAAGGAAGATATAGTGTTCTTATTTAATATTTTTGTAACATATTACAAAACAATTTATACACTCATGTATAAATACATATAATTGAAATATATTTCAATCAATAAGCAAGGACAGAACCTCAAAAAATTTTCCAAATATTTTTAAAAATGTCGAAAGGCAGAAAACACATTTTCTACACCTTTCTCTATAATATTTTTGAAATTTTAAGAATAAAAAATAATTTTTTAGTCATTAAAAAAATTTAAAAAAATGACTAAAAAGTCAGAAATAATTTGAAAAATCAATTTACAAAAAATTGGAGTTGATTTGGTGGCCGGAAGACACTGCACGCGCCCACATGCGCTGACTGGGGGAGAGTAAACGTGCCTCATGCGCAACTCCCTCTTTTCTACCGCGTGGCAACATCACATAGTGCCACATGTCAAAACATCACTATGTCATGCCACGTGTCGGAACCCTATTGGTCCACCTAGCGCACATGTGGCGTCAGGGGGTAACACGTCACCATCACTTGGCATGACACCTATCAGACACGTGGCGTGGTCCCATTCGGCTGCGTGTCAGTGATATCACCTCATCACTAATACATGGCACGACCTCATTTGTCCACGTGTCACCCCTGGTTGGGCCACGTGTCACCGAGGTTGACACGTTGTCGCCATGTAATGTGTCATGGCCACTGCCATCCACGTGGCACTCTGCCATTAGGCCACGTGTCAACAATGATGCATCACTGTTGACGTGTGGTTGTGCGTGTATGGGCCACCACCCATGCGCACGCGCCACCTTCCTGTCGGATTCACTCTTGCGGATTTTGGCCGGTGGGGGATTTTTAGGGTCTATGATTCCAATGGTGAGATCAAAAATTAAAAATTATGATTTTTAGTTTTGCGTTTTGAACACTCATGATCCTCCCCTCTAATCGCAGTGTACACATAGACAATTTTTTGAGCTGCAATATATACACATATATATTATTCACACAAAGAATAATTTTTTGTTGTGTTTCATGCATTCTAGATCTAATAATTTTACAAGTAAAATTTTAGATCTATTTAACCACATGCCAGGATGCAAAAACAACCAGGCTCTGATACCAATGATGGAAAAATTATCCACATATAATTTATATGGAGGTAACATTAGAAAATGGTACCTACTTCTTATAGCGCATAAACACGTTGCATACGCGTCTACAAGGATCCACTTTATTTTTTTTATCACTGGTCTGGTTTTTACCCACGTGCGGGATAACAACAACTATTCCATAATTTAAAAGCCCCTGAAAGATCAAGACAAAAACAAGTGTGAGTGGGAACGAGTAACCTTGCGACATATACATTTTCTCGTTACCAATTACTGAGATCTCTCATATATTTATAGAGATGTTAACGGCTAGAGACTTATCTCAAGTATAACTCATATTCTTTCTGAGATAGGATTTGGTAATATTAATCAGATTGAATTACTTAATTCTATTTGGATTGGAATTTTATTCAAATTAGAGTTATGAGCGTACCCAAACTCTATTAGTATTAAACCCCATAGAAAAAAGAAAAAAGAAAAAAAGGTACTAAAATGTCCTTGACGCTATCTTTAGGGCACTAAAATGCTCTCTACAGTTTATTTTGGAAACAAAAATGCCACTGATATTAATAAAAATGTACTGAAATGTGCATAATGTGACTAAAATGATACTAAAATGCCACTGAAGCTAATCGCCGCCAACTCTAAATTAACGGCGCTGACATGGCGGCGTGGTGTTGATATAGCAAAATATGTCACATCATTGCTACATGTATTTTTTTAAAAATATAAAATAAAGTCAAGGGTATTTTAACACTCTAAAAAAATTAGAGGCATTTTAGTCTCTAAGGATAATGTTAGGAGTATTTTAGTACTTTGAGGAAAACATTAAGGGTATTATAGCATCTTAAGAAAAATGTTAAAGGCATTCTTATACTCTTAAAGGGCATTTTTTTTCTAAATTATCAAATAATGCAGTCATTATTCTTTCTTTTTAGTATTGGAATCAATAAATAAATTTTTAATAAGTAAAATTGGAAAAGAATTTAAGAAGTATAATGAATTTTTTCTACGAATTGACTCAGTTGTTAATCAGTTTGCTACACCCTATAACCACACTTTCAAATTTTATTATTGCATCCATTACGAAAAATCAATTAATAAGTATTCTTGAAACTACATAATTTATTTGTAATTTTCTTTCTTATTCCTACATTTTCTAGGGACATATGTGAAAAATATGAGATATTAATTAATGTTTGTTGGTAAAACAAATACTAAATAAGTGTATATTAAAAAATTAATCAATTATTTTTAATAGTCAAGTGTACTAAAAAAAAAAAGAGAAAGTGCCTATTAAATTGAAACAAAAGAGATAATATTAATTTATGATGTGATAAGATAATATGTTAAATTTATTAGATATTTAATTTAAATTTACTGCTATATTACTTATTTAAAATATTTTAATTAATAAATATTTATATTTGTAAGCAAATATAAATAAAATATAAATAAAATTAAATGAATTAAGTATTTAAAACCCTAAATATCTTGATTTGATTTAGATATTGGCTAAAATACTAAATTGTATATTCTTATGCAAAATATATTATAAACAAATTAAGAAAATATTTCTTATATAAAAATTTCATTTAATTTTTTTCAAATATAATGCATTTAAAACAAAAAAAAGCTCTTAACATTTTTTTTATAGTACTAAAATACCTCTAACTTTTTTTTAGAATACTAAAATGTACCTAATTTTATTTTGTTAAAAAAAATACATGTGACTAACGTCGTGCTGATGTGACATATTTTATTGCATTTATATACTGTGTCAATACTGTTAAAATTTGAATTATGTATATTTTAATATCTTTTTATTAATATTAAGGACATTTTTATTTCAAAATTAACAGTAAAAACATTTTAGCAATCTAAAAATAAAATTGGAGATATTTTACTGTAAAAAAATTATCCTTCTCTGCACCGAAATTATTTTTTTCGCGAGTACGAGTGAGCATAGATCGGCTAACTGTTCCATTAATAATTTTATTAATCAACTCATTAATTTCGGTTAACTGTTATATTGATTTCGATTTTTAATAAATTTTTTCAGATCGGTTTACTGGTCAACTATTAAAGAATTTAAACATGTAAATTTAATAAATTATATAATTTGTAATGTTATTTTTAATAGTTAAAAATGTTTAAAAAATGAAAAATACAAATCAAATATAATATATATTAAAAGAATCAAAAGAAAAACAAAATTTTCATAAAAATTGAATATATTCAGTATGAAATTAACAATAGAGTGTTAATTATATACATGCAATGAACAAATAATTATATTAAAAAGATAATTTCAATATTTCCTTATTAAAAATATTATATTAAAATAATATTTAAAAAATCATATATCATAATGTTAATAAATTACAAAAATATTAAAAATTTAAGTGTAAAAATTAAAATATAATATTTAAAATGTATATAAATCGATTAACTGTTAGTCAATTATTAACTATCGGTTTTTAAAAATAAAAATTATAATTTATTTGATTAATCTAAAATTAGTTGGATTTTAGATGGATTTGTTTTGCTTTTTTTTTTTTTCTCACCCTTACCCGCTGGCGTTGGTTGGTCATGAGAGAGAAGGGAATTCCTGTGGGTCCCACTAGGAATTCAAATCTAATGACCCACATCTCGCCTTCGCCCCCAATTCAGTTGGCCCGCTGTGACGGTGGCTTCCTTTATTTCTTATTTTATCCTGTGGGTACGAAGACGTAAATAGCAATTGTCACCATTATCGTGGTTATACTTATTTATTTATTACTAAGAACAAAATTTTCTTCATCAAAGAAAAGGAAAAATGTATTATCAAATTCTTGATTTTTTTTTATTTCTAAACTCTTATAATTTTTATATTGCAACATTACATCTTTGAATTTTTATTTTTTTTTTATATATTAAGCTCTCAATAAATAAAAAATATAAAATTAAATTATACATTCAGTTTAACACGCCTTTAGTATTTATATTTGAATTTCAATTTACTATGCTGTTACATATTTCTTATCATTTTTAAGTTAATCAATATTTTCAATTGACATTTCAATTTTAAATTACATTTGTCGTTCATTAAAATTTTAATAAGTAAAAAAAATTTACAGGTTCAATATTACAAAATAAAAATATAAAAAATTAACTTCAAAAATTCATCTAAAAAAATAAGAAAAATTTCTCATCATGTTTTAAGTTTCTCTCATCATGTCTGGTATTTCATATGTATAAAAGTGAGGGTGATTACAAAAGTATTCTTTTATTCATTTCGTTTAAGATATGATTGCGTTTAATTCATTAAAGTATATAACAAAAATTTCTTATAATGTTTTATATATTTACTTTTTTCATATGCATTAATATTGACAATTTTTTCTTTTACCTTTTATTATAGTGTTTGCAATTAATAAAAAAGAAATATTAATAGTTTGGTACACAAAATCTCAAGTATTTTTTTACTTACGTTTTATGTTACACTTGTTCCCATATTTTACAATTTAATTTAATCACTACCAAAAATATGATCAATGACAGCAATAAAAAATTATTGCAAAAAAATGTAGTAAAAATGCTGAAATTGTTCTATAGAAATAGTTTCACAAGCGTTACATAAACTCTTACTGCCTTACATTATTGCAATAATTTTAATATCTTGATGCGACAATTTAAAAATATTACAAATATATTGTTTTAGAGATAAAAAATAATAATTTCACACACGACTAAAAATATGTTGCTGTAAATGTATTATGTTGATTTATCACTTGCGAAACACTTGCATCCTTAACTAATGTGTATACATATATATTTGATATATATAACTTCTAAAACTTTCATTAGCATGGAAATATTCATCATTTTATTTTGAAAAATTTTATAGAATTGTTGGCTTTTCTTTAATTTTTTTTTTTAAGGAATTCTTTAAAGATATTTACCTATTTATATTTAATTATTCATGTCAAAAGATCTGCCAATAAGATCTCTCATTTGCATGTTATGTCTTGTGCCTTGAATTTTTTTAGTAGGTTTAATCGTAAATATTTCTAATTAATGAGTTTGGTTTGTGTTTAAAAGGAAATTCATCTAAGTGACATGTTGACCCCTATATATAGATTAGATTTAGCTTTTAATTAAAGCTTTTATTACTAAAATATTAATTAAAAGTTTACTTATAATAAATCATTCAAATTGTAGTAATTGTCTTATTTTGAAGGTGGCATTTTACCTAAATTTTATTTAGAATATGCATTATAAATTTAAAGAAAAAAAAAGATTATAATACCCTTTACATTTGAAAAATAACCAATGCAACAATATGTAGCAAATATGCGGATTTCACAATTTCATCTACAGCTTTTTGTTTAATTTAACTCCTCATTTAGATTTTTAATTAATATTAAGATCAAAATTTGATATGCACATACCATTGAAAATTTAGGCATGGCAAATTAATGGATTGGATCGGATAAAAAAAAAATTGAATTATAAAAAAATCATTATATACAGATTATAAATGGATAAAATGGGCCACCCATGATTCTGAATGATGAGGCAACCTAATTGGCTGAAAATTTGACTCGTTTGGTAACTTAATGAAAATTTGCTATGCAATGAGCAGCCTGGTCTAAAAGCAAATGCAAATTTGCTCATCTTTCAAATTACCTTCAATCTATTTTCATGTCTAATATTTGATATGAAGTGTGTTCAAACTAAAACTCGAATAATGCAGAAACTATATACTGAAATACATAACAAAAATAACAATATATCAGCACCAATTATAAGAGTTGTTTGAGTAGTTGCTATCCGGTAATAGAAGTTGGTTTCAGATTTAATGCGTGGCAGTACTAGTACCTTGAAAACTAAGGGTCCTACACAAATTAAGAAGACTTCAATGTATATCAGCCAAAGAGAAAACAAATAATAAGAAAGAACAATCACTTAAAGGGTAGTTTCCTAATTTCCTAATCACTTGAGGGAAAGCAAATTGATATTTTTTTAGAAAAGGATTATATAAACAATTCAATTGACCCGGTAATTAAACTTCTAAGAAATATCTGTCGGTTACCTATTATAACATACAAGTACATTTGCTTTTCTTAAAACACTAATCATCTAAGTTCTGTTGCAATGCTTCTTCATAAATTATGTAGGAGGTGTTTGACATTACTTTTGAAAGGACAAAAAACTGTTTATTTGATAAAAAGTTGCTTATGAAATAAAAATAAATATTTGGTAAATTCTGATTTTAAAAAAATCAATTTTGTAAAAAGTGAAAAAAAACATTTTATTAGAAAAAGTTAGAAATTTAAGTTTTTCAGAAAAATTGATTTTCACTTTTTAAGGGCGGCAGATTCAATATTTTTTTTAGAAAAAAATATTCCTTATTTTATTTCATAATTACAATTATATCTAATATAAAAAAACTTTTTTACTCTCTTTTCTTATCCTACCACCTAAAATCATCTAACGTTAAAAATAATTATATCTTTTTTCTTTTTTTTTTATCTAAAATAATATTTATGATGAATTATGAAAAATATATATATATTTTTTTAATTTTTTAAGTTATATTTATTTTTATTTAATTATATATGAAAATATATGATTTTAATAGTTTAGTGAAATACAAAAATTCAAATAAGTGAGAATTATTGTTGTTTTTTAGTGAGATTTTGAATATAATATAATAAAATTTAAATATATTATTTTTTGTCTTTTTATTCTAAAAAGTTATTTTTAATCATATTATTTACCAAACAGTTGATAACTATTTTTTATTTTATGAGTTATTTTGAATTTTATTTACCAAACAGTTACGTACTTTTTGAGATACATTTTTTTGGAATACAGCTTTTTTCAATTGAAAAAACTGTTTTCATAAGTTTTGTCAAACTGGTTCGTAATCTATTCATCTCTTGTTAGTGAAATAGCACATATAGAGTATTAGCAATGAATTAAATGACTTCAAGTTACAAAAAATCAAGTAAAACGTGTCGAATACTGTCAATTATGAACAACCATAAAAAAAAACTAATAATATATGATAGGGAATATACCAAATCAATACGCAATGATAAACCATAACATCATACACAAAACCCGTATCTTAGATGCATATAGGACAAGGCCTAAGAAGTTTACGTCAATGCCTGGACCCACACATCAAGGTCATTTTGGTCTTGGCTACCTCTCGAGTTACAACCAACAACCATGATCCATCCCTATGACTAAAGCCACCAATTCTCTGGGAAGTCATGCTACCATCACTCAACTACAGTGATGTCAGAAATAGTAAAGCAAATATTAAAGCTTGTATAAAGGTTCATGACCTTTAAAAGTAACACTTTGGACATCTTTAAGAGGTTCTCTCTCTAAAATATTTTTTTCCTCTTCACGCATTCCTTAATTCTAACTTAAGTTTTGAAGTGTTTATCTCAAAAAGACCTAATATCACTTTTTTTTATTGTTAATTTTAAGAATCACTCATAGGAAGACTCATCTAAACTCTCTGGTTAGATTAGATTTCAACTTGATTTGACCCATTCTCGCAATGATATCTTGATAATCATCATTTGGTGCTTTCATTGAGAGCCAGCTATAGGAGATTCACCTAGGCATTCTTGTCATTCTCACTCTTGCAAAGGTAGAGAGAAAACCAAATTAATAGGATACTTGCTTTCGACAACAGAACATATCCACCTCCCATAGGAAATTATGTGATAATGAAAGCGGAGTTCAAAATGAGGAGCAAGAAAATAGCCAAAGAAAGCGTCTCCATTAAAAATAGGAAAGGTAAGTAGAAAACTTCCTACTTTGACTCCCAATCACATTCTTTCTCTTTTTTTGAAGATGGGTTTGTTACTCTTAAATCCAAACAGGAAAAAAGAGATGAAGTTCAAAGAAATGAGATCTAAATGCCACTAGATGAGAATTCCTTTAATGAATTTTTCCTTAAAGATGTGAAAAAAGTTCAAACAGGGCAATCCAAAAAGTCTGATCACAAAGGTAATACTGACTCTCCATTCTCTTAATTTGGAAAACTGAGAAGTCTGTTTCTACCAATGTTTCCACGAGATAAAGGTGAAAAAGTACAAGGGATGATCGAATCTGAGAAAATATCTCTTGGAATATTGCACCTTGATATAAATGTAAAACTTTTTTGATGCATTGATCTATTGTGCTTTCCCGTCCATTGTAATGGACAATGATTTTGGTTGGTTTCGTGAACCACCTTTAAAATCAATCATCTCATTCAAAAAATTAGCCGAGCTATTCGAGATGAGATTCATTATATAGATGTGTCTTAGAAGGATCAATACTGATCTCTAAAAGGTCATGCAAGGCCCTCATGAAAGCCTTTAAGACTTTATTACGAGATTTACAAGGTTGCTTCTGATATAGAAAGCCTCAATTTTGAAGTGGCGGCGGTCACTATGATTAATAATGTTAGGAACACATGGTTATGTAACTCCTTCATGATGCAAGCACCCGCTGATTTAGCCGATATGATGGAGCAACGAAATTTATCACCTTCGATGGTGCCAGTAGTGTAGACAAACATTATAACCCTTATCTTCACATGGAAAAAAAACCTTTCATTTAGTCTATTGAGCAAATTTTCCAATTGCCCAAAGTTTCATCTAAAAGGATAGATGATGAGAAAAGACAGTCAAATAATTTTTCAGCCACCTCTTAAAAGATTTAACACACTCCTTAAATGCAACACTGGGGATTCTGATGTGGATTAAAGAAAACCAAGGAAAGGTCAATTTGGCAAAATAAATGGATCGATCGGATAATGCCTGAAATAAAAGGTAAGAGAAAATTTTATAAGTTTTAAAAGGACGTAGGCCATATATCACTAGTGAATGTCAAGACTTGAAGGATGAAATTGAATGGCCAATTCAAAAAGGTTCATTAAAGTGATTTTTGTAGCAAAAGAAGAATAGGCCCGTTATGTCCTCTAATTGAAAAAACAACTTTAATTTAGAACAACTTTGATTAAAAAGACGGTGTAAGCAATGCATTCATCCATATTGCTAGATATGCGAATCTATTCATAAAGTTTGGAGATGAAGCAATCACACGTGGCTGTAAGTGATTTTCATTCATGGTAGTTTATATGCCGTTGGTTGGCCTATGCTATTTGAGATAAGTGCAGTTATTTGAATTAGGTATATGGTGATGAAAATTTCCACGAAGCAAGGAAAAATGATCATTAGTGGAAACCAAAATGCCTCTACCATAAATAGAGAAGGAAAACAATCCTTCTTTATAGAGCTGATTGGGGAAAATAAAAAAGATAGAGCAACCCTGAAAGAGTAACTTATATAGCACAAAAACTTCTCCGAGGTAAAATGTAATATTCAAGTTCAAAATGGAATAAGGCATCAAAGAAAAAGCCATTGAGGTACACTTATCAATCAAACATCATTTTCCTAGGGCCCATAAGACATCTATAGAATTAACCTTAAGGTCATCACAAGTTGGATGTAGATCCTAACTTTAAGTTGATCAAATAAAAGCTCAGACGTTATGCACTCGATCGACATAAGTTCATTTTTGAAGAAGTCAATATGCTCTAACATTATAAGCTATCAACGAATATTTTTACCTTAAACAGCTGGCTAATGTAGTGCTAGCAAAAGAAAAAATCACAAGCTATAGATGTGTATGGACTTTATATATCTAAAAGAGCTTGTCTTATAGAAAACTAATTACCTCCTAACATCGATCAACTTATTTATTCTATAACTGACCATGCATATATCTCTCACACGACACAATCATGTGAGTAAAAGGCCGTCTGGGAACATAATTCCTTATTTCGTGTTTACACCAAAAAACACGAAATAATTCATTTTGAATAGGTTTTTCATCAACTTTAAACACATATAATCATGTATAAACAAATCCTAATAATCTGAACATGTTTTAAACAAATTAAATCAAACAAGAATAATAAAAGATGATTAGATTACATATATCATACTAAATACAAAATGTATTGATTAAATGCCAGTTATATCAATATTAAAATTATAATAAAGCTAAGTAGTCAATAAACTTCATAGTTATAGATTTAGTCACAGGAACTGCATATTAAACAAGTATGAATAATTACAATATGTTTTACATAAATGCAAAAACAAACAATTAAAAACCTTAATTTTATATGCATCATTAAAAACAACAACAAAAAAAAAAACACCAAAAGAATTTGATTCACCACAATCAAGAATGAAAGGATGAATCAAAATAGAAGAATATAACACATAAAGGAGAAAAGATTCAATCATTATTGGTTCCTTTAGGCTTTCACTCTCATGATAAGAACTACCGTCATTAGGTATTATCCGAACTAAGGAGTTCCAACCTAGGATTTCTACACAAACATATTTGAATTTCTTATTTTACCTAACCCAATAATACAAAAATTGATTAATAATTTTAAAAATAAAAAAAATTATAATCATATAATGTTTGACATAAATTAGTTCAAATAAAGGTTATTAGTTCAAATAATTTTTGAGTCCAATTGCATGTGGTGTTGTGACTAAGGGCACATTTCAGTTGTGAAAAAATGGACACACACGAATGACCCAATAAAGAGATGACCTTTTTTCCACCGCTTATAGCCTCCACTGACAACCCTTATCAATAAGTGCACAGGCGACCATCCATTACGATGGCTTTGACTTCATGCCTTTGCAGGAAACATTATTTTTTATTTAAAATTTCTTAATGCACGACTTTACTTCGTGCAACACCCCCATATACCCTAGGAGGAGAATAGGAGTACTAACAAATATCAATAAATAAACGAATAACTGATTTATCAAAAATTCATATCTATTGAATTATCTGCTTATTAATTCATACGTTACTCTCATAGTATTATACAACATCCTAGTTCAGTTACTATTGCCATTCCTTAGTGTTATCAAGACTTACACATTCTTTAACTTTTGACATTTGGGTACTTATTTGCTCAATGTGATTTGGTTCTTACTTGGAATAACTCTTCCAATCTTCCTACGTATCCCAAAAATTGAGAATCAGAATCATGTAATTCTGCTATTTAATTCTTTTTTCATGCTAATGCATAGTGCTTTTTATTATGCCAATTACTTTTTATCATACATACTTTACACTTATCATGTGGATCTATACTAAACTCTTAATATTTTAAATTAATTTAAGTTGGATACAAAAGTTCTTAAATTTTCTATTAGTATGTCATAAATCATTTCATGCCATAGAACTCACTATAAATAAATAATTAAAACCTATATGTGCACATCATGCATATTCATATAAAACAACTAAAATAAATAATACTTTCACAGTTAATATGTCACATATTATTTAACCATTGAGTTCGATATAATTCATAGATAACTCAATATGAATGTACAAAACATTTCAATATCCCTATGCACTCCATGAATTATTTAATGTCATACATGATGGTATAATTACCTTATTAAATCATATGCACATCTTTTACTCTTATTTGCAACCATTCAATTATTATGCGTGCATAAAATCATTTCCATCATGCAATTGATTTTGTAAAATCATTTACCATTATCGTTTATTTAACTAAATCTTTTTATTGCCCATAGTAATCCAAAGGAACACACCGTAGTGGATACGCAGCCTTTTTGGCTTATCGGATTGAAGTGGCCAATACCGGGCACTGCACTTCAATCCTATTATGTAGGTTCTTACTGACCTACAGTACATATCACCATTAACCCCATCACATCACCCAACACACCAATAGAATATCCATCCGACACTCCGAATAAATGTTCAAAATCCATCCGAAACTCTGTAACACCTCGATACCCTCGTTGGAAGGATACCGAAGTGCTACCGTGACACTCACGGCACATACATACATACATTCAAGGGAAGCATACAACATCAATAAAAAAATCTTATGTAAACAAAATATAATTATATTCAATATCCAAAAATTACATAACCATCCTTGAACGTAATTACATAAACTATACATACTGAGATTCATATATACAATAACAAAATGATGTACAAAAAGAATACAGGAGGAGTACAAAATAAAACCAAAACTCTACTCTTATGTGGCCGACCTGCAGATGTGCGACTTGTACCGAACTAAAAACCTGTCACCTACACGAAAAAATAACCTGTGCTAAGCAATAACGCTTAATGGGGAGGAACAAAGACAAAAGAGCACTAAATAATATACAAGTAAAATCATGCTAGAATATGTAAATACGCATCATTTACCGAGATCACTAATAATAGCAGCAGTCAACATGCACAAAGCATAATCACTATACATTCATGCAATTAATATAATAACTCTAAACACAATTCAATACACTAGACAAATAAGTCATGAGAATTCATGCATAGATACATATACATCAACTCACTAAATCGGTAAATTAATAAGAGTTAGAGATACCAAATGCATGTTCACTAAACCAAAATCACTCAAAATATACATAACACTTCACTGATCAAAAATACCGAACATCACAAAATAGCCTGAATTTCATTTACTGTGGATACGGGAACACTGAAAACAGTGTCAAAGTGGAGACCGAAGCCTCGACACTATCACTAATCACTAAGACCCTAAGCGGGGTCATCGCAAAGCCCAAACGAGGCTAACATAGGCAGCTGCACTCACTATCCCTTTATAAGCATGCTTATCTATCCACTATTATGACACTTCAGGCTTAACTCACTCACTCTTAACATTTATCACTAAACAATGCCAAAGTAATTATCCAAAACACTAGCATAACATTAATTATTTACAAAATTCTAGAATATCGATATACACTTGTATAAAATACAAAACATAACTTATATAATACTGGGAAGCCATACAAAGAGAGAGAAGAAAACATTTCAGGCAAAATAGAACAGGCAGGAGGAGGCTCACTGTGACGCGCGCTGAACCCCGTGGCCTCCCGAAAGCCCGCTTTAGGGCGATCGGGATGGGATTCATTAAAACTTGTAAGGTATTTACAAGTGCGTCTATTTTGGACAACAAAGAGGTTTCTTGGAGTCACCACCCAATAGAACATTGGGAAGGGTCGTCTAGTCTCAACGAGCCTAAGACAGCGCATACATATCCATCTTGGGCAAATCAGAGAGATTTTAGAGGTCTCAGCCTCTACCCCCTAGAGCCTAGGATTATGTAAATTAAGCCTTTTGAAGGGGAACAAGAGATATTTTGGAGGTCCTAGACCTCTAACCTCATTGAGCCCAAGACTAGAGTGAGTTCAGGACTTCTCATTTATTTGTACCTTGATTAATATTATAATTAAGTTTTGAATTTATTATTTCATCAACTTTCCACACGATACATTTAATTAAGGCGCAATCATTCACGTCAAAAGCAATAAGTAAAGCATTATTAAATAAACATTCTCAAAATAAAATACAATAAAACTAGGGGCGGAATACAACCCCCATTAAAAAATAATATATAAATCATACAAAAATCGGGATATTCATTTGGAGAGAGGACATTGGTCCTGCCATGCATATTTATTATAAAATAATTTTTGATGTGATGGTTTTATTTTGGATTGAGAAAATTGAGACATTGGTCCCATTTTTATTTAGAAAAAATTTCAAATTAATTAATAAAAATGGTTTAGCGACTTTTTTAGCGATATTACAATAATCTTCAAAATAAAATGAATAAAGTCAAGGGTAAAGAAAGAACCTGGATAGGAAGCCTCAGGTTAGCTCGACCACCTTCATTAACCACTCCAATTCCAACATGGTTAAAAAAATAACTCATAAAAATAAACATGTTAGTGTCAAAATCATGAATAAAATAAAGAAAAATAACCTAACCAGAAACTTTAAAAGAAATGGGTTAAAAAAAATAAAAGAGGTAGAAAATAAATTAAAAAGCCTTTCAATTCTTTGTAAAAATATTATTTCAAAAAAAAAACAATTAATATGAGTCAAGTTAAATTAAACAAATATCAATCTAGAATGTTTACCCTTGGATTTGACCTTTTTGGGTGAATGTTGAATGATTTCGGTCCCCGCACGCTCCATAAGGATCAAGTAAAAATGGATCAAAGAAAGAAAATTTATGTTTTTCTTTCTTTGAAAATTTGACAGTGATTAAGTATTTGAATTAGCTGGATTGATGAAAACGAATGAATTTCGTTACCTCAAATTGGCTTAATTCACAAAAATAATTTGAAAAAAAAATCAATTAACTGAAAGGATCTTTATCCAATCAAATTCTGAAAATAGTAGAGATTTTAGATTTTTGTAAATTGCTCACAAAAGATTTTTCTTTAAAAAATTTCTCACTCTCTCAAAATTTGCTAATTTTCCTTCCAAAAAAATTGTTAATTTTTCCAACCCCCTTCAATGAAATTTTCTTCTCAATTTATAGAATTTTTGGAGATAAATAGGATAAGATCAGTTTAAAGTTTGAATTTTAAAAGGAGTCTAAAATTCAATTTTTAACCAAATATCCTAACCTAATTTCAAAAACAAAAGCTTATCCTGCTTAAATTTTAACAAATCCGGCGCTATCTGATCAGATCCACTACCGATGGCCATCCCTTTAAATACCGACGGGCTTTACGCCCCTAATGAGGGTACGAGTGGAAATCTGGACACAGACGGGCCAAGGCGCGGGATTAGGGACGGACGTCTCTGTGCCGACACGTGTCCGCCGCTACAGATGGGGCCGTCCCTACAATGCATAGAGACGGCATGTCTGTCCAAACGACAGCCCGTCCCTATAAGCTAGAGACGGCCTATCTGTCCAAACGACGGCCCGTCCCTATATGCTAGAGACGGGGCACACCAACTAGGGACCGGCGTCCCTACTCCGACGGTCATCCCGTCTGAACAGCAAAATCACAATTTTAAGCTAAATTTCCCAAATTCTTTCAAAACCTCACGCCATAGAGAAAAAGATTTTAATCCTTGTGAAACCGAAAGAAGAAAACCTCTGAATTCCATCCATTTACCCGAAAACCGACATTGATCTCTTCATCGGGTAACTCTGACCTGGACTGCCTCAGGACTCGGTGTCTACAGTTGCCATCAATTTTGGGGAAACTAGTGCACTAGTGTCTAGAGGAGCCAAAATTCAGAGATCAAAGGAAAAAAGTGCATACCTGTGGCAATCCTTACCTTTTTGCCATGGAAGTAGCGATGCGTCGAGTTTGCTCCAGACTTACAAAACGCGAGGGTTGCTCTCCTGAGCTGCACCGAGTCTGCTTCGGACTTACAAAATGCAGATGGCGATGCATCTAGTCTGCTCCAGACTTACAAAACGCGGGGATTGCTCTTCTGAGCTGCACCGAGTCTGCTCCAGACTTACAAAGTGCGGACGGCGATGCGTCGAGTCTGCTCTAGACTTATAAAATGCGAGAATTGCTCTTCTGAGCTGCACCGAGTCTGCTCCAGACTTACAAAGTGCGGATCCAATCTATCGCGTGTACCCCGCTGTCTTCTTCTCGACATGCAAGGCGTCTAATCTGTCCCGCTAGCCTCATCTCATCCTGCGCGGTGTGAGGTGAAGTGTTGTCTAACTGCATCCCCTGTTGCAGTCTATTCTATCGCTGGTGCCCCGCTAACCTCATCTCGGTCTGCACAGTGTCTGTGAGATGCAGTACTCTCTGACTACAACCTCTGTTTACGATCTGTTCTATCGTTGGTGCCCCGCTAACCTCGTCTCGGTCTGCATGGTAACTGATCTATCCCGCTGGCCTCATCTCGACTTGCACGGTGTCTGTGAGATGCGGCATTCTCTAACCACAGTCCCATTGCTTGCGATATGTTCCATTGCATGTGATTGAACGTTTTGTTTTGGTAGTCGCTTCTAGGCTTGTACAGCACAACCTTGGTAACCTCCAACCAATCTGTGTAACATCCTATCTGCTAACCATTATTTGGTCAGTGTAATATCTGCTCTGCTAACCACCATCCGGTCAGTACAATATCTGATCTACTAACCTCCATCCGGCTATTTCAATGTCTGATCTGCTAACCCCCATCCGGCTAGTACAATGTTTAATCTGCTAAACTACATCCGGCTAGTTCAATATTCTGATCTGCTAACCCCCTTAGGTCGGTATGGTGACTTGTTCGTCGTTTTCTTTACTGGCGCTTATCCTGAACCTCTTCTTTTTTACTACAAAAAGGGCAAAGCAAATGTGTAGGGTATATAAAAGGAGCATACCTATGGCAGTACATACCTGTTGGGGCCGATGTCAGAGTGTGCCCCCGAAGGACGATTGGTTGTTCCCCATTTTCTTGATTGCACTGACTGTGACATGCCAGATATTGATTCCTCTATCATCTCCAATGCAGCCTCCTTGTTGAAAAGACCTGCATACTTCTTAAAAGGGTGAGAGAATTTGATGTTGAGCCTCTGGGGCGAAAAAAAGATTTGAGCTTTCTCAAAGAAAAAATTAGATTGGAAACTTTGTTGTTTGCCTGCAGGTGGGTGATTTTTCTATATTGTTTTCGTTTTTGTTTCTATTTTTTCCTTGTTTTGTTTTTGATCTTTACATTTTGAATGTATTTACAGTATATTGGATTTTTAAGGCCTTGAAAATATATTCTTCTTTTTGTTTTGTCTTGTTTTGTTTGAGAATTTGTATTTTTTGTGTTGTTTTTGTTATTTTGGTTTGAGAGTTTGTATTCTTGTACATTTGCATTTGTTTGAGAATTTGTACATTTGAATTTGCCTATGGTACACTTATTATGTGATGTGTGTGAGCGTATATCTTATGATAGGGAAATTTACTTGGTGGCTTCCGGCCTGGCATGCATGAGTCTGACAATGTTAGGCCGAACTCATCTCTTGAATCATCTTTAAACATGAGGTCTATTTGGACCCCTCATCTGAGCCATGTATATATACAAAACACTCTGCACGTGTGTGGAATCATGTGTGTGCAATATACATTCATTTGAATCCGGATTGTGTGAGGTGTGTGAGCGTACATCTTATGACAGAGAAACTTACCTGTTTGCTCCTGACATGGTGTGTATGAGTCGGCTTGCCCTCTTAAATATCTTCTTAGAAGCGGGTCGTTGAGATTCCATTCTCGTGAGGACTTTATCTTGATCCAATTGTTCGGCATGGATGAGCATCGATGTAGGTTCAAAACTGTACCTTGGCTCACTTTTGCGTCTGATTTGCCCCCCGACTAAAGTATGTGTGGATAGTTCGGCTTCTCAAAGGATCTTATTTTCTATAGATTTGTGTGATTCCGAATTGCCCTGAGCATGGTGTGTCCGGATAGGCTTGTCCTTCTAGGCATTCCACCCCCTCTATACCTATTCACCTGATTTTACGCCGGATACAGTGGCCGACCATGCGTAGCTGAATCTGTCCTTTGGATCATCCTTGCTCATGAGGTCTATTTGGACCTATCCTTCTGAGTTATGTACACAACAACATATACAAAAGATTGTGTGTGCGTATGGAATAATGTGTGTCAAGTATACATACAAAACTATATATAAGAAACACGTGCAAAGGATTAATGTACAAGAATTGTGTGTGCATATCTATACATGTAAAAGACTGAATGCACGTAACATGCATGTGATATGCAAAAATGAATAGACCACATCCCAGGTGGTTAAGGGATTCGTTGAGGGTGCTGCTCGGCTGCTTACATTGTCTGATGCCCCCAAGGATGTAGAAAAGTGTTGCCTTGACTTTACGGACTCTGACCCATAATCTTTTCAAGGAGAACTGACTCGTATCTATCTTTGCCCCCCGGTCAATGAGCATCTTGCCCCCCGAGACTCTGAATCAAGCTTTGCCTAAAGGAAAATCATTTGGAGTGATGCCGCCTTATCGCTCCAGGCGTCAAAAGTCATTGTTTTAAAGGTAGTGCATCCCTTGTGGATTTTCACACTAGCTTTTCTTAGTGGGAAATGCGTCCTTTAGGGATTTTCACATAACCCTGTGCCTAATTTTTGCCTGGAATGGACCCAACCCACTCCAACGGCTTTTATTCATTTCATTTTTTTGAAGGACAGACTGCCTGTTCCCAGGTTTTCACCCTGCCCTTTGCCCTAACTTTTGCTTAAAGAGCCAACCACGGTTTTCATCTCTAACGGCCCCCCCCCTTTTTTTTTTTGAGACTCTCTTGCCCTTCCGGTACAGCTGCAAGAAAAGTTGAAGTTACTATCAAAGCCTCTTCCTAGGGTAAATAGCAGTTACTCTCTAAGGTATTTCTCTCTAGGCATCAGTTGCATTTCATGGCCTCCCTTGATGAATGTGTTGCTAGATTGGGTGAGGTAGCAGATGAGGATCTAGTTCTTTGAAGGCCTCATGAGGCTGCCTTTTACACTACCACCTATTGTGCTTGATAACTCAGAGGGATTAACGAGGTAGTGAGACATTCCCTATTCTTTCGAGGCGGGGTCTTGTCTTCAGCCTTTGCTTCTCAGTATCATGATCTTTGGACTGAATTACTAGAGAAAACTACTATACCCTTTTCTGGGAATCATTTTGTAACTTCTACTAGTGCATATAGAGGATGGACTCCTAGCCCTGCAGCTGATAACAGGACCTGGCCACTAAGGCACCCGGCCGGTGAGAGCAGTAGTAAAGTCTAGTTCAGATTTGTATGGATTTTAAGCAATATGTTCCTTTTTAGAACAGAACTAGGAAATAATATCAATGAATGAATTTAGTTTTATTTCATTTCACAACATTGTGCCCGTTTCAGTACGATTTCAATATACATGATCACCATTTAACACTAATTAAAGAATTCCAAACTACATTTATTCATAGAGCCAAATCTTGATAGCATCAACTCCTGTTACCAATCAGCCCTCTCGGGTTTTCTTGATTGGATATTTTCTCTCATGCCTCTAATTTTTGCCCAGGATGCCTTTTTTTGGTTTTCACCCTGACGAGGCGCCCAATTTTATCAAGGCCGCCTTTTTTCGATTTTCGACCCGCGGGGCTTTTATTCTCTTCTTTTGATTTTATTTTCTTTAGCCATGGAACCTTTTGAGTCTATCCATATTGATCGGTTCTTTGAATTCGTTACCATTGCTATCTGACAGAATCGCAGATCCTTTTGATAACAGCTTCTTGAGGACGAATGGTCCTTCCCACGTTGGTCTGAACTTTCCTCTGATATCAGGCACACCTGGTCTCATCTGCTTGAACACCAAGTCCCCTTCCTTCAGGGGATGCGTCCCCTTCCTTTAGGGGATGCTTCTTGACTTTCTTTCCAAAGGATCTAGCGAGCCTCTTCTGATAGATTTGGTTATGGTAATAGGCTCTCAATCTGTTCTCATCCAATATGTTTAAGTGCTATAACCGTTGTTGTGCCCATTCAGCTTCTGGGATCTGAGCTTCCATGACTACTCTTAGTGACTTGAGTTCGACTTCGACTGGCAATACCGCCTCCGTTCCATACACCAAAGAGTACGGTGTGGCTTCTATAGATGTTCTGGTGGTCGTTCTGTAACCCCAGAGTGCAAAAGGCAGCTTTTTAGCCCAATCTTTATAATTCTAAACCATCTTGGCTAGAATCCTTTTGATGCTTTTGTTGGCGGCTTCTATTGCCCCATTGGCTTGAGGGTGGTATGGGGATGACTTGTGTTGCTTAATACCATACTTCTAGAACAATTTCTTCGTCTCGGCCATAAACTGGACCCCGTTGTCAAATACCACGTGATGTGGGAGGCCGTACCTACATATTAAATTTTTCTCAATGAATTTCATCATATCCCTAGCATCAACTTTTTTTGAAAGACTCAGCTTCTACCCATTTGGTAAAATAATCAATGGCGACGATGATGTATCTGTGTCCATTGGAAGCCGTATGACGAATTTCCCCAATAATATCAATCCCCTAAGCTGCGAACGGCCAAGGCGATATCAAATTATGCAATTCTGAGACGGGCAAGTGCCTTAAATCTGCGTACTATTGGCACAACTGACACTGCTTTACATACCTTGAGCAGTCATTATCCTATGGTGAGCTAGAAGAACCCTTGCCTCATAATCTTCTTTGCTAATGTCAGCCCGTACATATGGGCCCCGCATACTCCGGGGTGTGTTTCTTCCATCACCCTCTTAGCCTCTTTCTCATCCAAACACCTCAACTGTATACCATCAGCCTATCATTTGTACAACGCTCCATTTATGCAAATGAACTGAGTAGATAGCTTGTGAATCATTCTCTGATCTTTCTCGGTAGCTTCCTTTGGAAACGTCGCATTCTCTAGATAGTTCTTAATATCATAATACCATGGCTTCCCATCTGCTACTTCTATCTCCATGACTGATTTAGATTCGAAGCTAGGTCTCTCAGAGCTAGAAATCAAAACTGGCCTCATAACCACCCCTTCGGGGTTGTCCCACATTGAGACTAAAGTGGCAAGTACATCGGCTAACTGGTTTTCATCCCTTGGAACAAAACGGAATTTACACACTTTAAATTGACTGCTCAGGTCTCTCAAGTGCTTGATGTATGGCATTAGCCTCTCTTCTTTAACGGCCCATTCACCTCGGATTTGATTGATCACCACAGAGGAATCACTAAACACTTCCACGTTTTTTGCTCCTAAGGCTATCAACGCCTCCAACCCAAAGGCACACGCTTCATACTCGGCTTCATTATTGGTAGCCTTGAACCTCAATTTCTTGGCCAAAGGGAGCTTCTTATCATCCGGGGTTGTTAAAACGATCCCTACTCCTGCCCCCTTGTTGTTCACGGCTCTGTTAAAGTGCAATTGCCAACCTTGAACTCCGATAGCTGTCACATCCTCATCTGGAAAGTTAAACTCATACGAGTCTCCTTGAATTAGGTGTTCTGCCAGGAATTCAGCCACTATATGCCCTTCAATAGTTTTTCGAGTAATATACTCTACATCAAATTCTTGTAACAACAACAACCACCTACCCATTTTCCCGAGTAAAGAGGGGGCTTCCTGTAAGTACCTTAAAGGATTCTGGTTAGCTACTGCCTATACCCTGTAGGCATAAAAGTAATGCCGTAATTTCTTAGAAGCCCAGATTACGGCAAGGCAAATCTTTTCTACTTCTGTATACTTAACCTCATAGGCCAGGAACTACTTGCTAAGGTAGTAAACAACAAATTCCACTCCAAATTCGTCCTCTTGGGCCATCATGGCGGCTACAGAACCATCTTCTATAGCTAAATACAGAATCATTGGTTTGACTGGCTGTGGTGGTCTCAACACCGGTGGTTTCAGCAAGTGATCTCTAATAGTATCGAAAGCTCTCTGATAATCTTCGTTCCACACTACAGGTTGATTTTTCCTTAAGATTTTCGTCGCCATCCTTTGATAAGTGGCTCCTACATTTTTAGGCCAAGAGGCATTACCCGATAAGCATACGTCCCCCACTCCGTGATGAAAGCCGTCTTAATTCGGTCAATTATTTTATTGAGAATTTGATTGTAGCCCGCATAACCATCTCCAAAGCTCTACATCTTGTAAGTAGCGGCCCTGTCTATCAACACATCTATATGGGGCAACAAAAAGTTATCTTTCGGACAAGCCTTATTCAAGTCCCGATAATCTACGCATATCCTTACCTTGCCATTCTTTTTGGCTACGGGGACAACATTGGCCAACCAAGTTGGATACTGCACCTCAACTAGAAATTTGGCTTTGATTTGCTGGCGAATATCCTCTTTTACTTTATCTGCCCATTCCGGCCTAAGCCTTCTCAGTTTATGGTCTGGATATGTAGGAATAGCGTGCTCTGCGACTTCCCGATCGATTCCTGGCATATCTTCGTAGGTCTAGGCAAAGACTTTTTCATATTTTTTTAATATTCTCTCAAATTTTCTCACTCTTCAAGAGTTATGTCAGATGCCATCAAGATTTTTTTGAGGTTCCAAGAATAAACAGAGTAGCATCAATCGAGCTAATGTCAAATATAAATGGATTACGATCATGCATAATGAAATCATTGAAAATAACATCACACAAGTGAAGGAAATTGTTCGATTTATTATAAAACTAAAAAAAACGTCATTAATCATTATTAAAAAAAAGTTCAGAACTAAGAAGGAAAGTCTAAACTATCATCTTCCTCTCTCTGCCGATGCAGGTGTTACCGACGGTCCATAATCAACTTCAGGGCCCATCCTCCCTTTCCACTTAGGCACTTAGTCTATCTTATTCTTTTCCTCTCGCTTTTCTGGGTTGGAGATCTGGTGGGAGTCAATCAGATCTTGAATAACATGTCTCAAGGTCTTGCAATCGTCTGTGGTATACCCGATGTGCTGGTGGAAGGTGCAATACTCATCCCCTTTATGATCAGGCTGTCCCTGGCTTCTGGCGGGCCTAGCTGGCAATGGCTGCAATATCCCCTCCTTCATCAGCCTCTTGAGGACCCAGGACAAAGATCTGCCTAAATTAGAAAAATACCTTTGCTTTACTTCCGTGGTTGGCGCTTCTACAATCTCTTCCTCTTCTGGGCCTGGCATTAGTACTTGAATGCGATCTCTCAAGGTACGACAGTAGTAGTCCGTTCTAAGCCTTGAATACTGGTGATATGTGCATGTAAGCACCGTGTCCCGGAGCGGTCCGGATCAGAGATTACCCCGTGATGAAATCAGTATCCAAGCCTGTATAAATGGTTTGGATTTGAAGGTTTTAGTTCCATGCTCCACAAGAAATGAGTCTTTTCACCTTTCATAGGCAGAGGGGGAGAAAACAGGGAATTTTTGAGTAAAAAAGGTATATTTTCCTCCACAGACGGCCAGACCGTCTGTGAGGGCCAGCCCGTCGTTTAGGGTCACAGACGGCTTGGGGTATTTTCCGACGCCCGTCGGAAGGCACCGCCTCTACCAGAGCGCCGCCTGATTTCCCAGAGCACGCAACCTTTTCGACGCCCGTCGGTGAATGTGGCAGGGCCGTCGGATGAATCCTTATGTCAGAAGGATTCTTCCGACGCCCGCCTCTATACACCGACGCCCGTCGGTAGTGCCTGGCCTATAAAAGCTTCGGATTTTCTCTTAAAAAGGGTTCCAAAAATTTTCAAGAGGGGAAACTCTGCCAAAATTCAAACACATTTTCTCTCTCTTCCAGCAAACACATTCATCAAAGAATTTCTTTTAATTAGAGGATCAAATCATTAAAAAGAAACTAAAATTAATTAGTTTTCTTTGAATTTTGATTCCAAAGTCAATCTTTTGAGGGGTTAAGGAGGAAATAATCCATTTTCCTTTTTTGATCCTTCATTTTGCTTCTCGTGGAACGCGTGGGGCTCTAATCAACATCAAGAATATCATTAAAGGATTATCTGAGGGTAAGTATTCCGAACTCATTCTCCATATCATCTCATCTTTACTCTTTGTTTTGTTGTTCTTTCAACTTTTTGCCATTATCTTCCTCTATTTTCACAAGGTGTATGTCGATGACATGATGGTTAAATCAGCCACCCGGGAGGGCCACTTCGAAGCTCTAGAGAAGTTCTTCACCAGGATTGATAAGTACAATCTGCGGCTTAACCCCAAGAAGTGCATTTTCGGAGTGACTTCAGGAAAACTATTGGAACACGTCGTCAGCCAGAGGGGAATAGAAATTGACCCGGACAAGGTGAAGGCCATCAGAGAGATGCCCGTGCCACAAAAGGAAAAGGATGTAAGGAGCTTCCTGGGCAAGCTGCAGTACGTCAGCCGATTCATTGCCAAGCTCACTTCAATATGCGAGCCTATTTTTAAGCTGCTTAGAAAGAATCAACCTGTGGTCTGAAATGAAAACTGCCAGAAAGCCTTTGACTGCATCAGGGAATATCTGTTGAATCCGCCAGTGCTAAGGCCGCTGCAACCGATCAAATCGCTTATTCTGTATCTGGCGATAGTGGGCAGTTCTGTGGGCGCCATGATGGCTCAAGAGGATGAATTTGGGGTGGAATTCGCAATTTATTACCTCAGCAAGAAGTTCCTGGTTTATGAGATTAAATATGCTGAAGTAGAGAAAATCTGCCTTGCAGTGATTTGGGCATCAAAGAAACTGAGACATTACTTCCACTCATACAAAGTTCAGGCAGTAGCCAAGCAGAATCCGTTGAGATATTTGCAGGAAGCGCCGTCTTTGCTTGGTAAGATGGGGAGGTGGCTGCTTTTGCTACAGGAGTTCGATGTGCAATACATCACTCGCAAAACTATTAAGGGGCGAGCCGTAGTCGAATTTCTTGCTGAGCATCCTATTTAAGGAGACACTCCCGAGTTCACCTTTCCGGATGAGAGCATAGTCACGATTTCTATCCAAGGATGGCAGTTACACTTTGACGGGGCAGTGAATAACAGAGGGACCGGAGTTAGAATCATTTTAACAACCCCAGATAATGAAAAACTCCCCCTAGCCAAGAAGCTGAGGTACTAGGCAACCAACAATGAAGCCGAATATGAAGCATGCACTTTCAAGTTGGAAGCTTTAGCTGCATTGGGGGCAAAGAATGTAGAAGTCTTTGGTGACTCATCCTTGGTGATTAACCATATCCGAGGTGAGTGGGCTGTAAAAGAAGAGCGGCTGGTACCCTATGTTGAATATTTGAAAGAAGTATGTGGGCAGCTTGAGACTTGCACTTTCCACTTCGTGCCGAGAGATGAGAATCGTTTAGCTGATGCATTGGCAACCTTAGTATCGATGTGGGATAATCCTGAAGGGGTAGCTATGAAGCCAGTGCTGATTTTGAGTTCTGAGAAGCCCAGCTTTGAGATCAAGCCTGTAATGGAAGTAGAAGCGGCGGATGGGAAACCATAGTACTTTGACATCATGAATTACTTGGAAAACAATAAGTTTCCAGAGGAAGCTACTGAGAAAGACCAGAGGATGATCCGGAAGCTATCCACTCAGTTCATATCCTTGGAAGGGGTGCTTTACAAAAGACAGTCAGACGAGATTCAACTCAGGTGCTTGAATGAAAAAGAAGCCCGTAAGGTGATGGAGGAGACCCATGCAGGCGTCTGTGGGGCTCACATGAACGGTTTGACCTTGGCTAAGAAGATTATGAGACAAGGCTTCTATTGGCTTACGATAGACAATGATTGCTCGAAATATGTCAAACAATGCCAGTTGTGCCAACAATACGCAGACTTGAGACACTTACCAGTATCAGAACTACACAACCTGACATCGCCTTGGCCTTTCGCTGCTTGGGGGATAGATATCATTGGAGAGATTCGCCCTACGACGTCCAATGGGTACAGATACATCATAGTCGCAATTGACTATTTTACCAAATGGGTAGAGGCGGAATCCTTCAAAAAGATTGACGCAAGGGATATGGCCAAGTTCATAGAGAGGAATCTTATCTGCAAATATGGCCTCCCTTATCACATAGTGTCTGACAATGGGGTATAGTTCATGGGGAAAACCAGGAAGCTCATCGAGAAGTATGGCGTCGAACATCATAAATCTTCCCCCTACCGACCACAAGCAAATGGAGCAGTAGAGGCCGCTAATAAAAATATGAAGAAGATCCTGTCCAAGATGGTCCAAACCTACAAAGACTGGGCTGAAAAGCTACCCTTCGCCCTGTGGGGATATAGGACGACGGTAAGGACGTCTACACGCGCTACGCCATTTTCTCTGATATACGGAACAGAAGCAGTATTGCCAATTGAGATAGAGCTCAAGTCGCTGAGAGTGGTCATGGAAGCCTAAATTTTGGAGGCCGAATGGGCACGATAGAGGCTACATCACTTAAACTTATTAGATGGGAGTAGGCTGAAAGCTTATTATCATAATCAGATTTACCAAAAGAGATTGGCCAGGACATTCGGAAAAAAGGTGAGAAAGCATCCGCTGAAAGAAGGGGACTTGGTGTTCAAGCAGATGAGGCCAGGCATACCAGATATCAAAGGTAAATTCAGACCAACTTGGGAGGGGCCGTATATCCTTAAAAAGCTGTTGTCCAAAGGAGCTGCAATTTTATCGGATAGTGATGGAAACGAATTCAAAGAGCCGATCAATGTCGACAGACTCAAAAGGTTCCATGGCTAGAGACCAAAATAAAAAGAAGATAATAAAATGCCCCGCAGGTTGAAAACCGAAAAAAGGCAGCCGTGCTAAAATTGGGCGCCTCGACAGGGTGAAAACCGAAAAAAGGCATCCTGTGCAAAAATTAGAAGCACGAGAGAAAATGTCCAATTGTGAAAACCCGAGAGGGCCGATCGGTAACAGGAGTTGATGCTGTTAAAATTTGGCTTCATGTATTAATAGGGCGTACGCGGTTGAGTGAATGCCAAAACCGATCATGTATGCTGAAATTATATGGAAAAGTACACAATTTTGTGAAATAGAGTGAATATTATTCTTTTCATTTTTGTCATTTTCTAGTTCTGCATTAAAAGGAAATGTAACACTAAAAGAAATACATGTGTAAGCTAAGCTAAGTCATGCTGCTGCTCTCGCCAACCAGATGCTTGAGCCCTCGTGTCCTGTTATCAGATGCTGGACTAAGGATGCCTTTTTATGCCTGAGGCCTAGTTCGATGCCTTTTTATGCAGGAGGTTGGGCACACCCTTGCCGGGGTGCTGCCCAAATTTTTATTTTTATTTTTATTCTAAAATTTGATATTTCTGTGTATAATGCATGCCTGGGGGCCTAGAAAGCCCATTTTTATTCGCTCTAAATATTTCCATGCCAATTGCATGTTTCTTTTGTCTTCATATGTGCAAGGCATGTTGGGCAACTTCCTTTGACAGGACGTTCGCCCCTTTTTTATTTATTATCAGCTTATTATCTCGTTTTCGGGCCGCCATTGCCCTGATGAGGCCTGAATGGGCTTTCACCTTGAGAATAAGTCTAATAATGCTTGTTTTGTCAAATTTTCGCTATCTAATTTTTCTCCTTTGCAGGATGCCTCCTAGACGCAGAGCACCGCAAGCCCAGCCCGAGGTCGTAGTTCCGGGTTGGATGGACGATGAGTCAGCTCAGAGGTATAGAGCATTGGCTCAGGTAGAGATTCGAGCTAGCCGCTTCGTGTCCCGGCCATTCCCAGAGGCCCTGGGGATGGCCCCAGAGTTTGATATACTTGTCGAGGGTGCTGGGTGGATAGAGTTCCTTGACCCCTCTTTCCAGACTTTTCCAGAGGCTACTCGCCAGGTCCTAGCCACCCTCCGCTATGGCGGTTTTCAGAGGTCAGATACCGAGCCAGCGGTGGTCCAGTTCTGGTTCGACGGTAACCATTACAGTATTACCAGGCAGAGATTCGCACAGGCCATGGGGCTCCCTATAGAGGAGGGAGTCGAGATCCCACGGCGAGCGGTGAGACGCGCCCACTGGGCGGCTATTGCCCTACCAGGAGTGCTGTATGATCATGATACAGCGAAGAGCATCGTACTGGTGTCTCAGGCACTCCGGTATTTGCACAGAGTGCTATCCAGTTCGTACCTTGGTCGAGCTGGTAATCCAGGGTCGCTTAATGCGGCCGAGATCTGGAGCCTCTGGGCTATGGTGGCAGGCCAGCGTCTCAACATTAGCCATGAGATCTTGGCTAACTTGACCAGAGTTGGCAGAGGGTTGACATCGGTGGTGATAGTGGGAGGAGTTATCACCCGGTTGCTTTTGAGGTTGGGAGTTGCCCCAGACAGGTTGAGAGGACCCCTGGATGAGGGGATACACGTGGATGCCGCTGCGGCAGTACAGATGGGGATGATCTCGCCGATATCAGGGCAAGCAGAGGCCTACAGGGTGATGTCCATTCACGAGACCCGACGGATGTTCTCACTTCCACCTTTGGGTCCAGATCCAGACCACCCGGAGCAGCCAGAGCAGCAGCCTCCTCAGTCAGAGAATCAGCCTCCATAGCCCGAGCCTCAACCAGAGCATCAGCCTCCACAGCTCGAGCCTCAGCCAGAGCAGCAGCCTCCGCAGTCTTCCCAGCCTCAGCCTCAGACAGCGCCACCGCCACCGCAGCAGGAGCAGCCCAGGACTCCGTCGGATTTCGACATGGAGTTCACTATGGATGAGCTCTTTGCCGCGTCACCGGCATCGAGAGCGCCGACTCCTATCCCGTCGCCGAGAGTCAGGGTACAGAGGACTACCCACGGGCCCCCCGAGAGATATCATCCTTATTTTCGAGGCGACCCAGGGGCATCCACCTCCGCAGCACCGCCGCCAGAGCCACCACAGCAGCAGCCAGCACAGCCTGACTTCTCTCAGCTCCTCACTTCCATGTTCACAGCCCTAGAGTGACGACGAGATGAGAGGGATAGAGGTATACACGAGAGGTTGGACCGCCAGCAGGCTGCTATTCAGGAGCAGTCCCAGTCTATAGAGCGGCTAGCCCAGGAGCAGGCCGGTTACATCGAGCACACTGTGCGGGAGCAGGCTCGGGTCGTAGAGGCCTTCAGAGATGAGCAGGCTTGGGCCATAGAGGCCTTCAGAGTTGAGCAGGCGAGGCTGATCGAGCAGGTCACCCAGGGACAGAGGGAGCTTAGGCAGCAGCTCGCTCATGATTTGAGGATATCTCAGGACCAGGCACCTCAGAGGGTTGATATGACCCTACAGATGATCGACGAGTCACTCAACTCTTTGAGATCCCGGGTCTAGGCGATAGAGGGGATCCTCCCACCCTTGTCTCAGACCATGAGGGAGTTCAGAGAGCAGACAGAGCATCGCCTAGAGCAGATGAGGAGGGCCGCCAGTGAGCAAAGCATCCAGATGAGCCAGGTGTTCAAGAAGTTAGGAGGCACAGTATCAGAGGCTTTAGGGTTCATGAGGACTTGCACCCAGCCCTTCTTGGATGGCTATGCTCAGATCCATTTCAAGCAGACCCACGACGCTGGGGCAGGACCCTCCACGGCTCAGCCTCCACCTCCGGCACGGCCAGCTCCGCCTCCACCTCCGCCAGGGATAGTGCACATATCAGATGATGAGGATCCCGATGAGCCCTCCGACTACACGCCCCTCTGATATTCAGGGAGTCATATTTTTGTACATTTTCACTTTGTATATACATTGTACGAAATAGACATTGCTAGTGAAAAACTTTTGTTTTCAGATTTATGCATTTATGCAGGTATTTATGATTTATTCATAACACAGAAAAATGTATGCTTCCACATTTACTCATATTCCAAAACAAGGAAAACCAAAAAATGGTGAAAGATGATGAATAACAACTCAATAAAAAAGAAAATAAATGAAACATGGCATAACAGATAAAGCAAAATCACGCCATTAATAGACAACTCAAACATGAACTAACAAAACCTTTTATCACACAGGTACAGAGAAACATCGATCCGAGCACAAGCATCGATTAGAAGTCCAAACAAGGGCGCCTAAGATTCATTGTTTTTTTTTTGGAACGAGGAACCCGGCGAGGTCCCCTCCTCTTCACACCGAGTTTGTAGCCAGAGAGCGCTACATCCCTTCAACCCTGCGCAAGCCGAGACGAGGACAGCAGAAGTCAAAGCTGCGGTTAGAAAAACACTGCTCTTCACACCGGGATAGTAGTCAGAGAGTGCTACATCTCACAGTTCACGCGGCAGCCAGAGAGCGCTACGCACCTTGCAGACCGGATGGGGGTTAGCAGGGGAACTTCAGATCGAAGCTGCAGTTAGAGAAACACTGCTCTTCACACCGGGATTGTAGTCAGAGAGTGCTATATCTCACAGTTCATGCGGCAGACAGAGAGCGCTACGCACCTTACAGACCGGATGGGGGTTAGCAAGGGAACTTCAGATCGAAGCTGCAGTTAGAGAAACACTGCTCTTCACAAACCGAGATTGTAGTCAGAGAGTACTACGTCTCACAGTTCACGCGACAGCCAGAGAGCACTACGCACCTTGCGGATCGGATGGGGGTTAGCAAGGGAACTTCAGATCGAAGTGGCGGTTGAAGAAACACCGCTCTTCATATCGAGATAGTGGCTAGAGAATGCTACGTCTCACCAATACCTACAGGTTGAGATGAGACCGATAGGGGTATCTTCGCATTGCCGAATAGACCAAGACGAGGTCTACCCGACAAGAGGCACAGAAGGTAAGAACCACAGCAGGTACGCCTTCTTCCTTTCTGTCCTTTCTCTGAGTTTTGGCTTATCTAGGCACTTGTGCACTAATTTCCCCAAAACTGGGGGCAACTGTAAGCACCGTGTCCCGGAGCGGTCCGGATCAGAGATTACCCCGTGATGAAATCAGTATCCAAGCCTGTATAAATGGTTTGGAGTTCCATGCTCCACGAGAAATGAGTCTTTTCACCTTTCATAGGCAGAGGGGGAGAAAACAGGGAATTTTTGAGTCAAAAAGGTATATTTTCCTCCACAGACGGCCAGACCGTCTGTGAGGGCCAGCCCGTCGTTTAGGGTCACAGACGGCTTGGGGTATTTTCCGACGCCCGTCGGAAGGCACCGCCTCTATCAGAGCGCTGCCTGATTTCCCAGAGCACGCAACCTTTCCGACGCCCGTCGGTGAATGTGGCAGGGCCGTCGGATGAATCCTTGTGTCAGAAGGATTCTTTCGACGCCCGCCTCCATACACCGACGCCCGTCGATAGTGCCTGGCCTATAAAAGCTTCGGATTTTCTCTTAAAAGGGTTCCAAAAATTTTCAAGAGGAAAAACTCTACCAAAATTCAAGCACATTTTCTCTCTCTTCCAGCAAACACATTCATCAAAGAATTTCTTTTAATTAGAGGATCAAATCATTAAAAAGAAACTAAAATTAATTAGTTTTCTTTGAATTTTGATTCCAAAGTCAATCTTTTGAGGGGTTAAGGAGGAAATAATCCATTTTCCTTTTTTGATCCTTCATTTTGCTTCTCGTGGAACGCGTGGGGCTCTAATCAACATCAAGAATATCATTAAAGGATTATCTGAGGGTAAGTATTCCGAACTCATTCTCTATATCATCTCATCTTTACTCCTTATTTTGTTGTTCTTTCAACTTTTTGCCATTATCTTCCTCTATTTTCACTCTTTTCATCTCCCGTTTTTGCTCTAAAAGAGAGTTTTTTCACTGTTTATTTTTGGAGACAGTGGTGACCGACGGGTCATCTTCATCACCGATGCCCGTCGGTCACCCCACTCACAGACGCCCTCTCCCTTGAGTGAACGACGGACATATCGGTCATTTTAACTGGCGCCCGTCGGTCACCCAACAGAGGCCGTCGCTGGGTCATGTCTCCACGTTTTCGAATCTTTTTCTATTCTTTTTAAGATTTTTGACTTTATCTATGTTGAGTTTTCATATATTGACATCATTTAACTTTTTGTGAGCACATACTGATTCTCTTGGATTATCCTGAGCTTGAGGGGCTATCTACCATATTCGGAGGATTTCGTCCGGTTTAGTTTCCTAACTTTCTTTGTTATTTTCTTTATTCGCTTATCCATTAATTGTTTGTATGTACATGGGTATACCCTTTTTGTATCTCGTTAAGTATAAAAATTGACAAATGTTTTATATTCAATAAAATGAGGTTTTCATAAACATAAGGACCCAATGTCCTATCTTCATCCAATAAAAATCATCACAATAAAAACATCCAATTTTAATAATGATGCATGCGAGAACCAAAGTCCTCAAAATAAATAATACCATGATTCGTGTATGTATCGCACATTTAATAAAGGGAGTTGTATTCCACTCCTTGTATTATTGTAATTTATTGCTTTTACTATTTATTTGCTTATTTACGGCTTTCCAAATATGAATAAATGCGCCTTCGATTAATTACATCGTATGGAGAGAGAGCGAATTAATGATAATTAAAATTTGATCATAAAATAATCAAGGTAGAAATAGATGAGAAATCCCGAACCCAGCTCTGGTCTTTGGGCTCAAAGAGGCTAGAGGTCTACCCTCCAAGACACCTTTTTGTGCCACGAGACTTTGGCGTTAATCCTAGGCTCCTTAGGGCGAGAGGTTTACCTTCCAAGACCCCTCTGGCTGGCCCAAAATGGATGCTAAGCGCAGTCTTAGGCTCTCCGAGGCGAGAGAAACTTTTCCAATGTTCTATTCGGTGGCGACTCCATGAAACCTCCTTGTTGCCCAACATAGACGCACTTGCGATTTATTGCAAGCTGTCAACGGACCCACAAATGCCCCGATCGCCCTCAAGCGGGCGATCCCATGGGCGACCGCGGAGATCCGGCGCGTGTCACAGTGCAGTACCAATTTGCTCTATATCTAGGGTGTCCTTGACTTGGGGTAGGCCCGGCCGACAAGGGTTGTAACTTCCCTTTCTTGGCGAGATGGGTGAAATGCCAAGATAATGGCCTACTCGAGATAGTGAGGTGGGGTTGAGTTGTTCTAGTGGCTGGGACTTCTGCAGCCTTAGCATTTGCCTTACTATTGTCAAGGCCTCTTGAGCTTTCATCTTTTGGAGTACGCATGATTGCAGGGTCTTCATCCTCTTTGGACATAATGCCATGTTCTAAAGTAGGCCTCCTATTTCGTCCTTGCTCAATGGGGGAATCAAGTGACCTCTTACCTCTAGTCTCAGAAGGAAAAGGAGGTATGGGAGCCATCGCTGTATGAGCCTTCTCAATCGTGGCCGGCTTTCCTTGGTTGAGAGCTATTGTTATAAGCTGAGCTTGCAGAACAAGTGCCATGGCATCCATCCTTTCTTTGACCATGGCCAGTATCTTTGTTTCAAGCTCCTCGAACCTTTTATCCAACTCCTAGGCAATTAGGGCACGAGTCTCTTCATTCTGTTGTGAAGGGCCAGCCATTTCTAATGTCTTTAGATGCTCTGGTAAGAACGCTAAAACTTTGTCAGCCCACATGAACTCTGATCGCTCCTTAGACAACTATTGGGATCCCCTAACCACCCAAGCAAATGGTTTATAATAGCTGAAAATCAAGGAGTTAGAATGACGTATGAATAATATGTAATGCATGATCGTGCTATGCAATAAATGGTATACAGTGACTGAAAGAGATTACAATGATATATGTGAAATATTTGAAAAACTATGCACAGGATAATATGTACATGTAATAATTATATACAAAGAATAAGATGTATACATAGGAAGAAAGATAAAAAATTTTATTTGTGTGTGAATGACATGAATGTGCAATGCATCATCCACAACCACATGCAAGCAAGTAGATCATTCCAACCTTATTGCCCCTACACACGAGGTCATGCGGTCTCTATCCTAGGTGGGCTTGATCCATGGGTTAACAGAGAACCCGATGGACACGCATGGTGCTCAGTGAAAAATTGGCAGCATAACCTCTCTTAGCTAATGCACAGACGCATGGGTTATGATCGTTATGTATTTAGGCAGTCCGAATAAGTTGACCTGGGCTTATCGGGGCATGAAAGCCTTTGATTAGGTGACTAATCAGATTATTTGGGTTTGTCCAATACAAAATGATCCATATAGCAAGCAAGGTATTACGGTTCATACCACCTAGGGGAAGTATCTATTGCCATTACATGAGCTTTGGTCAAAGGAGGTGTTGCTTTAGGGCTACCCATGCATGGTCCCTGCCAATGGGTCTAGCTCATCACGAGCGTAACGACCGATTAGGTCACCATTTAATATACCACGATGGTACGAGGCTTGGGCTGGTAATTATCCTTAACACTTCCCTACATTGAGTGAACGTAAGGTCGCGCTTCGGGAACGCACCGGGGCTGAAAGAGGGACCAAACTAGCATAGATCTAAGGCTCTAATGCGATGCAATGCAGTTTTGAAAGAAGGTGAAATTTTTAAACTAAAACTCAACCATAATTTTTAATCAAGGTACTTTCGAATCGAAGTCTCGAGTATGTCCCCCAGTGGAGTTGCCACTGTGACGCGCGCCGAACCCCGTGGCCTCTCGAAAGCTCGCTTTAGGGCGATTGGGATGGGATTCATTAAAACTTGTAAGGTATTTACAAGTGCGTCTATTTTGGGCAACAAAAAGGTTTTTTGGTGTCACCACCCAATAGAACATTGGGAAGGGTCGTCTAGCCTCAGCGAGCCTAAGACGGCGCATACATATCCATCTTGGGTAAACTAGAGAGATTTTGGAGGTCTCAGCCTTTACCCCTTGGAGCCTAGGATTATGTAAATTAAGCCTTTTGAAGGGGAAATTGAGATATTTTGGAGGTCCTAGACCTCTAACCTCATTGAGCACAAGACCAGAGTGAGTTCGGGACTTCTCATTTATTTGTACCTTGATTAATATTATAATTAAGTTTTGAATTTATTGTTTCATCAACTTTCCACACGATGCATTTAATTAAGGCGCAATTATTCACGTCAAAAGCAATAAGTAAAGCATTATTAAAATAAACATTCTCAAAATAAAATACAATAAAACTAGGGGCAGAATACAACCCCCATTAAAAATAATATATAAATCATACAAAAATCGGGATATTCATTTGGAGAGAGGACTTTGGTCCTGCCATGCATATTTATTATAAAACAGTTTTTGATGTGATAGTTTTATTTTGGATGGAGAAAATTGAGACATTGGTCCCATTTTTATTTAGGAAAAATTTCAAATTAATTAATAAAAATGGTTTAGCGACTTTTTTAGCGATATTACAATAATCTTCAGAATAAAATAAATAAAGTCAAGGGTAAAGAAAGAACCCGGAAAAGAAGCCTCAGGTTAGTGCGACCACCTTCATTAACCACTCCAATTCCAACATGGTCAAAAAAATAACTCATAGAAATAAACATGTTAGTGTCAAAATCATGAATAAAATAAAGAAAAATAACCTAACCAGAAACTTTAAAAGAAATGGGTTAAAAAAAATAAAAGAGGTAGAAAATAAATTAAAAAGCCTTTCAATTCTTTGTAAAAATATTATTTCAAAAAAAAACAATTAATATGAGTCAAGTTAAATTAAACAAATATCAATCCAGAATGTTTACACTCGGATTTTACCTTTTTGGGTGAATGTCGAATGATTTCGGTCCCCGCACGCTCCACAAGGATCAAGTAAAAATGGATCAAAAAAAGAAAATTTATGTTTTTCTTTTTTTGAAAATTTGACAACGATCAAGTATTTGAATTAGCTGGATTGATGGAAACGAATTAATTTCGTTACCTCAAATTGGCTTAACTCACAAAAAAAATTTGAAAAAAAAAATCAATTAACTGAAAGAATCTTTATCCAATCAAATTCTGAAAATAGTAGAGATTTTAGATTTTTGTAAATTGCTCACAAAAGATTTTTCTTTAAAAAATTTCCCACTCTCTCAAAATTTGCTAATTTTCCTTCCAAAAAAATTGTTAATTTTTCCAACCCCCTTCCATGAAATTTTCTTCTCAATTTATAGAATTTTTGGAGATAAATAGGATAAGATCAGTTTAAAGTTTGAATTTTAAAAGGAGTTTAAAATTCAATTTTTAACCGAATATCCTATCCTAATTTCAAAAACAAAAGCTTATCCTGCTTATTTTTTAACAAATCCTGCGCTATCTGATCAGATTCACTACCGACGGCCATCCCTTTAAATACCAACGGGCTTTACGCCCCTAATAAGGGTAAGCGTGGAAATTTGGACACAGACGGGCCAAGGCACGGGATTAGGGACGGACGTCTCTGTGCCGACACGTGTCCACCGCTACAGACGGGGCCGTCCCTACAACGCATAGAGACGGCATGTCTGTCCAAACGACAGCCCGTCCTTATAAGCTAGAGACGACCTATCTGTCCAAATGACGACCCGTCCCTATATGCTAGAGACGGGGCACACCAACTAGGGACGGGCGTCCCTACTCCGACGGTCATCCCGTCTGAACAGCAAAATCACAATTTTAAGCTAAATTTCCCAAATTCTTTCAAAACCTCGCGCCATAGAGAAAAAGATTTTAATTCTTGTGAAACCGAAAGATGAAAACCTCCGAATTCCATCCATTTACCTGAAAACCGACATTGATCTCTTCATCGGGTAACTCTGACCTGGACTGCCTCAGGACACGGTGTCTACACTCACTGTCGCGATCGCGACAGTAGCCGCAGCGCTACTGGCCAGAAGCAGGACTGTTACGACTCGTGTCGTGATGCGCGACTCGCGATAGTAGAAAAGTGGGCTGGCACGAGTCGTGCTATGGTGCACAACTCGTGCTGGCCACCAATGCTTGGGCACGAGTCGTGCACATTCCACCGAAACGTGCACATTCCACCGAAACGTACACAATCTGCCGAGTCGTACACCTCCCTCCGTGTCGTGCACAATCAGCCGAGCGGAGCTCTTATGCCGAGCGACTACTCTTCACGACTCGTAAAGAGCTTCACGTGTCATGAAGAGTCTCATCCGAACGGGATAATCTTCATGACTCGTGAAGAACCTCACGTGTCGTGAAGAGTACCCTGCCGATCGGCTCTCATCCGAATGGGCAATCTTCACGACTCGTGAAGAACTTCACGTGTCGTGAAGAGTCTCATTCCGATCGGCCCGCGAGAGGCTGGAATCATGCAGCTCTGTTGTGCTCGCGATAAGTGTCGTGATCGTGATAGAGTCGCGTTTCCCAGTTCCTCTGCACAAACACATCTGTTCAAAACTTTCAAAACACAAACCAGACATACCCAATCACTCAGATAAACATAGACACTTACCTCATCACTGCAATACCTTCAACACATGCTCATAATCATCTATAAACATAATTTTCACAATAATAATGCACTAAACAAGATATAACTGGAATTCAATTTAATTTAACCTAACTCAGAATTTCAAGCTAAACCATGCTTATACACTTCAATATTCATGCAAATCATTATCATAACACTAGCATATAAACCCAATTTCACTACTCAACCATACACAAGCATCTACACATGCTGAACACTCAAAATTATCCAGAAAATAAAGACACAACACACACATAATCCAAAGAGAGAACTAGGGCAAACAACTCCCAAATAA
The DNA here is from genome assembly GCA_947683425.1 of Excoecaria cochinchinensis. NCBI lineage: Eukaryota > Viridiplantae > Streptophyta > Magnoliopsida > Malpighiales > Euphorbiaceae > Excoecaria > Excoecaria cochinchinensis. Next base: position 2,876,954 of record CANTUQ010000037.1, read on the forward strand.
AACTCATCCAAAACAGAGCTCCCAAACCTGGTAAAAGAAGTTTCAGTCCAACCTCTTCAAGATCCCACTTTTTCCTTTCCCTTGTTCTTCCTTCTCTCCTCCGATTCTTGCACAAAAACCAGCCACAATACACACTTAATCAACCAAACATCAACCCGAAAACTGACAAAGAAGAAGGAGAAGAAGAACCCAAGGTTACCTCTTCAAAAACCCAGCTCAAAACTCAGAAATCCTAGTCAAAGATTGAAGCACCAACTCATGCAAAGATGAAGAGCATCAAAATGAAAAGAAAGAGAAGAGAGGAACGGGCATTGAGCAAGGAAGAGGAAAAAAATACAGCTTCTACGGGAAGCTAATCCTTTTTCTGCCCTCCCTTCCCTCTCTCTTCCTTTTGCATTAAATGCCCAACCACTAAGTCCACATGGCATGCTCCTATTGGACCAAAGAATCAACTTCCTTGACTTTCTCTTTACTCCCCTAAATAAAATCTTCACTTATAACTTTAATTAAATCTTTAATTAGGTCCTCAATTATCCAAATTTCCACATGCACAAATTACTAAAATACCCTTAATTTCCCGACTTAGCATGTAAATTTCTACTAGGCCCTTTTTGGGTTGTTACACACTCTGAATAAACATTCAAAATCCAATCCATCCGACACTCCAAATAAATATTCAAAATCCAATCCATCCGATACTCCGAATAAATTACATCCCTATGGTCGGCCAATTGTATCGTACCTATGATTCCTAGCATTTACTATGGGCACCATTACGCTTTTTACTCATACTATAATATTCAAAATATCTTACACAATTATATAATTACATAATTAAATTCCAAGTCAAAATTCCATTTTCTATCTTATGTCACAACAGTACCATTCTTCATCTTATCAAGCCAAGTTCAGTTTTTCTTTTTATTTTTATCACATTTCGTGCTTTCAGGTCATAACTTTGCTTAACTTCACATAACTTATAAATAAGGTACATCATGCACATTTATACGTATTTATGTCAAAACTCACTTTTATGAATTAAGACTTAAATAACACATTCCTATAATTTAAAACAATTGGTATACTCACAACGAATTTGCATCACCCACAAAACTATATTCCATACTGTCTCATTCAAGACAATTTCCCTTACTAGTTCATAGCTAAATTTAATGATCACTTTAATTTAACATTTAAGGCGAATCTATTTCCAATTTCCACTAAACACTTTTGGTTCAAGTATACTCATGTTTAACCCACTCAGCTATAACAATCAAATCCAATATAAATAAATACTATTACACCTTCCTATGTCATAGTTCAGCCCCAACTTACTGTTTTTATATTCAAGAAATCTCTAAAGAATTGATCAACAGTAAAGCAAAATTATATCAATTCCTTAAAGAATTCAACCGTAAAATCATATGCTAATCACTACTAACTCGAAGCTTTATTGTGGACAACACATTAACAAGCTGCTTGAATCTCAATATCTTACACATAAATTAACTTAAAACAACTTAGATACGAAAATAATCTTTATCATGTGACATAACAAATTCTTGCTTATAAAACTATAGTAAGCAGAATCAAAATCAATAATAAATCAACAATTTTAATAATTAATTTGCAATTTAATACAGTATAATTAATCACACAATATTAAGAGGGTTTCTAACAGTTCAACCATATCCAGTTTTAATAGTTACATCTCGGTTGAACATAGTGACAACCACATTCAGGAACACGTTTAAACACAATACAACTAAATATATTTTACAGAAAAGATAAAATTTACCTCTAATTCCCCATTAGTCAGCAGTACTCAATTTTGTCCTTAAATTAACAATTAAATAGGATTAATATTTTACTTTTAAATCTTAACATAACCAACTACGTAACAACAATTAAGATAAATGAAAATCCATATTAAACATTCACTTAAACCAATAATACCCATTTTACAGCACTCAATTTCACACCAATCAAACCAATTTCAAGTATAATATGTTCACATATTCCAGTTTCTCAAGTTAAACTTTCATATCTGTTTATTCCAATTAATTTCCTCAATCTCTAAAGCTTAAAAAGATACTTATTCAATTAGTTTCCTCAATTCCTAAGTTTGACAGAATACATGTTCCAATAAAATACATTGTTGTGCAAATAAATAAAAACTTCCAAGTCCAAATTTCAATTTATATTACAAAGAAACAATCTTAAACTCCTAGTTATATTTTTATTAGATTATTTGCTTCAAAGTCCAATTAATTCATACACCCTCATATAGGCAAACTTAAAATACTCATAATTTAGGAAGATTAAGCTTAAAAGAACACTTACTACCCTGGTAATTTATTGCTTCAGTTATTGTTCGAAGAGCCAAACCAAATGTACCTTATGTCCATCAGTCACGGTCATCGGAGCCTCGCCAGGGAATGCTACCATGACCGAAAGGAAGTTCACGGCATCGGGACTCCATTACCGGTGATCATGCGTTGGTACGCTGAGCCGTTTGACCGGAATCGCCCTTAGAAGATTCGGCTCACCTCAACACCGATCTCTCCATCGCCGGTGAGTGAGGAGGCAGGAGTTACATCGAAAGAATCTCCTTGCCATCACAAATCCTCTGCCGCCTCGCGTGTCGCCAAAACGAAAGGAAGAAGCTTCGGTTTCTTCCTTAAAAATGAGACGATAGCGACGCTGTTGGAGGGGCAAAAACAACGTGGCCGGCCAGAGCAGCGCGGGTCATCGGTTCGTTGCCGTCGTCGTCACCGGCATTGCTCTCCCACCTCTCCACCGATCTCTCTCTTTCTTTCTCTCGTATTTCCTATGTTCTATTCTCTCTCACCTATTTTTATTTTTCTTTTTCCTCCTCTTTATTTATTTTTTCTTTCTTTCTACTTTGTTTTTGTTTAGATAAATCTAGACTCAATTCTTATTATGTACTCAATTATTATTATTATTATTATTATTATTATTATTATTATTATTATTATTATTATTATTATTATTATTTATTTGTCTATTTAAATATTCATACATTTATTTATTTATTTGACTATTATTTTTATTTATGACTGAATTATTTAATCAAAGTCAACATTTACCTATTTTCGGGTCAAAAGTTGACATTCGGTAATTTTTTTATCTACGGAGTTATTGTTCGTAACACAGATTTTTGAGGCATTACACTTCGTCCTTGGAAAAGAAAGCCAAGTATGTTTATAACTCAAAAACTCCATCCCATCTCAATATCGATGCATCATTTGACATGTTAAGCTTAGCTTTTGTGAAATCCATAAGTGTGTGGTGCATAATGCGAATTGGAATTATGAAAGATTGGTTCTCCTCAAGGTTGATAATATCCCCTATACATGTTTAGATTTTTGTAGGCCTTGAGTCATACTAATAGAGCAACTCAGAGCAAATGAGTCATCTCCTCCCAACACAAGCTTTTGGGGTATTCTTATGTAAATCTATGTCCTGATCATCATCATTAGGGTCATAACTAGTAGAAATATACCCATTGTTAGCAACGTTGCTCCCATCTCTGATTGTCTCATCACAGTTATCTTTTCCACCTCCAAAGTTTGAGCATGAGGCATAATTCGCTTGATATTAACCTCGAAACACTCGAATAAGATTGACATCTACTATTTCTAAATCATCTGACTTTCGCATTGTGTAGCAACTTTCATCTGCATAGCAATCCTAAACTGAGTTACTTCCACATTATACTCATTGTCGCCTTATACATTTGTCCCTTTTGCATTTTGTACATTCTTTATGTCTCCCACATTGGTCATCTTACTAGCATTATTCAATAGATTGTTACTGCCTTTAATATTTTTTTTTAGTTTCGATAAGTAACTCCATAAGGCTGTATTCAAGAAAAATTATCAATATTCTCATAAATTTGATTAATATCTATGTTATCCATCAAATCCATAGATGTCCAAAAAATTTCCCCTTGATCATTAACAGGTCACTTATATACGGCCATATAAACCATTTCATCCACGAAGATGCCTAATTTAATAGACATGTTATGAACAAGTTCCACAAATGTTGGATTACTCTTAAAATTTGTTCCACTCGATCTCGCTGTTCAACGAGATATATCATATTGGAAACCAGCTATGTCTAAGCATGTGCTCTCCTATGTGAGTTATAGACACTGTTGGAGTTACCATTTTTAAATCATACATATATATGCATCGATATCATAATTTCCATTTATTATTATGTTTATATGATTGGCTATAATATTTATCAATAAATTATACATATCAATTAAACCATTTAAATTTAGAAACAAAAATTAACTAAATAGTTAAATGATCACTAAAGGAATACTTAATTGATGAGAATGGGAATAACAAAAGATATTTCAACTTTTATGACAAGTAGCAGAATAACTAGCATAGGAGAGTTAAGCATTCAAATCTGAATTGCAAAACAAATAAGATTAGAGGCTTAACCAGGTCGGTCCAGGATTAAAACTTCTATGCTTAAGTAAGAAACGAGTGTATTTAGAGAATTAAGACAACAAAATCAATATCTGTATTAGTCAATACCTGATTATGGTGTAAAGGCCCTTATTTATAGGGTGTAAATTCTAGTCTTCTTAGGAATCCTATTCATAACAGGATTCCTTTCCTTTCTAGATTCTGAATCCTTTTTAAGGTAGGATTCTCATTAGTACAATATTCCTGTTTGTATAGAATTCATTTCATTATTTAGAAAGATTATATTTTATGTGTTATCATTTGTCTCCCTTTCTCCAAAGCTTTGGATTTTCAAGACTAAAGAAAATGAATCTGAACGAGAAATGCAAATGTCCTAATAAATTGCATTTTTTCATTTGTCGAATGGATTAAGATGATCATGATTTCAAAATTTGAATTCACGGTGGCTGTTCTCCTTCTATCGACACATGTCACGCATTTGCCTTTTATTTTCCCATTCTCTCATTATATATTTTCATGAGTTCATCAAATGAATCTCACTCTTAATCATTTTCCCTTCTTACTTTCTTGCTCTTCGTCATCCTCCTCATTCTGATTTTTAACACCAAGTAATTTTCTTTTCTCCTCTACATCATTCTTAAAATGTCTTTGTCTTCTGAAAAAACTTTAACTGTTCACTCATCCTCAAACCCTAACAAGTATGAGCTTCTTTGCCCTATAAGGTACCTCAACGGCACATAAAACCCTAACTGTTCCTTGATTAGTTTGATCTGACTTGAGCAAGTAAGAACTAAATTCAAAATTCAATAAAATATATCCCTTGCTCTCCCTCCTAAAATAATGTATTATTTAGATGGTCCCTTTGATAATTTCATTGTCCTATTTGAAAAATCCTTCGAGTTTGGTCTTAGACTTCAGTATCTCATTTTTTACCTTGAAGTGATGAACAAATACAACTTCAGCCCCAGTGAATTATCACCAAATGGCTAGAGAATACTAGCCCGTTTTAGTGCATTTTGTCATCATTTTAATTTATCCCTTCAGTGGCATTGTTTTTTTCTTTTTATTATTTTAATTCTTATAAATCTAATGAATTTAACAATTTTACTTCCCTTTTAGGCAAGTGTCTATTTGACCTGCCTTCTTCAATGAAACGTTTTGAGAGATATTGTAACACCCCCATACCCCCGGTAAGGAATATCGAGGCGCTACGCGGACACTTACGTATACATGTACATGCATTAGCGGAAGCGATAGCATAAACACATCCATTTAAAAGTAATTAAATACTACATTAGGGCCCACTTGCATGTCATATTAACTACATATACATTTACATGTTCATATTACATCTGTTTCTATTTAGCTTTACATATACATTTACATGTACCTTTACTTTGTGATTTTTCTACTTATATTACATAATGATGTTACTCAAAATGTAAAAACTCTATCTCTAACTTATACAAAAAGGAGATCAAAATAAAACTCCTAGTGGCCTTGACCTGCAGATGTCCACTCACTGATCCGAACGTGTAACCTACACGGAAATAAACATCCATGCTAAGCGATAACGCTTAGTGGGGATAAAATAATGCAAAGGACTTCTTTACGAAGTCATAAATAAATCACACAGTTCATGTGACAGGATCTCATGTAACAAGATCAGCTAGCTCATGCATATAGCTCTTATACATATACAGGTCGCATGCTCAGTTATCACATACTATGAACTCACGTGCATATATCATGTACTCTTTTACTTATTCATGTACACTATAACTTATATATATCATTTGTTCAAATATACACTATCATGTGTCCATATTCATGTAAACACACTCATATAATCATACACTTATATACAGAACTGTAAAGTACTTAAACATTACTCTCTTGTACTATAGCATTTATTCAGAACACTACTCTTTAAACATCTCAAATGCATTACATCACACTAACAAGACAAGCCTGAATTCCTTTCATGGTGGATACGGGTAACTTTGGATACTATTTAATGTATCTTACATGTGGAGAATTAACTCAACTCTATGGAATACACGAGGTATTCCAAACTCTGGGCACAATTAAGGCCAACATGTAGCAGCTGCACTCTAGCCCTTTATAAGCATGCTTATCTATCCACTATAACGGTAATCAGGCTCAATAACCAACTCACACACTATAAAAGATATCAACTCATCAACTAACATTCAAGTGCATTTATCCAATTAAGAGGCGTGTAATTCATATGCAATCTTTAGTAATCATGTTCAATAACTAAAAACATATAACATTTGAATTCCATGCATGCACTCTTATATCACATCATCATATACATGCATTCATAAGTTCATATATATATATTTATCATGCCATTAGCTATCCTTCATTCAATTATACATTGTTACTTTATTAGTTAAATTACTAACTTTAATCATACTCATATGTATTTTCCCATTAACAAATAATTTGTAATCATTTAGGAGCCCTAATCATGTATAAAACGTTAAGGGGAAAGGCAAGGGGTTTACCCATGCCAACCGTGGGCTCAAAATGAAGAAAAAAGAGCTTAATATAGGTTGTTCTGTCGCGAGGTCGCGACCTGTGTCACGCTCGCGACAGAGGCTCCGCTTTGGTGCCTCACGAGACTGCTTTTTACCCTAAAGTTATATCGTCTAAATGAACCTCTAAACGTAATTTTTAGGTAAACCGTTATTCTTAACAATTTTTATCCAAGACGTTATCTTTCAAATGGGACAATTTTCAGATCATTTGGACATCTATAACAAAAGATATGATCTAAACAATCCATACTGTTCCAGGGAACCCGCCAGAACAGGGTAACCTACGTTCTAATTACTTTTTGGGATACTTAGGGCCTGAATTCGATCAAGCACCCTCTTAGACATTTTTAGATACGGATCTCATCTTTCATATGCAATTGGAATCAACACAATTGGAGTCCTATAGCTCTATTTATAATAAATACTATACACCAGGGTCTAATGACAAATAAGCAGAATTTCGCAAAATTAAGCTCTATCATCAACACAAACACTCAAATGATCAAGTTACATACTTATAAACATATGTACACATGTCATGAGCACTGAAGCAATCAAAATGAACAATAAACCAATATACACTAAAAGAGCAATTGAGCTAGTTAAAGCTCATCATATACATCTACATCCAGTCATGGTTCCTTTCAAACACATATCATTCAATCACATGCCAGGAAAACAAAATCGCACTCGATCCCTACCTTAGGTGGCTTAACCGCTTCTCTCTAATCAATTCAGAGCTTCTCCCTTTCCCTTCACTAGCCTCTTATCCACATCTTTCACAAATCACATAGAAAATACTTGGGTTACTCTTCTTTTTACTTTAAATCAAAAACAAAGAGAAAAAGGAGGTCAGATCGGAAAACAAATTAAGCTAACCTTCTGAAGAGATCTAATCAAGTCTTATGATGCTCTCTATAAGCCACCTCAAATGGTTCTCTCAAAGAACTAAGCACGTGAAAAAGAAAAGGAACAAGAGAGAGGCAAAACAAGGTGATCGGCTGACCCAAAAAAAAAAAAACTAAAGTAAAAGAATAAGAGGGCCAAAACTCACGTAAAAGAAGAAAAAAGAAGCAAATGGTCAATCCTCATCCTCTATTTACTATTCAAATTAATGCCCACTTACTTTAATTAATTCATGTATATCTCACTTTGACTCTTAATTTCATTTTTAATTTATTTAGTCTTGCCACATGTCACTCCCCTATAAAGCCATATGTCACTCTCCTATAACCCACACTTAAGTCTCTTGCCAAGTGTCACCCTCTCAAGTTGCCATGTGTCAACACCCTATGATGCCACTTGTCAAACTCTTATGCCGCCACTTGTCACTCTTCTACGATGACACTTGTCACTCTTCTATGATACCATGTGTCAACTCCCTACAACTCCAAGTCTCTTAGTCCCACTTATGCACACATCTCGCGAGGGGGTTCTGTCGCGCTCGCGACAGAACGCTCACGCCCGCACCAACCAGCTGAAGTTCAAAAACCGCTGGAGGGCTCTGTCGCGCCCGCGACACTTGTCGCGCTCTCGACAGAACTCTCGCACATAAACTTACCTTTTTTCGAACAAAACTCTGTAATTCTTCTAGGGCCACTTTGGGGTGTGACAGATATTTTTTCCTCGTAGGAAAAAAAAGAAACATGGGGTGATTTCCCCCATGAGAGAACATACAATTGTCGTTATTTAAAGAACACCTATGGAAATAATGCATCAATTAGGAAAGAATTTAAAATAATTTTAGATTATTTAAAGAAATGTCCTCTATTTGATTCTAATCATTTTCTTAAGTGCTATGAAAAATAAATAGATGCCTGAACAGGTAAGCCATTTTGTAGTTAACTTTCAGTTTTATTTAAAGATTATCAAGTAATGTGTACCTGACATTTTTACTAATCAATATGCAGATTTCAATAAAAAAATGACTACTTGCTAGTCACTAGTTAAAGAAATTATTGCAAGAAAGGAAATGACAATTAAAAAGGTTTCTTGAATGGCTGACGTAGAGGCAAGTGCTAAAAAAAATACAAAATAGTCGCCTAACATGAGCTTGAAGAAGCGAGGGTTGTCAAAGTAGCCCAAAAACTGAAGAGAAGAAAGAGCAAGTCAAGATAGTGTTCTCTCATCTACTGATCAAGCAGAAAATATAGCTCCCAAAATGTTGCACAAGATCATGCCTCTTTCATATTTGAAGGCGGAGTTGGAGTAGTGACTAGGGCCTAATGCTTCTGTCAAATGTTGGAATGTGATGAAGGTCTTATCCTCCCAAATTCTTTTAGATGCAAATATGCAATCAATTCAAACAGATACTAGCTACGGCGAACTTGTCAATGGTTTTGCCAACTATCTTTTTCGGATGTGTATATATATATTTTTTATCTTGGTTAGTGAGTTTGTATATTTCGTTTGGAATTTTGACTTTGTCAACTTTGCATTAGAGGTGTGCATCGGGCGGGTTAAGGTCAAACTCGACCCGAGCCGTTTAACATGAGCCCCAAAATATGCCTAAAATCCCAACCTAAATTGATCCTAAGTTATATTAAGGGCCCAATTCGATGAACCAAAATTATCAGGGGTCTGACCCGATAAACCCGATTAAACCAAAATTTTATTTTTTAATTAAAAATAAATTAACATGTAATTAAAACCCAAATAAATAACAAGATAAAAACATTCATGTTCATCATCATAAAATATTTAAAAATTACAACAAACTAACAACTTGAAAATTCTTGAAACACGTATTACATAATAATTAATAATAACAACAATAAATTTAATTATACATAGAAGAACACCACCATCTTCGATCTTTAATTTTTTCACGTACCACCTAATTTATAAATTACGAGAAACAATAAAATATGAAATTAAAATAATATGAATTGAGAAATGCACAAGTGGAAAGAAACAAGGATCCATAATTATACAAGTGTATGAACATAATCTGTTGTCCAGTCCACAAGTGAATTCTGAGAGACACCCCAAAGACAAACTAGTTCACTTCCACTCCTTTAACTTACTACATTGAGTTTTGATCTTTGCCCTAAGACCATTGCCAACTAAAATTCATAGTTATCTACATTTATATTTAATTCTAGTCTTTGGAGAGCATTGAATTGACAGCATATACAACAAATTACATAATTATTTGATTGCAGTGTTTATTGAATAATACTTTTACGATCAATCCATATTGCATAGTGTATTCAAGAATTGATTAATCAATTTACTTATAAACTGAGCCAAGCTGGAGAATCAAGACCCACAATACAAAAACTAGTTTTTATAGAACTTTATTGATATCATGACCAAATCACGGCAAGTAAAATCCAATATCGAGAATCCATTAATACATGTTGAATACAACTATAAGTAAGTTGTAAAACATCCATAAAATTGAAAATGATAGTTTGAAGATATCAATGAAGAACAAATCAAGTTATATTCAGAACCAGATTCACGAACCAAAATCGAAATAGTGAAAAAAAAGACAGAATGGAAGAAAGGAAAATATAAAAACAAGATTTGATTCACTTACTTGCTTTGAAGATACCAGCGGCGGCGATAGGCAGAGGTCAGTTGCTCAACTAATTTGAATTTCTGATTAGTGGTAGAAGTGATGTAGGGATTTAGTAAAAGAGAGAGAAATAGATGAGGAGAGGAAAAAAAGCTCGATATTTATATGTGTATGTATTTCAGGTTCTTCAATCGGGTTGGATTCAGCGCTATTTAACTCGACCCGAACTCGAAATGCTAGGAATCTTCAAACCCTACCTAACCTATATACCCCGAATAACTTTACCCGAATGCAAACTTCGGGTCGGGTTATTCGAGTTCATCGGGTCTAGTCGGTTTTTGCACGCCCTTACTTTGCATTAGCATTTGCAGTACGGGAAAACTCTAGAAAGTCAGGTAACCGAAGATATTCAAGGTATCTTAGAATGATATGAAATAGACCTTGACAGACTTAGGCAAGGGTTAAACAAGGTTGAATCTTCCAAATAAGAGTTGGAGGGCTAAATATTAGCTATTTAGAAGGAACTTGGGGAGGCGAAGGCTAAGCTTGATTCTACTTATGAGGAAAAAAAATTTCTCTAAAGGAGTAGTTTGAAGACTTACAAACTAAGTTTTGTAAGCTTAAATCTACTCATGAAGCCAATTTGCAAGCTCCGGAAGATGAAGTGCTTAAAGAGATAGAAGGAGAGATGGTAGCTGTAACATTCATTTAAAAAATTTATAGTATAAAAAACAAATTCGGAAAAAAGGTTTAATTTTGAATCGATTTTATAATTAACCATAAAATCTAAAAAAAAAGTTTGATTTTCTATTTTAGGAAAATAATTTTCAGACAATTTTTCTATTGTAATCTTTTTCATAAGTCATTTTTTTTTTCTATCCACACTAGTGTGTGCAAAACAGAATTAAAATTGAAAATCGAATCGAACCGCATACAATTCAGTTTGTTTAGCTTATTCGCTCTATTTGATTTTGGTTGTTTGATTTATTTTTATATTGAAAATCAAGTAGACTGAACTTTATACACTTTCATATAATTTTTTAATATTTTATCTACATAATATAATTAATTAATTAATTAATTAATTTAGTATGTTATATAAACTAATTATAATCTAAGCATAAAATAATTATTTGAGTTAATTATATATTTTATATAATTATAACTATAATTATATAATGCATATATACTTATTATAATTTTTGTTTTGTACATGTACTAATTAATGAGTTAATTATAATTAGTTAGTTATAATTATAAATATACTATATAATCACTCCATTATAATTTTTAATAATCAAATTATGATATTTTGGTCTTTATCATTTGATAATTATTAATTTTACTATACTTTTTTATTTAAAATATATTTAATAGTATACAAAATTTAAATGCCAAAAGCTCAAAACCGAATAAATAGAATTGAATCAATAAATATAATTTCAATCAGTTCAGCTCGATTTTCAAATTCAACTTTCGGTTATTCTTTAAAGTAAGTTCAATCTATTCGGTTTTATCGATTTTCAGACTGAATCAACCTAGTGCTCACGTTTAATCTAGACACAACATTAAAAGTTTTTTACACTTTTTCTTTTTCTTTTTTTTTTTGTAAAGAAAGGGTGGGAAAAAAATCAAACTAAAGATAATAATAATAAAAAAAAAACACCAATTAAATCATGTACAATCCCGCTACTAATCTCATTTGGTGGAACATCAAGAATCTTAAGGTTAGGAGTCGAAACATAGACAAGAGGAGAAAGGAAGTTTGTTGTAAAGTTGACTTCTCTGTTAATATGCTTGTTATTGGCTTGATCAAACTACTGCAATAGGTTCCTAATGTTAAGAATCAGAGACTGACAATCAATACTAGCATTATAGGTATCCATAATCATCTCCACTACTACTTTGTTGTCACTTTGCACAATCAATCTGAGAATGCCAAGATTTTTAGCTAAATTAAGTCCATGAAAATGATCCAAATATTAGCTCTAAGGATCAGATATTAACTGGCCTTACAAAAAAAAACCCTTTACACCAATTACCATTTGAATCTTTACAAATCCTTCCTTTTGTTGCCACACCTGAAGTAGGGGTGATCACGGGGCGTTACACCAATTACCATTTGAATCTTTACAAATCCTTCCTTTTGTGGCCACACCTAAAGTAGGGGTGATCACGGGGCGGGGATTCCCCGTCCCTGCCCCTGCTAGGGACGAGGGGGAAAAATCCCCCTGTCCCCGCCGCCCCATCCCCAATAAAAAATACCTAACTCCAATAGAAATTTTCGACCCCGATAGAGATTCCCGACCCGAATCAAAAATATTTCACAAAATTTACCTTACAAAATTTAATAATTGATAACTTAAAATTAAAAATATCTCATACAATTTAAATACAAATATTTATAAATATCTCATACAATTAAAATACAAATATTTGTAAGCTTCCATACAATTCAAATATTAATAATATCAATTGAACAACTTCTACACCGATGAATATTCCCACCGCGGACGGGGAATCCCCGCCCTATGATCATTCTTAACTTAAAGAAGGAATGGAGGAGGCCATCCGTAATGTTTATAAAAGAGGTCAAAAATATTAATAAAAAATGCAAACAATTTATTATATTATTATTCAACCATATTTATCAACTTAAATAAGATTCGAATCACGTATCTATTTATCAATTTTAGCTCACGTGTATACTCATAAAAATTTAACAAATTTTATCATTTTACACAACTATTTTTCTGAAGAACATAACATTATAAACAAAAATTTTATAATAAAAAATATAAATTGCCTATACTAATTATTTTACAAGTTTTCTAAATTATATCTCCTTTGAATTTAGATTACACCACTAGTACATTAGCAGCAAAATAATGTTACGAATATGGCTACATAAATTCCTTTACAAAATCAAAGTAAACATAAAAAATCAAAATACCTCACCTAATTGTATTTGAAGAAATATTGTGAAAATCACAAAAAGGTTAAGATAAAATTTTTTATCTTTAAAGTAAGTAATGAGAAATATAGAAAAAAGTAGAGAAGCTCCAAAAATGCTCACTCCATTTTATTATATGTGACGTTTTTAAAAAAAATTTAAATTTTATTTATCTAACATTTTTAAATTTCTAAAGGAATTTAATTTTATTTTTTAATAAAAGTTAATTTATTTAGAATTAATTAGATTTAAATTTATAAATTAAATTATTCAATTTTATTTTAAATTTAAATTTAATTAATAATTTTTTAATTTTAGTAAAAATAACAAAAATATCATATATAAAAAAATAAAATTTACATAGTAACATACTATGCAAATGAAAGAGAAAAGCATTCAATTTTAAGGCAGATATAGAGAAAAAATTTCAATTGAAAAAACATATTAAATTCGGTAGAAATGTAGAGAATTTAAAGAAACCACTCAAACTTGGTGGGCCCAAGATCTGAAACTGTTAACGTTGCTAACGGTTTCATTAAGTCTCTGTTTTGAGGCCCACCGAATGTAAAATTAGGTGGTCCCACGCCGACTCCATACAACTGTGTTTTCGCAAATAAGTGTTGTTGGAAAGAAAATAAAAAATCAATTTCCTCGGAGCAAACTTACTATTAACTAAAGTTACTACTAGCAAGTAAGCAGGGGAGAAGAATCTAATTTTGCGGGCACTGAGGGTTAATTCAGTAATATAACAAAGGCAGAAGAGAAAGAAGTGGGACCCACTGATAGTACGGAAAAATTTAACGGGACGGATATTCTCTGCGAAAAGTAATTAATGGCATTTGTTTAATTTTCATAAAACAGTTAATAACCGATATTAATTGGTTAGGCACACCATAGGGGCAACTTCGTCATTTCGTAAATAAAATTTGTTTTTCTTAAAATTAATTATTTTTGAGTTCACACACACTCTCTCGCAGAGATCCGAAATTGCCCCCTTCATTGCCTTCATTCTCAGTCCAGGAAAGAGAAAATAAATAAAAAAATAAAAAATAAAAAGAAAAACAGATGAATATAGGACGGGGAGAAAAAGAAGATGAGAATTTAATCAAATTGGAATATATTTCAAAGATTTTTACTATTGGATTCCTTCATTCATCTCTTGCCCACATTACTTTTCAAACCTCTTCCTTTTTCTTATCTTCAATTTCACAGAAATTGCCTTTGATCACATTTCTTTCTTACCCTTTTTTCCCCTTCAAATCCCATCTTTTTATTTTTTCTGGGTTTGATGCGTGTTGAGGAATCAGCAGTTTTTTTTTTTGAATTTCTGATTGTTGATTCGAAGTGAAAATCAACGCTTGTTATTATTTGAATTTATTGTTACCGATGCCGGATAATAGCAATAATAATAGGCAGGTTAAGAGCAATGCTGTGGCAAATCAATCCCCTGATAATATTGAAGGTACCAACGAATTTGTTTCTGTTATTGTTTTTTTGTTTTGTTTTATATGGAGCTGAGAAAGATCTGCTCCTTTTCTTCTGGTTTGATAATTTTTATTTTTATTTTTAGTTTTTGCAATTATGTTCTGTCAGAGATTGTTGAATTATGTGATCATGGTTTGTTTTTGCGTTCTTATTTGTGTCAAATATGACAATGCATATATTGTTTAGTTAGAATGTTTTTTTTTTCTATCTACAATTCTGATCATTGATTTTCTTTTCCAGAAAATTGTTTTGATCAATGTTTTATTTATTTGCTGTTTGATTTAGAAAGGTTGTCTCTTTTGTAAATTATGGGTATATTTTAATCCTTTTTGTTGATTGGTTGGTTCTGGTTTTGAGAGCTTTGATCATTGAAGAAACATGTCTGAATTTGGCGGTTAGCTCTTTAATGGTACTCGTTGGCTCATGTGGGTTTTCCCTTTTGAATGCTTTTCTGCGTATTGATGTAGTGTATGTCAATGCTTGTGGGGATGTTAGTTTCTTGTTGCAATCAAAGTTTTTGATCCGTGTCTCTTTCTATTTTTGATTGGGGAAGTCTTCTTTGGATGGAAAGATTTCAGACTTTTTCTGTTATTGGTTGACTTGTGGGTTTCTGGCGTTCAGTGCTTTGGTGAATCTCAAAGTGCTTCTATACTTGGCTCTATGAGATACAATTTGATCAGTTTGCTTTATTTGCTCATTTGCAGAAGCAATTTGGCGACTGAAAATCCATGATAATCAAGAGCAAGGCGGTATGGCTCCATCAAGCCTGTACCCAGATCGTCCTGGTGAGCCAGATTGTGTATATTACCTAAGGACTGGATTATGTGGTTATGGAAGCAACTGTCGTTTTAATCATCCTCCTTATGCTGCACAGGTATTTCAAAGGTCATGTTTTTTTCCTGTGCTTTCAAGTTATTGGGTTAGGATCATTTAAATTTTTTCCAAGAGGTGCAGGAGTTGATAGTTTGTGCCTTTAGTTTTAGTATAATTTGGATTTGAGAGTTTAATATTCTGAAGTCAAATTCTTCAGGGTACTCAATTTAGAGAAGAACTTCCAGAAAGAGTTGGACAGCCTGATTGTGGGGTACAGTTCTTGTTCTTTTTCTTATTTAACATAACACTATAAGTGAGTGCGGAATTTTATCCATGTTAAAAACATAATATGTGATCTGTCTTTTTATATATTTTTGATTTTTCAATTCTAAATTTATATGAAGAAGTAAGCCCTTCAATTCAATTGATGGTGAAAAAAATGAGAGAACATTCCTTCTAAAAAGTGCTTACAAGATCTCATTAGTTCTGATCAGTTTACATGATCAAGTCAGATATTGTACCATGCTGAACCATAACTTCTCGAAGATTAAAAAACCAAAAATATGAAAATTTAGTAGCTTGACCGAGCACGAAGCAAATAACAATATTGTGATGCACGTGCATATCTTTGGGCTTTAGCTCTGGCTGTCAACCTCATCCCAACCTTGCATCTGAGATGTCATTGTTTCTGTGATGCTGCTAGCCTAATCAAACTCCCTCTTTCAGCCCTTGTAAGCACTGGCAGTTCTGTAAAATCTATTCCCTGTCTATCTCGACAAAGCTGTTGCTGAAAAACAGCTGATCTTAGTCTCTGAACTTCCTTTATGATACACATACGAGTAATCAGGATCATGACATTTATGGATGGTGCCACAAAGTGTGCTGAGTAGCCTGAGGGAGGAATCAATTTAGCATACCTAGAGGATGTAATTGTTAATCTCTTATGCCTTCCCGGGAATTAGCTGTAGAAAATTTGCTTCTGGAAAACATACCCCAAATGTTTAGGTCCTGCTCTTATTGACAAAGATAAACTATTCCATATCAGTACTCTGAATGCAAGACTAATTTGTCTGCTCTTGCCACTTTGACTGCATCAGCAATCTTGGGTTGCACAGGGGCAGCTTACGTAACTCTACTGCTTTGGGAAAAGTTTTCCTAGGATGCCAACTGAAAATTTCTTTTTTTAATTGTAAAAGAAAATGAATGCTCTGGTTTTCCATCATAGTTCAACTGTTTTTCTCTATGTACAACTTCTTTATGCTTTAGATGACAATAAAAAATTCATTCCAAATGCTGATATATAAGCATGCATTTGCACGAAAATATGAAAATAATATAGTTGTGCATTAGCACAGCCTACTTTGCGAGATTTTTTTATTAGTCCAGTTTTACATTTTGGCAAGTTACTTCCATGACGAAATTATATAAGGTAATGCCATTATTACTTTGCTGTTGTACTTTAACCCTGATTGGAGTTAATTCTCTGGTGTTTTTTTGGCAGTTCAAGTTCCTCATTGATTAGTTATCTTTGGATCTGAAATATCATATGTTAGGGATAAAGTGTCTGTGCTGTCTTATTATGTATTTGCCACAAGAACACGTTGCATGAGGCAATTGCAATTGATTATGTAAGATGTATTGGTAGAATGATTGATAACTACTAATGAGGTTAGTTAATTGAAGTTTTAGGGATTGCGGTGATATTCAGCTTTCAGGCAATTGCAGTTCTCCATAGTTGTATGGGTGCATTTTTATAATTCAAGTTTAGTCTTGTATACTGGTGCAAACCTTTTTGTGGTTTGCCGAGAAAGTTGTGCAATTTTATAAAATTGGAGATGCATATATATAGCCAGCCACTTGATTTTTATTTTTTTTGTAAAACTAGACAGATCATGTTTGTGTGAAATGGCCATCTTGGTTTATATTTATGTGTCTTGCAAATGGTTGGCCACTTGTCTGTTGAGAAGCCAGTGATAGTTAATCTCATTTGGCACCTAGTTTTGTAATAACAGTTTATACATCTATAAATCTTTGTTTGGAGTCTCTAATTTTTTGATAAACAAGAAAGGATGGTATGCTTGAAATTAAGGCTTCTGATATGGCTTCTTCTTCTAATAGTTTGGAATTCATTGCAGTACTATTTAAAGACAGGGACCTGCAAATATGGATCAACATGTAAATATCACCATCCAAGGGACAGGAACGGTGCAGGACCAGTCTCATTTAACATTTTAGGCTTTCCCATGCGACAGGTGCTTGTTCAGCTTGATATCTGCATTATTTTTCTTCTAATTTTTCTAAAATGCAGTAGATGGTATGCGCCGAATATAAGGCTTTATTATTTTATATTCCAGGATGAAAAATCATGTCCTTATTACATGCGGACTGGATCATGTAAATTTGGAGTTGCTTGCAAGTTCCACCATCCCCAGCCTGCACCTCTTGGAGCTGGTTTGACTGTAACTGGACCTACTTCTTCTGGACCTGTGGGGTCATCAGCTACTCCTTCGTCAGGTCTACCTTACATGGGTGGGCTACCAACATGGTCAATGCCAAGAGCCCCATATGTATCTAGCCCCCGTCTACAGGGCCCACAGGCATATATGCCTGTTATTCTGTCTCCTTCTCAGGGTGTTGTTCCTGCACAAGGTTGGAACACCTATGTGGTAAGTAATAGGTTTGCTTTTTGCTATAAATAGTGGCAAGTTGATATGAATGTAGCATGCCAAATATAGTAAAGAAAGTTCATGGGTGTACTGTATTTTTATTAAAAGTTGATTAAACTTCTTGAGTGGATTTTTATTTGATGAACTTAAATTCTGTTTTAAGAAACATCAGCCATACAGAGAGACACGCAAATTCAAGTCAAGTCAATTGGAATTTGTATTCAGATATCTGTCAATTTGCATCAGACGAGTAAAATTGTGGAAACTTTGGTGGTTGAATGCTTTTTGTCTGTCTCTATATATAAAACATGGGTTCTTAAGGAGACAATTATGTCAATGTGTCTAAAAACATTAAATACTCCCTCCGTTTCACTTTAAGTGTCACTTTCGAGTTTTTTGTTTTTTTGCCACTTCAAGTGTCCCTTTTCAAACTTTAAGAATCATTTATTACATATTTTCTTATTTTACCCTTATATTTGCACTAAAAATAAAACAACTAATAGAGTGAGAATGTATATGAATTTATCAAAGTCATTTCAGTAAATTACCATGAACATTTTTTTAAAATTGATGGTAATTAGTCATTTTCTTAGTCTATGTGAAAAATCGAAAGTGACACTCGAAGTGGAACAGTTCTAACTGTTAATTGCTTTCAAACTCCCTTTCAGCTCCCTTTCAGTTGCTTTTTCTTTTTTCTTTTTTTATTTTTTCGCTTATAGTGCTAATAAAATTGTAAGCTGCGGAGCTGACACTTTGATTTTCTATGTCAATTGCTCAATTTGTTTCTCAATGTGATGTTCCCAGGAAAATTTCAGTTGTGGAGTTGGGTGGTGGTTGGAGTCAGGTTCAAACTCAGAGGGTGTTGTTTCTAGGATGATTGTAAATGTAGACGTATAAAGAAGTTGAAAAGTTTATATGCTTTACTGTGATTGAATTTTAATTTCTTAAGTTGGTAAGTAACATAAGAAGGTAACCATCTTTAAGAGCAAGAGCTGCCTATCTTTATCTTCGGATCCAATAAATTATATATTGCATACATAATCTAGAGTATTATGCTATTTAATAAATCCTGCCTATCTTTATCTTCAGATGAAATAAATTATATATTGCATACATAATATAGAGTATTATGTTATTTAATAAATCACTTAAATAGGATGTAGAATTATTTAAAACGTAATATTTGGTGAATCAATGAATAATGGTCCAGTATTAGTGTCAAACTAGAACTTTTTATGCAGGTGTTGAATCATTTAAAGATAGCATAACCCAAACCTTAGAAAATAGGAGGGAGGGTTTCAATAATAGCCCACAATTCTGATTGCAGAAAACTGATAAAAATTTGATATAGAGTACTCCAAATAAAGTTTCTGAAAAGTGGAAATTAATAATCAAGTGAGAAGTAATTCCAACTTTTCTTTTTTCATGTGTGTACTTTCACCTTACAGAAAATGTTGCAAGCTGATGCACTTGCACTGTTGCATGGTTAAAGCTGTAAACATGTAACTGGTGCAATATAAACTACAGATACATCCTGGAAATAGTTATTTGAAACATCTTTATTATTTATTAATTTGCTTTAATAAGTTGCATCTCCGTAGTTCTTTTTACATTTTTTTTCCAATCATATATTTTGTTGGTGAAGGCCTTTTTCCCTTATAATTTCTTTCTTTTATTTGTCAATCAGGGAAACTTGAGCCCCATGGCATCAGCCAATGTTCTGGGATCCAGTCTTGTTTACAACTCTAGAAATCAAAGTGACTCAGGATCTAGTGGTCAAGTACATATGTTATCAACAACCAGCTCTAATCTCCCGGAGAGACCTGATCAACCTGAATGCCGGTATTTTATGAACACTGGGACCTGCAAATATGGATCTGACTGCAAGTACCATCACCCCAAGGAAAGGAGTGCACAACTAGCAACAAATTCTGCTGGCCAACTTGCCCTTCCCTCAAGACCTGTAAGTTCAGATTTTATTTCATGCTTAGGAAATGGCGTTGTGATATGCATAACCTTACTTATCAGTAGCGGATAATATGCCTAGTACAGGTGCTGAGTGGCAATGTGCATGCTATGCACTGATCATCCCGAAGTCCCAATTGGCAATTGGGCATCACTCTTATGGATAGGGAGAAGTTAAAATCACTATTTCAAATTATCTGAGTCCCATTTCAAATGGAACAGCATAGATGGCTTGTTTGATAACTACTTAGAAATTCAAAATTCTTGCTCCTTACTTGCAGGGGCAACCTGTATGTTCAAACTACAGCATGTATGGAATCTGTAAATTTGGCCCAACTTGCCGATTTGATCATCCTTTCACTGGATATCCTTATGGCTACAGCTTGAGCATGCAGCCTTTATCCATATTTGATTCTTCTCTCTTAACTTATCCAAGGATGTCACCACCAGTTCTTTCATCTGAAAGTCCTGCCTCTCTATCAACAAAATATCCTGACTGGGTCCGAAGTTCTGATGGTGCAAGCAACAAACATAAAAATTCAGATATAAATACAAAAGTTTCTGAAGATCAACCTGAGCAGGCTGGTTCTCCACCACCGCACTCTTCGCAGGCTTCTTCAGAACCATCACATGATTAATTTTTGTTGGCTTGAGATTACTGCATTCTGTTTTGTTGACACTTTTTAATACTTGGTACTTTCTTAAAGGAGATTTTTGCAACATGTAGCTCCTGCCCCCTTATTACTTTCACCTGTGTTTCTGCGGAGTGTTATAGGTTGTTTTGAAATCAATTTGATGAGCAATACTCAGGGGGGCAGTGGAAGCCATTTTTTGTTGTGAATAAAAGTGCAGGTGAAAATTTGTAATATTCCTTGAATGTTCTGTCCTCACATGAATGATACATACATTTGTGATTAAGAGTTTGTTAGAATATTGTGATCTTTATTGCTGATTTCACGAATTAAGTGAAATCTTCCTTTTTTTCGTTTTTTTTTTTTTTTTATTATGTAATGGATTATTACTCTTGTGAATTGATTTAATGAATACATTGACCGTTGTGAGGATACCTTGTTCACTTCCTTATATTGCAGAGTCTCAAACGTCACTTGTAACACTTCCTCAAAATACAAGACAGTTGTGCGTCTTTAACACATTACAGACCTGAAAATATTTGTAAAAATAATTGTATCAAATCATATTGTGATAAAAGATTATATGTAGTACAACTGAGTTTGATCCTGAGTGGGTTATGACCATGGATAGTTTTAGATTTCTGTATGAGAAACTAGTGTAGTTTAGAAAGATGATCAACTTTTTATGCTTTTCATTTGGACTGTTGGAGGAAATAATCTAAGAGGACATGATATGCTCCATTTTGTTTATATATATATATATATATGGATTTTCACTTAACTCTTTTTGTATTGATGTGGGTGTGGCAGTCAAATAATTACAGGAATCTAGTACTATATGCCAACTCTACACAAATTTCACGTCAACTAAAGACAGGTAATGGAACAAACATCAACCTTATAGGGAACTATTGAAAAGAAAAAAAGTACGGGAATAGTTCTATATATATATATATATATATATATATATATATATATATATATGCATGCACATAATACGCGTGTATGAAGACATAATTTTTAGAGCTAACGTTATTGCTAAAGAGATGACGTTGATGACGTTGTAATTAGATATTGATCTAATCTAATTATTTTTTATGAGGAAAATGATATAAGAAAGGAGAAAAATGCATGCAGAAGGTAAATTAGTAATGAAAAGTAATAAATAAATGACTATTAATTAATTAAATCTTTTTAATGACTCCATTCAATACATCGTTTATAGAATTTGAGAGGATGAATTGATACCATAGATTTGCAAAGACGTGAGTTTCAACTATGGCTATTCAAAGATAGTTAGATCCAAAGACGTAGGCAGTCTATATTGGGTGGAGTCAATTGATTTTACTAAATTTAATTTTTTTTTAAAATACTTTTAGTAATTTTATTTTTTCAAAATTAACCCCATTAAATGATCCCATTCACAATTGATCCCATTAAAAATTGACTTCACTAATAAATTTAAATATTTTTATTAAAAATTAATCCACTAAAATATTTAAAAAATTTTAATTTTTTTATTTACGATAATTTTTGACCTCACTGAATTTAATTTCTGACCACGCCCCTAGTTGTATCGGTTACAATTGATTTTCCGTCCAACCCATTTAAAGTTTTAAATGGGTTAAACTCAATTCAATCCAATTATGTTATAAATTAAACTCTTTATATTGAGTTGGTTGATTTATCATTGGATTACATGGATTATGTTAATTATATATGATATATTATAAACATATAAATTATAAATTATCCATATTTATATTTTTTAATTATATTTATGGATACAATAAATCTGGATACATTTACAATAAAAAAAAATAGTGCAATATATGTATATATATATATTAAGATGTGAAATTAATCCACTAAAAAAACTTTCAAAAATCTATCCACTAAAAAGAGAAGTTTCAAAATTCTATCCATAAAAAAAAAAAGGAATGGTTGTAATTTACTGCTAAAGGCAACAAATTGTCATCAAATTTATTTGGTAATTGATTGACAGACACATATAAATTGATTTATCTATTTACGGCACGCTGTTACATTAAATTTTTGTCTATTAAAAAAAGGCCAACAATAGTGAAATTAAATTCCATCAAATTCCTCAAAAAAAATTCACTAAATTCAATTAAGTTTTCAAAGATTAATTACCGTAGTATAACGAAATTTCATCATGGAAAAAAATATATTGTTTATGAGAATAAACAATTCAACCAGCAAAAGTACATTATTAAAAATGGGTATATTGGTTATAATAAACCATAATCCACATTAATATGTTTCATATCTAATAACGGGTTATATGATTATAATAATCCAATAACATTCTCGTAAAATGGATTTAGGTGGGTTGGTTTTAATGGCTTGAATGGGTTATACCAATTTTGAACATCAAATATAAATATGTAATCTATCAAGTTTAAAAATTTCCTTCGTCTGTTTTCTTCTCGTTTTTCTTAAAATTTCTTACTGCTTAAATAATAGATAAACATGGAATATTATTTTAATAAAATAAGAAAAGATTGGTTTATCAATTTGTTAAATGTGGGAGTCATTAAACCTTAAAAACAATGATAAATTATTGAGTTTTAATATGAGTTTTAGTATATTGATTGGATTACATATTTTGAATGTTCAATTTTTTTATTTGTTAACACTTATCATTTTCATTATTTTTGCATTTATAATATTATTAAATTAAGGTGTATATATATGTGTGTGTGTGGACCAAGTGAAAAATTTAAACAAATACAAAAGGCTACACATGCATTACAAAGTATTGAATTTGTCCTCTCTACACTATTAAGTTTCTATTTTCTTTTTTTGTTTTATTGAATATATAAATAATTAATTTTATTTTATTAAATTCTCAAATATTTTTTGACCTGCATGAAGAACAAGAATGTGAATATTAAGAGGAGAAGAAAAAGCATGTTTCTCCTAGTTGGGATGAAAGTAAATACTATGATTATAAATTAATAATATATTTGAAGTACAAAAAAAAATGCATGTTACCATAAATATAATTAAACTGAAAATATTCTTAATATACAATTTAATATGTTATTAGCATATTCCAGGTATATTTATGTTACACATTATTATGCAATAATTAAACTATTAAAAGAGATATTTTTAAAGTATAATTAAAAACATAAAAATATAACTTTCCAAAAATTATTGATAACCCTGCAAATATCACTTGCATAATGGCCCATTCAGTCGGCCCAATTGACTGGCAAGACCCAAGGCCCAATAAGCAAGAGTAGTAGGCATGAGCTCCAAGCCAGCGTACACGCCCGATCGGCTGATGTGACCGCCAGTCCAATCAGCCGTCTGACACAAGACAGCGCCCATGTCCATCAACTGCTTCCTGTCACTTCGCCGCACACCTACTCTAACTACCAGTCGTCACATCCCAGACACTCAAGTGCCCCTTAACTGTCTCTTATAAATAGTCCAGCCAACGATGGCACCAGGTATTGAATCTCTAGCATTGAATCTCTAAGCATTCTCTCTCTAAAAACTATTGACTTAAGCTTTGGAGTGCTTACGCCTGATCCGACCGGGCACTTTCTCTTGCTGGATCCACCTATCCGATCGGATCTTCCACTACAGACAAGCCAGCTCTCCTTCTCTTTCAGATAAAGACTATTCTGTGCTTTATCATTTGGTGCTTTCGTTGAGAGATATGGCTAACTCAAGATCTAACGATAGTGCATCCCCCATAGAACATGATCACGATGGCGGCAACTGCGCCAGATCAAGGACCTCACGGAGGAGGGAGATATCTCCCAGGTCCCCAACCAGGGCTAACCTTCTTTCCGAATTCAACGATGCCATTCTGAGGCAACCGAAAGATACCCCCGTCACCGTTAAGGATATGCGTGCTCTTCTTAGTGACTTCACCAAGAGTATTGTCCAAACACTCAAAAAAGGTAAGATGCCAAGAACCTTTGAAAGAGCCCATGAGGACTACCTCATGAACAAAGACTACCTCATGAACGAAGACTTCAGACGGAGAAGAAGAAAGGGGATCTCCATCAATGAGCCATGAGCTCAGGACAGTCATAGGGGCGTCATCAGGAACCCAGGAAGGTATGATAAAGGGAAGAGAATAATGTCCACAAGCAGGGACTCCCCCTATTACCCCAGCAGGTCCTCCACTCCCTCCATAGGTGATGATCTATCCTTTATGTGCACTTCGAATCGCAGCCACTCAAGAAAGGTCAAAGGCGAGTCTACTGCCACCGCCCCTAGAAAAGGCGCGTTTGAGGGGAACACATGCGGGAATACCGCCTCCCCGTTTTGCAGGGAGATTACAGACTCCGAGCTACCTCTCAGGTGGAGAGATGTGGTGATGGACAAATACACAGGTAAAACTGATCACACCACTCACCTAACAGAATATCTGACTAAAGTGCAGGTATACACCTATGACGAGAGGGTGGCCTGCAGAATCTTCCCCACCACCTTGGGAGGAGACACTCTCAATTGGTTCCATGAGCTGCCACAGGAATCAATTACCTCCTTCAAACAACTTAAGGAGCAGTTCACCACGAGGTTCATCGTACAGACATGAGCACCAAAGTCGGTGAGCGACTTGTGCAATCTCTATCAGAGATCTGATGAAAGTCTTCGAGGCTACATCGATAGGTTTCAAGTCACCATGTCTGAAGTAAGGAATATCAGCGTAGAGATGGCGACTAATGCCTTAGCTGGGAGCACCGCTAACCGCCCTTTATTTGAATCAATAACAATAAGACCCCCAACCAGCTTTGCCGATCTGATGGAAAGGGCTAGGCAGCACATCCAATTGGATGATGCCCTAAGGTCCAGCAGGGAAAGAAGAACCAATGTAATGGATCGGCTGCAGCACCCGGACAATCGCTCTTTCAATAGAGCTTCTGGATCCGAACGGATAGCAAGAAGCCCGGACCGAGCTGCAACTTCAAAGAATTTGGGCAAGAGGAAGGAATTTGGACGGGGCAGGTCTGACAGCTAGGATGACCGCCCGCCTAGAACTTTCACCCCGCTCAACACCAATCCAACCACAGTGCTGATGTGGATCAAGGAAAAGCACAACAAGGTCAACTAGCCTAGGGCGCTATCCGAAAGGAGCAGAATTGGGAGGGACCCCAAGAAATATTGAGAGTTTCACAGAGACATCGGTCACCTGACTGACGAGTGCACTTCGCTAAAAAAGGAAATTGAAAGGCTGATACGAAGAGGGTCCCTCAGAAAATTTATAGGCCCGGCTAGAGGGGAGAGTCCTTGTAGACAGCCAAAGCCTCGAAAGGATAACTCTGGCTCAGTTGATGATGACGAGCACAGGAATCCAAGGAATACCGACCTGCGCAGACCATATGTCGGGGTAATAAATGTGATCACTGGAGGATCATCCTATGGAGAGGACCTCACCAGGAAAAGAAAGGGAAAAAGTATTTACCTCTCTCACCAGGCTGAATAGCCTACCTCAGTCACCATTAGGGGTGTACACGGTTCTGGATCTTTCTGTACCGAACCGAAATACCAAAACAAAACAGATGCAAAACCGAATTGTACCATTGACTTTTTTTACTAGAACTGAACCGAATTGTACTGTTGACTTTTTGATTAGAACCGAACCGAATTGTACTGGAACCGAATCGAGAACCGTATTGAACCGTAACGAACTATTTTGTACTGAATTGGACCGAAATAACCAATATTTATTAATTATTATATATAATATTAGTAATTTATATATAAATATTATTTATAATTTCTATTATATCATTATTTTATAAATTTAACTTCATAATTATTTGTATTTTTTTGAAACTTTTACAATTATTTGTATTAAATATTTTAATGTATGAAATTAATATAATAAATAGTTAATAAATTAAAATAAATATTTTTATTATTAATAAGATAAATTTAATTATCATATCTATATGAATGTGAAATTAAAATAACTTGTATTTAATTTAATTTACGTTTAGTATTACTTAACTATTACATAATTTTTCATTTTGTACAAATATTTATATACACATACAAATATAATTATTATATCAATGAAATTTTACTAATTAATGTAATTATACGAGTATATAATTATCTTAACATTTAATTTCATTTACTTTTAATATCACTCAACTAGTATTTATCTATTGTAAGTTAATAATTTAATTATATATAATTAAATTTTACTAATTAATATAACTACATAAGTATATAATCACCTTACTAATTAACTTTATTTATTCTTAGTATCACTCAACTAGTACTCATATATATTTTTTGTACAATACCTATATGAATAATTGAGCATATAAATTAATAATATAATTATATATAATAATTATTATATATAATAAAATTTACCAATTTAATTCATGTAATTATATAAATATATAATCAACGTACCAATTAATTTCATTTGTTTTTAGTATCACTCAACTAATACTTATCTATTTTGGCACATGAGTAATTGAGTTGTAACTTAATAATTTAATTATATATAATTGAATTTTATTAATTCATATTTAATTTAATTTAACTTTAATATCACTCAACCACTACTTATTTTTTTTTTACAAATATTTATATACACAATCAGTTTACCAATTAATTTTATTTAATTTTAATGCTACTTTTACATTCACCCTTATAGTTATTAACTATAGTATTAATTAATAATCTTTTAACTATTAAGCCAAATTTAGTGAAATTGAGTATAATAACTGAGCCAAACTAATATATATGGATGGATCCTAACCATATAATCAGCCGATACTGTATATATAATTACCTTTTCAATTAATTTCATTTATATTTAGTATCACTCAATTAATAATTATCTATTTTGACACAATATATATTTGAATAATTGATTTATTTTAATAATGTAACTATATATAATTGAATAATTTATTATATAATCATTTTATCAACTAATTTCATTTGTTTCTAGTGTCCCTCGACTAATACTCATCTATTTCTATCACAATACCTATATGAATATATAAATTAAAAATAAAATTATATATAATTATTTATAATAAAATTTTAATTTCTTTTATTATTAGCGTTACTCAACTAATACTCATATGTATTTAGCATAATATTTATGCGAGTAATTAAAAATATATTTTAATAATATAATTATATACAATTATTATATTAATAAAATTTTATTAATTAATATATAATATAATTATATAAGTATATAATTATCTTATTAATTAAATCTTTTTTAGAGCAAATTAAGAATAAAATTTAAAAAATTTTAGTATAAATATTTTTTATTTTAAGTTTTGGAGGGAATTAAAATATTTGGAGGGAATTGAAATATTTGGAGGGAATCTAATATAGATGAGTTGGGTTTTCAGTATTTGGAACAAGTTGAACGGGCCAATCGTCATTAATTATTATTTTTGTTATAACTTTTACTATAGGTGTCCGTTTGCTTATTATTATATGTTTCCAGAAAGCTCATTTCAAGCCGGTCGACTTTTCCAAATCTTAGTCTCCCATAACAGCCCATTTCGCGCCTCAAAAATAACATTTGAGCTTTCATTTTTCAATTTGAAGTTTTAGGGGTATTATTGTAATTTTTTTATTTTTTTCATATAAATTGTTTGTTACCTTAGTTTGGAGGGGACTTTTCAACTTGGAATATTTTTGCTGCTTCAGAATCCGACCTGTTTTATATTATATATATATATATTGTAACACCCCCATCGCCGCCCCCGTTGGAAGGACGCCGACGGGCGCGCTACCCGACGCTCACTCACACAGATATGCACATGCACAATGCGAAAGCATACATTCATACATAACATACATACGAAAATAAGGGTTAATTAAAAACTTGACTTAATTTGCAGGCACCGACTGATCATGCAATAACTCACACACACGCAGACACTAAGCGGAAGCATAAAGCGAAAGATAAAACAAAGGAAACTTAACATAAAAACATACTAACGTTTACATTACCCAAAATAATCTCAAGATTCTTACATATAATTACATATATACAATACTACAGAAACACAAAAACTGAAGTACATAAGCTGAACAAAAATACAAAACTTCTAACTTCAACGTGGCCGACCTTGCAGATGCGCGACTCGAACATAACCAAACCTGCCACCTGCACGGAAAGGAAATCCATGCTAAGCGATAAACGCTTAGTGGGGAGAACACACAAGAGTATGAACGGCCATTCACAATGGTCGTCAAGGCATAACACATTCACAATGGCAAATGCAACATTCAAAATACATATATAATCAGGCTTGCTTAGAAAGGCAATAATTCAAAAACTCACAACCATAACCGTATACTTATGTCAAGAATAGGCCAAACCAGACATAATACAATACACGATACAAGTCTCATCATGTAGAACTACATACAATATCACCTGCATAAACCTACAATGGTATCAAATATCAGTACCTTACCGTGCGAAGTCACATGAGATTTACACATGCAATTGTCATAACCAAATATCCATGCATGAACTGACAACCCAATCAAATGCGACACAATTACCATATGATAACGCACCCAACTATCATGTTAAGAATACTAGCTATCTAACATACTTTAACATGCCATACACACTAGCCAAAATCCAAAGGACGACGTCCAAAGCACCACATTACCGCTGCGCAACTCTAATATATAAAATATCATGCTGAAAACACTCTAATAGCAGAGACCGAAGGCATAATCACATAACATCACATTCATATCATCACCATGTAGAAAATACAGTTAAATCTTACGTACTTACAGCCACAACTGCTTCGGTTCACATGCTTATATATAACAAACCATGCTTGAGTCACATACATAAATACATTAGTCTAATCACATTCAAGCATTCTGAAACTTATAACACAACACATGACAAGTGCGGATAATGGTGTTAGATATCCAAGCATGCTTACAATAAAAAGACATACATTCCGAAGCTCATATCCATGTTCATATACATATAAACTGTTTCTTCAAGTCATTATTGAGCTCATACAGGTGTCATAATCTTATGGTTATTTCAAAGCATAACAAAACAAAACAACAAGGCACCTGCTGACTCACAATAGTGGATAACGAGTGTACTGATAGTACCTTACGGGTACAAATCAGCCAAAGGGTACCTTACGGGTACGAATCGAAAACCATTTTATTTTGTCACAATAGAAACATTTTCCTGAGGGGGGATCTTAAACAAGATCCAAACACATTAAAAAGGATCGCGAGGATCCACACACATAAAGGGTTCGCGAGGAACCAAACGGGGGACCTGATCAGGGTCCAAACGTCCAAAGGGCTGCAGCTAACGGGACTCTATTAGGCATGCCTAACTATCCACTAGACTAACTCTCGCAGGTCATGCATAAAATAATTCACGTTTCGAATCGCACAACGCATAAATATATATACATCATGCAAAAACCAGAGTACGATAGACATATAAATATGCTCATAAAGTCGGTCATATATCATACAATTCCCATTGCAAAACATAAAACAATCAACACACTTTAACATTAAACAGTGTTCTAAAGCATGTCAAAAATCAGGTATGGAAGCACTACCATGCCAATGATTCTCAATACAAAATCCTAATCATGCGTTAGGTGAGGATAACTAAGTATAAATCATGCATAATCCAAATTACATTTAAGCATAACACATTGAGTTCAAAGGCTAAAGCATAATAATGCATTCAGACATCAACCATATTATTCAAATAAATTTGGCATAGCATAATATCAATCATACCTCATACAATTCATATTCTGAAGCATGCAATAAGTCAATCAATCACAATTTAGCACTACTCAATATACTAAAACATGTCAGGAACACATGTGGAATCATATTATGCCAATGATTAATAACACATAATCTTAGTCGTGGAATGATACAATAAACTCTTAAGCATGGCAGATTATTCTTAGAGGAGGATCTGATCAAGGATATGCATAACATATTGCTAATCACAAATAAAGTAGGATAACCATTCATATAAGCAAGGTAATATAGCACACAGTAGGGGAAAAAGCCATAAAAACATTTGAAAGTCATTTTATAACAAAACTAGTCACTTGGGAAACAAGGCAAAACAGAAAAGGCCATATAAGAACATATAAAAGTATGACAAGAATCATACAGCAGTATAAGTCCATATAGCAGTATAAGTCCATACAGAAGAAATAGAAAATTCATTTTGGTTGAAACTGGGCTAAATCAGAAAAATGGGGCTGAAAGGGGTCGGTCATGAGCCATGTCACAACTCGTGACTGGCCTCAAAGGAGGGTCACGAGTCATGACTCTATGTCACGCCTCGTGACATGCCTCACAAGGAGTCACGAGTCGTGACTCTAAGTCACGAGTTGTGACTTGCCTCTCACAGGGCAGTCACGCGTCGTGACTGGGAGTCACGCCCCACGACTGCTTCCAGCCCGCCGAAAAGTCACGCATCGTGACTGGGAGACAGAGTCATGTGTCGTGACTGGGAGTCACGACTCGTGACTTGCCTCACTCAGAGCAGTCACGACACACACGTACTGGAAACGAAAATTCCACCAGAATCGCGATTTCCCGTTCCCAGCATGCCCAGAATTCAAAGAACTCAACAAAATCAATTTCAATTTGATTCAAAACACTACCAGTATCATCTTACCTTCCAATCGATCTTTTATACATCAAAAATGACATAATACCAACTTAATTCAACAATCAAAACAACTAAAATCATGCATAGACACATTCAATTCCCTCAAGAACATAAACCCTAAAAATTACACTAAGGTCAAATCCCAAACTCAGTACCTTCAATTCAATCCTTATCATGCATTACTAACACATCTGCTCACATAAATCATGCATATACACATTCCAAAACACACCTAATTCTAGAAATTAAACAATACAAATACATTTACAACCTAAGTGAGAATTAGGGCAAAAACAACTCAGAAGTTCAAATGCAGGAATCACAGATCGCACTTCCAGCTTCAATCCTTAATCCTCTACTTGTCCTTAGGCTTCTTCTTGCAACCCAAAGCTTGCACAAACAAGAAACCCACAAAATCCTTAGTCCAAACCCTAACTGAAGTAAAACCAGTAGAAGAAAAAGAAGAACAGCACGTAGAAAACCTTAAACTCCAACTTACCTCTTCAAGCAAAGCACAATTCCAAGCCAAAAGAGAACGAAAGGAAAAGCAGAGAAAGGAGAAGAGAAGAAGAAAGGAGGCGTGAGAGGAGGGGACGGGAAAGCCAACAATCTGTGTTCCCTCTCTCTTCCTCTTTCTTCTTCTTTTTCTTCATTCAATGCCCACCTAACAAGTCCACATGGCAGCTCCCAATTGGACCACAAAACCCACTTAGACTTTTCCAAACCAAAGCACCAAACTCTCACATGCACCCTATCCTTTCTTGAATAAATATCTCATGCCAAGGTACCAAACTCACACTTCACTAGATAAATGCCACAACCAAAACACCCTACAACCGTATACCACAAGCACACTCTAACATTTCTCTTCTTAACATACTTAATTAATTAATTACCATTAAGTCCTTATTATCCAAATTTCTCATGCACAAATTACTGAAATACCCTTGCATTCTCGACTTAGCATACACATTCCGACCAGGGCTATTTTGGGGTGTGACATATATATATATATATATATATATATATATAAGAAAATAAATTAAAAAAAAACCTAAATTGTGCCTGCCGCTTTATTTTCTGTCTCGAAATCGTGTTAAGCCCCACAATTTTTTCTATTTTTTCCGTTGGTTTTAGTTTATACTTGCATTTTCTTTTTCTCGTCGCTGCCATTGTCATTTCCGTGGCTATATCTAAAAGTAAGGATAAGTCACACACAACTTTTGGTTTTGTGGTATTCGTTAATAATACGTCATTAGTTAGTTAAAAATTTGATCAATAGGCTTGTACATAAGATTTAATTAGGATGATAATTAGGGATGAATTACCAATTAATTTTATTAAATATTAGGATTTTAGAAAATTTATTTAAATAATTTATCTCGAATTTAAAATTTCATCTAGAGTGACTATTATTAAAATATTTTTTTTTCATAAAGGAGAGGGATAAATTAAAATATTTTCTTAAAATTGAATGCAAAATTGTATGTACTTGTTGAGATATTTTAATTATTTTGTATTTATTATTGTGTATATTTATATTGTAAATTTTTAAAAATATTAAATTATCCGAAATACCGTATTGTATTGTCTTGTTTTGTTTTGTACCGAAAGAATTGAATAACCGAACTGAACTGCACTGAAAATTATAAGAACCGTATTGAACTGTACCGAAATTAATAAGAACCGAACTGTACCAAAATTTATAAGAACCGAAATTTCAATACAATACGGAGATTTGTAAAGAACCAAACTGGACCGAACTGTGTACACCCCTAGTCACCATATCCAGCGAAGACACGCGAGATGTCATGTTTCCACATGAGGACACTCTTGTTGTAAGAGCTCGGATTAACAACTTCAATGTTAAAAGAATTCTGGTGGACAACGGCAGTGCTATCAACGTACTCACCTTTCAGGCCTACCGAGCCATGGGACTCTCGATCGGAGAGCTGAAACCAAACGCTACACCACTGATCGGTCTCGGCAATGCTACTGTCCTAGTGGTGGGATCCGTCGAACTCTTCATCGAACTAGACCAAGAGGCAATCACTCATGCTTGCAAGGTAACTTTTATGGTGATTGACATGACTTTTGCCTATAATGCCATTTTCGGCAGGCCGCTGCTTTTCCAAATCGGAGCTGTTACCAATGTACGGTACATGGTGATGAAAATCCCAATAAAAGGGGGTGTCACCATCTTGAGAGGCGATCAAAAGGCGTCACGAGAAGCGTACGTCACTATGATAAAGCAGCAAAGGGAGGCCATGATTGTGGAGCCGAGTCTTGAGCGGTCTGAGTAGGCGGAAAGGCCAAGAATTGACCCTACTGAAGAGGTGAAGGCAAGGGCGCTGTCAAAAGGAAAAAGCATTCAAGTCGGGACCAGCATGGATGCGAAAATAGAAGATGCTATTATGCGGATCTTGATGATAAACCAAGCGTCCTTCGCTTGGAAGCCAGAGGATATCCCTGGCATAGACGCAAAAATGATCATCCACAAGTTAAATGTGGACCTAACTCATCCCCCGGTCAGGCAAAAGCTTCGGAGGCATGCGCCCGATCGGAGGAAATTTATATCTGAGGAGGTGGATAGGATACTTAAGACCGAAATAATCCGAGAGGTAGACTATCCCGAGTGGCTCGCCAACGTGGTCCTAGTAAAGAAGAAGTCAGGAAAGCTGCGGATGTGCGTGGACTTTACGGATCTCAATAAGGCATGTCCCAAAGATAGCTACCCCCTGCCAAGTATAGACCAATTGGTGGACGCCACTACAGGCCATGCCATTTATTCCCTCCTTGACGCATACGCTGGTTACCACCAGATCCTGATGTGGCTTGCAGATCAGGAAAAGACCAGTTTTATCACTGAAGATGGAACCTTTTGCTACAGGGAGATGCCGTTTGGTTTAAAGAATGCTGGTGCCACGTGTCAGTGTCTCTTGAATAAAATTTTCAAAGACCAGATCGGGCAGAACGTTGAGGTATATATGGACGACATGATCATAAAAAGTAGGAGCCCTGAAGAACATCCCGCCAATCTGGCCAAAGTATTTTGCACACTAAATAAGTTCCGGATGAAGCTCAACCCCGAAAAGTGCGTCTTCGGAGTCCCCTTAGGAAAGTTTTTGGGCTTCATGGTTTCCCAAAGGGGGATTGAAGCTAATCCGGAGAAAATATAAGCCATCC
The DNA here is from genome assembly GCA_947683425.1 of Excoecaria cochinchinensis. NCBI lineage: Eukaryota > Viridiplantae > Streptophyta > Magnoliopsida > Malpighiales > Euphorbiaceae > Excoecaria > Excoecaria cochinchinensis. The sequence continues at coordinate 2,911,906 of CANTUQ010000037.1, forward strand.
TTGAGATGAAACCCCCTAGGATCATAAAAGACGTCCAGAAGCTGAACGGGAGAATCACTGCTCTGGGACGATTCATCTCCTTCTCAGCCAAGCGATGCACTCCTTTTTTCAAAAAGCTAAGGAAGAGTGAGACCTTCAATTGGGGGGAAGACTGCTAACAAGCCTTCGAAGAGTTAAAGAAATTCCTCACCAACCCGCCATTGCTCAGCCGACCGATACCAGGTGAAAACTTATACCTTTACTTGTCCACTTCTAGTGAAACCGTTGCAGGTGTCCTGGTAAGAGAAGAAGGGACCCAACAACTGCCGGTGTATTATGTCAGCCAAGTACTAAGGGGTGCGAACTTAAAGAAAGGATCGATTGAGCAACTCATCATCGCCCTCATGATGTACGCAAGAAAACTAAGGCAATACTTCGAAGCGCACACGATAGTGGTCCGGTCGAGTCATCCAATCAGGAAAATTCTTCAGACACCAGACCTTGAAGGCAAGATGGTGGGTTGGGCGATCAAGCTGCAGTCGTGGGATGTGAGGTATGAGCCCAGAAAGGCAATAAAGGCTCAAGTTCTGGCAGATTTTATTGCTAAATTCGCTGGTGAAGAACCCCAAGATCGACTCAAACGTCCAAGTTGGGAAATGATAGTGGACGGCACAGCAAATGACACTCGAGGAGGCGTGGGCATCGTGATAATGGGCCCCTTGGGCATTGCAATAAGGTATGCAATAAAGCTTAGTTTTAAAGCTTCCAATAAAGTGGCTCAGTATGAGGCGCTCCTTCAAGGATTAAGGCTGCTCCATGCCGTCCGGCCGGAGTCAGTGACCATTAAAAGTGACTCTCAGATCGTGACAAGCCAAGTTTTGGGCACCTTCGAAGCTAGAGAAGTCAACATGATCAAGTATTTGGCAAAGGTTAAGGCCACCATCAAAATACTTGAAGAATCTAGATCAGAATGGAACCTCCAAAAGGTGCCGAGAGACCAAACATCTAAAGCCGATCGGCTAGCAAAAATGTCTACTTCCGACCAAGGAATAATAGAAGAGTATATCACTGTCATCGACCAAACCTCCTCCTCCTTAGACGGGCCGAAAATGATGGAGATTGACCAAGGGGAAGAAACTTGGATGAGCCCGATTAAGCAGTACCTGCAGACAGGACAGTTAGTGGAGGATAAAATTGAAGCTCGAAAGGTATCACGCAAATCCCTCAATTACTCCATTATTAATGGTGACTTGTACAAAAAAGCTTTCAGTCATCCTTGGCTCAAATGCGTGACGGAGGAAGAAGGAGATTACATCCTCAGGGAGGTTCATGAAGGCATCTGTGGAGCATATGAGGCTAGCAAAGCCATGGCAAGGAAGGTACTCCAGACAGGGTACTTCTGGCCAAGCATTTTTAGAGATGCTCAGGAGAAAGTAAGGAGATGCCCACAGTGCCAAGTTCATGGAAGGGTCATAAGACAACACGGAGCAGACTAGCAGCCGATCGAGGTCGCGTGGCCATTCGATCAGTGGGGCTTGGACATCTTGGGACCCTTTCCCCAAGGCAAGAGGCAGATGAAGTTCCTCATCGTAGCAGTTGACCACTTCTCCAAGTGGATTGAAGCAGAACCTCTAGCAACGATCACCGACGAGAGGGCCAAAAACTTCGCTTGGAGGAACATCGTCTACAGGTATGGCTTACCTAGCATTTTTATTACAGATAATGGCAAGCAGTTCGACAGCTCCATCTTCAGAGATTTTTGCCAAGGCCTAAACATCAATCTGAGATTCACCTCAGTCACCCACCCTCAAAGCAACGGGATGACAGAGATCTCTAATCGGACCATCCTGGAAGGTTTGAAGAAGCGGTTGGGTGAGGCAAAAGGCAATTGGACTAAAGAACTGCAGAGTGTCCTGTGGTCATACAGAACTTCGCCAAGGGCGGGCACTCATCAAACGCCATTCTCCCTTGTCTACGGCTCCGAAGCAATGATACCCGTAGAGGTCGGCCTTCCTTCCTATCGGTCAGCATTCTATTCTGAATGGGCCAATATCCAGGAAAGATGCCAGGACCTAGACTTAATAGAAGAAAGGAGGGAGGACGCCTACACCAAAATAGCAACCTATAAGCAAAGGGTCACCAGATACCACAACGCCAAAGTAAGGTCTAGAGCTTTCAATGTGGGCGACCTGGTGCTCAGGAAGGCGGACATACGAGCAGGAAATGCAGGAGTGGGCAAGCTAATGCCAAACTGGGAAGGGCCTTATGAGGTCTCCAAAGTCTTAAGCCCAGGCTCAAAACAATAGAAGGGTAAGACATCCCCAGTAGCTGGAATGTCGAAGTACTCAAAAGGTACCACTTGTAATGATATGTCCAGATCCAACAAATGTTCAATCAATAAAGAGGTTCCTTTTCATCCTTGTGTGAAGAGTTTTCTTTTTCATTAATTATCTACAAAGCATGCATATCATAACTTATACGCTAGGCTCGACGTTCGTCCTGAGCCAAAGACGCGAAAGTTGGAACCCACTTCTTTGCAGGTACAAAATAACCGTTAGGATCGATGTTATTCCCGATCCGAAAATACGGAACAACTTAAAAACAACTGTTAGGGTCGATGCAATTCCCGATCCCAAGATATGGAAAAAGATAAGCACCCGACAGTTCGACCGTTAGGATCGACGAACATCCCGATCCGAAGATACAGGAACCACGAACCTTATGTCGATCCCGTCCGATAGGATCGGCTATACTCCGATCCGAAAATAAGGAATGCGCTCCGCTTGCACTGACTTATTCGCTAGATTCGACGCCTATCCCGAATCTAAGATGCAAACACTGAAGTTATATTAAGGCAAATGTTTCTCCCAAGACAAGTGTTGTGCGACGGTCACGAACCAGAATGCAACTCAAACACTGACTTGACGAATGAAACTATTCACCTGATTCTAAGTCTAACTCAAAAGTCATTCCAGATGGCCTACTAATCGTGCATCCTAAACCAGATTGGGCAAATCGGTCACTGTACTCGAGAAAGTATTCCAATTCAGGAAGTATATGAGATTCATTAATATATTTCATGTTAGCAAGTTATATGTGTTTTAGCGAGCTATATTCAAACTTTGCAATTTTTATGCAATTTTACAAGTTATTTGAAGATCTGCGAATAGATAACTATGGAAGTTTGCAAACTATGCAAAATTTACCATTTATTCAAAAAATTGTATACAGTACAATTTATGAAAATCAGTACAACGAACAAAGTATACAAATGAAAATCTCGACATATCTGCAATTTCTAACCTACGTTTCTATATCTACAATTTCTACGTTGCCAGGAAGATCGGTAGGTGGTGCCGCATTCGGCTCGGCTGAAGCCTGAGAAGGGTCGGAAGCAGGCTGAGAAGGCTCGGTTATCCCTTCGGAGACAGGCACAGCCAACTGACCTTCGAAGACAGGCACGGCCAATAGAGGCGCCCCAGCTTCGGCCCCAAGAGATGTGTCTTGATGAACCTCGGTCGAAGAAGGATCCTCCCCAGTAACTTGCTCGGTAGCTCCCCCTCTAGGAGCATCATCTTCATCGTCACTTGATGGCGGATCGGGCAAAGCCATTGGATCCTCCATCCAATTGAGATCAGCATCAGGGAAGCGCCTCCTAGCCTCATAGATCAGCCAAGATAGCAGCTTCGCCTGAGCCTCGCCCAGTTGATCAAGCAGCTGCTCCTCTCGAGAGGCGAGCTCCTCTTCAAGCCTCTTCTCCCAGGCCATCTCCTTGTTCGCCAACATGGTGCGTAGCCGGTCGCACTCCACAATAGCTTGGCCTCTCTCCTCCAGTGCCTTGGCCTTCTTAGCGCCTAGAAGCTTGCACTCGCCGCCCAGTTTGGTCACCTCTTCCTCGATTCTTCGGCACTAAGCACTGTCGGCTGTTAGGCGTACCACCTCACCCTTCAGCCGATCGGACTCGACGAGCCGCGACTTAAGCTCCTGGGCATGATGGGTGGCCTCCCTCCTCGCGCCTACCACCTCCTCACGAAGGCCGGAGATCTCCTTTTAAAGATCTGACACCTCCAGGAGAAGGGCAGAGTTTTCTTGCTGGATAGCATGTAACACCCCCGACGCCCCCGTTGGAAGGATGTCCACTTGTCATAATCCTATAGGCCAAAAGCATCCAATTTGACTTCCATGACCCAAGGCACCATACTTCTCTCACACCATACAATCTCTAATGTGGCTGGCTCTATAAATATGTATCTTGAATCCTTTTGAGGATCAAGCAGTTTCTAAGAAATAAAAATCCTTTTGTTTAATCATGAGCTTCTAAGTTTCTCTTTTCTCTTTCATTTAAATATTCTTATCCTTCAGTCTGGGATCCTACTATCTAAACTCCTTGGTCTGTGGAACAGATCATTTTGTTCTATGTTGAGCAGCCTAAGAGGATAGTGCACCAGTTGGCCAGGAAGAGCCGTTAATTTGGACAGTCATACCTGGCTGGCAGCAGGCTCAATCCGGTGTGTTCTATGGTCCTCGGGGCTATTGGTATCAGAGCCATCAGACTAAGGTTTAAGGTATTTTAATGAAAGGGAACTTTCATACTCATGACTACTTCCAGTTCATCTTTCAGTTCTACTCTTTCCAGATCTTCTTCTTTTTCTAGATCTTCTTTCTCTCTTTCACCTTTTATAGTAAAAAAGCTTGATTACCTTTACGAATTAAACTTTCTTGATGAAACCCAAAAGATCCAAGATTCTCATTTGCCATTCCTTAACCCTTACGATACTTTGACCAAAATACCCAGATCTAATGTTTTAACTAACATTAAGACCCTCATCCGTCAACCAAAGTCCCATGTTAAAGAATATATTCAGTCTTCCTCTTTTAAATAGCATCCTATTAAAGCCACTAGTCAGGAACAGTTCATATCCCTCGATGTTCCTTCCGAATCCATTCCTTACTGGATTAATCAAGGCTTGACTCATCTTTATTTTGGAGCTGTCAGGATTGTAGTCACATACCATGGACGCAAAGGACTCCCTGTCTTTGCGAGAATTGCTCTTCTTTATACTAGGTACCTCAGCTACTCTCAAGCTGTTATTGGTACAGTTCAGACTTCCTTAAATGCTGGAACAATAATGTTCACTTTCTATCCCAACTTCAATATGAGGTTGGATGATTTGCACATCCTTGGTAATCTGAAGTCCAGATTCAAATTACTGGAGCGGATCAAGTTAAAACCATTGAAGTTGCGACACTTCATTATCAAATGATCTATAGAGTCCAGAACCATGCTATAGACATCTCTCTTCCATGCTTAAATGACGCCTTGTTCATTAGTGCTGATTCAAACCATGTTCCCACCTGCGTTCAGATTCCAAAATAGTTGACAAAGGAGCAATTACTAGAATATTTTCCAAAGTCATGGCTTACTAGCTATGAAATCCTTCATGAGCAGAAGAAGCCCATTCAGTCAACTACTCCTACTTTTATAAAGAAACCAGATGGGATGATAGAAACTCAATTTGTTTTCCCAAAAGATGAAGTAGATCCATCTGACTCAACTACTGCATCAGTCTTTTCAATGCAGTTCATGTTACAACCATCCTCTTTCCCACAAGAAAAAATTCCTATTGAAGCTTTTAACAATGATGGCCGTCCCATTTATGCTTTCAAAAGAAATGGTCATTGTTATTGGGATGACTATAATTGTGATGATTGTTACCAAACAATGCTTGAAGCTGAGATGGATGACGAAGATCTCAGGCGACGCAGAAGAAAGGCAAAAAAGAAAATCTCATCTGAAGCTCGATTCCAAGATCATTTAGATGAGGATGATGATCCCACAGTTGTTACTCTTAGCCAACCTTCTGGAAAGTATGCCTATGCTGTTAGTTATACTCCTCCTTCTTGGTATAAGCCACCCACTGCACCAACTCCAAACCCAAAAAAGTGCAAGCCAGTACCTAAGCCTTTACCAAGAAAACCTTGTTCAACTTCTTCCCTCAAATGGAAACCAAAAGCTGAACAAACCCCTATTCTTCCTGCAGTTTGTATATATCACCCTACTAGTACCTATACAGAAGAATTTCCCACTCTCTCTGAAGCAGTTAACCCTACCACAAAAATACGAGCAGCACCCTTTGTTAAATCTCCTGGTATCTCAACTGAAGGGACTCCTAGATCTGTATCACCAGCTGAAGCAGTGCTTAATTGGCAAACTGAGAATTCTATTACTCAAAACAATCTCTTACATTGACTAGAAACAAAGGTTGATCATGTTTCTACTCATGTTGATAAGCTTAACTCACAGATCAGAATGCTGCTGCCTATCAATTGCTTTCAAAATTGCAAAACCAAGTTGCTGAGCTGGATAAGCAACTTATGACTTCCATTAATCAACGGATCTATGATGCTACCTTCAAAGCAAAGGCCTCTGAAGCTACCCGCTTAAAAGCAGAGATTGCAACTATCAAAAGAGATTTGGCTAAACCATCACCTTCTCCAGTACCTTCTTTTCCTTTTTACCATTCTACTCCTATGCCATACACTCACCAACCCTCCATACAAATTCCACCATATTCTGAACCTTCTCAGGATGAACTTGAAGCATTAGGTTACTCTCATGAGATGTTCATGAGACAACATTTTGCTAAAAAACCAAAGAAATCTTCTGAACCACCTCAATCTCAACCTGTAACCAATATACCCTCAACTTCTGAACCCTCTACCATACCAATTGTTCCTCCTCCGGATCCAAAGTAGAAAGGTATTGTTATCTCTGAGCCACCAGCATCCCATATGATCCAACAACCCTCAAATCCAAATCCACTTATTCAAACATTGAAGCAGAAAGCTTTGCCAACACTTCCTGCTATCTCTTTTGCCACTGTTGATGGTGCATCTGAGCATACTAGTACTGATGATGAAAGTGACTCCAGTTCTATATTTCAAGATAAAGAACTAGATCCAAAGCATTTTCCCTTATTCATGGCAGATCCACCTCCAGCTGAAAGTACCACTACTCAGTATGAAGCAGAAGAACCAAAAGAGGAAATGGCTGACAACGTTCCTCTCCCTGCTGATTCCAAACCAGCAAGTGGCCCATGGTTTCAATTTGAAGATATTCCCAGTCATAAATGGCGTGACCGCCTCCAAGAGTTTTTTTCTTGGCTCGACCTTAAGGCAAGAACACGTCCACAAGGAGTTACCACCTTAGAACCCATCCTTGATGAATTTCAATGCAGATTCACAGGCAGACTCAGGGACTGGTTCACCCGCCTTAATGAATATTCGAAACTTCAATTTGTTAGATCTGAATCTATCACTTATGTACTCCAGAAGATCCATTTTGAGTTCATTGGCAATGTACAAGATTTTGAAGATGCCTCCCGAGATGATTTTTTTAAGATGAATTGTTGTTCTCTTCTTCGCAAGGATCTAGATGAGCATTATAAGAAGATGTCAAAACTCTTTTATATGTCTAATGGAGCAAATGATCCTAATTTGAAGCAAGGATTCTTATCCTCAATTCCAGAACAGTTATCTAACAGCACAATGTTCTATCTTCGGGAACAGGGTATCCAGATAAATTCTCTTTCTCTAGGTCAGATCTATCAAAGAGTCCTTGTGGCACTTGAATGACTTTGTGCTTTAAGGAAAATGGTTACAGACACTTTCAAGAAAGGCAAAAATCCTCAGTTGAAGGCAGCCTGTAAACGACCTGATTTGGAAATCAAATATTTTCCCAAAAAGGATTGTTCATGTTGTCCTTTAAAGAAGTATAGAAAGTTTCGGTATCCAAAGAAGTTCTATCAGAATCGTCCTCCTTACCAATGCAAGAAAGTCCGTTTCCATCGACGAAAGAGATTCAAACCTAAAGGAGACCGATGTTTCGTCTGTGGTAAAAAAGGTCACTTTGCCAAGAAATGCCCTAAAAAGAAAAGGTCCCAGCAACTCCTTCAACAAATTCAGCAGTCCTCTCCCATTAATATCCAAAATAATGATATTAAATCACTCTTTTCTGAAGATGAGGAGCCAGATCCATATACTCTTTTTGCAATTGAGTATTCTGATTCTGATTTCTCAGATGAAGATTTTGATACTGATAGCATGTCTGAAATCTCAACTATAGAACCATTTTCACCTTACCCACATCCATCAACTTATTCCATTTTATCTACTCACCCTATTCCATTGGTCCCAGCAAAAGTGTTCCCTGATAAGTTTGCTACTCCTATTAGCATAATTGCTTTCATAGACACTGGAGCTCATAACACTATTCTCAACCCCAAAATCCTTCCATCTTCCTACTGGAAACCATATACCCAGCACTTTCAAGCCGCCAACTAAGGTGTTCTTACCATTAAGCTCAAAACCAGACAACCCATTAAAATTCAACTATTTCCTGACTGTTTTATCTAGATCCATGTTTTTGGATCAGAACTCCCAGGAAAAGATCTTGTCTTTGGTTTTGATGCAATCTGTCAATTACCTCGCCTTAGGATTAGGCCCAATGGCTTTAAAAATAGGAAATCCTTTCAGCTCTACACCACTACTCATTCCCTTTTCCCTGTCTATGACTCAGGCCCATTGCAATAGATTCAAACTCAACTTGAAACTCACTGTTGTGCTACGTCTCATACTGACTTTCTATCCAAAAACCCAAACCCTTTATGGACCAGGCCAGATTTCTTCATTACTCTTCCTTTCAAAAAATCAGAGGATATAAACCCAATGAAAGCCTCTCACCCTGGTATGTCACCTGAAGACTTTGCTTTAGCCCAAGAAGAATGTTCTCAACTGTTGGCCCAACATTTAATCGAGCCCACTCAATCAGATTGGGCTTGCCTAGCATTTTATGTCAACAAACATTCTGAACAAATTCGTGGGAAAAAGCATCTTGTTATTGATTATACACCTTTCAACCCTTTTCTCAAAGATAACAAATACCCTTTACCAAATATCTCTTCTCTTTTTCCTTACCTACACAATGCACAAATCTTCTCCAAATTTGATCTCAAAGCAGGTTTTTGGCAACTAGGAATAGTTCCAGAAGATAGACCCAAAACAGCTTTTTGTATTCCCAACTTTCATTATCAATGGACTGTCATGCCCTTTGGCCTCAAAACTGCCCCTTCGATCTTCCAACAGTCAATGATAAGGGTTTGCAAGTCAATTATCTCCTTTGCACTTATCTATATTGATGATGTGTTAATATTCTCTTTAGATGTTCCTACACACCAAAATCATCTGCAATAATTCATTACACTTACAAAGGAACATGGAATTATGGTTTCACCATCAAAGATGATTGGAATGCATTTTGCTAATGGATACTATCAGCCACAGTCACATTTAGCAAAAGAATTGCTCAACTTTCAAGATCATTACCTGTCTCAAAAGCAGGTCCAACAATTCCTTAGAATCGCCAATTATATCAGACAATTTATCCATCACATTAGCCACCTGTCCAAACCACTCATAAAAATTTTAAAAAAGAATCCTCCTCCCTGGTCAGATATCCACTCCAGATCAGTCCAACAAATAAAAGCAGTCACTCAAAATTTGCCATCTCTCCATATTCCCTCCACTGGCAAAAGATTTCTGCAAACTGACGTAAGTGATGAATGTTGAGGAGCAGTACTTTTGGAAGAAAAAGACAACATCCACAGTGTTTGTAGATATGCTAGTGGTCAATTCAAGGAGTCAGAATGCCATTATCACTCAACCTTTAAGGAAATACTAGCTGTAAAGTATGGAATCAAACGATTTGAGTTCCATCTCATTGGCCACCAATTCACTGTCATCACGGACTGTTCTTTTTTTCCAAAGATAATTTCCTTCAAAGGGAAGTCAGTGCCACATTACTGGCTTCTTTGGTGGGCTGAATGGTTTAGTAAATACAACTTCCAAGTCGAGCATATAAAAGGGGATAAAAACCTTATTCCTGATTAACTTTCACGGCTTTCATATAAACCATCTCTCCCATCCCAATCTTTCATCACAACCTTCCCATTAATCTTCCTCATGGATAGATTTCGTCCTGATCTAAGCCCTAGAAAAAACTAACCACCTGTTTTATACCTTGCAGCTACTAACAAGCAATCCCATCCTGCTAACTGTTCATTTCTCCTTCCCATATTAAACACTTTGCTACTCGCCATCTGTTTTACTATGTTCATCTTTTTTCACTCAAGAAAAACCTTTCTCCTACAAAGAACCTTTTCCAGATTGATAAGCCTTGGGCAATGTTGTACAAAATTTATCCTAATCTACCCTTTTATGAAGAGGAACTTTGGTTTCTCTGGTGTCTCTCTGTTCTCTATACCCATGCAATCATTTTCCCTCTTGTGGAAGTTTACGATGTCCTCACTGATGTTACACGACAAGGGTCAATCTTCTGGCAATTTTTGGAATGGTATGCACCACTATCATGGTGGCGTCACGAATTCCTCAGACAAATTCAGGCCCGAAAGATTTGGCAGAAACCATTCGAGCAAGCACATAAACTTTTTGTTGTGTACTTCTTCCATCGTCCTTATATGTGGAACCCTGCTCAGAATTCAGTATGGACCCAACCCCAAGCATGGTGTTGGGAAGTGGTTGAGGATTATGAACAAGCAAAATCCTCTGCATTCAAAAAGACCCTTCACAATACATTATGTCAGCTTAATAATATCGATCTTACCTCTTTGCCGCCTCTGTTACCACCAACCTCTGATACTGCAGAATCTTCACAAAGGCCAAACTACTTGGACTCATTGTTTCAGGATTCACAGGATCCTTATCTACAGCCAGATGTCCCAATTGATGAAGACGTGGCAGAGAATTTTCTTTCCATACCTGAGCAAGCAAACAAAGGAAAAGATGATGAATCGGACTAGACCCCACAGATTCGCTTTGAAGATATCAATCCTAAAGATTTCAACATGTCCCCCTCTCATGAGCCCATCCGACATAAGGATTAAAGTTTCTTCCCTCTTTTAAGAGTAGCTTTTGTAAAAGATGGAACATATTCCTTCTTTAGTTAAAGTAGCTTTTATAAAGTACCTTTTTAAGATTCTTGCTTTTGTAAAGTTGCTTTAGTTACTTTTGTAAAAGGAGATTCCCCCTTATCTTAATATGATATAAGGTGTGATGTAAGCTAGCTCTGGCTGGCTCTATAAATATGTATCTTGAATCCTTTTAAGGATCAAGCGATTTCTAAGAAATAAAAATCCTTTTGTTTAATCATGAGCTTCTAAGTTTCTCTTTTCTCTTTTATTAAAATATTCTTATCCTTCAGTCTGGGATCCTGCTATCTAAACTTCTTGGTCCGTGGAACAGATCATTTTGTTCTGTACTGAGCAGCCTAAGAGGATAGTCCACTAGTTGGCCGGAAAGAGCCGTTAATTTGGACAGTCAAACCTGGCTGGCAGCAGGCTCAATCCGGTGTGTTCTACGGTCCTTGGGGCCAACAAATATCCTACAACCATAGTACCAAACACATAAACCACTAGATCACTTCTTCCATCACTCTTGTTATCAAACACTACACACACTAGATAATTCCTCCACTCAACATAGATTTAATTAATTTCTTTGCAATTAAGTCCTTATTATCAAAATTTTCTCTTACTCAAATTACTGAAATACCCTTCTTTTCCGACTTCTCACGCAAATTTCGACTAGGCCCATTTTGGGTTGTTACAATCTCTCCCCCTTAAGAAATTTTGTCCTTGAAATTTTCCCGCTATCCGCAAATCCAACAACCCAAAATAAACCGAACTTAACTAAAAGTTAATAACACAACTTACCAGAGGTTCCTGCTCGGTCCGCTGCATCCTCTCCTAGCATTGCATATACTCGTGGGCGCACATACACTTCTTCGGTTGGCAGCTTTTGCACTGATTCTGATGGCGCCTGTGGAGGTCGTCCACTGCCTCTTCCACTTCGATTCCCTCTCGATCTCTGACCACTCGCTCTACTCTCGGGTTGATCCTGAAGCTCTCTTCGATCCGGACAATTAGCTACCATATGCTCTTGGCTTCCACATCTGAAGCACGCTCCAGAGATCCTTCTATACTCGCCCCAATGGCGTTTCTGACAATACTCGCACTCTAGGATCACACTTCCCTTACTGGAGGGTGGTGCTACACTCCTAACTTCCGAATGTACCGTAACTGAGCCCTTCACACCTTGGCCACTCGAAACTCCTCTCGACTTCTTACCACTTCCATGTCCACCATCTGGTGCTTTCCTTTTGTGCTCAATTCTCTGCTTAATCATCTCGAATTCTTCCAACTTGATCGCTCCCGCCACTAGCTGATAGTAGTTGACTTGTTGTATAACCGCCATAGCCGACAATGGTCCTATAATCACCTCTCGTAATCCTTTCTGAAAGTGCCTACACCTAAACTCTTCCGTCAGCAAAGGCTCGGGCACATACTTGTTCAACCGGCTAAACTCCTTCTCATACTCACTCATTGTCATACCCCTCTGCTTTAGACTGATAAACTCTGTCCACTTGGCTTCCTGGTATGCTTTCTTCACATACTTCTGTTCAAACTCTTGCTTGAAGAATTCCCAAGTTAACTCGGCTGGTCGTTGAGGGTTTCGCATCACAAGCTCCCACCAATCGTATGCCGATCCTTGAAGCAACGACACTGCACATAATACTCTCTGATTTGCCGAACAATTAATCTCTTGCAAAATCCGACCTATCCTCTGAATCCAGAACTCGGCCACATCTGATTGATCCAATGAAGTCCCATGAAAATCCTCTGCCCCTCTTTTTCTTAACAATTCAATCGAAGCCTTCAGAGCAGTCAACCTCTCCACTAACTGAAGTAAACCTTGTACTAAGACCGGATTCTCATGACCAAAACCCATACCAGGAATCTCTTCTTGCTGACGCTGAGGAGCGGGTTGATCACCCTTAACTACACTAGCACTGCCCATTGTCTCACCCACGTTCTCACTTGGATCAGACTCCAACTAGACACTACACAAGACAAGACACATCTACATTAGGCCACAACACAAAATCAACTCTCATGTAAAGATTCAACACATAGCAATCAAAGACAACCAGAACCGCCTAAACCTGCACTCTGATACCAAGCTGTAACACCCCCGATGCCCCCGTTGGAAGGACTTCGGGAGACGCTACCCGATGCTCACTCACGACACGGCAAACATACATACATAACAATACATACGTGCACTAATTGGAAGCATTCACTTACAATACTAATAGAAACTCATGTATCATAAATAATCAAAATATAGATATATACAATATCCAAAAGATTACATCTAAAAATTCTTTACAAAATAATGCATATAAAAAAAAATTACAGTAGGAGACAAAAATAAATAACCCTACTCCTATGTGGCTAGCGTGCAGATGCGCGGCTCGAACGGGAACCCAAAATCCTGCCACCTACACGGGAAAAGAACCCGTGCTAAGCGATAACGCTTAGTGGGGAGGAAACAAAACAACATAACACTATACAAAAATATCATGCGAAAATACATAAATGTAAACATGCATCAACATACAGAACTCACTAAGTATCAGAGGACAGAGATATAAATCAAGAATCACTATATAAAATCAGAATTGATAATAAAAAGCACGAAGCAATTACAATAACTAGAATCACACTAAATCATAACACTTCAAACAATAGCCTGAATTCACTGGTGGAGGATACGAGAACACGACACAGGAGACCAAAGCCTCAAAATAATTTTTTATACCCGAAGGTAGTGCGGAGACCGGAGTCTCAAAACATTTTATCACACGGAGAATGACCAACTCGGAGGTCGGCCGAAAGACCCAAACGGGGCCAACACAGGCACTCACTAACCCTTCTTAAGCATGCTTAATTATCCACTACCTTGACACTTCAGGCTAAACTACTCACTCACAATTATAACACTATAGAATCAAAGCAAGTCTCAAATCAAAACCCAAACATCATGTTATTCACTACTACGACACTAGTACAATAATGTCAACAGGACATAGACATAAACATGTACCATGCAATAGTGAGAAACCGTGCAAAGTGGGGCAAAATGTCACATATAGACAATAGGGCAGGCAGGAAGGGCCTCTGTCGCGATCGCGACAGGTGTCGCTCTCGCGACAGAGCACAGGGTACCTCATCGCGGGCTCGCGCTAGAAGGCGTGCTCGCGACGAAACACGCTCGACAGACTTAAAAAAAATCGAGCTCTGTTGCGCTCGCGACAGAGACCGGCTGCTTCCTCCTCGCGCGCATGCTCAGCAGTATGCTCGCGTTGAGGACTTGGCTGCCGAGCTCCTTGTCGCGCTCATGACATACGTCGCGATCGCGACAGAGGGCTCCTCAGCAACAAGGTGCCATTCCGCACTCTATCGCGCTCGTGACAAACGTCGCACTCGCGACAGGGCCCAGAATTGCCCAGAAATTTGCATTTCACTGCACTTTCCCAACACAATCAACTCAAAATCCACTCAATCATGCACTAACACTTACCTCAGTGCTCCCATTCATACAAAACATGCTCATGATTAATATACACTTAACTTTACACTAACCTGAACAAGAAAATCACAATTATTCATCAAGAACACACAAAGCATACTTTACCTTAACATAACTATTTCACTACAACTAACATGCAAATCACTACAATTTGAATCATGTAAAACCAGTACTCCATTTAATCACATACATGCATTTACATATAATTTAACACTCAAGATCACTAATAACATGCAACCACAAAGTACGTCTAATCCAAGGAGAAATTAGGGAAAAACACTTCCAAACTTGAAATGAAGCTTCAATCCGACCTCTACTCGTCAAGGCACCACTTTATCCTTGCTCTTGCTCTTTCTTCTCTCCTCCAATTCTTGCACAAAATCCAGCCACAATACTCACTCAATCAAACCATACATTACTAAATCGAAAATCAGAAATAAGAAGGAGAAGCAGAACCCGAAGAAACTCAAGAAATTCAGGCCACTAACCTTACAAACCCAGCTCAAACCTTCAGAATTTCCACTCAAAAATCAAGGAAAACACAAGAGAGAGGAATTGAGAGCAGAAAATAAAAGCAAGAGAGAGAGAGGGGACGAGAAAATGAAATACAAAGGAGGAGGGGCAGCTTCCACGAGAAGCTTCAACAAAAACTGCCCTCCCTTGCCTCTCTCCTCCTTTTTCCATTCAATGCTCACCTACCCTGTCCACTTGTTACAATCCTATAGGCCAAAAGCATCCAATTTGACTTCCATAACCCAAAGCACCATACTTCTCTCACACCATACAATCTCTAATACAACACTTTACATCTAAGGCACCATACACACAATCCACTAGATTATTCCACAACAAATATCCTACAACCATAGTACGAAACACATAAACCACTAGATCACTTCTTCCATCACTCTTGTTATCAAACACTACACACACTAGATAATTCCTCCACTCAAAATAGATTTAATTAATTTCTTTACGATTAAGTCCTTATTATCCAAATTTTCTCTTACTCAAATTACTAAAATACCCTTCTTTTCTGACTTATCACGCAAATTTCGACTAGGCCCATTTTGGGTTGTTACATAGCATCCCGTTGAGTGACCGCCTCCCCCCTCGCTTTGGCAGTCTCCTTCGACCTTGCTTTCAAAAAGTTGGCCAGGTCGTGCAAGCGCTGACCTCTCCTGATCAGCTATAATAATAGAAAAGCAATAATGTCAGCAAATGACGATTTTGCCAGTTTTCAGGCAACACAAATCAAGGCAGCCAAAATCTTACCTCCAAGGCCTGCTGGTTGAATATACTGAGCTCCCGGCCGAAGCGAGCTAGGGTCCCTCATGACTTTAAAGTCATCTTCCTGAAGAATGCCTCTGCATAGACAACTGGAAACCGCTTTGTCACTTGTCGACCAGTTGCCACCAAAGTTCTCCTTCAAGAACTCCTTCAAAGCTACAGGTCGCCTGTCCGATCTCCGAGTTGTCTCGCTCGGTACAACAGCTTTCCCCCTCGCCACCACTTCAGCGGCCCTCTTCCTGGTGGCCTCCTCGGCCTGCTTCCCTATGGCCTCGTCTGGCCGAGCCGATCTCCCCTAGGCCGTCTCCCTCAAAGCTTTAATGTTGGGAGGACAGACCGCCCAAGGTGCTTCGTCCTCCTTCGACTCGTCATAGAGCACCATATATCGACGGCGAAGGTGCTGATCCCCTGCTTTCGGATGAGGTGCCGAAGGACTTGAGACAGTTGTGGCAGCACCAGTCGCAGATGGGGCTATAGAAATGGGAACGGCAGTGATCGGTGCAGCGACCTTCGACTCCTGTTGCAGTTGATGCACTTCAGAAGCGGGCAAGATCTTTCACCTCTTCCTCTCCTCCTTGGCCTTCCGATCGGCCTCTCTTTTAGCTGCTGCCTGAGCACCCAACCTCTGTGTCATGTTACTCCCTCCAGCCATGGCAACTGCATCACAAGCACAAACAAGATAAGTTCTTCTCTCATAAAGGAAGTGTTTAATGTAAATGCAATGCATGAATAACAGTGTATGTTATCCCCTCTACTCTAATCCTAGTTCTCACGTTGGATATTTTTAAAGGCTTCAGGGTTTGAGGATGCCGCTCATATTTCTTCTGTTAGTGTTTTGTATTTGCAAGATTGGAGAAACTCCAAGGAATCCCCTAGCAAGCTTGATATGATTCCAATCAGAATTGCTTCTGTTAGAGTTTGGAAAAAATCGAATGAGGGAAGGATAAAATGCAATGTAGATGCTGCAGTTTTTGAGATGGAGAACGCTATTGGTTTTGGAGCAATTTATGAATTATTGGATTAGGGATATTATGTATAGATATATATGTTCAAATGATTTTTTTTTATATAGCTTGATCAATTGGTAATACATTTATTTGTCATTTCAATAGAGATACTTTTATAAGAGAGAACAATCCAAAAGGAATCTTGCAGATGAGCATATTAGTGGAAGGAACATTGCAATTTTCTTTTCTCATGGAAGAACATTGCAATTGCAAGTTTGATTATACTTTTTCCATAATTACTCAATAATTTTCAAACATTGTTTGTTATCCGATTTTTTTTTCATTACAAGATCATTATTTTTGTGATGATCAATTACTTAGAGTGTGTTCGGAATGGATTTTATTTTTAGTTTTTCGTTTTTTTCCTTAAAATAAAATAAAAACGTGTTCGTATAAATTTATAAATTTTATATTTCTATCTTTAAAATTACAAATTTATTCTTATATTCTTATTTTGATTACAAAATTAGCGTTTTCCTCTTCTTATTTTCCATTTCCTTCATATTTATATTTTTGCCACTAATGTTCCATATTTTACTTCATATTTATATTTTTGCCACTAATGTTCGATATTTTACTAGATTTACCATTTTGTCCCTTTAAAATCTTGTCCTTTTGCGAAATTACTATTTTAGTCCCTAAAGTTCCATCTTTATAGCAAAATTACCATTTGATCCCTAAAATCTCTTCCTTCATTCAAGATTATATTTTTATCCCTAAAATTCCATATTATGCTCATTTTTTATGCTTTTGCCCCAAACAGCCAAACTTTATATTTTATTACTATTTAGTCTCTAAAATTCAATTTTATGTTAAAATGACCATTTTACCCTTAGTTTGACATTTTTGTTACATAACTTTATTACGAATGCATGGAAGTACAGGTTCTTTATTTATAGAATATGCAAATGAAAATATTATACTTGGAGATGATAAAAAAAATAGTAAAACTAGCATTTCAGAGCCAACGTGAAACTGTTGATTAAATGCAAGTCAATTTCATCAAATGAACAATATTTAAGAAGGAATAAAGCAGGCATTGTGGTTGAATTATAATAATTGATATTTATATGGTTATTTTTTCTTAAAGAATCATTGATTTTTCTTGTTATTATGAATTTATGTAACGAATTTTGAATTTCATTAAGTATTTATTATTCAATATTAATAATTAGATAATATATATGCATAATATCAATTAATGGATATTAGAAACATTATAATTAAAAATTGTGATGCCGTTTTTAAATTTAGAAAACAGTTTTTGAAAAATAAATAACTGATAAGTTCAATTTAGTGTTATATTTTAGGTAGTTTATTGTGTGTTTTGAGTCTTTAGTATAGTTATTTAAGTAAAATTAGTTGATTTGGAAAAAATTTAGTTTAATTGGTTAATTTTTGTTTAATTGGTGGAATTTTAGTTTTAATATAGTTTGTTTCATTTTTATATCTTTAAGCTTTTAGTTTTTATGATTGTTTTAAAAATATGTTATTATAAGAGGATATTGAGGAGTTTAATTCAAGTTGAAGTCTACAAGGTGGGGAGAAAATATCTCCCCACCTTGTGGTAAATGAAGAAAATCAATTGTGCTCAAGTATGTGTGTACAAGGTGGGTAAGGAATTCTTCCACCACCTTGTGCTATTCTTATTTGAAAATTTTTCATCCTGTATGTGTGTACAAGGTGGGGAAGGATTTTCTCTCCACCTTATGCTATTTTGAAGAAGCAAATCCATCGTTTAGTAGCAGTCTACAAGGTGAGTGATAAGTTCAAAATATATGTTGTTTTTATATGAATTTCCAGCTTACTTTTGAGTTTAGAAGTTCCTATTTCAGTATATTTTTGTTAAAGTTTTATTAGATACTGTCTGATATACTAAAGTGAGATTTTATGTTGTTTTTGGAGATTTTAGGAAGCTGACACGGCGGTAAGGAACATCCATACCGCCGTGTACCACGAAAATGTCACAATGCAGTAGAAGGGCCTTACACGGCGGTGAGAGACTTCCATACCGCCGTGTACCACGATAATCAGCACTTACGTAAGGATCTACACGGCGGTATGAGAGTCTCTCACCGCCGTGTAAGGCGTAAAAATTCCAACAATTACGGCGCTGGACAAGGGGAGCAAAACTTCAAAATTGTTGACCAGAGGCCATTTACACGGCGGTGAGAGACTCTCATACCGCCGTGTAACCTACTTGTGAACAAAATCTGCACAAAATCAAAGACTTTTAGGCCACCTTTTGACTTTGAACGGTTATTTAGGGACTGAAGTTAGACATGAAAAGGGGTCGATTTTTCTAGAAACAAAAGGGAGATTTATCTTCTTTCTCTGCAACTTAAGTTGAGATTTTTCAGATAGTTTGAGGGGGAATTTAAGCTATTGTTATTTTAATCTGGGAGGAATAATCAGAGATAGTTGGAGGTTATTATTTATTTTTAAAGTTTTGAGAACAGATTGAACGGGAAGAACATCAATTTTATTATTGTAAGAATTTCATTTTCAGATCTTAAATGGGTAATATCAAATTCTCTCTATTTAATTCAGTTTTTATTTCAATTATGAGTGAGTAGTTCCTTTTCTTATTAAGGGATGCCTTGAATCCCTAATAACCATGTGAATGCTTTGTGTGGATTGATTTATGCATGTGCTTCAGTTTTATCTTCTCTGAATTTTTCTGTTTGTTATTGAAATTAATGCAAGTTTGAGATTGATCTACCGTGATAATTTTTGATTGTAATTCGTTTCATGAACTTACACATACTCTGTTCTATTTCTATCGATTTTCATTGATTTGATGAATCCGGGATGGTAGTTAAATCTGTGGATCTCTATTTTAATAGGTTCAGAATTGTAGAAGATAATTGAGTTTTGATATCTGAATCCGGGATGGTAGGATCATCTAAGCTTAGGACTTAAGACCTGTTTCGATGCTAAAATATGTGCTGAATCCGGGATGGTAAGTACATGTGTTAGAGAAGCTGGATCCGAAAGGCAGGCTATGGTATAGGCTAGGTTGTTCACTGATTTGCATATGTGATTGATGAGTTTGAGTATTTACATGGCATTATTGGGGAGAATGGGTTTCCTTGGCAAGATCTTTTAGTTATTTCATCAAATCTGTATTGGTATTGAGTCTTTTAATATTCTTTAATTAGTTATTTTATCAATTACAGTACTTAATTTTCACCTTAAATAATTCATCACATCAAACAATTGGGAATTCTTTAGCATACATTTAATTGCTAAAATTTACGCAACTCAGTCCCTTGGGTTTGATAACTTGTGGTCTTAATTATACATCACTATATTACTTGCCGATTCAGTACACTTGCTGAGGTCGCGTCAAGTTTTTTGCGCCGTTGCTGGGGATCTGGTGTTGTTAGTAAGTTTTTATTCTTATTTGTATGTGTTATTATTTTTCTGATTTTATTATTTTTTATTCTTCTCAGGTAGTTGTGGTGTATGAGCAGATTGAGGCAAGAAAAAGTAGCACCTTACGACCCTGAGATATAGAGAACTTTGCATCAACGCAGGAGAGCCAACAGAGATAACAACATGGACAACGATCCTCTCCCTATTGATGAAATTCCTCCCGAGAACGAACAAGTGCCACGAGCACAAGAAGAGATGCCAGGTAACTATGGAGAAGAAGTCCCAAGGCAAAGGACAATAAGAGACTATGCTGTACCAAGATGGAATGAGGATCACAGGACAATTGTGTTGCCTAGAGGAATGCAATTTGAACTCAAACCAGCAACCATTACTATGGTGCAAAGAAACCAGTTTTCAGGATCAGAATTGGAGGATCCTGCACAGCATTTAGATATATTTTTGGAGGTCAGTGACACAGTTCAGATACCAGGTGTCACTTCTAACGCAGTAAGGTTGAAATTATTCCCATTTACTTTGATTAGAAAAGCAAGGGATTGGTTGCAGATGTTACCAAGTCAATCAATAAGATCATGGGAGCAATTATAAGAGAAATTCTTAATGAGATTTTTTCCTCCCACCAAGACTGCAAGAATTCGTAACAGCATTATGGGTTTTGCTCAAATGAATGAAGAGCCTTTTCATGAGGCTTGGGAAAGATTTAGGAGATTATTGAGAAGCTGTCCGCACCATGAGATAGCTGTACATCAATTGATGACTTTATTCTATGCTGGAGTTACCCCACAGACAAGGTCACTTTTGGATGCATCATCAGGAGGTTCCTTTTTGAATAGGTTGCCAGAAGAAGCTTTTCTTATGTTGGATGAGATGGCAGCAAATGATGCTCAATGGGCTGCTCCAAGATCAATTCCAAAAATGCAAGGAATACACAATGTGGATGAAATATCAATGCTGAAGGCACAGATAGAATCAATGCAGAAGGAGATGAGTGGATTGAAGGTTCGAAATTTGTCCTCAGTCTCTCAGGAGAGTGGGCAGTATGAAAGCGGTCAATATAGTTAAGAAGGTGGAACCATGGGAGAAGTAAATGCTGTAGGAGACTACCGCAGGAATGACCCTTACAGCAACACTTATAACCCAGGTTGGAGGAACCACCCTAACTTCTCTTGGAAGGATGGAAATCAGAATGCGTCATCTTCTCAACCACAAGGGAGAGCCCCTTTCAATCAAAACATGCATCATAACCACAATCAGTCATACCAACATCAATCGTCCACTCAATACCAAGCACCATATCCATCGAACTATAACCAAGGGCAGGGTTCAAACCAATCCCATTCTCAAACTTATCACCCACCGGGATATCAACCAAGGCCACCTGTTCAAGAAAAGAAGCCAAACCTTGAAGATATGTTGGCCAATTTCATAAATAGTCAACAGCAATTTGTGAATAGCCAGCAACAATTTATGTCTAATCAAGAAACAAGGTGGAAATCTCAAGAACAATGGAACCGAAATCAAGACGCATCAATGAGAAATTTAGAAACTCAATTGGGACAGCTTGCAAATTCTGTGTCTCAAAGACAACCAGGAACATTTCCATCAAATGTGGACCGAAATCCTAAGGAAGAGGCGAAAGCAATCATGTCACACCCCATAAGTGGCCTAATTGGACAATTTAGGGCAATTGGGTATTTTACAAGAGGAATGAGGATTATATTGCAAGGAAATAAAAGATTTAAATTACATATTTTTAGTTTGTTGAGTAAAAGGTAAATTGACAAGGACTTATTGGTAATATTGATTGGATCAGATTGTAAAAGGGGTAATAAGTGGGTTTGTGAACCGTGCATGTGTGCCAGGTGGAGAGTGAGTGTGTGCATGTGGGTGAGAGAAAAGAGAAGTCTGAGAAATTCTTAGCTTCCTGGGAAATAAGAGGCGTGGAGTACTCTCTCTTGCTCTCTCTCTCTCACATTAACCACTCTTAATCTCTTCTTTCTCGGTTCCTCCTTTCTGTTTGCATGTATGTGTTCATCTGTCTTGAGTTTAGGTTTTAAGCTTTGAAGCTTCAGAAGGTAAGTGGCTGTCAGTTTTTCGTGTGGTTCTCCTTCTTCTCCTTTGGATTACTTTTTTAGAGATTCTGTTCTTGGATTAATGAATGTGGTTTCATCTGTTGCAAGCATCTGAAGTAAAGAAGAGGGATAAAGGGAAGGAGAAGGTTGTTGATTGAAGAAGAATACAGTGGACGTTTTTGAGCTTCATCATCAGGTTTGGGAGTGTCTGTCTTTGATCAATTTTGGATCCTAGTTGCTGTTTGATGTTAATATTAGCTATGTGTGTTCATTTATAAAGATGCATGAGAAATGTATTGTGTATACATGATTTAGGTAGAGAAAGAAAGATTATGAGTGTGCAAATGAGATGTTTATACATGTATATGAATGTGAAATTCTGAGTTGTGACTCTCTCTATTTATATATTTTAATTGTTCGATAATGTGAATAATGTGAGTGAAATTGCTGTTAATGTGCTCAGAAGACCTAAAGGTACGTGTTTGTATAATTATTGCATGAAAAATGGATTTAGACAAATTGGAATTTGGAGTTTTGGTTGTACTCTGTTTTCACAATTTTTCTGGGTTTTTATGTTTTTCTGAAATTCTGAAGTTTGGAGAAGGAGAAGCAATCTGTGAGAGGAAGATCACGTGACGTGATGGGGCATCACGAGACGTGACCTCCCTCCTTGGGAAGTCACGTGGCGTGATGGAGCATCACGCCGTGACCTTCCTCCCTTTGGGAAGTCGCAACGTGATGGAGCATTACGCCTCGCGACCTCTCGCCGGTCTTCCCTGCGTGTCACGAGACAGGATCTCGTGACCTTCCCCTCTCCTCTCTGGCGTCACGAGACGTGACGAGTGGTCACGGCGTGACTGCCCGCTCTTTTGTGTGGCGCTCGCGAGAAGCTAGCGTCACGAGACACCACTGCTTGGGTGTCTCGTAACCGGCCTCTACCTGCTGCCCAGTTTTTCTAAAACGAAATTTTAACTTCTGGTTTCAAGGGTTTTTACACTTCATGGCAAATAATTAGTTTTAAAAATCTAGTTTGTAGTTTAATAATTGTTTAATTGTGAGAGTTGTATAAATATTAATATTAATATACATGATTTACATGTTTATAATTTACATGAGTATGGATTATTTTAATGAGAGATATAGGTCCTTTTTAAACTTCTGTATTTAATATTTATAGTTACATGTTTCAAATATGATCAGTATACCTGTATACATGGACTATAGATCAGTATTAATTTCAATTCTCATGTTATGATATGATACTTGAATTGTTGAGTTGTGTCATTTAAGCCTGAATAAGTCATAGTAGTGGATAAGTAAGCGCTTACTTAGGTCAGAGTGTGTGTGCAGCTGCTATATGATAAAACGTTATATGCGGGTCCGTTTGGATCCTTGTTTCGACCATGTTTGGTCTATATGGAAATATTGTGAGACTTTGGTCTCTATATGAAAAGTACATGTTTGAGACTCATGTCTCTATATGCTTGGGATACTGTGTTCTATCAGTATCCATTTGACCGTATCCACTTCTAGAGAGTATTTTCAGACTAATCAGGCTATATGTTTAAATGTGTTGCGGCTATATGTTTAAATTGTATTTGCATATGTTGAGATGCATTTTTGACATGATTACAAGTTTAGGATGCACATGAATTCTTGCATAGCTTTATAGTATGCACTTTGCATCTGTATACTCGGAATGATGAGAATTATGAATTGAGTACTTAATTGCTTGTAATGTATATATTTTGCATGTCAAGTAAGGAATTTGGAGATATGTTTACATGTAATTTTGATGCCTTTGATTTTGAATCATTAGATTATTGTATTGTTATAAATGTTGTATATGCATATTGTTAGTTTGTTTTGTTCCTCCCCACTAAGCGTTATCGCTTAGCACGGGCTCTTTTCCCGTGCAGGTGGCGATTTTGGGTAGGAGTCAGAGATCTGCAGGTCGGCCACTAGAAGTCTTTTTGGATGAAGTTATTGTTGAGTCTTCCGCTGTAATTTTGTACATGGCTTGTTTATAGCAAAGTGAATCTTTTGTAAAGGAACAATTATTTTTGTATATGTATTTGCTTACGAGCCTCTTTTTGTAAAACGATATTGATATGATATATGTTAAAGGATTTTCTGATATATAATTAAAAGTTTCTTTACATTTCATCTTTTATTTTATTTACAAGTATGTATATGGATTCGTTTATATGTGTTTGACCGCGTGGCACTCCGGTATCCTTCCAACGGGGATGGCGGGGTGTTACAAATCATGTTGAGAAGTGGCAGAGAGATGGCACCAAGAGAGGACCAAGGTAAAAATTCTTCACCATTCACAAGTAAGGAGGAGCCAACGCGGGAGGCAAGTAATCCTGATTCTAAGGTAGAGGTTAATGAAAACACTCCTAAAAATGATAAGGGTAAAAGTATAGTGAATCCTAGAGTAGAGGATCTTGATATCAATAGATTGTCATTTCCTGCTGTAGCTAAAAAGGAAAAGAAAAATGAGCAATTGGCTAGATTTTTAGAAATATTTAAGAAACTACATATTAATCTACCATTTGCTGAAGCTTTAGCTCACATGCCTAACTATGCTAAATTCATGAAAGAATTATGTTCCAATAAAAAGAAATTAGAAGGGCATGGAACTGTGCAGCTTACAGAAAATTGCAGTGCATTGATAATGAACAAAATTCCTGAAAAATTGGAGGATCCAGGTAGTTTCACTCTACCCTGTGCAATTCGTGAAGATTTTAATGGAAATGCTTTATGTGATTTGGGTACGAGCATAAATTTGATGCCTTATTCTATTTGCAGAAAATTGAATCTTGGAGAGCTCAAGGAGACTAGAATGAGACTCCAACTTGCAGATAGGTCGGTAAGGAGACCCAAAGGAGTGATTGAGGATCTATTGGTGAAAGTGGGGAAATTTATTTTTCTAGTAGATTTTGTAGTAATGGAAATGGAAGAGGATCGGAAGGTACCATTGATTGTGGGAAGACCATTTCTAAATACAGCAAAGGCACTGATTGATGTACATGGTCAGACAGTCACCTTGAGATTCAATTATGAGAAGGTAGTGGTGGATATGAACAAGGCTCAAAAGTATCCATTGGGTGATGTGGAGGAGTCTGTTTATTTTATGGATGCAGTAGATGAGTGTATAGAGGAAGTACAAGAAAAGGTTTTGGGAGCTGATTCAGTGGATGTGAGTTTAATACATTCATTGGAGGATGAAAAATTGGAAGAAAAAATAAACGGAGAAGTAATAGCAGCTGTAGAAAAAGAAGATGGAAAAGAGGAAGTACAGCAAGAAGAGTTTAAACCAAAAGAGGGGGATTCAAATTCTGAACTTAAACCCCTTCCTTCTCATTTAAAATATGTATTTTTAGAAGATGAGAAAAAGCCAGTGATCATTTCTTCTTTGTTGACAGATATCGAGGAGAAAATGCTGCTTGAGGTGCTGAAAAAGCACAAGGGAGCCATTGGATGGGAAACCTCAGATTTGAAGGGGATTGACCCAAGTTATTGCACACACCGAATTCCAATGGAAGAAGAATGTAAGCCGGTTGCTCAACCTCAAAGGAGACTTAATCCGGCAATGCAAGAGGTAGTGAAGAAGGAGGTACTGAAACTCCTTGATTCAGGTATTATCTATCCTATTTCTGACAGTAAGTGGGTTAGCCCAGTACAGTGCATGCCTAAGAAGGGGGGGATGACTGTGGTAAAAAAATGAGCTGAATGAATTGATTCCAACTCGTACTGTTACGGGGTGGAGAGTTTGTATTGACTTCAGAAGATTAAACAATGCCACGATAAAAGACCATTTCCCCTTGCCATTTATTGACCAAATGTTAGAAAGGTTAGCAGGTAATAAGTTCTATTATTTTTTAGATGGGTACTCGGGATATTTACAAATCTCTATAGCCCCTGAAGACCAAGAGAAAACAACTTTTACTTGCCCTTATGGCACATTCGCCTATAGGAGAATGCCATTCGGATTATGTAATGCACCGGCTACGTTTCAGCGGTGTATGATGGCTATTTTTCATGACTTCATAGAGAAATTTATGGAGATTTTTATGGATGATTTCACTATTTATGGGGCTGACTTTGAAAATTGTTTAGAGCATCTTGATGTAGTGCTAGGGAGGTGTGAAAAAACCAACTTAGTACTAAATTGGAAAAAATGCCACTTTATGGTGAGAGAAGGCATTGTACTTGGGCACAAAATTTCTGAAAATGGGATAGAGGTCGATAAGGCCAAGGTAGAGGTGATAGAGAAGTTGCCACCCCCAACTAGTGTAAAGGGCATTAGGAGTTTCTTAGGGCATGCAGGGTTTTATCGTTATTTTATCAAAGATTTTTCGAAAATTGCTAAACTCTTGTCAAGTTTGCTTACGAAAGATGCTCCTTTTAATTTTGACAGTGAATGTATGCTAGCTTTTGAAATTTTGGAGCAACGGCTAATTTCAGCTCCGGTAATTATATCTTCGGATTGGAATTTACCGTTTGAATTAATGTGTGATGCTAGCGATTTTGCAGTTGGGGCAGTGCTTGGACAAAGGCGAGATAAAGTATTTTGTGCAGTCTATTATGCCAGTCATACCTTGACAGGAGCACAGGTTAACTACACAACCACTGAGAAAGAACTTCTTGCAATCGTGTATGCTTTTGAGAAGTTCAGACCATACTTGCTGGGAGCAAAAATCGTGGTGTGGTCAGACCATACAGCTTTGAGGCATTTGTTTGCAAAAAAAGAATCCAAGCCAAGGCTGATTAGATGGGTGCTGTTATTGCAAGAGTTTGATTTGGAAATCAAGGACAAGAAGGGAGCGGAAAATTTTGTAGTAGATCATTTATCGAGATTGGAGAGTGAACACATTGAAGAAGGGGAAATTTTGGATTTGTTTCCTGATGAACATATTTGTGCTTTATTTGCATATGAAATTTCTGTTCCTTGGTTCGCTAATATAGCCAACTTTCTTGCAGGAGGCTTTATGCCAAAAGACTTTACATGGCAACAAAGGAAGAAGCTGCGAGCTGATGCCAAACATTACATTTGGGACGACCCGTACTTATTCCGCTTGTGTGCCGATCAAGTAATAAGAAGGTGCATTTCAGATGAAGAAAAAGGAGAAATCATTAAGGCTTGTCATAGTGGGGAAGCTGGTGGCCATCATGGGCCAAATCGGACGGTATCAAAAATTTTATCTTCTGATTTTTATTGGCCTACCATGTTTAAAGATGTTCAAAGTTTTGTGAAAACATGTGATAGATGTCAACGGGTAGGAAATATTTCTAAGAAAGATGAAATGCCGTTAACAAATATGCTTGCAGTGGAATTATTTGATGTGTGGGGAATAGATTTCATGGGGCCTTTTCCAATATCCTTTGGGTTTGAGTATATATTAGTAGCTGTGCATTATGTGAGTAAGTGGGTAGAAGCCATAGCTACTAAGACTTGCGATGCCAAAATTGTACTAGAATTCCTTAGGAGGAACATTTTCACTAGGTTTGGCACGCCAAAGGCCATAATTAGTGATGGGGGCAGGCATTTTGTTAATCATCAATTTACTGCCCTATTGAAAAAATTTGGTGTGAGGCACAAAATTACCACCCCATATCATGCTCAAGAAAATGGACAGGTTGAGGTTTCTAATAGAGAACTCAAAACAATCATAGAAAAGACTGTAAATTCATCTAGGAAGGATTGGTATTTGAGGCTGGATGAAGCATTATGGGCCTATAGAACCGCATTCAAAACGCCTATAGGGTTATCCCCGTTTAAGCTAGTCTATGGTAAATCATGCCATCTCCCTGTTGAACTTGAACACAAAGCTTATTGGGCAACCAAATTTCTTAATTTTGATGTTAAGAGTGCAGGTGAGAAGAGACTTCTCCAGATGAATGAGTTGGAAGAAATACGATTTTGGTCATATCAACAAGCAGAGAAGTATAAGGAAAATACAAAGAAATGGCACGACAAGAAATTGGTCAGGAAGGAATTCACTCCAGGTATGAAAGTTCTTTTATATAACAGTCGATTAAGGTTATTTCCTGGAAAATTGAAGTCGCGATGGACGGGACCATTTGAAGTTGTAAGTGTGACTGATTTCGGAGCTATCACGATCCGAAAGCACCATGGGAGTGAGGAGTTTAAGGTAAATGGCCATCGATTAAAGCCCTATTTTGAGAACCGCGTTGAAATTGCAGCGGTGACCATTACTTTAGAGGACGAGTGAGGTAAATTCAAAGTCTAGCTGAGACTTAAAATCAGAACTAAAATAATTTCTAACCTTATCCTCTTTTGTTTTAATTTATGAAGTCTAGTTATTTTCAGTTTGTAGGTCATTTGTATTTTTATTTAGTGGTTTATTAATTTTTGAACATAGTGTAAAATGTTTTGGAGTATTTGGTGTAATTGTTGGTTAATTAAATGTTAAGTTTTTCTAAAAAACTCGTTTTACACGGCGGTGAGGAATCCTCATACCGCCGTGTGAAACGTGCATTTTCATAACTGATTCAGTGGCGTTTTACATGGCGGTGAGGAACACTCATACCGCCGTGTAAAACTTACATTTCATAACCTGATTCCAGTAGCGTTTTACACGGCGGTATGGTATTTCCATACCGCCGTGTAAAACGAGATTTTTAAAATGTCTGATTCCAGTAGCATTTTACATGGCGGTATGGTATTTCCATACCGCCGTGTAAAACGAAAAACCCTGTTTTTTTTAAAACCCTACAATCGCCAGTTATTTCTTAGCATTTTAAAACTTAAAACACACAGAACTTCTCTCTCTTACCTCTCCAACCCAAGTTCTGAAAACCTTCATTGTGAATTAATTAAAATCACATTTCAAAAACTTCTGTTACACATCTAGTCTGCGATTCTTCAAATCAAGTAAGTTTCTCTTCTTTTTTTTCTTTTAATTTTATTTCTATATTGTTATGAGGTTTATGTCTTGTGTGATTTTTTTTTCTTTCTTTCTTTCTTTCTTTCTTTCTTCAAGAAATGCGTGAATTGTGTGCTTTAATCTTTAAGTAATGGCTGGATTTTGTGTTTTAATTTTCAATTAGGGGCTTGTTTGGTGTTGTATTCCTTTAATTTTTGTTTTATTCCGTTAATTGGGGGTTGGATGTATGTGGCATTCTTTTGATTTGTGTGCTATGCCCTAAATTGGTGATTTAATTAGTGTTTTATTACCTTAAATCATGTTGCGTTGTTTAATAGATGGATTGCTTGATGACAATTGAAAGAATTGTGGGTTACAATTGAATGAGAAACGCTGGATTTATACACAAAAGTTTATGCTCACCAAGTGTTTGACAAAATGCCTAAATGAGTATTATTCAACCTTTCTCTGTCATATAAGTTGCTGTCAACCATGGTCCATCTTTTGGGCTTCCATATACTCTGAAATATGTTTGTCTCGAGCGGTGATTAACATTTGAGTGGGCATTTAAGCATGTAATGTAACACCCCGAAAATCACCCTAGAAGAATTGAGTGTCACTGGTGTAATAATGTGCATGATAATTAGGGTTTACAGCCTTGGACCTAAGTGAGAAAGTGAAGTGCGGGACTTAATTGAAGGAAAATAAAGTATTGTAGTTGCTGAATTGTACTTTGTATGATTAACTAGCAAATGAAGATTTATTTAGTGTAATGGCTGTTAATTAAGTTAATCAAAAGTTAGTGGGATCAGCTGTATGTTAGTGGATTTAGCTGGATGCTAGTGGACTCCATGTGTTAGTGTGTGAACCAGCCACCTTGTGTAGGGAGAGTGAGAACTTGACACCTCATTCTTACATGCAAGCATGAGGTGGATTAGTGAGTAAACCTGTCTTTTGTTCCTTGATTCAGCCATTTTGATCCCTTGGTCCGGCCCTCACTCTCTCATGAGTTCATTCTTCCTTTTTGCTCTTCTTTCATTTGTTCTCTTTGACCAGGGAGACCAAAGGGTAGATATTGATAGATAGAAGATTGTGCATTATTGTCTAGAAAAGGTATATTGATGTTGAGTTCATCTTCTTCATATCTTTCTATTTGCTTCATAATTGTTATGGGTAAAGTCTAATGGACTTAAATGTGTTGTGTGCTTATGTGTTATGAGTTGAAGAGCCAGGTAGAGCTGGAAAAGGGAAGGAGAAAGTGATATAGAAGAGTAAGAAGGAGTGCTCCAAGAGGTTAGGGATTTGTTGTGTTTTGATGTGATTAGTGTGTTTGAAGTTCTTGTAAATGAGATGTGATACTGATTTTGTTATTGATATTGAATTGGATAGTGAACAAGTGTAAAGTGATTATTGTAGTGATATTAGTGTTAAAGGCATCTAGTGATTTGTAATATTTATTGGCATGCTCAAATTGATTGTGTATCATGACATGTAAATGAAGAGGTAAAGTATGCTTGTGTGGTGAAGAGGGTTGCCCAAGCATGTGAATGCAAGAATGCCAAGTATGAGAAAAAGCACAGCTGTGTCTTGGTAAAACACAGCTGTGAAGTGGAAATTTGGCATGCGTCACGGTGACAACCAAATTGGTTGTGACCGTGAGGCATCAAAATGAGCATTCTGTTTTGAAGTGCAGTATGTCACGGTGACAATCAAACTCATTGTGACTGTGACATACCCCAGACATGCATTCTGCCCGTGAGTTGGTCATAAGTCACGGTGACAATCAGATTGATTGTGACCGTGACCTATCACAAACTACATTCTGTTTTGGGGATTCAGTATGCCACGGTGACAACCAGATTGATTGTGACCGTGACCCCTCTGTCTTGGCAATGTAACCCTATTGCATATGAATGTATAAATTGTGCAATCTTATCTATAACTAGGAGCCTTATTGTATGAGCATTATATCAATGATAAATGAAGTTTATGTGCATACAACTAGGGTGATTATGTGAATTAGAGATGCATGATAGCCTAACTAAGCTTGAATGCATCATCATGCGAACATGTGACAATGTGAATTACAAATGCATGACAGCCTAACTAAGCTTGATTGCATTATCATGCGAATTATGAACATGTGAGGAGAATCAAATCATGCGAATGAATTTAATATGCGAATGAATAATGCCATGAGAATGAATGCGTAGTGTGTGAATAAAGTAATAAGCATGTAGTCGAGTCGTGGATAAATAAGCATGCTTATGAAGGGCTAGTGATTTGCGGCTGCTAGTGATTGATACCGACGGGTGTCTAGTGATTGATACCGACGGGTATTTTGTGATATAGCGATCGAGACTTCTGTCTTTAGTGATATAGTGTTCGAGGCCTCGGTCTCTAATGTTATTGATCAGTGTACCCGTATCCATTCCTAAGACTATACAGGCTATTAATGATTAACAAGAATATTGTATGTGTTCATGATAAATATGTATTGGAATTATTGTTCTTGATGATAGTGTGATATTTATGCCATGCTATTGAATTAGAAATAATGCAATGAGCCTACAATTGGCTTAGTGTAGTGACTAATGAGCAGTGTACATGGATATTGAATGATAGTGACTTATTGTTCCTCATTGACTTGGTGAAGTGAATATTGAACATGGTAAGTGAATAGCGATTTAAAGCATGTTATAGATAGCTTATGACTTGTGATTAACATGAGTTACAGCGTATTGACATGATAGCGTAATATTGATCTAGTGAGTGTACATCATATGCCATACGTGTTAAGCATGCTCTCTATTATGTAATGCTTTGTGATTATTGTGTTAGTACCTGTTTGTACATCCCCACTAAGCGTTATCGCTTAGCACGGGTGCTTGTCTCCCGTGTAGGTTGTGAATTGGAGTCGAGTTTTTGAAGAAGTACTGCAGGCCACCATAGGAGCGTGAAGTGTCTCTTCAAGTGTATAGTTTTGTATTTGGAGCTCCATTTTGTAAAAGCTATTCTTTTGTATATGTATAGTGTTATATGTAACGTATAGTAGTGAAGCTAGTAACTTGTAATAGTGTATAGTGAAGAACATCCGATAAAATTATAGTGTAGTGGAATGCATGAATTATAAGAAATGGTAATGTTAAAATGTAATGAAAGTTAATAAGATAATTGCATGATAGTGCTGTGTAGCGCTCCCTTGTCCTTCCAGGGGGCATTGGGGTGTCACAAGTTGTGGTATCAGAGCATAGGTTTAGGCGGTTCTGGACTATAGAAGTTATAGTCAATAGAATTGTTTAGAGTCTGTCTAAAGTGTGGCCATAATGCAGAAATTGTGTGTTCGTTTTGTAGCATAACATGGAAACTGATCCTAGTGAAGAAATAGGTGAAACAACCGGAAGTGTTAACCCGGGTAGAGCTAACCGAAATCAGTTTGTACCTGAGCCTCCACCAAACAGGGTTGCAAATCCACCTCTTATGCAAGAAAATGCCATGTTAATGCAAGGGTTTATGCGAATGATTGATAGGATGACGGCCCCCAAACCTCCTTCAGATTTGATTAGGAAAAGAGGGGCAGAGGAGTTTAAGGGAACCTCAATGGATGAGTCGGACATAGCTGAGTATTGGATAGAGAAAATAGATCGAGTGCTACAAGAAGTGCATTGTCCTCAAGAGCAACGAGTGGAATGTGCTGTGTCTTTGTTACAAGGACCAGCATATGATTGGTGGAAATTGGTATTGAGGGATCCGCAACGACCTACAGAATTGACTTGGGAATTCTTTGTGCAAGAATTCGAAAAGAAATATGTTACCAAAGCTTATCGAGAGGCTAAGTGGAGAGAATTTGTGAGTCTGAAGCAAGGAAGTATGAGTGTAGCAGAATATGATAAAGAATTTTGTCGTCTCATTAAATATGTGCCTAAGGACCTAAGGACGGATGAGTTTAAGTGTCAACAATTTGAAGAGGGCTTGGATGAGATGATTAAGGGGTTGTTGGCAGCTACAACATCAATGCAAACAGTTAGTTACTATCAATTGGTACACGCTGCATTGAAGGTAGAGAAATCTGAGATAGTTCAAAGAAAGAATCAAAAGAGAAAGACACAAGACCGTGGACATGGGTATAGTTGGGCAAAGGATAACAAAGGCGTACAAGATGCAACTCCAAAAGCAGTGAACCGAGACAAGTCAAGTAAGCGAACTCGAGTATCTGAAGTTGGGTTTAAAGTTCCACCAAGCACGGGAAGTGTCCCGGAGCCATGTGAGCATTGTGGGCGGTCTCATTGGGGAGTATGTCGAAAGCTCACAGGAGCTTGTTTTAAGTGTGGGAGCTCTGAACATATGGTTGCAAGATGTCCACAAGCGCAAGAGAATTTGACTATGCAATCAAGAAGAGATAGTGTATTAAACCCTACGGGTGAAAGAAGAGGTATAACCGGGAATAGAACTGGTCAAGCCGGACAACGACCGGGCATAGTTTCAGAAACAGTGGAAGGACCTAATGTATCGAGAGGGAAAGTGTATGCTTTGACTATGGAAGCGGATAAGAGAGGGCAAGACGAGATACCCGATATGAGTTAAGATATAGTTGTGATTGTTAAAGTTAGTGTCTTGCATATTGCATGGGGTAAGAATCATAACATGTATAGATAAGGGAAATTTCGCGGACGAAATTCCTTAAGTGGGGGAGAGCTGTAACACCTCGAAAATCACCCTAGAAGAATTGAGTGTCACTGGTGTAATAATGTGCATGATAATTAGGGTTTACAGCCTTGGACCTAAGTGAGAAAGTGAAGTGCGGGACTTAATTAAAGGAAAATAAAGTATTGTAGTTGCTGAATTGTACTTTGTATGATTAACTAGCAAATGAAGATTTATTTAGTGTAATGGTTGTTAATTAAGTTAATCAAAAGTTAGTGGGATCAGCTGTATGTTAGTGGATTTAGCTGGATGCTAGTGGACTCCATGTGTTAGTGTGTGAACCAGCCACCTTGTGTAGGGAGAGTGAGAACTTGACACCTCATTCTTACATGCAAGCATGAGGTGGATTAGTGAGTAAACCTGTCTTTTGTTCCTTGATTCAGCCATTTTGATCCCTTGATCCGGCCCTCACTCTCTCATGAGTTCATTCTTCCTTTTTGCTCTTCTTTCATTTGTTCTCTTTGACCATGGAGACCAAAGGGTAGATATTGATAGATAGAAGATTGTGCATTATTGTCTAGAAAAGGTATATTGATGTTGAGTTCATCTTCTTCATATCTTTCTATTTGCTTCATAATTGTTATGGGTAAAGTATAATGGACTTAAATGTGTTGTGTGCTTATGTGTTATGAGTTGAAGAGCCAGGTAGAGCTGGACAAGGGAAGGAGAAAGTGATATAAAAGAGTAAGAAGGAGTGCTCCAAGAGGTTAGGGATTTGTTGTGTTTTGATGTGATTAGTGTGTTTGAAGTTCTTGTAAATGAGATGTGATACTGATTTTGTTATTGATATTGAATTGGATAGTGAACAAGTGTAAAGTGATTATTGTAGTGATATTAGTGTTAATGGCATCTAGTGATTTGTAATATTTATTGGCATGCTCAAATTGATTGTGTATCATGACATGTAAATGAAGAGGTAAAGTATGCTTGTGTGGTGAAGAGGGTTGCCCAAGCATGTGAATGCAAGAATGCCAAGTATGAGAAAAAGCACAGCTGTGTCTTGGTAAAACACAGCTGTGAAGTGGAAATTTGGCATGCGTCACGGTGACAACCAAATTGGTTGTGACCGTGAGGCATCAAAATGAGCATTCTGTTTTGAAGTGCAGTATGTCACGGTGACAATCAAACTCATTGTGACTGTGACATACCCCAGACATGCATTCTGCCCGTGAGTTGGTCATAAGTCACGGTGACAATCAGATTGATTGTGACCGTGACCTATCACAAACTACATTCTGTTTTGCGGATTCAGTATGCCACGGTGACAACCAGATTGATTGTGACCGTGACCCCTCTGTCTTGGCAATGTAACCCTATTGCATATGAATGTATAAATTGTGCAATCTTATCTATAACTAGGAGCCTTATTGTATGAGCATTATATCAATGATAAATGAAGTTTATGTGCATACAACTAGGGTGATTATGTGAATTAGAGATGCATGATAGCCTAACTAAGCTTGAATGCATCATCATGCGAACATGTGACAATGTGAATTACAAATGCATGACAGCCTAACTAAGCTTGATTGCATTATCATGCGAATTATGAACATGTGAGGAGAATCAAATCATGCGAATGAATTTAATATGCGAATGAATAATGCCATGAGAATGAATGCGTAGTGTGTGAATAAAGTAATAAGCCTGTAGTCGAGTCGTGGATAAATAAGCATGCTTATGAAGGGCTAGTGATTTGCGGCTGCTAGTGATTGATACCGACGGGTGTCTAGTGATTGATACCGACGGGTATTTTGTGATATAGCGATCGAGACTTCTGTCTTTAGTGATATAGTGTTCGAGGCCTCGGTCTCTAATGTTATTGATCAGTGTACCCGTATCCATTCCTAAGACTATACAGGCTATTAATGATTAACAAGAATATTGTATGTGTTCATGATAAATATGTATTGGAATTATTGTTCTTGATGATAGTGTGATATTTATGCCATGCTATTGAATTAGAAATAATGCAATGAGCCTACAATTGGCTTAGTGTAGTGACTAATGAGCAGTGTACATGGATATTGAATGATAGTGACTTATTGTTCCTCATTGACTTGGTGAAGTGAATATTGAACATGGTAAGTGAATAGCGATTTAAAGCATGTTATAGATAGCTTATGACTTGTGATTAACATGAGTTACAGCGTATTGACATGATAGCGTAATATTGATCTAGTGAGTGTACATCATATGCCATACGTGTTAAGCATGCTCTCTATTATGTAATGCTTTGTGATTATTGTGTTAGTACCTGTTTGTACATCCCCACTAAGCGTTATCGCTTAGCACGGGTGCTTGTCTCCCGTGTAGGTTGTGAATTGGAGTCGAGTTTTTGAAGAAGTACTGCAGGCCACCATAGGAGCGTGAAGTGTCTCTTCAAGTGTATAGTTTTGTATTTGGAGCTCCATTTTGTAAAAGCTATTCTTTTGTATATGTATAGTGTTATATGTAACGTATAGTAGTGAAGCTAGTAACTTGTAATAGTGTATAGTGAAGAACATCCGATAAAATTATAGTGTAGTGGAATGCATGAATTATAAGGAATGGTAATGTTAAAATGTAATGAAAGTTAATAAGATAATTGCATGATAGTGCTGTGTAGCGCTCCCTTGTCCTTCCAGGGGGCATTGGGGTGTCACATGTAAACGATATGGCAGTATGGCAATTCAGTGCGAATGCTGTAATTTTTCCATTCTATTTCTTTTGTGCATTTGCTACTAAGGGAACTAGGGGGTGCATTGTTATCATAAGTGCTGGCCTTTGTCATTTTCAAAGTTTATCATTGTAGCATTGATGTCTCAATGTTCTTCAAATGGTTTTAGCTTAATTTCGGCTAGCCTACTATTTTATTTGCACATTCCGGCCTTTGTTTCCCTTCTAATTGTGTTTATCTATTGATGCAGTGGCTCCAAAAAGATCTAGAACGGACCAGGCATCATCTTCTCGGGATAGCTCAATACCCTCTTGGGTCCCAACCAGGTGCCACACTGCATTCCAATGTCTAGTAGAGGCAACATTCCTGCCCTCCACCTTTCTAGATTTTGATTCACTACAGAGCTTGGGGATAAATGAAGAAATCAATGAATTGATTGCTGGGATAGGGTGGATAGAATTTTTTCAAAAAAATGAGAGAGTTCATCCGAAGTTGACTCGGGATTTCCTTGCAACCGTAGATTGCAAGATTGATAATGATGATGAGGAAGACCCCGGAGAGGTAACATTTTGGTTAAACAAGAGGAAGTACACATTGACCTTTAATGAGTTCTCAGAAGCCCTTGGTTTTCCAGTGGATGGGGCCCGACATCTTCCCAACATGAATAAACATACAATTTGGGCCACAATTCGCAATCCACTCACAGCCACGCAATATGTCACTGGACTGTCCAAGGCACACCATCTGAGGGACCATGCTTTGAGGATCTTACATCGGTTTTTTGCCCTCTCTTTTTATGGACACATTGAAGCTGCTGGCGTGGTGAACCAGGCTGAGGCATTATTTTTACATTGCATGATCCACCAGATCCGATTGAATGGAGCATATTTTTTATGGAAGAAATTTGAGGACTTACAGGGTAATCCAAAACAAGTAAAGAAGATTGCGATCGGATGGGTTGTCACAGTTTTGGCTAAGAGAGTAGGCCTTAGCTCATTAGGACCAGATTTGGGAGATAGTAATTTAATAGACTTCAAGATGCTGAAGAATTTGAGGATCATTGTGGATGATCATCATTTTCATGATCAAGTCAGATTGTCCACAAGGGATGAATACTTGCGCCTCATTGCAAGGGGTCGAGTACAGTTGCCAGTAGAAGGGGCTGAAGATGAGGATGAGCAGCCAGAGGAGGCTGCAGGTGCAGCTGCTGCAAGACCCGCACCAGGTATACCAGCCTATGATTTCTCTCAGCTTACTGCCTATTTAGAGGCTTTGCAGACTGGACAGGCTCAGATAAATTCTCGCTTAGATCAGTGGGAGAGCTTCATGGAGGATACCCATGCTGAACATGTTCAGCTTATGGGACGCTTAGATATGCATGAGCAGCAGTTAGCCATGCAAGCACAGAGTTTGGCGAGGCTGGAGCATTCCATATACCTCTCTCGGCAGGAGCAGGAGCAATTTTACCAGACCATGAGGGATCGCTTTCCTCCACCACCACCTCCACAATGAGTGACATAAATTTCTGGGAGTTTTTCTGATTATCTATTCTGTTCACTCATGACTTCTTACTTTTTATTTCTTTTTGGTTTGTTTACTTGCTTGGGACAGCAAGTTTTTAAGTGTGGGGTAGTGAATTAATTGGTATAACTTGAATATTGTCTAACCCTGCAGTACTTTAGTCTAATTTTACTTTAGTTTAATTTTCAGCATTTTAAGTTGTGATCTATTTACACTTGTGCATTTTGTTTTTATAATTTGTGTTTCTTATTTTATGTTATGTGTTTCTGGTTGTAGTTGACTTGAGTTGTGTTGTGGTTGATTTGTTGTGGTTAATTTAAACTTTTTAATTTTCCTCATGATTAGTTTAGCAAACTTTTAATTTGATTATTCCAGCTTAATTTTCAATCTTGAAAAGGTTATTTAGAGCATTTAGTTAGCAAGAGAGTAATTTTCTGTTTAAGAGTTTTTCTTCCTAACATTGTTCAAATTAGAGCATACAATTAAAATTTCCAATATTTTGCACTCAGGCCAGTTTTTACAAGTCGAAAAAAATCAGCCATGAAATCTCTTGATCAGAAAGTCTTTAGAGCACTAGAACCTTCCTCATTGCCCTTCAAAACGATATAACAATTAAGGCATGAATTTTGACATGATTTAGGCATCTTTCTTTGTTAAGTCACTTTAAATAAACTTTCTCCTACCTATGGAATTAACTACCCTTGTTAGCCAATTTTGAGTTTAATTGAGTATGCTAAATGCGTATTTCGAAAATTTTCTTGTTTGCACAACTTATTATTACCATTAAACCTAAAAAGCCTTTAGCTTACCCTTATAGGAGAGCTGGCCACTCTAAGATTGTGGGGGGTTGCTGTTGGGAAGTTTTGGGTGATTGAGTTCATGTGGTGGTGTGAATGAGTTTCAATTTAATTGGCAAGAGTAAGTTAGACTGAATGTTTTAGTAAGTTGGAAAGAAAAGAAAATGAAGATGAAGATAATTCCCTTTGTGATTTGGTATGAAATTTGGAGCTGATTATAAGTTACTGAAATATTCAAGTGTGGGGTAGTTTATATCTTTAAAAAAAATAAAAATAAAAAATAAAATAAAAATAAAAATAGATAAATAAATAAAGTTTATAGAAAAATTCAAGTGTGGGGTATCCTCTATTGTAAAATAAAATGTTTGGATGGTCAGGTTTGAGAAGGAAATTTCATTTTCTCATTTTCTTGCGATTCGAAATATTTTTTTTTTCATGGGAAGTAACTAAGTCTTGGCAACTTTGGTTAATTTGGAAGTAGGTTATGGAAAAATTTTATTGGGTAGCGGTAATAGTCGGTAGAGTGGCTGAATCTTTGTTGATTTTCTAAACTCTTCTTGTTAGCCATCACCGGTCGAACCTTGCATTACAACCTGTTTAAGACCTAATGATCATTTTTATGTCTTGATTTGTTCAGTAGAGATGACCTTCGGGTTCCGGTACCAAAGGAGAGGCCTATGGTGTTTCTAGTGTTTCAATTGAGAAACCAGATGTGCATGCACTAACTTATTTGGTCATTGATCGATTGGTGCTAGAATTTTAATTTTGAAAATTATTAAAACTTTGGTTTTGGCCTTTGCGCACACACACTGGAAATTTAATTGTATTTTCTTCTTTTGAGTTTTGTTTAAGTAAGAATTGCTCTCAAGTGGAATTTACTAAGTGTTTTCTTGGTGTTTTGAATTTCCGTTTTCTCGCTTGAAAATTGAGAAAGTTGGAATTGAAGAGGTATTTTACTCGAGGGCGAGCAAAAGTTAAGTGTGGGGTATTTTGATAAGTTCAAAATATATGTTGTTTTTATATGAATTTCCAGCTTACTTTTGAGTTTAGAAGTTCCTATTTCAGTATATTTTTGTTAAAGTTTTATTAGATACTGCCTGATATACTAAAGTGAGATTTTATGTTGTTTTTGGAGCTTTTAGGAAGCTTACACGGCGGTAAGGAACATCCATACCGCCGTGTACCATAAAAATGTCACAATGCAGTAGAAGGGCCTTACACGGCGGTGAGAAACTTCCATACCACCGTGTACCACGATAATCAGCACTTACGTAAGGATCTATATGGCGGTATGAGAGTCTCTCACCGCCGTGTAAGGCGTAAAAATTCCAACAATTACGGCGCTGGACAAGGGGAGCAAAACTTCAAAATTGTTGACCAGAGGCCATTTACACGGCGGTGAGAGACTCTCATACCGCCGTGTAACCTACTTGTGAACAAAATCTGCACAAAATCAAAGACTTTCAGGCCACCTTTTGACTTTGAACGGTTATTTAGGGACTGAAGTTAGACATGAAAAGGGGTCGATTTTTCTAGAAACGAAAGGGAGATTTATCTTCTTTCTCTGCAACTTAAGTTGAGATTTTTCAGATAGTTTGAGGGGGAATTTAAGCTATTGTTATTTTAATCTGGGAGGAATAATAAGAGATAGTTGGAGGTTATTATTTATTTTTAAAGTTTTGAGAACAGATTGAACGGGAAGAACATCAATTTTATTATTGTAAGAATTTCATTTTCAGATCTCAAATGGGTAATATCAACTTCTCTCTATTTAATTCAGTTTTTATTTCAATTATGAGTGAGTAGTTCCTTTTCTTGTTAAGGGATGCCTTGAATCCCTAATAACCATGTGAATGCTTTGTGTGGATTGATTTATGCATATGCTTCAGTTTTATCTTCTCTGAATTAATCTGTTTGTTATTGAAATTAATGCAAGTTTGAGATTGATCTACCGTGATAATCTTTGATTGTAATTCGTTTCATGAACTTACACATACTCTGTTATATTTCTATCAATTTTCATTGATTTGATGAATCCGGGATGGTAGTTAAATCTGTGGATCTCTATTTTAATAGGTTCAGAATTGTAGAAGATAATTGAGTTTTGATATCTGAATCCGGGATGGTAGGATCATCTAAACTTAGGACTTAAGACCTGTTTCGATGCTAAAATATGTGCTGAATCCGGGATGGTAAGTACATGTGTTAGAGAAGCTGGATCCGAAAGGCAGGCTATGGTATAGGCTAGGTTGTTCATTGATTTGCATATATGATTGATGAGTTTGAGTATTTACATGGCACTATTGGGGAGAATGGGTATTGCTTGGCAAGATCTTTTAGTTATTTCATCAAATCTGTATTGGTATTGAGTCTTTTAATATTCTTTAATTAGTTATTTTATCAATTACAGTACTTAATTTTCACCTTAAATAATTTATCACATCAAACAATTGGGAATTCTTTAGCATACATTTAATTGCTAAAATTTACGCAACTCAGTCCATTGGGTTCGATAACTTGTGGTCTTAATTATACATCACTATATTACTTGCCGATTCAGTACACTTGCTGAGGTCGCGTCAGTGAGTAAAGATTTTCTTCCCACCTTGTGCTTTCTCATTAAATAGTGCACGTCAACAAAGAGGAAGGGAGCTGCATTCCTAATTTCAACTAAAAGAGTCCTATTTGGAGACGGGAGCTACTTCCTG
This sequence comes from Excoecaria cochinchinensis, assembly GCA_947683425.1. NCBI lineage: Eukaryota > Viridiplantae > Streptophyta > Magnoliopsida > Malpighiales > Euphorbiaceae > Excoecaria > Excoecaria cochinchinensis. The sequence continues at coordinate 2,953,443 of CANTUQ010000037.1, forward strand.
TTGACAGTGGAACTCTTTTTTTTTTTCTTTTTAGTTTCGGGCTGCTGTCACTACTTAGGGGGGGGGGGGATGATTTTTCTTTTTTTTTTCTTCTATTGTTACCTTGCTTCAGCTGCTACTTTTTTTGCTTCTTCTGCTATTACCTTGCTTTTGTACTTTTGAAACAGACAATTTTTAGAGGTAGTAGAATCCAGTTTTTATTTTCTTTTACTTAGAAGAAACTTCAAGATTTGTCAACTTGTGAAGAATTTTTAACTTAATCAATGAGTATTTTAATTTATTTTTCATTTATTATTTTATTATTTTATTATTACGAATAGTGAGTAGTTCTATTTTGTTAAGAGATTTATGAATCTCCATATCCCCTATGTTTGATTTTGTTACTTAATGTTTATATAGATCCAATTGTTCTATTTTTCATTGCCAATCTCTACAGCTAATTAATTGATTAATTTAACTCACAATTTCAGTTGAATTGACTCTTAGAATTAAGAGAATAATTGGTTTGTACATGCTATGTTCAAATGTTATTTTTTATTTTAATTACAAAATGATTCCAGAATGGAAGTTCTTTAGTTTTTATGCAAATTAGTATTTGGTTCAGTGTAGTTGAAAAATATATGGGTATTAGATGAATAGTTTCGGAATGAGAATTTATTTGGTACCTAAAACTTAGTGGCTTGTGTTATGCAAATCGTTAGACTGACCCCGGAATGAGAAGTTTATTGATTAGAATAGGGGCTCCGGAATGGGAACTTGGATTTATTTAATTAATATATGATGCAGAAGGGGTTTGGGGAGAACTAAATTCCTTAGCAATCTTATTTATTGATTAATTTCTATTTATTTTCATTACTCTAATTAACTTTGTTTCATTGCTTGATAATTTAGTTGTTTTTAATTTGACTTGTCAATTTAGAAATAATTAAACAACTCATATACAAACTTTTCCACTCATATACAAACTTGCAAAAATTCTTTAGCACAATTTTAACAAATAAAAATCTGGCTTTAACAACCTTTTGGATACGATATTTTGAGGGTCTAAATTTATAGCTGATTCAGTACACTTGCTGACACTGGTCAATAACAAAAATTAAAAATAAGTTTTAGATTTTAAAAAATTTAAAATAAAAAACATACAATTTTACATAACACACCCTTAATTGATATATGTATTTATATTAGAATTATTAGTAGATTTATTAAAAAAAAAAAATTATTAGTGGAAACCAATACAAAAATTGAAAAAGGATTAATAAGTTTTATTAATCATTGTATTAATATGGATTTTTAAAAATTACGCGTCCAAAATTCGAGTTCCTCCCTAGCTCCCTCTCTCAACGAAACGACGGCAGAGAAGTGCGTATTAATCCTTAGGCTTTAGCTCATTGGTCAAGCGTTGGAATGTTGAAACATGAACTGAATTGAAGGAAACTTATATGAAACAGTACAAATCCCACACTCATAGAAATCCCCCAACTCTTTTGGTTGCATAAACTCAACTGGGTTAGGGGATAGAATGCAATATGCAACGATTTAGAAGCAAAGAAACCTCTTTTCTGGGTTCTTTGGCCCTGCCCCAATTGAAGAGGAAATCTCTAAATTCATGGTCTGCTATTCAGGACACCTATTTCTCTACCAAAGTAAATTTCTTTCCTAATGACTTATCATTGGGTATTGCTTACTTTTGATGGGTTTTGTTTGTCCCTTTCCTTTATTTTTGATTTTTGATGAATTACCTGTAAACTTCCATTCTTTTATTCCGGACGATTAATTTTGAAATTTCACTCATGGTCCCCTTGTTTATATGTTCTGCCTGATTGATGGGTATTAGCACATGTTCTGTGATTTTTTCTGTTTGGGATTTTGTATAATTCTGGTTTTTTGAATTGATTCAGTAGCTTGTTGGGTTTGTGGCTATTTCTTATTTCTACTTGTTAAATGTCCTTTCTTTGGTGTTTGATTTTTGGATATGTTAGGACATATTTGAGAGGCATAGGGTGGTGTTTACAATTGGAACTTCAATAGCATCAGTTGCTACAGCTTGGGGTGGTAAGTTTTATGTCAATTTACATTTATTTTTATCCCTAATTCTTCTTTTGGTATCTGAGTTATTGGTCTTTGTAGATTTTTATTATTATTATTCATTTTTTTGAGATGGAATCTTCATAAAATGCTAAACTGTTGCAACACTTTGGAAGTTGATTTGCATTGATGTTGACGAAGCGAACTTTGAAAATGTGAGTTGTTGTCTAATGCTTTATTGAGGAGTTGAAAATAGCTTGTTCTCCTCTTCTTTGTACAGAAATACCTCTTATTTATTCTGTGAATATGGTCAACGATATTTCATTTGATGAATTTCTTCTCTATTTAATTAATTCATTTATCCATATGCTTACTGTGCGCAAAATTGTATGATGAGAACTTTACTGTGCAAATTTTCATTTACCTTCTCCATTTAAAGAACTGGTCAGCCAATTTACTCGCTTGACAAGAATGATACTTGAATCTTTACATTGCATTCCTATACTTTAAACTTGCAAATCTACTACTTTCATCTACCTGGCCATTTTTGTTTAAATCTTCTTAACTTACATAACATATTCAACAATGCTTAGCAAATGTAATTCTTTGTTGGAGGTTTGTCATTAATCTATAAAATCATTGCTATTTGATGAGTGAAGAAATGTTAGTAGTTGCTTGTTTTCAAGCATGTCCAAATTGAGTTGTTCAGTTTGTGTGGTGGGTGCTTTCTAGTTAATTTTATTGATTGTTTCAATCTATCATGGGAATGGGATTCTCTTAAACGTTGAAAATGAATATGCAGGTTATTGCTTACGTCATCTTTATGAATCCAAAGTTGACCAAAGGCTTGAATCAATTGAAAAAGCTGTGAGTTTCTATGAAGATTTGGATGCCAGGCTGCTCATATCTTTCTTTTAATAATGTTATGTATATATGTGTATTTGTTTTTCTGTGTGTCCTTATATGTATACATCAATAGAAGCTTAAAAAAATTGATAGAAGTATGTGCCCTGAATGGGTGGAATTACGCCCTTGTATGGAAACCTTATCGAATAGCTGAATGTTCTGCTTGCTATTCACTTCCATAGGTTTATTTTTCCAAGTTAGGGGAGGCTCTCATTGTCCTTGCAGTCTGCAAAATTTACTATTCTTCCTCTCCTATTTCTTAAGAGTTTCCTGTTATGTCTAGTTGTAATTTTACTCGTGTCTTTGTATGGCAGATGAAAAACAATTATCAATTTGAACATGAAGAATTTAAAAAGCTTGTTGATCCTGGACGTTCCAGTGTTGCTGCCTATATTGCTACTGCTTGGACCACATTTGTTGTCGGGTTTGTTTCTATCTTCTTTGTTGCCATATACAATATTTCTTATCAACTTGGTCAAACCATCTCAGCATTTTTCCATTATGAGTATATCTGATTAATTTCACTTCATATTTGGGAAAGATGACTGCTCTGGTAATAAATGCTGCTCAACTGCGAGATGATGGAGAGTTTGATGCAATGGCTATAAAGAAATTAAATGCGATCAGTACGAATTAATTATCCTAACCAGAATTTCTAAATCATGGTGATTCCACGAGATTGAGGTAGTTTTATGCATGTCTTGTGAAGTGGAACTATGACAGTTCAATATAACCTTGGGGTTCCGCGTCAAACTACCAAACTAGCTTACAACAATGTAATGCTGATGGTTTATGCTACCATTAATCGAGAAGCATGCTATCATAGACTAGGTTAATCTGGTTTTAATTTATACATTTCTAGTTGATCTTCTAAGATCCAGATATTGTTTTGAAGAGCTTGGTGGCATCGTTTTATATAAACTTGGTTTGTCTGTATTGCTGTCATCCCACATTTTGGGGTTGGGAGGTATGCATCTATGGATGTTGACGTGAGGTGGGGAAGGGCCAAATGTACTCTGCTTGATTCAGTGTCTGGCTTATAATTACATCATAGCCAATTAAATGATGTAAATCGGACCTTATAGGAATTTTTCTTCAAGTGATCCTAAAGCATGTAAACAGTCTTTCGTCAGATAGAATGGTAAAGGTTTTATACAACTTAAAGCAAATAGAAACTTTTGATAATGAGTGGGAACCTGACATTCTCCTTTTCTTCAATTTCCTTGGAAGTTGTGTACACATACATCTGTCACAATCTGAATCCAAGTAGATAACTAGCCTACTGAAATGGATTTGGGCCTTGACATATTGTGTAAAAGTCAATCCCTTGTCCTTGCTGTTACTAGTAGTTCATGTAGTTCCAGATGCATAGTCCTCTGTAGACTCTTCTTGACATATTTTTTAGGGTGTTACAGTTGTAGGTCTGCTGCTCTGCAGGCCATCTGACATCAATTAGGTTTTATGTATGTGAAGAAAACTTGCTAATTCTATAGATGTGGGAGTGCTGGCCACTAAAATGGGGGATGACTTAAAGAATTTGCAGATAAAATTAAATAAATAAAGTTTAAGCCAATATTAATGCCACTTGTGTACTGTATCAGGGATGTCTGCACAATTGAAAAGCATGCTCTTTAAGAAAAGATGTGGCTGAAAACAAGAATTGGAAAGTGGATAGATGAAAAACTATTAAAAGCGAAACCGGAATGATGATCTTGTGATATTTGTGGTGCTAAATCTGGTGATAATGAAAGGAGGTTGTGGAAGAGTGACTTTTCTATTATGGTAAGAGCAGTTTAATAAAAAAAAAAAAATACCTATACAATTTTCTCCGTCAGAAAAGCTCACTAGGTTTGGGAAAGGCCAAAAGGACCTCTATGGTAGTGAAGAGGTAGAGTGATGGCCAAGGTATCACCAAGCATATCAGTTAACAGGGAGTTAATGATAAAGAAGGATTAATGTTGTTGAGACCCAGTAGGCTAATGATGCCTATTTCTTCGTTGGTTCTTATTTATTGGAGGGATAAGTGGCCTTTTGTTTTGTTTTAATTCATTTTTGCTTGGCCCACTTTATGTTGTAAGTATTAGAAGTTAGATATCTGAGAGACATTACAACAATCATATTCCAGAGCCAAAATTTTTAATTGATAATAGTATATTTAGTTTCAGTTTTCGGTTGAAAGGGCTATAAATTTCTGAACTTTTCCTTTTCTCTTTTGCTGAGTTTCAGGTATGGCTTTGGTTGGCGAGGTGGGAGATGGTATGCAAATAGGAAATTCAGAAAGGAACAGTTGAAATTGTTAGGGCAGATCAAACCTAAAAGGTGGCAGCTACTGAAGCAAATGGGACCTAGGGAGTGGGAGTTTCAATTTATTAAAAGAAGATTAGCAAGATATAAAGCATCTGAAAAGATGCTGAAGGATGCATCTACAACACAGAACCCTGGCAAATTGCAGGAGTCTTGCTAGAACAACAGTTGTTCCTGTAAAACCTTTTATTTATTTATTTATTTTTTCATAACATATCTTGAAATCATGGAAAAGAGGTTATTGATGTTATTTTTCGCTCATCCCTGTTTTATGGGATTTAATAGATATCCTTGTAGTTATTATATGAGTTTTTCTTCTTGGAATCCATGTGCTTGAAACAAATTTATGAACTCTTTTTAAGAAATAAATTTATGTTGTTGAAACACTTAAGTTAAATAATTGCTGTGAGTGACTTAGAAAATTTGTACTTGCTGTATAGCATACTGAATGGAGTAGTTGTGGTGGAAGAAAATTGCACGCTTCAGTGTAAAAAATTGGTCTTTTTGGATCATAAATTAGCCTGGAGTCACTTGAATGACTCTGATAATTGTGTGGAGGAACTGCTGACCTGCCTTTTCTGTGCATCTGCCATCATAGCACCTTTAGTTCATGCCGAGAAACTAGGTCAACAATGCAGCTGTTCTCACATATCTTCGGTGGTGGATTATTCAATGAGAAGACAAATATAATTTCTTGTTAGAATGTAGAATCTTCAGTGTTTGTGAATCTGAAGTTTGATGAATTTGATGCTGTCGGTTGATCTTGTAATTAGTGATTAGCCGCCTATCAGATGCCTCTTACAACCTGTTGACAACAATGTTTTAGAATTCTATATATTTTGTGAGAGAAAGTATTTTGAGCATGAAAGGAAGCACTTGAAGATGGCTAATGCTATAATCTCAATATTTCTTGCTCTTTTCTGTGGATCTGCATATGGGAAGAGATCAAATATATTTTCAGTAAAAGATCAGGATGTTATGGCTGCACTGACCCCCTCTGCTCCTAATGGGATTTGCAAAACAATGGTGGAGGTAGAAGGCTATCCTTGTGAAGAACATAAGGTATTGTGTATTTTGTTAATATTCAGTTTGCAAAGTTTATTGCTTAGTTCCAATTTATATGGAGATTTTATTGGTTTAGGTGACTACACAAGATGGATATATTCTTGGCATACAGCGAATTCCAGGGGGTAAGTCTGATAATGCTGCAGGAAACAAAACACCAGTTCTCCTACAGCATGGAATACTAGTGGTAGGGGTTTTCTGTTTAAGCAGCAATAATTATCGATTAACTGAATAAAGAGACTATGATGTACTTAGAAATGAAATTTTTGGCAGGATGCAGCAGTGTGGCTAGCATTATCCCCGGGGCGATCTTTGGCATTCCTTTTGGCAGATAATGGGTATGACGTGTGGCTTGGCAATGCAAGAGGAACTGCATCTAGCAGTGGGCATGCATCACTTAGTCCAGAAGACCTGGTTATTTTATGTTTCAATACTATGATATTCTTTTAATAAGTCTCTTTTATGAATTTCTAACGATTCAGTTTGTTTAGCAGGCTTTCTGGAACTGGTCATGGGATGAATTGGCAGGTTTTGATCTCCCTGCTACATTCCAATATGTGCACAATCAAACAGGACAGCAAATGCACTATGTTTCTCATTCACTGGTATTTTCACTTTTTCTGCTGCCTCATTTTGCTCTAGTACATTAAGTAAACATGCTAAACTTAAAAGAATATTATACAGGGAACTTTAACGGCTCTGGCTGCCTTTTCCAAAGGTCATTTGGTGGATGTAATGAGGTCAGCTGTCTTACTTGGACCAGTTGCCTATTTGGGCCAGATAACATCTCCGATTGGAAAAGTAGCTGCTGATATCTTATTGGCCAATGTGAATACTACATCCTTGTGTCTGTTCATTGTTATCTAATTTAATTTAGAGTTCCTGACAAGATTTTCGTTTGGGTATGTGTACATATAATTTTGACAGACATCATATTGGTTAGGTCTTGGTGAATTTGATCCAACAGGGTAATATTTCAACCTTATTCTTTCTACAACATTGATATGCTACTGTTATGGTTGTACTCATGAAATTTTTTCTGATTCTTGGCATCTATTTAATTTTTTATTTTCAGAAAAAAAAAACTAGTAAGTTGCTTCTCTATCTCACAAGTATCGAGAAAGTATCTTTTTATTTATTTATTTATTTTTGTGCAGCTTTTTTGTTTCAGTAGAAAAATCAATTTTATCCTTTAATACAAATAAAATGGGTATCTTATCCATTTTTTTTTCCTTTCTTTTTCTTTTGGTGCATATTATGTTGAATTGAATCCTTTCGCACCCAATGGAACAGGAATCCAGCTAAGACATTAATCACTGCTATCTGCAACACGCCGGGGGTTGACTGCACTGATTTATTAACTTCTTTTACAGGTTCTATATATGCACTCTATTTATGAATTAGCACTTGCACTTGTGCAAATTAAACCTTCCATTATGACCTATGTGCCATATCTACAGGTCCCAACTGCTGCCTGGACACGTCCAAATTTGGTTTTTTCTTAAACCACGGCCCTCAGTCAACATCAACAAAGAACCTGGTCCATCAATCTCAGAGTGAGTGCATTTAGATCCCATAATCTTACCCAGAACACCTTTTTTTTTTTTTTTTTTTTTCATAAGGCTCTGAGCTAGGTTTCACATTCGCAACTATAGTCATGGAGACAACTCTCGTATGGGTTGGCCAACACTCACCAGTAACCCAAACCACTAGTAGCAGACTTTAGTGTTTACTCTGATGGCATGACATGATAATTGGAGATTGGCCTTGTATATATTAATCCAAGCTATTCCCGTTTATCAACAAATTCAAACACTGAAAAGTGCCTTGATCTACTATTTTGTCTTTTCCTCCTCGGAAAAGAGGGTTTTTTGGACTTGATTCTGGGTTTCTCTGGACAGTGATAAAACGAGGGACCCTAGCAATGTATGACTACGACAACGAGGGTGAAAACAAGAAACACTACGGGCAGCCTACGCCACCAGTCTACAACATGTCAAGCATTCCCAGTGATGTTCCCCTCTTTCTTGGGTGTGGAGCGAAGGATGCCCTTGCTGATCCCAAAGATGTGCAGGTGTTGGTGGATGCGCTAAAAGATCATGTTAAAGATAAGCTTGTGGTTCAGACCATTGAAAATTATGCTCACTTGGATTTTATTCTGGCTACAAATGCTAAGGAAATTACGTATGACACTGTCATGGCTTTTTTAAAGCTTCATTGAAGATTGAAGATTGAAGATTGCTGCATGAGGTCACTCTGGTGCTTGTACATTCCATTGTTAATAATGATTTCCATATCAATAAAACCGATTACCAAAATCTGTTGGCCGTTTATCATGTGTAGAGACTTTATTCAGATTTTCATTTAACTTGCATCTTTTGCGATCGCATATGCGAATTCTTGTAGATTTTTAATTGTTTGGCTGATAGGATATAATCTTATGGCACCATATTGTTTTCATTACTAACACATTTCAGAACTGGACATAGAATATGTAAAAAAGAATGTGACAATCAGAGTTTCCGATGCATCTTTTAGCATTATATTGTCATTTACCACTAATGAAGACAAACATAATAGTCAGACAAATATTATTTTCCTTGACATATGTTTTGGCTTATACAAGGAGACGACCTGTGAATTTCCTGTTAAAAAAAGGAATCACGACATTGATAAAATCTAAATTAGAGTAGATGAATTCTTGATCATACAGGGAATTGGCCCCACCACAAGCCTTTTTTTAGACATTTTATTTTTTAATTTAATGATGCCCATTTCTGTTCCACTCTTGGCATTCTGTCACTATAAAATATGATGACAACAATTGAAAGTTTGGTGGGCAGGAAAAAGTGGAGAGAAAAACAAAAAACAACATATCATATAAAGATGGCCAACAGATTAAACTTAATAATTATATTAATAATTTTATGTGTGTCTGCAGCAGGGAAAAAAACAAAGTTGTTTTCGGCGAAAGACAGTACTGATGATGGCATTTGCAAATTAATGGTTCAGACACATGACTATGTCTGTGAAGAACATCAGGTAATAAAGCAATCTTCACTCTACTAATTAAGCTAATTAAACAAGTGATTGTGATGAAAATGTGATTTGTTTCAGGTGATAACTGAAGATGGTTACATTCTGAGCTTGCAAAGAATCCCAGAAGGGCGGTCTGGTAGGTCTCCAGGGAAGAAACCGGCGGTTCTGTTACAACATGGAGTACTCATGGATGGAATAACATGGCTGCTGTTGCCTCCTGAGCATTGTTTAGCATTTCTCTTAGCTGATAATGGCTTTGATGTTTGGATTGCTAATACTCGTGGTACTAAGTATAGCAATTCCCATACATCTCTCACTCCAGATGATCCAGTAATTTGTTTCTTCTATTTTTCCATATACAGATGTGAACTTATCTATTTTCTTAAACACTTTCTTTTCAACGTGATATGTATTATCACCACAATTTAGTAACTGATCAAATCGGTCGCTAAAGCATAGGACTGAACTTTTCTAGCGGTGAAGGTCTTTTTCTCTTTTTTGGAGGGTGAATTAATGGTGTTCATATTTTATTAGGCGTATTGGGATTGGTCGTGGGATGAATTGGTAGCTTATGATCTTCCTGCTACATTTAAGTATGTGCATGATCAATCAGGACAAAAGCTGCACTATGTTGGACATTCACTGGTGAAATTACACAAGTTTTCTATTAAATTTTTCTAGAAAAAATATATAATCTATATAGTATTATAATAATCTTGGCATGTAGGGAACTTTGATTGCCTTAGCTGCATTTTCAAAGAGTGAGATAGTGAATATGTTGAGATCAGCTGTGATGCTTTGCCCAATTGCTTATGTTGGTCAGCTGACATCCCCACTTGCGAGGAATGCTGCATACAACTTTGTTGCTGAGGTATTTTCTCAGAATTTTCAATCTTAATTAAGCCTTTAAATATATGTAATGGAAATTGGAGTTTCTCTTATCATCAACTTCTTTATTCTTTAACAGAATTTATATCAGTGGGGTTACCATGAATTTGATCCCAGAGCGTAAGCAATCTTAACTCTATTTCTTTATGAATTGAAATCAGAAATCACTCTCTTATTCTTAATTACGTTCATTTTTTTTTCTCTCTATCTGAAATGATCCAACAGGGAAGTGGTAGTGAAAATTCTCAAGGATATATGTAAAAGACCAGGTGTTGACTGCACTAACTTGTTGACTGCTTTCACAGGTAGTGCACTGTGCACATATTCTTAAGTAATTGCCAAATAGCATAGTACATAATAGATACTTGAAGTTGATATCTTTGATCATTTCGACACCCCATAAAGACATAAAATTTTGTGTTTTACTATTAATTTTAGACATCTTCTGTTGACATCGTGCTGATGTGTTAGTAATTCTTGTAACTAACATGTATCGCCATGTTAGTAAAAGATGTCTAAAATTAACAAGATTAACAAGTTCAAGTGTCTAAATACGTTATTTGCAACATATATAATTTTAGTCATCTTCTGCTAGACATGGTGATGATATGTTAGTAATTCTTGTAACCAACATGTATCGCGATGTTAGTAAAAGCTGTCTAAAAGTAACAAAATTAACAAGTTCGAGGGTCTAATTACGCTAGTGCAAAATATATGCAGGCCAGAATTGCTGCTTGAATTCCTCAATTGTTGACGTGTTTTTAGATCATGAGCCTCAGCCATCAGCGACAAAGAACATGATCCATCTATCACAGAGTATGCATCTCTCTATCTAAACTTGAAGAATTTGAAAATGAAAAGTGAATTGAATATGGAAAAATATTTGATCAGTGATTAGAGAAGGAACAATAGCAATGTTTGATTACAAAGACGAAAATGAGAACAGAAAACATTACGGGCAGAGCAGTCCACCGGAGTACAAAATGAGTAGCATTCCTAATGATCTTCCTCTGTTCCTGAGCTATGGAGGGGCAGATGCTTTGTCTGATGTGAAAGATGTAAAACTATTGCTTGATGGCCTTAAAGATTATCATGGAGATAAGCTTGTAATTCAATACAGACCTGATTTTGCTCATGCTGATTATGTTATGGCTACTAATGCCAAACAAGATGTATATGATCCTCTTATTGCTTTCTTTAAACTTCAATGAAATTATTTTATTGCATTTTTTTCTTGATCCAATGAATTTATATTTCATCTCTATTTTTTTCCCTTTTCCTTTTTTTTTTTTAAGAATCAACTTTACGTTTTGACGTGAATTTTCTTCTCATTGCATAATAAAATGACAAATAAATATGTATTTGATTTAGTAAGTAGAAACGTGCAAAAAGTTTTAAATTTGATTTATCCATTTGGACATTTATAACTGGACTATATGCTCTTACCTTGTAACAAAAACAAAAAAAGAAGCAAGAAGGATAGATTGGCTGGACCCTACTAGTTGCATATCTTGTTCTTTGCAGTTGCCAATTGCGGCCAAAAATGAACTGAAAATGGCTACTTAAGCATTTTCACTTGTTGTATTGATAGTGCTGTGTTTTTCTGCAACTAATTTAGAAGCAAGAACAGAGCTGAATTCAATCAAAGCATTATCATCCTCATCAACTGCTAATGATGGTATTTGCAAATCCATGGTGGAGACACAAGGCTTTGTTTGCCACCATCATAAAGTACTCAACTCAGTGTCTGTTATTAAAACCAACTTTTCCATGTTATGATAGAGTAATTGGTACTTGACTTCCAACCTTCTGTTCTTCAGGTAATTACACAAGATGGATTTATCCTAAGCATGCAGAGAATGCCTATGGGGCGTTCCGGTAAGCCAGCAGACAAGCCACCAGTTTTGCTGCAGCATGGGCTAATGTCGGTTGGTACTTTTGGGCTCCAGAAATAGCTTCATACTAAAAAAAATTTTGTTAAAAATTACCAAAAGTACTCAAATTTTCCATTTTTGTAACGTACATCCAAATTTGCTAGAGGATGATGCAGGAAATAAAAAAAAAAAGGGTGGTCAAAATTTAAATATGATAGAAAATTAAAAAATTTAGGAGGGCCAAATACTAAGAAATAAAAAATTGGAAGGATGAATTTGAAAACAAATCTAAAATCAACATAAAGTTATAGTGACTTTTTTTGAAAAAAAAAAATTGGATCTCCTTGTGCTCAACTTTGGTCCGCCGTATTGTGAACAGCGGATAAATTAAAATAAATTAATAGAGTAAAATATTGACACTAGTAATTTTACGTGATTCACTCAAAACGTTTGGATTACCTCCACAAGACAAATTCCGAAAATATTTTTTCCACTAATAAAATTAACGAGTAGAAGAGAGAAAAGTAACATAATAATTTTGAGATAAATCCAAAATAGTAACATACAAGTATTTCCCAAACTTACTATTTTGTCACTCTCATTTTAAAAAAATATCCCAAATAATTTTCTAAAATATTTTTCTCTCTCTATTTACAAAACTGAAATATGAATTAAACTGATGCGGGAAGATCTATTTATAGGAGCCTTATATGCGTATTTTACGCGTTTGGACAGCTTTTTGCAAGCTGTCCACCTACCGATTATTGAAAGATTGAATTGAAGAATTCAATTCTTTCTGCCGCCGCAATTGTTGATTTTATGCTTTCTTCCTTTTGCCTTTTACATCTTTTTTTTCTTTCTTTCAAAAGGTGTGGGCCCCATCATGTGGAGGAACTCACTCCCAACACGCAGCTGAAATTAGGAGTTAAAAAAAAAAATCGAAATTTTGTTTAATCATAAATTTGGAGCATAGTTGCTCGTTTAGAGGCATATTTATTTAGACCCTATTCAAAATTTTGCTTATGAGTAGATTAAATTAAATATTTCGAAAAATTTACACTTTACCCCTTTCTAATTTAATGAAGGTGAAAGACAGATTTGGCTGATAAAAGAGTAGAAAAAATGAAGGTGTAATATTTGATGGCACGATGGTTCAACATGGTTACTGAATTCTCCAAATGAATCTCTAGCTTTCATCTTGGCTGACAATGGCTATGATGTTTGGATTACTAATACTCGTGGGACTTCACATAGCCGAGGACACAGCATTGCATCCCAATGATTTATTTATTTATTTTTTTTATTAAAAAGTTGATTTTATTAAAATTGCAGGCTTACTGGGATTTGTCATGGGATGAATTAGCTGCTTATGATCTTCCTGCTACATTTGAATATGTTCATGGGCAGACAGGGCAGAAGCTTCACTATGGTGGTCATTCCCAGGTGAATATCTCACCATTTATTGAATTTCAGTTAATTTTATAGAGGTTCGCTGAATTTATATTATAATAATGGCACGGCTATAATTTTTTTTTTTTACAAAAATAACTCAAATTTTGAAATATTATCAATAAAATCAATCGTAATAGGAGCGATTCATCTAAATTTCTGACGTGAGTTCATATTTATCACGTGGACACCATATCATTAAAAATTAAAAAAGAGATTTTTCAATCTAATAGTTCTCTCTTTTGAGTATCTCATGAAGGCCCACGTACTATTAAAACTAATTAAATAAATATTAATTAATATTATATTTAAATAATATATTGATTTTCCATATAAAATTCCAAATTGTTGGAGCTAAATTGATTTGAATCTATTTTTTTTAGTTGCATAATAAGAAGACAGAGACTAATTTAAAAAATTTAAAGATTTAGGTTTGTACAAAAAATTATTGAATCTGAGTTGATTTATATAGCATTGATTTATTTAGTTGGCCTTTGTAATTTTGCAAATTGTATATTTTTGGCCTGAATTTTTTTGGCTTAAAGTATGCAACTTGATAAAAAAAAATATAGTGACTGAACATACTTGATAAAAAAAAAAAAGTTATTGCATAAAAATATCTTAATTTTTAAAATGTTACCATTAAAATTAATTTGATAAGAAAATCATAAATTTAATGCTGGAGTGCTATTCCAAAAAATGCCATCCTGTGAATATTTTAAGTTGACATGGATTGTCAAATTAAATTAATGATTTTCCTGACAAAATAATTTTAGTGATAATATTTCAAAAGTTAAAATATTTTTGTGAAACCTTATAGTTGTGCATGTATTATGTACAATTTAAAATTTAAATAAAGTTAGGTCTAATTCTTTAAATTCAGTTTATTTCACATAAACAATTTAAAATGCCTCAACTTTTTTAGAATAGATCCGAATCAAATAGCGATGATTCAAAACACTTCATTTATATTATTTCAGAAATTTAAAGGCTTAATAGTATGGATATGCAAACTATAGGATTTCCAATATAAGCAAAAAAAAAAAAAAGGAAATGGATACTCAAATTAAAATGAGTAAATAAAATTTCATACTCGATCTCATAAATATATATAAAATTATAAGAAAAGTCGTATTCGATCAAAGTCTTTATGTACATCCCTAATTAAATGTATTGGAAGAAACTTTATAGTTATAACAAGAATAAATTCTGACAAGTCATTCATGACTAGTGTCATAATATATATACATAGATTGATGTTGCAATCTTGTGTAATATATATAGGATTTCTTTTAAAAAGATTTTGAATAAATTGGTTACTATAATTCATGATTAATTTTTTACTAATTATATTTTATTTAATTATCTATACATTTCACAATTTTCTTATTTCATGATTGCATATTACTTATAGATTAGATTAAGTATTATCACAAATATAAGAATATAAAATATTTTGTCTTTTTTTTGTTGTTATAAATCCATTAATAATAATAATAATATAATAAATTTAAATCTAGCAAATAGTAATAATAATATAATAAATTTAAATTTAGCAAATGGATCAAATCATAAATGAATCATCAATATACAAATTATAAAAGGATCTGGCAAATCACATGTCAACATGCAGATTGACCCAAATGAATTAGATGAAGGATCAACCCATTTGACCTTTATTTTTTGGCTTAAAGTATCAAATTTATGTGTATATGACAAACAAATATTTTTGTTAACGATAGAGTTTGAGTGTGCTCATAACTCTAATTTGGGTAAAATTTCAATCCAGATAAAATTAAGGACTTCAATCTGATTAATATTACCAAATTTTATTTCAAAAAGAGTTTGAGTTATATTAGAGATGAGTTTCTAGTTTTTAAAATCTTTATAAATAGATGAGAAATCTTAGAATTTGATAACGAGAAACTTTATACGCCGCAAGACTGGTCGTTCCCACTCACAGTTTTTTGTCTTAATTTTTCAGGAGTTTTTAGATTTTGGAATAACCGTTGTTATTCCACATGTGTATAAAAGTCAGGTCAGTGATAAAAAACAAACAGAATCCTTGTAGACGTTTCCGCAACACCTCAATAAATTATATGTGTATAATTTTCCCTTCAGTTAACTTCACATTAACATGTTAAAAAATTTAATAAATGTAATCAATAGGATTTGATTTTATGTGCATTAATAGACTAAAAGTGTAAAAAAATTTTGAGGTCAATTCTTTCTATCTAGTGGCATTTACAATTGTAATTAGGTATTTTGTAACAAGAAAAACTAAAAATGGATTTTTTTTAGCAACTGTTAATTATATATATAGACCTATCAATTTTGACCCTGACTTGAAACCCTACCAGAACCCGAAAAAGTGACCTGTACTTGAACTCCGCAAAAAAAAAAAAGGAGCATATGATCCGATCCGGACCCAACCCGAAAAACTGAGGATTGGGTTAGACTCGACCCAAGGATAATTCGAATGACCCGAAACTAATTCTTTTGTAAATTTTATTTCAATTTTTTCAATTTAAATTAACAATCAAACTTTTTTTTTAAAAAAAAAATCTAATTTTTCCTACGTTATGTTATTTTGTTGATATATAAAGAATTATATACTAACATAAATTATACAATCTTTTCATTCTACTTTCTAAAACCAAACTTATCGTGTTTGTGAAATAATATCGTTTTGAATGTGTACATATACATATATTTACATAAGTACACAGTACACTACAAGAAAAATAGAGATTAGTGACGGAAATTCCCTATGGAATTCTGTCACTAATCTAAATTATCGATGGAATTTGGTCAAGAAAAATTCTGTCGGTATTCTAGCCGTCGCTAAATTTAGCGACGGAATAACGTTTCCGTCGCTAAATTTAGCAATGGAAACTTTAAGTTAGCAACGAGAACTTTAATTTCGTCGCTAATTTAGCAACGAAAAATTTAATTCCATCGCTAAATTTATGTAATTTTAATTTTTTATGGATTAATTATAAATTTGGGACTGAACTATAGGATATTTTTCAATGTTTGCACTGAACTTTTGAAACTTACAATGTCAGGTCTTATCTTTGAGTTTTCTTTCAATTAATGAACTCCGTCAACAAATCTGTTAAGTACTAACAGATTTGCTGATAGAGCATTAATGTGGGTCCCACCTCTGCCCAATAGGATGCAACTCAGCCACTTGTTCCTCTTTTTCTTGTTCTCTCTCTTTATGCCTTTCATGGCTACTCTTTTTCACTCCTTTTCCCAATTTCTCCATTGCCTTTCTTCACTGTCTTCTTCTCCACAGCCGGCATAACTAACGACACAGGCAACTCCACCATCTTCTCCTCTTTCTCATCCTCCACCATCAACACTGGCTCCTTCTTCTCCTGCGACAGTCTATTCGCCTTCTACTCAAATTTCTTTCGACCTATTTCCTCCTATACCATCACAGGCTGAGCTAAGCTCGGTCTTGGCATGCTCTCCATCGGAACAAAAAATTTAGATGCAACATGATTGATGCCGTCCGAGGTTGCAAAGTTGCAAACTACCAACCGGAGCCAAATTCGGAATTTAGTTTTTACTTTTTTTTTTATTTCTTTTCAAATCTCTGCTACCTATTATTTGCTCGCATGATAATTACGTGTCATTGTTTTATTTCTTATTATTCTCTTAAAAAGTAATTTTTTGTCTTTGAAAATCAAGACATGAATTGAGTCGCAGTTACTGATATTTATTTTCTGGCTTTGTAAGCCTATCTAAAGGCATTTTTTTGTTCATTAATAATATGAATTTGCTTAATCATTTCTAACATTTTTGAGTGCCCATTACATATAAAATTCCTCTAAGAATATTTTTCTTGGTTCTTGTATTTTAAATTTTTTTGGATCTGAATCTTCTTCTTCTTCTTCTTCTTCTTCTTCTTCTTCTTCTTCTTCTTCAAGTGGATCTAAAATTCCATCTTCATCTCCCAAATGATTTCATCGCCAACAGGAAGTAAGCAGTCTTCGTCATTTTTTTATTAGAATAAAAGTCATGGAAAACATGAAGCTGTAGAGACTGCGGTGGAGGGGAGTCTAGAAATTCCAAGTTGGGATTATTTTTTCTTTTTTAAATGAACCCATGTAGTTTTTAACAAGTTTGTTTGGTTATACATATCTTGTAGTTCAACTTCAATGTCTTTTATAGTCTGTTGACTTTCCTTTCATATAAGGCCAAAATCTTAAAGAAACAGAGGTAGAAATGGACTTAACAATGGCTGTAAAAAGAGAGATTAATTTGACTTAATAATGGAATTAAAGATTAGATAATAAAGAGAAAAGAAAAGGAAATTATGTATGTAATGTAATAAAGATGGTAAAAGAATTGCAGAATTTGTGTGAGAGGAAGAGAAGATTGAAGCTCAAAGCAAAGAAAAAAAGAGAGAGAACGAGAAAAAAGAGGAAGAAGATGGCTAAGTTGGCAGCCTAATGGGCACATGTGGGATCTACAGTTAAGCTGAATTAGCAAATCTGTTAGTATTTAACGGATTTGTTAATGGAATCTCTCAATTAAAAGGGTACTCAAAGATGAGGCATGAAATTGTAAGCTTTTAAAGTTTGGTACAAACATTGAAAAACACCCTATAGTTCAATCCCAAATTTGTAATTAATCCTTTATTTATTTATTTATTTTTTAATGGAATTTATTTATTTATTTATTTAAATTTATTTTTAATTTTTAAATAATAGAATCATCAATAGTATAAAAATTATAATTGATAAAAATAATATAACTAAAAATGTATTTATTAAAATAAAAAACATAACAACAATGTATTATCAACTTTACATACTACAAATAGTAATATTTTTAGAAAACTCTAACTAAATAAAATAAATTTATAGTAATCTGAGTAATGTAAATCAAAATTACAAAGTAGTAAACTAAAATCTTAGATTAAGTCTATATTCATACATAAAAGTCATAATTGTTTGTTCCTCCCCTCTTTTTTGGTGGCGCCATGAATTCCTGAGAAGAATCCAAGCTCCTCCATCATGGCAGAAAACTGAATCACAAGCAAAGAACTATTCTATTCTTTACTAGACCTTATGCCTGGAATCCCTCTCAGAATTCCATCTGGACACAACCTCAAGCCTTTTACTGGCAAACGTTTGAACATCCTGATTTTTTGGCAAACCCTACTGTCAAGGCCTCTCTCCACCATATGCTTTGTGAACTCAATAACATTGAACCTTCTTCACTTCATCCACCAGCATATGACACTGCTGAATCATCCCTCAGGCCTAACTATTTGGATTCTCTGTTCCAAGATTCCCAAGACCTTTACTTCACCCTGAATATTCCTGATGATGATAATCTTTCCATGGCTCAAAACTTTCTATCAACACCAGATCACCAGCCAGAGCAAGAAGAGAAGACAAAAGACAATGCTGAGTTTGACTGGACCCAACAACTTCGCACTACTGATTTGGACCCAAAAGACATTAACATGTCCCCATCACATGAGCCCATCAACCACAAGGAGTATAGCTACTTTAGTAAAGTAGATTCCCTTATCTTATCTTATATAAAGCTACTTTAGTAAAGTAGATTCCCTTATCTTATCTTGTAAAAAAGGAGTGCTAGTGATAATTGACATATGTAATGATGTAAGCCTTCTTTGTGAAAGGCCTATATATATGTGTGTAATCCTCTGAGGAGGATAAGTTGAAATAAGTTTGAAGAAAGAAATAAAAATCTTAAGTTTTATTTCAACATGAATTTCTAAACTCTTTTTCTCTTCTCATTACAATATTCTTATTCATCATTCTTGGATCCTGTTATCTATCTCCAAGGTATAAAATAGATTTTGTTGTGTTTGTCTAAAAGGACAGTCCACCAGTAGGCCAGGAGAGCCGTTCAGTTTGGATAGTCATAAGTGACTTATTCAACTAATTTGTTTCATGCCTCGGGGTATTTAGAATCAAGTGGAGCATAGCAATCCATCACAAATAAATGAAGATTGTCAAATATAAACAATAAGGCCTTGATCAGGAAGTAATTATGCTGTTCATATGCACAAAATCAACTAACATTGATGCTCTGCTAGGAAACTATTCATATACAAGCCACATAAAGATCAACCACACTGCATTGTGAAAATTCTTTAATTTTCTCTAGAAAATAAATAGGGCAACTTATAAATCCTCTATTTATGGAGTGTAGAGTAATTTATTAAATTTATTTTACTCTTTTTTTTTCTTTTTATTATAAGTTTTTTTTATTTCATTATTTTCATATTAAACTATTTATATTTCTTTAATTTTCATTTACTTTAAAATATATTTCAATTTCTATTTTAATTTTTTTAAAAGATATTTTAATTAATTTATTAATTGTATAATATATCCATATTTAGTATTTCTTATTATTTTTTGATTTATCAATTTTTCATTAATGAAAATCAAAATATATTTGAAAAGTTATATAACATTAATATATTTACTAAAATTTTCAATAATTTTCAAAAAAAATAAAAATTTTTAATATCTGTGAAAATAATGTGTCAAGTTAAAAAAAAATAAAATAAATGAGAAGAGTTGTTAGCATTGGATATATTTATTTGAATAATTTTGCATTTTTAAAGTATTTTTGCTATACTTTTTTTTTCATTATTCTAATTATTTTGAAATTTTTAATTTTTTTTAATTGGCGATTAGTAAGTGTAACTGTCCATCTAATTATGGTGATCATGGACCAATTAATTTATTTACTTATTAAATCTTAATTCTTAAAAATAAAGTTATTTATATCCACCAAAGGGTGATCATGGACCAATTAATTTATTTACTTATTAAATCTTAATTTTTAAAAATAAAGTTGCTTTTGTCCACTAAAAGTTTTTATTTTAATAATAATAATGTTATACTATAGTGAAAAAATTTTAATTTTTAAGTACTTTGAACATTTTAATTTTATTTATGAATGCATCTTATAATTGCAGTGGTTAACCGAAAAATATAGGTTAACCGATCTGAAAAATCGAAACCAATAGACTGGTTAACTGATTGTAACGGATTGGTTAATGGTTAATATTTTGAAAAAAATCGAAATTAATAGATTGATTTTTTTTAACTCATGTACCGGTCTAAAAGTAATCTTGACATCATTCCTCACTATCTCAAGTAAAGAGTTTGATGTTTAAAGTTCAAATTGAATGCAAAACAAAAAGTTGCATAGTTTATACAAAACCCCTTAGCTCTGTGGCATATGAAGATTCAAACATCAAAATTAGAGAATTGTACTTTTGAATCCTCTAGTTTCTAGCATGTAAGTATGGAGATTCAACAACTTGCAGAAACCTTAAATATTGAAAATCTTAATCTTAAACTATTTCTCAAGCAGCAAACATATGCATGAAAAAGATAAAAGATAAAGGAGGACCAACCTAGATTTCTCAGAGAGAAAAGAAATAACTCTAAATATAAAGAACATAAGAAGCATCCCCGCATGCTAAAAATCATTCAAGTGAGAAGGATTCAAGACAGGCTTCACGCCATATGCTTATTTTTCTCAACATAAAAGCCAGCACAACTGCATTTATCAAAGAATAAAAACAAGTAAATAAGTATAATCACAACTATTTGAATCCAGTAAATAAGACTTTGCTCATAAGATAGCGTGATCTTAAACAAAAGAAAATCAATAAAACGTGAGGGAAAATGAGAATACTTGAAGTGAAGAGAGTCGGGTGGTTGCCTTTCAAGGCAGCGAGGGATGAAGGCGGTGGTGGCGAGAGGTGAGCTGCTGTGGGAGACAGCTCGCGAGGGAGATAGGGTGCAAGGCAGCGGATGTAGCGGAGCAGATTTGCACCGAACGGGACAGCAAGCAATCGGTGGAGTAGATCTGTGTGTAGCCAAGTGACCGAGAGAGAGAACGCGCGCGAGAGAGGGAGAGCAGCGGCATCCGATCTGTGGGGTGGAGGGCACGGTGGAGTAGATCTGCAGGTGCAGATCCAAGCCAAGAGATCGAGAAAGAGAGAGATAGAGAGAGAGAGATAGGGAGGGAGGGAGAGAGAAAATGTGGAGGCATTTTTTTTTATATGGGAATTTTAGCGACATAAATAATTTTTCGTCTCTAAAAGTCACTTTTACCGACAAAAACAGTAAGTCCCTTTTTTTGAGTGACGGAATTTCTCTGTCCATTGCAAATTAAATTTTTAGCGACGGAATGCATTTTTCGTCGCTAATTTCACAATTTAGCGACAAAATATGCAGTCCATTGCTAAAATTTAGTGACGAAATGCATATTCCGTTGCTAATTTCTATGGTGTTTTCTGACGCGAATTTTTAGTGGCACATTTAGCTACGATTTAGCTTTTCTGTCGCTAAATCCCGTTGGTAAAAATTGGTAGGAGTATTTACCTCATTTTCTAGTGACAGATTTTTTTTTCTATCGCTAAATAACAACATAATTTCTTTTCCATCATTAAATAGTGACGAAAATCAATTCCATTGCTAATATTCTGTCACTAAAATTGTATTTTGTTGTAGCGGTACATAAATGTATGTATGTATGTATGTGTGTGTGTGTATATATATATATATATATATGTATGTATGGTCTGGTACAAGCCGAAAATTTACATATTTTCATATTGTCTTGAAATTTTAGTTATTTTAAAAATTAAGTATTGTTATTGTCTTGAAAATTCGGTACGTTTCTTTCAAAATTTTAAAATAGTTCGATTCAGTTATTCGGTCTTTTCGATACTAAATAATACAATATCAGACAATTCGATATTTCGGATAATTTAACATTTTTTAAAAATTTTAAAATAAATAAATGCACATAATAATTAATACAAGTACAATTAAAATATTTCAATAAGTACAATTAAAATTTAAGTGAAAACACAAAATTTGAAAATTAACATTTTATATTTTTTCTTTGCCTATCTTTGCACCAATTTGAGAATCTTGGAGTAGACAATTTTGTTAAATTCGCCACTTCTCATTCTGAAAAAAATAAGTGGTGATCACATTAGGTGTCCCTGCAAGAATTTTGTGAACCGAAAGTTTCATGATGTGCAAACTGTTATGAATCACCTCTTCCGTAAGGGATTTGTTCGGGATTATTTCATTTGGAATTGCCATGGGGAGATACACATTACACCTAACGAGTCAAATGGGAATCCATTTTTGAATGAATTGGTAGATGGTGTAGAGGTAAGAAATCCATATCAGCAAATGGTGCTTGATGCGGCTGGGCCTAATTTTACACTGACACCCATTGGCAACAATTTATACTAGAAGATCAAACCACTAATAATCATGAACAAGGATCTCTGTCAAGTTGGAACCAACCCAGGCCGTCGAATTTTTATGCAAATTCTATGGATGAGCCACCAAATCCACAATGTCAAGAATTTTATGGCCTTATTGAATCTGGTAATACAAAGTTTTATCCCGGTTGTGATAACCATTCGCAGCTTTCAGTAGTTGCAATGATGTTGTATGCCAAATTTGAATTTAATTTGCCGGAGAGATTTTATGATGCAAACATCAAACTGTTTAAGGAAGCTTTGCCTGAAGGTAACATATTGCCAGATAATTTTTACCATACTAAAAGTCTTGTTAGAAGCTTAGGATTGCCAGTTCAGAAAATCGATTGTTGCAATGAGGGATGCATGTTGTATTGGCGTGATAATGAAAACTTGACACATTGTAAGTTCTGTAATCACCCAAGATTCAAAATGCGTGTCGAGTCTCATATGCACAAATAGAAATCATATAAAAAGATGTATTACTTTCCACTAATACCTAGACTTCAACGATTGTATCAGTGAAAAGCGACAGTAATTCATATGAGATGGCATCATAATCATGTCCAAGATGTTAGGGTTATGCAGCATCCTTCTGACTCTCTATCTTGGAAACATTTCAATGAAACTCATTCTTTATTTGCTGCTAAGACTAGAAATGTAAGGTTGGGGTTATACACAGACGGTTTTCAGCCATTCGGACAATATGGGAGGAAATACTCGTCATGGCCTGTAATTGTCATGCCTTACAACCTGCCACCTTGGATGTGTATGAAGGAAGTTTATATGTTTCTAACTGTTATTGTACCTGGCCCTAAGAATCCGAAATAAAAAATTGATGCCTTCCTACAACCCTTGATTCATGACTTGCACAAATTGTGAAATATTGGGGTGCCAACATATGATGTGTAACCTAAGCAAAACTTCATGATGCGAGCCACACTTATGTGGACAATCAATGACTTTCCAGCATATTCCATGATGTCAGGTTGGAGTACATCTGGGAAATATGCATGCCCTTATTACATGGAACATACACAATCATTTAGACTAGAGAGTGGTGAAAAACAAACATGGTTTGACAATCATAGAAAATTTCTTCCTCCTGATCACCCATTTAGGAGAAACATAAGGAACTTTAAAATCGAGCATGTTGAAACAATGCCACCGCCACTAATAAGAGATGGGGAACAAATTCTGCAAGAAATTGATTAGTGGGGTCTAGTCAAAGTAACTGAGCTTGATGCAGACGAGTTTAATGGGTTCATTTATCAGTCTTGTGGTTGGAGAAAACAAAGCATATTTTGGGATTTGCCTTATTGGAAAACACACATGATTCGACATAATCTTGATGTCATGCATATTGAGAAAAATGTGTTCGATAATGTGATTAACACGGTTTTAAATGTTGAAGGAAAAACCAAAGACAATGTAAAAACACGTTTAGATTTAGAGAAATATTGTTGTCGGCCAAAGTTGGCAATGGATCTAATCAATGGCAAATATCCAAAATCATGTTACACATTGGATAAAGAATCGAAAAAATAATTGTTTGAGTGATTGATAGAACTTAAGTTTCCAGATGGATATGTTTCAAACCTGGGTCGTTGTGTTGACATGACAAATCTCAAATTAAATGGCATGAAAAGCGACGATTGCCATATATTTATGCAGCGATTGATTCCTGTTGCCTTTTGTGAGTTACTACCTGAAAATGTGTGGCAGGTCCTTACGGAGCTAAGCTTATTTTTTAAGGATTTGACATCCAGTACTCTCCGTGTTGAAGATATCGAGGCATTGGAATCAAACATCCCATAAATTATGTGTAAGCTGGAAAAGATATTTCCTCCGTCTTTTTTTGACTCAGTGGAGCACATTATGATACACTTACCATATTAACCAAGGATTGCTGGCCTTGTACAATGTCGATGGATGTATTCATTTGAGAGGTAAATATTAATATAACAATGAACATTATGCAGTGTCAAAATTTATATACGAAGTCATGTTTAAATTAATTATTTATATTCATCATGTGCATATTCCTTTGAACACTAAAAAAAAAAGATTAATAACAAATCAACAGTTGAGGCATCTATTTGCAATGCGTATTTAGTCTCAGAATCATCTAATTTTTTCTCGCATTACTTTAAACCTCACGTCAGTACTAGACAACGACGACCACCTCATAATAATGATGGAGATTGTCTAGAAAACATTAGTGGAAATTTAACAATTTTCACTTAACCAAGCCAAACATGCTCAGAAATTTGTGACAGAGCATTAACATCAGAGGAGTATCAAGCAGTGCATACATATATTCTACTAAATTGCGAGGAGGTTTCTCCATTCTTGAGGTATAGAATACTTAATTTGAATATTAAGTTATGATATATGCAAGGATTTCTCCAAAATGATTAACTTTTTTTTACTACATTGTAATGAAGTATATATTGCAATAACTTACGTGAGAAGCATCCTGATTTTACACCAAGTCAAATTGAAGCAAATATTGACAACTACTTCGCAAATTGGTTCAAATTATATGTAAGGCCATCACAATTTCCATCTATAACTTATAAATATCATTTTACATTGGATTGATGATAACTTTCGCATGTTTTTTTTTTGAAATAAGGTCCGTTACAATGGAATTGACAATGAATACCTCTGTAGTTTGTCACAAAGACTATTATGGAGTGTGAAGTGTTATTCTATCTACTTTGTCAATGGATACAAATTTCACACAAAAAGTCATGCTTCTGGGAAACGTTCAATGAATAGTGGAGTTTGTGTAAAAGGGTCCAACTCATGTGATAATGTTGGTGATTACTATGGATGGATTGAGGAGATTATAGAGTTAAGAGTACCCTTTGTTACCAATAAAACTGTAACACCCCAAACCCCTCACATAGCATGCCGGACAAAATGATAGGCTATTGTTATGGTGAGTGGAGGGTGCTACCACACGAAAGCATAATAGAATATAGACTAATAAAATTTTCTTAGAACTAAACCACTAAAAGCAACCCATCACATGCTTATATCGCCATCAAACTATAACTCACACACAACAATTATTACAACCCAACAAACTACAGATAAAGAAACTTAATTACATTGTGAAATACAATAACAAAAGCCTATTACAATTTCTATCGACTTGTTGGCCAAAGCTACAGCCGACCACTCGAATTACACTTATATCTCCTTAACCTGCACGGAAAACACCCGTGCTAAGCAATAACGCTTAGTGGAGAGAGCCAAAATAATAAACAGCCACTCACAGTGGTTGTAGATTCGAACACATGCATAAGCAGCATATACATAAGCAATTTCTTACACATTTTCATCTCGAACACCATATAGGAAATACTTTGCTTCTTTTAATTACACATACCTTATATGTGTTCATTGTTTACTTAATTTGCTTACCTAACCTTATCATTAGTTATACTTTATAGGATACCAATATTCATTTTACTAGTCACAATATAAAGTCTTAGAAATTCCCATTATTGCGAATATTTCCAAGAATCATGCTTACAACTGTATTGATATTTAAATTAAAACATTTCATTTATACTAACCATTATATTGATTGAAACCAAAAACAACTCATTCTTTAGATGTGGTTCGGGCTTGAAATAAATATTCTCAACTTCCTACGTATCCCTATTGTTGGGAATCAGAACCACGTAGTTCTACAGAAAACCTTGATACACACGTGTTCCAGAATTAATCCTAACTCATTCTCTAAACCCAGTCATTTATATCATGCTTACTACTTTATTATTCCATACTTACCAAGCGTTACTTAGTTACCGCATTCAGTAAAGCCAACAAACAATGCACATAAATTGCTTACCAATATACTTACAATAGTTATCCCGGCAATGGTCTAGAAAGCAGATAACATATAACATACATGTATTATCATTTCAAATATATAAACGAATACATTCATAGAATTCATTTACTGAATAATTGACTATAGCAATTACGCATATCAATTACTTTAATAATGCTTTACAAACAACTTAATAAAGGCAATCATACTCCTAACTTTTAAACAAATTAATGACATGCATTTATCACATACAAATTCTTATGTAGTCAATAGGTATTCACACACCTTCATTAGATTAAACATTATTTGCTATACCTCTTTTCATTTAACTGACCTTAGGTTCAGATGCAAAGCATTTAGGAATTCGAAGATGCCACACAATTCCACATAGGTGTCCATAAAGGATCCAGAACATTTAAGTGCGTAAAGCACAACCTCAATATATCAACAAACACTTTCGAATGCTTATTCACATAATTTTATGCACATCATCACAGAACTTGTCACTTTATTCACATTCTTTTATTCTTTTAATTGCCTGCTAAGTCAAGGGGGTGGATAAAAGAGTGAACAGAACACATTGGGGTACCCGAGGGTACAATCAAAAAGCAACATCTTTCATTTTCTCATTCGAAAACATTTTCACATTGGGGGATCTTAAACAAGATCCGTACACATTGAGGATCGCGAGGATCCAAATGGGGACCTGATCAGGGTCCAGAACAGAGGGGCTGCAGCTATTAGAACTCTATAGGCATGCCTATCTATCCACAGACTGACTCATGCAGGCTATAAATTTTAACTTTGTCATATAATACTTATAACATTCCTTTATTTTCACATAGGTTCATACATTTATAAACATGCATATCATTAGCACTAATCACACTTATCATATTCAAGCTAATCATGCATTCTTTCCTGGGTCGAAAGGTTCATACAACATATTAAACAATTCACGTTATTAGGTATCATGCATTCATTTAAACTTAACAAATAGGTTTGCATTACCTTATACATATACATCCAAATAATAATAATAGATAGAATTTCCACATATTTCATTTATTACCACAAATAGGACATTTGAATAATTTATATTTAAAGTCATATTTGCATAACACGAGTAAGAAACCATGCAAATAGGAACTTAGCAAAAAGGTTTGTCGCGCTCGCGATGGAAGCATCCCAGACAGGCTGTCACGAGTCATGCTCAATGTCACTACTCATGAAGCCAAATCTCATCCAACGTATTAAAACCACAAAGGGCAGGCAAATGGAGGCGAGGAAGCTGTCATGAGTCGTGCTCAGTGACATGACTCGTGCTCAATTGCACGACTCGTGACAGTAGCTTACTGTCACGTGCTACATTGCACGGCTCGTGATAGTAGCTTACTGTCACGACTCGTGCTCCCTCTTCACTACTCGTGACAGCCAAAATCATGACGAGTCGTGAAGATTGTGATGCGGAACCCAATAGCTAACAAGCTACAAACCCACACATACAAGATGGTTAGCAAAGAAACAAAGAGATAAAATTCCTCCCTATTGAACCCCCAATCAACCTGTGATTGAAAACACAAATAATCGGGAAAACGAAGAAGATGAAAATGCCACAATCAAGACAATTGATAAGTAATCAAATTCTTCATGCAATAGAAAAGAAAAGCAAGCAAATCTCACAAATTTAATCTATTAGAATTTTGGCAAAGCCAAGAAAAGAGGATAGCCTCCATTGTTTAATAATTCCAATCTCCCCATACAAATTCATTTTTGAGGAGTATTTATACTCCTTTAAGCTAATAAAAATCCTAATTAATTAAATAGGTCTTTAAACATGAGCCTTACACCAAGATAACTAAATCACACACTAATTAACTTAAAATATAGCCCAAAAAGCCTAAAAAAACTAATTAAATGAGCCCAAGCTAATTAAAGCCCATTTCATTTAAATAAGCCCAAAAGAATAAGTTAAGGCCTAACGTATTACAAATAATCAAATAAAAATAATAAATAAAATCCTAAACTAAAAGCCCAAACAAAACAGCCCATTAAGTCCATTAATTGGCACATGCATTGCACATGCATATGGCACATGCATAGCACATGACATGGCACATGTTTAGCACATGTCAAAGCACATGATGGCACATGTCAAGGTCACATGACTTGTACATGCCTCTCTTCAAAGTCTCTTTTTGATTCGGCTTCTTCATAGCTACAGTAAACCACCTTTAAGCCTTCTTGAACTTCCCCAAATTTAATCTCCATGAATTCGAACTTGCAATATTTATAATCTTGCAATGTTGACCCCCCTGTGCACGCATCATTCCCTCCCTCTTTAGAAAAGATTCGTCCTCGAATCTTCGTCTTGTTCAAGTTGGGAATTGGCACTTCTAGAATAAATTCATCTTCATATAACATCTTCTGAACAGGTGGAAATAAAATGAATGCTTTTTCAGCAAAGAACTCATCATGTTCCTGCAAGTTAACATAAACATTAGGAAAAACATAGTTATTCAATGCATCATTTTCGTTCTGATCATGGTTCTTTTCTTGCTCCATGTTCAATTCAGCCTCCTCAAGCGCTACAGGATCAGTCATAACATATTGATCTCCAATCTCAATTACACTATCTTCTTCCTTTTTACAATCTTCTTCCTTTTTACTCAAACAGTCGACAACATCCTTACTTTCACTTATATCCTCCTCATTTGCAACCTCATCAGCATATAAATCTAAAGCATCTCTTTCAGCTTCACAAATAATTTCTTTGACAATAACTTCCTCTTCTTTCCTTCTTTCCTCTTGTTTCATATATGTACTTAGTAGTCCAGAAAGTTGTTTAAACTGCAATTCCATATTTTTAAAATTTTCATTTTTGCTCCAGTTTGGACAAATTTTGTTGTTGAAATTTGAGAATGACCTTGCTACCCTCCTTTGTTTCTGTTGCCTCTCCACCTTAATGGCAATGTTCACTAAGTCCTCCATTTTTCTATAATATTGCAATTCAACTACATCCGCAATTTCTTTATTCAGACCTCCTAGAAACCAAGCCATTATTACCTCTTCCTCCTCTTCTATGTTAGCTTTGATCAATAGCATCTCCATCTCCTTGTGATAATCTTCTACTGATCTAGCTCCTTGCACTAGCCTATGCAACCTCTGATGTAACTCCCTAAAGTAGTGTGAAGGCACAAATCTTTTCCTCATGGCCTCCTTCATATCCTCCCAACTACTAATAGGTCGTCTACCCACTTTCCTTCTACCCTTTATCAACTCATTCCACCAAACTAATGCATAGTCAGTGAATTCTACAGCTGCAATCTTCACTTTCTTTTCCTCTGAGTACCTGTTACAATCAAAAATCATCTCAACCTTTCTTTCCCACTCCAAATACTCTTCAGCATTGTTTTGGCCTTTAAATGGAGGAATCTTGAGCTTGATGTTGCCCAAATTTCCATCTATCTTTGCACTAGTTTCCTCTTCCTCTTCATCATCAAAATCATGCTCCATATGTCCTTGAATAATTCTTCCTCTCCTTGCTGCCCTTCTAGGTGGATTAGATATACTTCCTTCAAGTCTCTCTTCCATTCCATCCATTCTAAGAGACAACTTCCGCATCTCACTAATGAAAGCTTGATAGAGCATCTTGTTATCCGGTACATGATCTTCACCTTGAGATATTCCCTTCCCATTAGTTTCTTCAATCATTGTGTATTACCTGTAAAATTGTTAGATAAAAATCTCACAAGCACTCCCTCACGTGTTTACACTCAAAGAATGTCACTCCTCTCGTGTTTCACACAAATAAGGCTTTTACCCTCTTAATGTTCTCACACTCTCTTGCCTTTTTTCACTCAAGCTTGCAACTTTAAAATTGCACTTCAGAAATCAATCAACAAATCAACAATCTTGAGCGCATTTAAGAAAGCAAAGAAAACAAATACTAATAATAAAAAGAAAGCTCAAAACTAGAAAAGAAGACACTAGACACAATGAAGGTGATACATGGTCAAGAGTGGTGTACCACTTGATTATATCTAAATTAGAGTATTAGGACAAGCAAAGATACTCTAATAATGTAAAGGAACAAAAGCAAGCTTAAACAAAGAAATAAGCAACAAGAATTAAGAAAAATGACAATTTTGGACAAAATGTATGAATTTGATTCACTACAAAGTAAACCAAATATAGAACCTAGATATTCTACCCAGTAAAACAAGAAATCGACAAAAAGACAAAATTAAACTAAATAAAGTAGTTTGCATGCAAGACAATTCAATTTAGAGCCAAAATAATGAATAGGCCAAATGGTGTATCAAGCTCTAATTAATGTGTCAAGTTGTGTGCAAAATGATGGCAAAATGATAGCAAAATGGTAGAAAAATGATGGCACAGATGATAAAAAATGATTGCAAAAATGGTGGAACAAATGGATAAGATATGATAAAATGGCAGCTCAAATGGATAAGAAATGAAACAAAAATGGCAGCTCAAATGGATAATAAATGATATCAAAAATGGCAACTCAAATGGATAAGAAATGGATAACACAAATGGTGGATCAATGATTGCAAAGTAAATCCTTGATTAAGTAGGATTATGATTTCTGTTATGGATTAGGATTCTTGAAAACCTAAACCCAAAGGAATAAGGATTAATTTTTCAAGCCCTTAAAGGATTCCTAATTCTCCAAGCAATATGGATTAATTTTCTCCCACCTATTATAGGATTTGGATTTTCCCTTTGTTATATAAACCCTCCTTGGCCGAATTGTTTCCTACCTTTTTCTCCTCCTATATTCCTTTCTTTCAATTTTTTTTCCTCTTCTTTTTGTTGTTTCTTCTATTCTTTTCTTTTGTATGTTTTTCTTTCTTTTTTTCTTGCTGTTTATTTTTTTTTAATAAATTTCAGCAATCAAATCAAAACAAACTCCTACAAGGTTCGGATTTCTAACCCCAAAGATGTGCTACTTTTTTTTTCTTCTCCTTTTTTTTATAATTTCAGCAAACAAACTATAATTTCTACTCCAAAAATTCAGATTTCAAGCCAAGGATAATCAATGTTTCTGTTCAAGGCAAAAATCAGAATCTCAAGGCAAAAAAAAGTAAATAAAATAAAGGCTAAGAAAAGGCTAATTTAACACACAAAAAAAAAAAACACAAAAATCAGAAACTTGATGAAACCAAATTCGGCAAAAACATAAAAAAAATAAAGAAAAAGAAAACACAACCCTAACACTAAGATAAATAGGAATTTACCTTACTTTGACTCTGATACCAAATGATGCGAAACTCAATAGCTAACAAGCTACAAACCCACACATACAAGATGGTTAGCAAAGAAACAAAGAGATAAAATCCCTCCCTATTGAACCCCCAATCAACCTGTGATTGAAAACGCAAATAATCGGGAAAACGTAGAAGATGAAAACGCCACAATCAAGACAATTGATAAGTAATCAAATTCTTCATGCAATAGAAAAGAAAAGCAAGCAAATCTCACAAATCTAATCTATTAGAATTTTGGCAAAGCCAAGAAAAGAGGATAGCCTCCATTGTTTAATAATTCCAATCTCCCCATAAAAATTCATTTTTAGGAGTATTTATACTCCTTTAAGCTAATAAAAACCCTAATTAATCAAATAGGCCTTTAAACATGAGCCTTACACTAAGATAACTAAATCCCACACTAATTAACTTAAAATACAGCCCAAAAAGCCTAAAAAGAACTAATTAAATGAGCCCAACCTAATTAAAGCCCATCTCACTTAAATAAGCCCAAAAGAATAAGTTAAGGGTTAACGTATTACAAATAATCAAATAAAAATAATAAATAAAATCCTAAACTAAAAGCCCAAATAAAACAGCCCATTAAGTCCATTAATTGGCACTTGCATTGCACATGCATGGCACATGACATGGCACATGTCTAGCACATGTTAAAGCACATGGATGGCACATGTCAAGGTCACATGACTTGCACATGCCTCTCTTCAAAGTCTCTTTTTGATTCGGCTTCTTCATAGCTACAGTAAACCACCTTTAAGCCTTCTTGAACTTCCCCAAATTTGATCTCCATGAATCCGAACTTGCAATATTTATAATCTTGCAATGTTGACCCCCCTGTGCACGCATCATTATACCAAATGATGCGAAACCTAATAGCTAACAAGCTACAAACCCACACATACAAGATTGTTAGCAAAGAAACAAAGAGATAAAATCCCTCCCTATTGAACCCCCAATCAACCTGTGATTGAAAACGCAAATAATCGGGAAAACGAAGAAGATGAAAACGCCACAATCAAGACAATTGATAAGTAATCAAATTCTTCATGCAATAGAAAAGAAAAGCAAGCAAATCTCACAAATCTAATCTATTAGAATTTTGGCAAAGCCAAGAATAGAGGATAGCCTCCATTGTTTAATAATTCCAATCTCCCCATACAAATTCATTTTTGAGGAGTATTTATACTCCTTTAAGCTAATAAAAACCCTAATTAATCAAATAGGCCTTTAAACATGGGCCTTACACCAATATAACTAAATTCCACACTAATTAACTTAAAATACAGCCCAAAAAGCCTAAAAAGAACTAATTAAATGAGCCCAAGCTAATTAAAGTCCATCTCACTTAAATAAGCCCAAAACAATAAGTTAAGGCCTAACGTATTACAAATAATCAAATAAAAATAATAAATAAAATCCTAAACTAAAAGCCCAAACAAAACAGCCCATTAAGTCCATTAATTGGCACATGCATTGCGCATACATAGCACATGACATGGCACATGTCTAGCACATGTCAAGGCACATGGATGGCACATGTCAAGGTCACATGACTTGCACATGCCTCTCTTCAAAGTCTCTTTTTGATTCAGCTTCTTCATAGCTACAGTAAACCACCTTTAAGCCTTCTTGAACTTTCCCAAATTTGATCTCCATGAATCCGAACTTGCAATGTTTATAATCTTGCAATGTTGACCCCCCTGTGCACGCATAAGATTGTCACGACTCGGACAGGTCCTCCATTGCGAGCTGAGAGCTCAGCTGCCTACGAGATGCTGGAATCACTGGCTCTGTCGCGCTCGCGATAGAGTCGCATTTTTCCAGATCTCCCGAATTTTTGCAGAAATCCTTTTCTTTCAAAATCATGCCCAAAACTCCCATTAAATCAAACTTCAACACAGCACAAATCGTTCATTCAAAACCACATAATTAACACAAAACCCAACTTTTATACCATTAAACACAATTAAATCATGCTATTAATATCATCAAAATCCCTAAAAAACAAAATCAGAAATTTACTGCATAAACTCATAAATTTCCCAAACCTCAATTCCTTTGCTCCTATTAGCTTCCTTGGTTGATCATTCTTGCTTCCAAACTCATCCAAGGTCTTGCTCATCCAAAATCCTCATCAATCACGCATACGCAAACACAAAACACAAATCTAGGTCAAAATCTAATCAAGAAGAAACAAAAGAGAAACTAAAGCTTATAATCCACCATACCTTAACAATTTTCACTTAAATCACTTGAACTAACAACTTTCATCATCTAAATCTTGGGACTTGATCTAAGAGAGAGCAATTAACATTGAAAGAAGAAGAAGAAGAAGAAGAAGAAGAAGAAGAAAAAGAAGAAGAGGAAAACGGGGTAAGAGAGGGGAGAGCAGATTTTTATGCCCTCTCTCTCCTTCTCTCTCTTCTTTTATACTTCTTATAATTCCTTGCCACATATCATCTTGCTATTGGTCCAATCTAGATATTTATGTCAAATTCTCTTTTCAGTCCCTCAAATCTCATATCCTTATGCATTGATACTTGTAACTTACTAATCCTTCACATTGGCCCATTTAATTAATTTTATTCTTTCAATCAAGTCCTAATTCCATACTTCATAATTTTACCTTTGACCACAGTCGCCGAAACTTTTACATTAATTCTTAAATTGTCCATTCGATACACCCAATACTACAACTTGTATAACTTTGGTCACCACTTATCCTCAATATACACAAATCCTTCTAGGGTACATTTCGGATTGTTACAAAAATGGACAGTATTATTCAAGTGTCATTGGTTTGTGCTTTTAAGAAGTGTAAAATGAATTTTTATATTTATTGATATAGTATTGGAGGATGAAAAAATGTGTTCGAGTTTGTTGAGGAGATTGGAGTACATTTGTGCTTTTAAGAAGTGTAAAATGAATTTTTATTTATAGGAGGATATCAATAATATGGGGAGGTTATGCCAAAATTTTTATTAATTTTTTAAAAATTTTCACTTCATACATCACAGTAAAATAGCATAAAAACGAAAAATAATGCAAGTGCATGTTTTAATAATATAGGAAAAAATTTATTTTTGTAACTCATCTTTTTTTTTTCAATAACTACTTTTTACTGTACATGATAGGAGAAGGAGTTGGGCCGGCCACCTACAATCCCCGAGGCCTATCTGCACACACATACCATAAATCATGATGGGAAGACCTATGTGGCAGATAGTAGTAAGAAGGTGCATGTAAGTCACATGTACTTTATTAGTTAATAATATTTTCAGTTATTCAAATACTAAATTATTGTAAAATATGTGTTGTTCTTATATTTACATTTATTAAAAATTGTTGTCATTTTATAGGAGAGGTATGAGCAACTCCGATCTGAATGATCGCAAGATGAGTCATCCGACGATGAGTCAGAGTTGTTTATCGAGGCCGCACGATGCAATAAAAGGAAAACAATATACGGTCTTGGCTCATATGTGCCTCCTGATGTTTATCCATCCGGACTATCATGTGCTGCTGGTACAAGCACTGCCTCTCATTCTGGTGGTATTGCTTGACAAAGGAAGATGTCGAGGAGATTGCCGCACGGACTATTCATTCGTTGCTTCCTCACTTGGCCCCTCAGCCACCAGTGCACCACATGATGATGTCGGCCCTTCAAGTCCACACGGTCTTGACCCGAATGATGATTCTCATTTTGGTAGTGGCAGCTTTACCTGAACATGACTCTACATATATTTTTTTATATGATATTATTATTAGTACAATTTATTATTTAGGAAGATATTATGCGGCATGATAAATTTATTATTATTATTATTTACTTTTCGCATACTTTTAATTAGATATATACTATGTACGAATATTAATTATATATATTTTGGATTATATGTTTATAAATTTGATTATAATTTACATTTATATTCATATGAATGTTTATATTCATATTAATTTATTTTATTGTATAATGATATGAAAATTTAAAAAAAAATTAAAATTCATAAAATTAGCGACGGATTTGCAACAAAACAATCCGTCGCTAAACATAAAATATATAATACGGATGAATAGCGACAGACACAAAATTAGTCGCTAACATTTAGCGACTGAATTATTTTGGCGACTATCTGTCGCAAATATAGTTAACAAATAGCGACTACATTTAACGACTAAAATTTCAGTCGCTAATTATACAATAACATATTTGGCGACTAAATTTAATTGTTTATTAGCGACTAAAAATTATCATTTTTGTGACTAAATTTAGTTGCAAAAAATAGCGATTGTTTTTCAATTTAGTCGCTAAAACTCTTGCGACGGATGTATTTGCGACAGTTCGTCGTCCTGTCGTTATATGTAATTAGCAACTAAAATCTTCACACATTCCGTCGCTAATTTCTCTTTTTTTTTGTAGTACATTTAGCTAATTATTTATTATATCTAGTAGATTATTATAGCTGCAACCTAATCAAATTAGTATTCCATCAACTTGAAAATCCTGATACTTGTTCTGTTCACTTCATTTTTTATTATATTGCATCAAAATTGGAATTCTTTCCTTCATTGTAAATATCCTATAAAATACAAATATAAGCATAGACAATTCTTAGAAAACATAAACTTCAAAGGCAACCAAGTAATCTAATCTACCAAGCCAAATGGCAATAACTACTTCCATGAATTAGTACTAAAATTTCTTGAACTCAAACAACCACACATCTTGTTATGACTAGGCTTTTGCAATCCATGGAATTTATTAATTTGACACAGTTGAGTTTTGCTTTCCAAACAATAGGAAACATCAGCATGCAAGATGAAGAACATAATCTTTAAAGGCACAAACATGGCAGCCAAATTTTTGTTCTTAACTGCAAACACAAAATCAATTAATTCCATCATGATGATGGTTTCCCTATTCCATATTTTGCTGATGAAATCATGACCTTGATTAAAAAAACACTACAAGAAAACACAATTTAGCGATGGAATTATGTTGCTAAATCACTTTAGCAACATAAATTCGCAAAGGAAAATTTCGTCGCTCCCTCAATCATCGCTAACTTTAGCGATGGAAAAATGATTATGTTGTTAATATTAGCGACATAAATTGCCATTCCGTCGTAAAATGTATTATTCTGTAGCTAAAACTAACGACGAAAATTGTTTTTCAGTCGTTAATTTTGCGATGGGGAGTATTTTTTGCATCGCAAAATTTAGCAATGAAAAATTCCATTCCATTACTAAAGTTATGTAATTTTTTTTATTAAAATTTACGAAAATTTTATTTTATTTTTTTATTTTTTTATTTTGAAGTAATATAATATCAATAGCATAAATATTATAGTGAAAAAATATAATATAATTGAAAATGTATTAATTAAAATAAATAATATTGCTAAGAACATAATAGTAATGTATTATCAAGTAAACGTACTACAAATATTAAATTATATAAAATTCTCTAACTAAGCATTTGGCGAAGGTGGATGATCAAACTGCTGCAATAAAGTGCTAAATTTTTGGTTCATCTCCTCTATTTGATTTTGCATGTCATTTATGTGGTTCATCAATACTTCTACTGTATTCTAAAGCTCAACACATTCACCACTTCATGCAGCCTGCCTAAAGAAGGCAGTTGTATTGGATGAAGAGGATTACGAATAACAAGTGTTCGCAAAAGCCAAATACTTGTCCACAGCGGTCACTACCGCCAATTGCCTCATAAAATGCTTGAGTCTGATCAACATTCTCAGAATTTGCTATCTGACGTTCAAGACTCTCATGTACTTTCTCCTATCATAAAATAAATTATTTATATTAATTAGTATTAAATTTAAAACAATAATAGTAAATTGTAAGTTTAATATACATGGACTTGTCTAACTCGGGTGTTGATGAACATTACACCTTCATGCTTTTGTGTATGGGTGTGCAAAAACACCTCATGTAATGAAGGCTTTTTGCCCAAAGATGTTTCCTGAAAAAAATGTAAGGGTACTTAAATTCCGATATATTTTCCCCTAAAATTTTATCAGACCTCCTATATAAAAATCATAAAAGCACTTCTATGTCATTATTATCATGCCATCCAACTCCAATTCAAGCTCCTTACACAATATTTTTTCCATAATCCTCTTTTCAATCAATCATTTTTAGAATTATCACCTGTCGCATTTATTGCTTTAAAAGTAAACTATTAATAATAACAGTAAGAATTTTAAACACTTACAAGTCAATTTGCATGCTTCAGGTGGGACAACGATCCTCCAGTATGTAAGGATATACTGACTCCTTTTAGTCCTCCCCGCCTATTAGTTGAATTTTGCTCGGCAATCGAGAGGGTCTCGACTGATGTCCAATACTGCTGCCAGTGTGCCCATATTTTTTCGGTTATAAAATGAGGTTATACACCATTCTTGTGTATGTAGCTCACAAAGTCCCTATAACATGAACGAGCTCGACTCTCCCATGCACCATACATAAGGGGATCAATTTGTGAATCCCAATAAAAATCTTTTTGAGAAAGAAAAAATATAAACATATTGTAATTACTTATAAACTACAATCAGAATTTAATTAGTATTTGAAGTTAGATAAAATAATTAAGATTAAATAATTTCTTTTATTTACCCGAAACTCTTGATAATAAAAATATTTTGTTTCCTGAGATACATTCTTCCATGAATAACCTTCATAATCTATTTTCACCATGAACGTCCCTGTAATCGACGGAACCAATCTAGTAGACAAGCAAATTCATAATATTTTTTAAATAGAACACTATAAAATTATTTTAAAATTCAAGTATTATTCACTCACTGATTAGCTTCAATGGAAATGTATGTCCTTCCATCTACTCCAATTGCTACAGGTCTAGGACCTTCCACTGCTTTTGTCCCTAATATTCGTGACGGTATAGATGCATTGTCTGCTGTAGGAGATTGTGTTGATGTAGTAGCAAGGGTGGTAGATGGGATGGTAGGTGATGAAGTCATAGAGGTAGATGTCGTGGATGGAGATCTCAGTGGGAAGGAACCTCATCTTCTATCATAAGGGCCAGCTGTAGGAGATTGTGATCCCTCAACTTGATTTGGAGTAGAGGAGCTCGATGGTGGCAATCTCACCCTTAGAGGCAGCATATTAGAATTTTTCTTCTTATTCTGCATATTTTTTTACCTGAAACGTTGAAATTGATTAGTTCAAGAATAAAAAATTTCATTTATATTAAAAATAAAATATAAAACTATGTTTTGTTGATATAGTAATAACTTTTCTCACTTGATATAAAAATGGAAAAATGAATTAGCCACTATCATCACTTAGTTGTAAATTATAATCGCAATCATTTTTATTTTTCGAATAATTTGAATCAAATTAGGGCTCCTTTTAAAATCTATCGCCCTTTGTAGATTTCTCTTCCTCTTCAGATGCAATGTTAACATATTTATTATTTGCATTGTGAAAATGTTCATTATCGTCATATGCAAGACTTGCATTTATTTCATGAACTTCCGTTTCTGCTTCCTGAAACGCTTCACTTTCAATTCATTTATTTTGTCTTGTTACTTTCGTTTCTAAAATGCCTCTTGGTTTTACTTTGCAAACTGGCAACCAATCCAACTTATCTAATTTTAAACTAGGAAAAAGGACATAATACACCTGGATTGGTTGCATCGCTAACACAAATAGTTCAAAGTTAGGAAATCTTGTTCGCTAGTTGATTTTAACAATATTGTATCTTCTATGTGCTTTTGTTTTGACATTAAGTATTTGATCAAATCATTCACATTTAAATATCACACAGTATTTTATTAGCAATGCGGGGTACTCAATTTCAAGTATCTCAATAATTTTATCATAATAATCCATCAATTCCCTCTGAATGCAAACCCCATTATTAACAGTTGCCCTATTATGACCATGAATTATATATGAATTTTGTATCCATTAACAAAATACACCAGATATGATTTAATAGTTCACAAAGGTCCCTTCATAAGATCAGAGATGAAATTATTTTCGATTAGGTTTTCTGAGGCCTATATAATGATGTAGACTATTGTCATTCAAACACATATGTCAAAATTATATCTATCATTTTTATATATATCAAGTCAATACTTACATCTATCTTGAACCATTTATGAAAGTGCTTATTGACTTCTTTATTGATGTTAATATGTGTTGTTTCTAGCATTAACTCCCGTAACCATTCCTCATATAAAATAAAACCACCAACAACATTATATGAGTTCATGCCACCCTTGACTACGTAAATAAAATAGGAAAGTAAGTTTAATAAGTTAAACTTACTATATAAAATGTTGAACCCTTGGAAATTAAGTAAAATGTAACCATGGGCAGCCCATATAATCGACCAAGATAAGTGAAAATTGATAAGTTACCATCATTATCACTTTGTTTCACCCCCATTGTCATTACGAGTAACTTTTCTTTGTCTTGTGTGCACATGAGGCTCAAAATAATTTGAACAAAATGTATTAGCTTCCTTGACCAAATATGCATTACATTGAACCTTCAACTCTGCCTTTGTTTTTGACATTTTTTTTCAAGTGATATAAATACCTACATGACAAGTTTGATCAAATTATTTATCATAACAAACTACAAGTTTATACATATAAATAACATTTATAATTACCTTTCAAAGGGATACATCCATCTATATTGAACAGGGTCCAGCAAGTTTTACTTTCTGTGCTAAATGTACAGGTAGATGCTTCATAATATCAAAGAAGCTTGGAGGGAAAATTCCCTCTAGTTTGCACAGGATTACTGGAATTTCTAATTCCAATCTTTCCATGTCAGCCAATTTTATCTCTTATGAAGTTAAGATTTTAAAAAATAAATTTAACTCAGTTACAGCTTCCCACATCTCAGTCAGTAATAGTTCCTAAAAAGCAACTGGGATGAGCCTTTGTATTAACATATGGCAATCATGACTTTTTATTCCAAACAATTTATACTTCCTTATGTACATACACCTTGTTAAGTTGGAAATGCAACCATCTAGAAACTTTATTAACCAGTCACACAAAACTTTCTTTTATTTTTTTGTCCAATGTGTAGCATTCTTTTGGATATTTTCCAATGCGAGGATCTCGATCTAACTCATTCC
This sequence comes from Excoecaria cochinchinensis, assembly GCA_947683425.1. Lineage (NCBI taxonomy): Eukaryota > Viridiplantae > Streptophyta > Magnoliopsida > Malpighiales > Euphorbiaceae > Excoecaria > Excoecaria cochinchinensis. The sequence goes on from CANTUQ010000037.1 coordinate 2,994,583, forward strand.
TTTTGCAAAATAATTTTAGATCAGCATGTGATTTTGCATTGTCGTTCATCATCCCTTCAATATTTATTATGGTGTTGAAGACATTGCCAAAAATATTTTTTTCTATATGCATCACGTCTAAATTATATTGTATCAAATTCGATTTCCAATATGGCTAATCCCAGAAGATACTATGTTTTCTCTAGACAAAGTTTTTACTAATGTTGTTATTTACTTCTTCAGCTTTAACTTCTGTCACTTTCAGCAACCCTAATTTATCAATCTCCAGCAAGATTTCTTCACTAGCTCTATTAGGGGGGAGGTACTTGAACAACTTTATTTTTAATGAAATTCTATTTATTACGTTTGAATGGGTGATCTGGGGGAAGAAATTTCTTGTGGTTGTCAAACCAAGATATTTTGCACCCATTAGGAAGATAAAAGGCATTATAGTCATTACCACAGTAAAGGCAAGTTAATTTTCCAACCGTGCTCCATCTAGACAGCATAGTATAGGCAGGGATGTCACTAACCGTCCACGTCAAAGTTGCTCTCATAATAAAATTATGTTTAGTGGACACATGATATGTTAGTATACCGAATTTCCAAAGATGTTGTAATTCAGATATCAAAAGTTGTAGGAATACATCAATTTTATGCTTTGAATTTTTGGGCCCAGGCACAACCATCGTCAAGAACATATAAGGCTCATTCATACACATCAATAGAGGCAAATTATAAGGAACTACAATGATTAACCATGATGAATATTGTTGTCTTGATTGACCAAATGGTTGAAACGCATCAATGCTTAAACCTAGCCTCACATTTCAACTTTTAGCAGCAAAATCGGGGCGAATGTTATTAAAATGTTTCTATGAGAGCGCGTCCAATAAATGACTTATTATTCTATCTGATTGTTCATGATCATTATGCCATGTCATTTGAGATGTAAAAAATTCGGATGCATATAGTCTCTGAAGTCTTGTAGTTATCGCAAAATAATACATCCGCTTCCAAGGTACTAATTTCTGCTTCCTATTAGCATTTATTGGTTTGAACCTAGGTTGACTACAAAATTTGCATTCTTGTAATTCAACATCATTTACCCAGAACAACATACATCCCAACCTGCAACAATCAATATTCTCAACTAGCAAACCATGACCCTAAAGAAGCTTTTTCATATTGTAAAAATTGTTAACCATTTTATGATCTGAAAGTAATGAATCATTGTGCCAAGACAGGATTTTATATAAACTACGATCAGAAATATGACCTTTCAATTTTTTGTTCAATATTCGAGCAACAGAAATCAACTGGGTCATATTATCATAACCTAGCCATAATTCTTGATCAGCTGCATTCAATAAGTCAAAGAACTTTTTTGTTTGGGTTTGGTTCTTCTTCAATATTGAGTAAATTTGGCTAAAATGAATATCCTGCTGCATCATAAACCATTTGACCCACAATGTTTTTCCTAAAATTATCCCCCTTTGAAATTCACCTATATTTATTGACGATCTAACTTCATTACCCTTGGAGGTGCTACAAATTATTGGCTCCCCATGTCGTGTCCACTCAAAATAATTGGGTACAATGTTTTTCTTAGCAAATAGAGATGCACATCATAAGTAGGAAGATGACGAATGTGTTTGCACTTTTTGCATAAACATTTTATTTTTGGACCGTCCATATATGCAGGTTGAGAGCTTGTATAGTCAATAAAACCTTGAACTCCTTCAACAAAGTCAGGATTTAGGTAACCATCGGGTGATATTCTTGTATATATCTAAGATCTATCAAAGTTACTCAATATTGCTAAACTGTAATGTGAATATCGTGATATCATAGTTAGACATAGGGAGAAAGAGTGCGCGCAAGGGAGGGGCCGACGATATCGGGAGCAGCTGCCCTCGGAGCGGGAGGGAGGGAGAGAGAGAAAAAAGAAAGAAATTTTCTTTTATATAGTCGAACTTTAGCGATGGAATATTATGTTCCGTCACAAAATTTCACTTTTATCGACAGAAAATAATTTTCGTCGGTAAATCCTTCAATTACCGATAAATAAAAAATTTTGTTGGTAAATATAATTTTTTTGTGACTAAATTTATTTACCATCGCTAAAGATAGCGATGGAATAAAAACTTTTCGTCGTTAATTTTTTTTTAACGACAGAACTATAATTTAAAATGAGCGACGGAAAAACTTTCCGTCACAAAACTTTAGCAACGGAAAACTTATACCGTCACTAAAAACCATAGAAAAATATACCGCGAATATTTAGTGCCATATTTAGCGATGGGTGTAACTTTCCGTCGCTAAATTCCGTCTGTATAAGCTGGAATTTTTCCCTCCATTTTTAGTGACGAAAATATACCTTTATATTTTTCTGTCACAAAAAAATTTTCTTAACTGCGAATTTAGCGATTGAAGTTGATTTTGGTTGCTAAAACACAAATTTCTTGCAATAAAAAATCAATTTTCTACAGTAAAATATCATCACAAAAGACCAATATTAGGAAAAAGAGTAAGAAATTGAAGAGTTACTCAAGTTGGAATTGATATACCGCACCAAAAATTTGGCAATAAAAAGATTGACAAAATGAATGCACAATTTCATTCTATGACTCAAATCGTTTACCAAAACATGTTTCCCGTCATATTTTCATGTTTAATCAGCACATCAACCCAATAATCGTCCCATTAACTCATAATTTGTAGCAAAACATAAGAATATAGATTTATGAAAAATTCTAAAAAAGGAGTATGTTTTTGAAAAAAAAGTCAAAAACCTTGTATTTTGAGTAATTTCCTCTTAAAAATTCACCATTGGGCTCAAACTTAAGGCTCTGATTAGTAAAGCCCACAAACCAAGTTCACTCCCACAATTATTGCTACTAATCCTAATGAGAATATGAAACATTAATCAAGATAGAAATTCAGCTATTCTTTACCACGGTTAAGGACATAGTGACCTAAGAACCAAATCATATAAATAGAGAGCTATTTTAATTTTTAAAGCATTTTCTCTTTCTAATCTCTTTCTAGATTTGGATTTTTGTTCATTCTTACTCGCACTCTTTCTTGGACTGTCATAGTGCTCACCTTTAGTGAACTCCAAGGCATTTTCTCCTGTTTTCAGTAGTTGAGAAGTTAATCCCGGCTGCTCAAACCGTTCGGCTCATTTCAGTCTGATTGTTCTTATCATTCAAGAACATTCAGACTTATCAATATCTTTTTTGGTTGTTTGCATTAATTGTAATTTTAAACTATTCTAATATCCTGTTTTTTCATCAACATAAAATTTACAGAAAAAAAAAATTATTAATGTTCTTAATAGGATGTGCGAGAGCTACACTGAAATGTGAGGGTAATATATCGGCTTGTGATTATATAGTGTTAAGTGTTATAATCAGAAATGCATTTTTGGATAAAATATTTTAATCAATTTAGAAAGTGTAATAATAAAATAAATAATAATTTTGAAAGCTAAATCATTATTGGTGGTATCAATAAAAGGTTTTAGAAAGAAGTTTTTAAGGATCTATATATATATATATATATATTTTCTCAACTGAGAAAATATTGAAAATTAACATATAATTCACGAATTATTTTACTTTTATTATTACTTGAAGGACATTTCAAAATTAGCACATAATTCACGAGGTATTTTATTCTTATTATTACTTGAAGGACATTTTTCATGGCTATCATAATTGTAAACATTTGGCTACCACATTCCACTGGCCTCGACCATTCCATTTGTAATTTCCTCTACTTTACAATCTCTCTCGTGATGAGTAATCAAAATGCACATAAAAAAAATTGAAGCTTGCATTCACAAAGTAAATTTGTAGTCTTTATATTCTTACTTTGGAAGGTGAGTGCCGTTAAAAAGAACAAATTTGGAGCAGAAAATAAAATAAAAAATAAAATAAAAAAGGTTAAAACATAAGGTGCTTATCATCCTATGCCAAGAAAAGCAAAGAAGATATGTTTTACATTTCATTCAGCATCAGTCAGTGTTTGTGCCACAAATTAAGAAGGCTATTCGGCCACTCCTCAGCTTCAAAATGAAATGCATCGAATGCATACTTGAAGGAAATATATGAATCCCATTTCAGAGAAAACTACATTTATGGATTAAAAGGCATACCAAAACTGTCTGCTTGTACATAATCTAGAATACCGGTTAAAGTTCTATTATGCGCGGAAAAAGTCGATCATGAAGCCATCTAGTATATCATATTGAGAGCAAACTAGCTACTGGATCAAAGTACAGTGCTGGATCAATGCCACGAATCCTGATGGAACTTCACTAATAGGAGAATCACATAAATTATAAGAATGACTCCGTATTTGTTTGTAGGATAACAAAGCTATAATTCAGCTTTTGAAGGTTTTGTATCATCTCTTCCCACTGAAGAGACCCAACGGAAAAGTTGTAATAACTTGCTCGTTTTAGGTTGTTCCTGTGGTGGTTCTTCCTTCATGGTGCATATTGCACTAAAATCATGCTTTAAATGAGGATTAATTATTTTTTCCTGAACAAAACCATAAATTGAAGCTATCAAGAGCTCAAGAATAGTAGTTAACAAAATAAACTCGATTTGCTCTTCAGTCAAATGATGCAAATACCTTAAACACTTCAAATGGACAGAAATCAGAATTATTGCAGCCCTATTCACAAAAATACAAAAGATTAATACCCAAATATGCTGTCATTACAGATCAGAAATCGGAATTACGATCCAATAATTATCAAGTGAACAAGAAAAACATACCGGCATTGGAATGGGGTGCTCATTATGAAGCACTTGGACAAAGTACTTGCTTGAAGAGTCTGATGGACAGCTGTGGAGTACCAGCATGTTGTTGCCAGCAAAAGGTGCCAGAAAGCTACCCCGCCAATTTCTACTCTGGGGAGGCCTTGAAGGAAGTTCCAAAGGTTCTTCCTTTTGTATTTTCTGGAATTCTGAAAGAACTCCAAGGATTACCTCACATTCAGCAAACGTAAGCCAAGAAGTAACATGTATGGCGAAATTGAGAGTTGAAGGACAAAAAGCACTCACCAGAACTTTCAAGGAAAAGACCCAGCAGGCATGTAAAAGGAACCAGAGTCTGCGCATGTGCAAACCGTAGTCTTGCCTTTTCATAACTTCCAGAAGCATGTTTTTCTGATACATCACAATGCAGAAAAGTCAATGCTCGGTTTAAAAGTAAAACCATAGGCATAGTATGCTTCTAAGATCAGACTAGTCCAATACAGAGAAGAAAACAGGTAATCTTTACATTCCCCCTATCTCCAAACTAGCCATTTACAAGTCTTTAAGCAACCAACATGAGCACAGGCTTTTTTTCTTTTCCCTTTTTTAAAAAAAAAAAATAAAAAAAAATAAAGATATCCGGAAAGATAACAATAATATATAATGAAAAATCCTTTTCTTTTTTAATTAGGTAAGGTCAAATGAAAGTTGATGCCAGTGAACATTTTGACCTAGTTTACAAATTATGGATTATGTATCGAAAGTTTACAAGTCAAAATTACCCTGGTAACAACTATCTTAATTCTGTCTCTCATCAGGTTCCTCCTACCAAACGTTATACATAAGATTCAAAATAAAAATTCAGGCCTTCTCCATCCAAAAAAGATATGCAACAACATGAATCATATGACCAAAAAAAAAAAAGAAAAAAAAAAGAAGAAGAAGAAGAAGACTGCAGATTCAATAATCTGATGACTTAATATTACCTTCTTGTACCACAATAGCTTGCTCCATTGAATGAAAAACATCTTGAAGCAGCGGCACTCCCATTCGATAGTTTAATGATTTACCATAACCCTTCAACATGAACACCTCCAAGTCATCTGTCCACTCCAGCAAAGCCACCTAAATACAGTGCAAATAGTTTGCACGTCAGCATCCATTATGAAGAATATAATAACAGAACAAGCTCAACAAACTTTGATTTTTTTTTTTCACAATAGTAAAGAAATTTATTTATCAAAATGACCCATGCACAAACAAGGACCAAAAATTAGTAAAATCATGGATTAGTTGAACCTTATACTACCTCAGAAGGAATAAAAAGAGCACAGGCTTGATCTGTCATATCCAACAAGGTTGCTTCCTGCCAAATGGGAAGCCAAAGTGAAATAGGGAGAAAAAATAATAAAAGCCAACCCATAGTCAAAGTGAAATATGGGGAAAAATTAGTAAAAGACAACCCAAAACTAAAACAATTCAGAATCATAATAGAAGGAAATTGTTTAATGAATAAAATTGCAAGTAATTCACAAATACTAAATTATCACCTGCTTGCAGAGAAACCAGAGAGAACTAGTATCCTGTCTTGTAAAATTAAGTCCATAGCGGCTTACTAATGCAGCTGTAATTTCATTCAATACAGGTTCCTTAAGCTTATCAACAGCTGGTTCTTGACCTTTCTTATAAGACTGCAAATGCACAAAAGTAGAAATGAGAAGGAAACAAATTAGTTCACAGCACTCTGAGCAAAATCCATATGGTGGGCAAGCCAATTTCATAAATTCCCTAATCTGTCTCCCTTCAATATCTTAAAATAAATAAATCATATAAGCACTAATGTAAGGAAAACCACTTCAAATAAACTCTCCTCCCACAACCACACAAATACACCCACCCACCGCGAAGAAAATATAAATAAATAAAAGAAGACATCTGAAAAGAACACTATGTCTCCTAAACATTATTCTATATCAAACAAACTAGTATGCAGCACTTCAAACATGAGAGGAAAATGTCATCCAAGATGTTTCTTTACAATTTTCAAGCAATATTATAAACAAACACAACAGGAGTAACAACACAGGCAGAGGTATTAACTAATTCAAGTTAGGAGTTCCAGAAGGACCGTGCAAAACCGACATGCCCAGATCGGTAAGGAAATCATATACAGTAGAAAAAGCATCGCATTAGCTAGTAATTGCCAACTTAAAAAGTTATGACTAAGAACAAATATGATGATGAAAAGGTTTTTTGGCTCAGAGAAAATGATGAAAATTTTGAACCTAACTAATGGTTATTCTCTTCTTCAGATTTCATGGATACTTCAAGCAATGAGTCATAGACACTACCAACTTCAAATGTAAGAGATGCGTGCCTCAATCCAGGTAAAATCAATGACAACTAAAAAACCAAAATCACATGCATACCACATAGTTTTCACAGCGATCATAAAACCGAAGCATTATATCACTTGCATGGTTTTCACTGCTAACAGCAAAAGCTCTATGATGCCCGGGTCCAAGACTTCCCTTCTCACTAAACAGCCCCATGCCAAATGCCACAGCACTAGCTGATGCCCGATGGACCTATCACATTGGAGCAAAGCATTATGAACTGATTCTTGAAAACAAAAATGAAAAAAAAAAAAAAGAAAAGAAAAGAAATTAAAGATCAAGATAGTTCTCAAACATAAAAATTATACTACAAATAAATAAAGTGGTAGAGTAACTGCTGTTTTATAAACTCAAGAAGATCATTAAACCGAAAGGCATCTCATGTAACTAGAAGATATAGATAATACATCTCAATTTAAGACAAAGCTCACTTGAGTAGCCTTTATTGCATAAACATCAGGGTGATATTCCTCCTTGAACAAGTCTGGAAATTTTTCTCTAGTCCTGATTCCAAGATCATATAATTCTTCTTCTCCTTTGCTGATTAACTCTCCACCCTTTAATTTCCCTTTCCAAGGAGAAATCCAACCTTGCAACCAAGTAGGAACTTTCTGCAAAGACAAGTTATGTTCTTTGGCATCTCTTACAAGTTCTTCCAAATGAGATGACAACCTGCCTAACTCTCTCATCCGTTTTTTAGTAGGAGAACGGGTTCCATGTCTTGCCTGGAAGAAAAAAGTAGATCAATTTTTTTTTCTGCTCACAAATATAATTTTAATAGCAGAGGTTTGAACTCTTCTCCCGTATGTGATGACTTCAGGTATTGAAAGAGTTCTCATACGAAAAAACCCATAACAAACAACTTAAAAATTGACCGTATGTGATGACTTCAGGTATTGAAAGAGTTCTCATAGGAAAAACCCATAACTTAAAAATTGACCTAATGTGATGACTTCAGGTATTGAAAGAGTTCTCGTAGGAAAACCCCATAACTTAAAAATTGAATCGAAGGAGTCTCAAAAGGTGATTTTGATAATTAAATAGCCAAGCAGAGTGATGGATAGAAATGAAAATGATATCAAAGATACCAATTTTAGACAAAAATAAGAGAAAAAGAAAACTAAATTCTAGAATTTTTCAGCATATAAGGCCTATCTAAGCATAAAATTGATGTAACGGTTTATTTTCCAACTGTTTCACACAGTAAAGCAAGACAACACATTATTTGTAATTGATTTTCCCCCAACAATGACATCAAATTGGACATCTGCATTATGACACTTGATTTGTAACTGTTAAGATATCTGTTAGGTAGTTAGATTGTATAACAGCTATACAATCTGTAAAGTAGCGTAATTTTAGGGATTTGTTTTTTCTGTTTTCAACTCTACTAGAATTGTATATTTTCCAAATTGAATAGATGAAATAATTCTCACTTTCACATGGTATCAGAGCCTAGTTGATTTCTGGGTTTTGGGATACTGTTGCCTAGTTGAATTTCTAGGTTTCGGGTCACGGGTTGTGGGTATTCTTTCTTCTGCTTTGGGTCAGTACCGCGGGGGAATCAGATCACCAGTTTGTGACTGACCCACTGTCTCACCGCCACCACAGGGAGGAGCGCCTCCATCAGATCGGCCGACCCACCTGTTTCCGGCGACCATCGGAGCCGCGAGTGGCCCTCACGCGCCGTTCCCATCTCGCCGCTCTGTCACGCGCCGGCGCGTGGAAGTGCGTCCGGCATCCGACGATCTTCCGACTCTGTCTCCGGCGTCGCCTTGTCATCGCCGGTCAGTATCCGGTGTCTTCGTGGGAAGATTTCTTCTGGTTGATGGTGTTTGATCCTCTGGAAATCTTCGTCAGCCTCTGTTCTCCAAGTTCTGCTTTTGTTCTTTTTCCGTTGGACTTCTGACTCCTTCTCCGGCCGTCGCCTGTCATCTCCGACCAGAGTCCGACGTCTCTTAAGGTAGTTTCTTCTGTTGATAGTGTTTTGGCTCTCGGGGCGTTAGTCTGTTCTTTGCCCAACCTCTGTGTGTGTTATTTTGGGTGATCAGTTGAGGAAAGTGGATATTTAGGCTACTGAAATTCTGTTCATTTTGAAGTAATTAAGGAGTTTAGCCATTTACACGAGTTGTTTTAAATATACGGTGTCTGCTCTATAATTGCTTAGAGGATTATTTTAAATGGCGTAGACTAGTGATAAGAAAACAGTTACCGAAATTATGCTGGGTTCATCTAAAATTACCGATCGAAAGTTAACTGGAAGTACAAATTATGCACAATGGAAGAGAACTATTCGCAGATTTGTAACTAGCGTAGATTTAGATGACCACTTAACTAATAATCCGCCACCTAAGGATGAAGCTAATGCTAGAAAGAAATGGTTAATGGAGGACTATAAATTATTTAATCAAATTCAGAATACTTTAGATCCTTCTGTTGATGATGTTGTGAACCACTGTGAGAGTGTTAAAGAATTGTGGGAATATTTGGAATTCTTATATGCTTGCAAACAAGATATGTCTCGTGTTCATGACCTTTTGTTGAAGATTTATCGAGCGGAACAAAAAGGCCGCTCCCTATTCCAATATTATCCTGAAGTGAAACAAGCGTTTGAAGAAAAGCGGGCTATGTTTCCTATTTCTGCTGACATAAAGCAGATGCAAGAGCAAGAGGAGCAAATTGTGGTACATTGTTTTTTGGCGGGATTGGGATCTGAATATGATGTGGCACGCACACAATTGTTAACTAGTGAGTCTCTCCCTTCTTTTACTGAAGTTTATGCTCGTCTACTTCGAGTTTGTAAAGACGGTGATTTGCCTTCTGGTATGGTGCCCAATGATACAGTAGCATTGGTTAGTAATGCTTCCAATGTTAGTCGTGGAGGCAAAGGTGGAACTAGTAATGGTTCTGTTGCTGGGAATAGTGGTAACTCTCGCACATGTCATTATTGTGGAATTGAGGGGCACATAAAAAAGAATTGCTGGAAATTGCATGGGAAACCCCCCAAGCACTCAGGTCAAATGCATAATAAAAGGTTTGCCAATATAGCTACTCAGGATGGCATCCTACCGATTCCACAGTCGTCCCCCCCTTCTGTTACTATTTCAGCAGATGAGTATGCTCGCTTAACTGCTACTTATGATTCACAGCAGTTACCTTCTGGAATATCAGCTTTGGCTAATACAGGTAACCCCACTGCTTGTCTTTCCACCTCATCTCGTAGTTGGGTTATTGACTCAGGTGCTACTGATCATATGACTGGCAACACAGGTATTCTCTCTTCTTTCAAGTCTACTGATAATTTACCTTGTGTTACTTTAGCCAATGGAACTACTTCTTCTGTAATTGGGCATGGGTCAGCAAATCCAACCAAATCTCTCCCTTTATCATCTGTTTTATGTTTATCATCATTCCCATTTAACTTGTTATCTGTTAGCCAAATTACCCAAAATTTTAACTGTTGTGTTATTTTCTATCCCAATTATTGTCTTTTTCAGGATCTTGGGACGAAGCAGATTCTTGGTAAAGGGTGTCTGGTGAATGGCTTGTATGCTCTTGAATCAACTTCTGGGCCTGTACCACGATCCATTGCATGCACCAGCTCGTCTTCTCTTTTGCAGTTTCATTGTCGTTTTGGTCATCCTCCTCTTTCAATTTTACAAAAGTTATGTCCTAGTCTTACACGGGAATCTACTTTAGAGTGTGAAGCTTGTCAATTCGCTAAACACCATAGAGTATCTTATTCTCCTAGACTAAATAAACGTGTTGAGTCGTCTTTTTACTTGGTTCATACTGATGTATGGGGTCCTTGTCCCGTTACTTCCAAACTTGGTTTTCGTTATTTTGTGACATTTATTGATGATTATTCTCGAGTTACTTGGCTCTATCCTATGAAATCTCGTTCTGAATTGTTTACTATATTTTGTGCTTTTCATGCTGAAATTAAGACTCAATTTAATAAATCTATTTGTATTTTGAGAAGTGACAATGCTAAAGAATATATTTCACATACTTTTAAATCTTATCTCTCTCAGCATGGTATTATTCATCAATCTTCTTGTATTGTTACCCAACAACAAAATGGTGTAGCTGAGAGAAAGAACCGTCACTTATTAGAGGTTGCCCGGGCTTTAATGTTTCATATGCAAGTTCCTAAAGTTTTTTGGGCAGATGCTGTTTCCACTGCCTGTTTTCTCATCAACAGAATGCCTTCCTCTGTTCTTGACGGTCAGATTCCGTACTCTCTTGTTTTTCCTTCATCTACACTATTTCATCTTGCCCCTCGAATTTTTGGATGTACCTGTTTTGTTCAAGATATGCGACCCCAGGTTTCAAAACTAGATCCTAAATCTCTTAAGTGTGTCTTTTTGGGATACTCTCGTGAACAAAAAGGGTATCGTTGTTACTCTCCCTCTTTAGGTCGTTATTTGGTATCTGCTGATGTTACATTTTTTGAGCAAACACCTTTCTTTGGTTCCTCTGAGTCATCTCCTTCGCACACTAGCGATTCGGGAGACGACTTTCTTATTTATAGTGTCAGTGAACAGGTTGTTTCTCCTACCTCTCGACCTGTTATTCGTCAAGTTTATTCTCGACATATGCAACAGCCTCTCGAGACACCTCCTGCTTCGTCTTCAGATCCTCCTTCTCAACCAGATGCTAGCCTTGACCTTCCTATCGCTCTTCGCAAAGGTAAACGAACATGTACTTACCCTATTTCTTCTTTTGTGTCTTACCATGCTTTATCTCCTTCCTCCAAGTCTTTTGTAGCTTCCCTAGACTCTATTGCTATTCCCACGTCCATTGCTGAAGCCTTAGCTCATGATGGTTGGCAAACAGCGATGAAAGAAGAGATGATGGCCTTAGAACAGAATCATACATGGGATCTTATGCCTTTGCCCCCCCAGAAAAAGGCTATTGGTTGTAAGTGGGTGTTTACTGTTAAAGTGAATCCTGATGGTTCTGTTGCTCGATTGAAAGCTCAATTGGTTGCTAAAGGATATGCCCAAACATATGGGGTTGATTATTCTGAGACCTTTTCTCCAGTTGCGAAACTTTCTTCGGTTCGATTGTTTATCTCCTTGGCTGCTAATTATGGTTGGTCACTAAATCAACTTGATGTGAAGAATGCATTCTTACATGGAGATTTGAGTGAAGAAGTTTACATGGAGCAACCACCTGGTTTTATTACTCAGGGGGAGTCAGAGAAGGTGTGCAAATTAAAAAAGTCTTTGTATGGTTTGAAGCAGTCTCCACGTGCCTGGTTTGGGAGATTCAGTACAGTTGTGATTGAGTTTGGCCTACAGAGAAGTGCATATGATCACTCAGTGTTCTTTACATCATCTAGTTCTGGGTGCATTTTGTTGGTTGTGTATGTGGATGATATCGTGATAACTGGAAGTGATAAAGCTGGGATCACGAGGTTGAAAGCTTTCCTTGGGACCCACTTCCAAACAAAAGATTTAGGATCATTGAAATATTTCTTAGGAATTGAAGTTTCTCGCAGCAACAAAGGGATCTATCTATCTCAGAGAAAATATTGTCTGGATTTATTAGATGATACTGGTTTTATTGAGGCAAAGGCATGTGATGCACCTATGATACCAAATGTGAAGTTGAAAGCTGAAGATGGAGACTTGTTTGAGGATCCTGAAAAATATAGAAGGGTTGTAGGAAAATTGAATTATCTTACCATCACTCGTCCTGACATTGCCTTTCCAGTGAGTGTTGTTAGTCAGTTTATGTCATCTCCTAGAACCTTACACTGGGATACTGTTGTACATATTTTGAGATATCTGAAAGGTGCACCAGGGCGTGGAATCCTATATCGAAATCATGGCCACCACACTATAGAAGGTTTCACAGATGCAGATTATGCAGGAGATCTTTCAGACAGGCGTTCTACCACTGGGTATTGTGTTTTTGTTGGGGGTAATCTTGTCTCTTGGAAGAGTAAGAAACAAAGTGTTGTATCTCGGTCAAGTGCAGAATCTGAATATAGAGCTATGGCACAAACTACTTGTGAACTTATATGGCTACGACATTTACTTGGGGAGATTGGGTTTATTCAATCTAAACCAATGAACTTGTGGTGTGATAATCAAGCAGCTATTTATATTGCAAATAATCCAGTGTTTCATGAGAGGACCAAACATATAGAAGTCGATTGTCATTTCACTCGGGAAAAGGTAGAAGATAGATCAATCTCAACTTCATATGTCAGAACAGGGAACCAGTTAGCAGATATATTCACTAAAGCTTTACCTGGGAATCGAATTGATTATATTTGTAACAAGCTGGGCATGATCAATATCTATGCTCCAGCTTGAGGGGGAGTGTTAAGATATCTGTTAGGTAGGTAGATTGTATAGATTGTATAACAGCTATACAATCTGTAAAGTAGCGTAATTTTAGGGATTTGTTTTTTCTGTTTTCAACTCTACTAGAATTGTATATATACCTGTATATTTTCCAAATTGAATAGATAAAATAATTCTCACTTTCACAGTAACTAATCTCAAAATCAAGGGGGAAAAAAAAAGTAGCGAATCCAAAATCCATAGAATCAATAATTACCACAAGGTTTAAGTGGATAGGAGTGCACCCCTGAGGAATATTAGACTGTTCAAATGAATTAAAATCTATATCTTTCACAACACCGTATCTGCAAAAACAGGGGATAAATCAGCTTAACTAACAGTATCTTTCAGACTAACACTAACCATACTCCGACTTTAAAGAGAAAAAGAAAAACAAAAGAAAGCACACACACACACCCCCACACAAACATAACAGCTCTAATGAATTTTGCACCACAACAAACACGAAAAATAATCTTATTTGTATGAACTAACCATTTTCAACAAGAATAAGCAAAGAAGCACCGGAACTATATATTCAATTGCAACGGTCAATCTAATAAAGAGTTGAATAAGTTTCGACAGGACTAACACTAACAAGTAACAATACTCCTACCTTGAAATTTATAAAAAAGAAAAGTAAAATAAAAATGCTGTTTTTCAACTTATGCCACGAATTTAATTTTGTCTGCTACCATTTCAACAAATATAACAAAAAAGCAGAAAAATCCGAACTATGCATAACTGCAGCAATCAATCAATAACCAGAGAATCTGAAATCTAACTACAGAATCCGAATCTTAAAGGCATATTTGTGGAGAAGGACCTTGAGACAGTGGAGAGATGCTGGCGGATGTCGAAACCTTGATCAGCGATAGAGAGAGAGAAAATTGATAACCAGAACAGGATCAAGCAAATAATAGCCATGGCTAAATTCATTTCCTTTGTCTATAGGAAGAACTAGAAAAATTTGCTGAAGCTCTGAGCTTTCCAGGAATCGGTGGGACCTTCAGTCCTCGCTTTCTAAGAAGAGGATGCAAAGTGCTGATTGGATATGGTGTTTCACTCTATTGGACGCCAAATTAATCGTCCTCGGTCTGATTATGTTCCTGTTGGAAAACAGTTACATACATGGATTTCACATAAAATTTTATAAATCAAATTAGTAAAAAATATTTGCCATATACGATTAAAAAGGTTAAAAATTTTGATAAATAATCACTAATTTTGTTTTTTTTATAAGGAAAAAGTAATAATGCCCAATTACAACTTTAAATGTCACCAAAAGAATAGAATTCAAGAAATCATGCACTTTTAATCGAGTATTAACCATCAGACCAACTTCTAATGGTTACCAATTTTATGTATTAATCTATATTATTAACTCAATTTATAAAAAAAAAATATGAATTAAATTTAAATAAAAATTTTCCATTTATATCACCATGATGCAAGCTGTAACACCCTATACCATGTCCAATATATGAGCCAGATATCAAATTCTACAAACCATTCCATGAATCATAAATATGTGAACTATAAAAATTCTTTTCTTTTCTTAGTCACTCCTAACAGATAATATTCACTTTCTAAATATTTCGGCAAAATTTTCCCTAAGTATATTCAAAACCTCCTGTAGCGAAAACATAAAAAAAAAAAAAAAAAGAACTTATATATCATTTCTATCCTACCATCCATCTCTATATCCATCTCTTTACACAATATTTTTCTCATCTTTCGTTGCATATCAATCAATCATTAAGGATTCATAACCTCTCACACTTATTTTTACAAAAGAAATTCTTATTCACAATTATATGTCTATACTCATAAGATATTTATAATAGAGTTATGATAACTTCTCACACAAACCTTTTTATCTGCATGAAAAAGATCTCATTCAATATATATAACAAGCTATGTTATAAATACATGACCACATAAAGAACTACAACTAATAATCAATTCATAATATCTATTTTCAATTAATATTAATCTTTTACGTGCAAAATATAAGCATACATAAATACTGAATTCCAAAAGTGAATTGAGCATTCCTAATTGCATTCACCGCTTGGCCAAATTCACATAATGTTACCATCCAAAATAAAATTTTTAGTTCAAAGCAAAATTCATCAATTACAACTAACTAAGCATGAAAACAATGAGGGGTTTTGTTTTACTCCTCTTCTAAGTAAATTTCTGCCTTGGCTAGGCCAAATCATTCATACCAATATTTCTCACTCAATTGTTTGAGGAGGACTATCACTTCTTTTAAACATAATATTCTCACCTCTTAAACAAATTAATATGAACATATACACAATGTAGGCAATTAAGGAGAATACAAACAACTGTACTAAGATTCAACTTAATCACATTCAAGACTCTGTTTACCATTCCATTAAAGATTTAGCACATCACTTTTCATATTTCCAATTCATGCATATGTCCGATCGTTATACATATCATATATTATTTATACCATTCAAGCTCACAAACAGATTATAAACTCTTAAAACTATATATTTGTTGCATTTTCTAGTTAGGATTGAAATCCTTTGGTTTTTTTTTGTTAAAATTTATATTTCGTTAGTAGATTAGAATTCTATTTTATATTTCTAGTTAGAGTTTATTTTTATATTTTCTAATTACTTTTCTATCATTACTTATTAAAATAGGACTATAACTTTTTTATTTTCTCTATAAATGGCTTGTATATTCTTAGAATTTTTAAGGTGAGTCACTGAAATTTTTATTCACAAAAATTTTCATGGTATCAAATCCTTGCTCTTTATAGAAGTTGAGTTTTCTCCTACCAAAAAGATAGAGTTTTCTCCTTTCCAGCAATATGTTTTAAAAAGCAACAAGAAATCGAGTTTTTACACTAGAATCTAAAGGGATACAACCAAGCATTACCCTCATTTTTCTGTACGTAGGTTCTCATTAACCCACAATATGGGTCACCATTAACCCGGTACTAAACTGCAATTTCTATCCCCATAGCCGGCCAATTATATCCTACCCATAGGGGCGTCATACATGAATTGGGCAGAGAGGACAATGGAATTTGAGGTGGGCAAACGGAGAGTGACTCTAAAAGGGGACCCAGACCTCTGTAGAACCCGGATTTCGCTGCATGCAATGGAAAGGACAACCCAAAGGGAAGGGAATTGCATCTTACTGGAAGGGTGTAGTCTTGACTTGAACCAAATTGCCTTGGACAGTGCACCTACTGAAGATCACGGCATGCACCAGACCCCATTATTATGTGAATTCCAAGATGTTTTCCAATTGCCAATGGGGCTTCCCCCAAGACGAAGACAGGATCATGCCATTAACCTGAAACCTGGAACCTCCCCCATCTCGATCAGGCCATACCGCTACCCTCATGTTCAGAAGATTGAGATTGAGAAACTAGTAGCAGAGATGCTAGCTGCAGGAGTCATACAGCCTAGCATCAGCCCCTTTTCGAGTCCTGCTCTATTGGTCAAGAAAAAAGACGACAGCTGGCGTTTTTGTGTGGATTACAAGGCACTAAACCGGGAGACCATCCCTAACAAATTCCCCATTCCAGTTATTGAAGAACTTCTGGATGAACTCCACGGGGCAGTGATTTTTTCCAAGATCGACCTCAAAACTGGTTATTTCAAGATTCGCATCCGGCCCCAGGACATTCTGAAGACTGCATTCCGTACTCACTAGGGACATTACGAATTTAGGGTGATGCCCGTCGGCCTGACCAATGCTCCCTCCACATTTCAGTCCCTAATGAAGAGGTCTTCCAGCCTTATCTCCGCAAATTTGTGCTCGTCTTTTTTGATGACATACTGGTGTTTAGCAAGAACTCTGCCGAGCATGAAGGGCATTTGAGGCAGGTTCTTACCACCCTGCGATCCCATCAGCTTTTTGCCAACCAGAAGAAATGTGTGTTCTTTCAAACACGGGTAGAATACTTGGGACATATTATTGACTCAACAGGCATCTCGGCTGATCCGACCAAGGTGCAAGCCATGGTGGACTGGCCCATTCCCACCTCCTTACGTTCGCTTAGAGGGTTTCTGGGGCTTACCGGGTATTACCGGCGTTTTGTCAAGAATTATAGCAGGATTGCTTGGCCCTTAACACAGCAGCTCCGGAAAGATGCTTTTAATTGGGATGCCTCTGCCCAACAAGCGTTCCAGCAGCTCAAAGACGCTATGACTCAACTACCAGTCCTTGCTCTTCTTGATTTTTCTCAGCCTTTTATTGTGGAGACGGATGCTTCTGGGTTTGGACTCAGTGCAGTGCTGATGCAGCAAGGCCGCCCCCTTGCTTTTTATAGCCAGAAGTTAAGTCCCTCTGCTCAAGCCACTTCTGTCTACGAGCGAGAACTTATGGCCATTGTTTTTGCCATCAAAAAGTGGCGTCCCTACCTGCTAGGCCAACGATTTATTGTCCGGACAGATCAGAAAAGCCTCAAATTCCTCCTTGACTAGCGCATTGTGGATGGTGATTATGCTAAGTGGTTGAGGAAGCTGATGGGTCTCAACTTCGAAATTCAGTACAAACCTGGCCATGCCAATTCAGCGGCTGATGCTTTGTCACGATTACCCACTGCTGCCACCCTCTCCTCACTCACTGCCCCTATCTTGCTAGATTTCCAAGATGTGCCAGCCCAAATTGCAGCAGACCCTTTCCTCTCCAACATCCTTGAAACTATCCAGCTTCACCTTGATGCCCATCCGAACTTTTAAGTGATTGGGAACCTCCTTCGGTACAAGGGGAGACTTGCTTTGCCTTCTAACTCTTCTTACATTCCTTTACTGTTACAGGAATTCCATTGCAGCCCCATCGGAGGACATGCAGGCATGCGCCGCACCTACCAACATTTGCCCACAGAATTCTACTGGCGGGGTATGAAGCAGCATGTTCAGGATTTTGTGGCTGCTTGTGATGTCTGTCAACGCAGTAAATATGAGGCTATGGCACCCGCAGGTCTCCTACAGCCCCTACCCCCTCCAGACCAAGTTTGGGAGGACATCACTATGGACTTCATTGAGGGCTTGCCAAAATCCAGCGGGTATGATGCAATCTTGGTAGTTGTAGACCGCCTCACCAAGTATGCTCACTTCATCGCCTTAAAGCATCCTTTCTCCGCCCCTGCTATTGCTCAGATTTTTTTACAAGAAGTTATCCGACTTCATGGCATCCCCAAAAGTATCATCTCTGACAGGGACAAGATTTTCATGAGCCATTTTTGGCGTGAGTTGTTTCGCCTCCAGGGTTCCGAGCTAAAAATAAGCACTGCTTACCACCCTCAAACGGATGGCCAAACCGAAATTGTGAATAGGGGTTTGGAAACTTACCTGCGCTGTTTTACCATGGATCATCCGTCAAAATGGTCGACTTGGTTGGCCTGGGCAGAATACCATTACAACACTGCCGCCCACTCCTCTTTGGGCCTTACTCCTTTCCAAGCTCTCTACGGGCGACCCCTCCCGGGCTAGACATGAATGGGGAACAGCTGCCAACCAAGAGGTTGACCAGTACTTATCCCACCGAGATCGAATTTTGGATAACTTGAAGCAGCACCTACAACAGGCCCAGCAGCGGATGAAAATTTATGCAAATGGCAAGCGTCGCTCAGTTACTTTTGAGGTTGGCGATTTGGTTTACCTCAAACTCCAACCTTACAAGCAGTCTTCCCTTGCCACCAGCTGGAATGAGAAATTAGCACCCCGCTATTATGGACCCTTCCCTATTGAACAGCGCATTGGGGCTGTGGCTTATGCTCTCACTCTCCCTGCTCACTCCCGCATCCATAATGTTTTTCATGTTTCTCAACTCAAGCGGGCAGTAGGTACACTTCCCTCTTCTTCCACCCTTCCCCCTTCACTTACTCATGACATGGAACTGTTGGTGGAGCCCCTGGAGGTGCGTGGCCTCCGCCCCTCTCCTACTGCTGGTCCAGCTCCATGTGAGGTTCTCATTCGTTGGAAAGACCTCCCTCCGTTTGAAGACTCTTGGGAGCCTTTTGATGCCATCGCTTCACAGTTCCCTGCTTTCAACCTTGCGGACAAGGTTGATCTTTGGGCCGCGGGAAATGTTAGGCCCCCCATTACAAAAACTTACACTAGGCGTAAAGGGCATAAGGGGGAATGATATCGGGCGGTTATGGAGTTAGTTAAGCATTGGGATTTGGGTTCTTTTGGTTACAAAATAAAAGGGTGCGGAAGGTGTGAGAGAGTAGGGTGGTTTTTAGTGTGTCAGTGGAGGGAAGAGAGGCTCTCGAAATCCTCTCCTGTTTTGTAACCCTTTCTTCATTTTTAATACAATTCTACCTTCTTCTTAGTTATTTCATTTCTGTTTGTTCTCTTTTATCCCTGTCTGTGTTCTTGTTGGTGGATTGATTTTTACAGGGACCCAACAGTAAACATGTTATCTTAACAAGCATGCTTAACATACTCTTCCTTATGTCTTGTACACTCATCCATTCACAAGCCAGAAATTCATAGTCACATTAATACAATTTGGTTTGGAATTGAGATGCCAATTCTCAAGCTTCCTATGTATCCCATGTAGGAAATCAGAACCACATAGTTCTACAACTCTGAAGTTCAACACACCACTTCAAAGTTCTATTTAACCCAAAGTATGAAATCATAATTAAGTTTCGTGATATCTAGCCGTGTACGATGACCAAATAATTAAAAGGATACAATCTTACATCAAAGAACCAAAGTCAAGAGATCAATTAGACTTCAACTACATCCAACAAACTTGTCAACTAAAACATGACTTCATACATTAACAAATTTAAGAACAAGAACTTGAATTATATTTAAGCATGCATTACTTGAATAAAAGTCCAAATGAAGATATCAAATTCTTTAACCCTTCTCAAGAATATTTATATCTTGTTCCATGATTCACATTATGAAATAACATTTGAACTTTAACCAGAGTTCCATATTCAAGACATTTCTTGCATAAATTTTAATTACCAAGTTACACTCAATTGCTATATTTTTCAATTTCCAAGCAACACTATCAAACAAAAGTCTTTTCAAGCATAAGTGCTTAATTATTCAACAAGAATATAAGGGGAGCAATCAAAAGATTTCTGCTTTTACATTTCCCCTCACTACACTTTATACTCATAATACTAACTAAAAACTTATTAATGAAAAATCAAGCCATTTATCTACTGTTTATTATTTCTTTTTAACAAAATCATGAACAACCCCTTATTCTTTTATTCTCATCAATTAACTCATTTATAACTATCATAGCATGTAATATACTCGTTGAGACTCTATTTTCCTGCTACTAATGTTGTTCAATCTCAAGAAACCCTTCATTATATCATTGCTACAGTTTACCTTCACCTACTTATGATCAAAGTCGAACATTCTCATGTTCAAAAATACATATTCAACCACTCAAGAATAAGATAATTTAAAATTAAATTGCTCTTTCCCAAACTCATCATCATTTCTACTAATGAGCATGCCTTTTATGAACAATAAATAATCAATTATCCTTTTCCCAAGAGCACCAAATCAAAGGTAAACAAAGTGGTATATTTAATTCAAAAGCTACCAACATTGCAATAACTCTTTGATAAAATCACACCAAAATCAAGGTTACATCTCAAGAGAAACTAACTAAATTAACAAAACTTATTATTAAGTAATACAAGCTAAACATTTACATTTTTCTTCTAAATATTCGGCACAAAAGTAGCATTTTCACTTTCAAGAACATTACAAGTAATCAAACAAATTAATATTCTTACACACAACATAAACGTAATATCTTTGTTAGTAGAGGTTTTCCTGAATCAAGGTAAAACAAAGGAACCAATAATTCTTTTATAATCTATTAGATCACCTTACTTAAATTAATTCTTTCTAGTCTATTATATGCGAAATTATATTTATCTCATTACTTTGTTAAAGGCATACTCAAATTAAATAACATACTTCTCATATTTGCAAAGTTTCTCATGGCTTTCATAATATGTAAGTTCAAATTGCTCTATGCAAGCCAAGTGAAACAATAATTAAAATAAACTACAGTCATGAATTATCTTGCTCCTATTTGACATTAATAATGCTTATTTTTAGAGCATTAAGCATTAACTCAATCAAATGTCATATCACTGTACAAACAATACATATCCTACTCTTCAAGTTCAAACAGAGCTTCTAAATTTTTATGAACAGCAGCATTAGCAGGGGTACAACTAGGGCAAATATGAGTAAAGATTACATGGGAAGTGAGGTATGAACTGAATTATTATAATTAGATTGTAATCATGTACCATACTGAGGAAATTCTGAGTGAAATCTTTCATTTTGAGTGCAAGCACACGTGCGTAAGAGCAGAAAGAACCACAAAAGAAGCAGTCCAATATTAATATGATTCATGTTTTATGCTAGCCAGCAGTAAATACCAGCAAAGCTAGTAAAATTCAGTTTTTCTGCGCTAGTTTCCAGGTGTAGCTCAAGCTACATAGGATATATTTTTTTGGCTCACTGCTGTTTATCAAAGTTTTCCCGGTTATGTGCTCATTTTATAGAATTTTGGATCACCTATTTCTGATTCCTAAAGAGAAAATTGTAATCACACCTTTACGAACTACTCTTGAGTTCCCAAACAAAGATGAGAAGATTTTCTAATCTGACTTTAAGGAGAATTTCGCACAAGCTAAAATCATAATTAAGTCCTGCACTCTTCTTTGAAATTATAACTCTGCGTCTAAACTTAAATAAAAGAGTTGAATTATCTCGTCCTCAGCTAGAACCAAAATCATAATCAGCAATGTAAAAATGAAAATTTTAAGCTTAATCTACTACTAGAACCAAGAGAACAACCAGCATAATATACAATGGCTCATTCAAAGAAATGCAACACTAAGAATTAAAAGTCGTCAGAATTCATACACATCACAGTTCAATACAAGAATTACAGGTTTTCAGATTTTTAGCTCAACCTCAACTCTTAATTCTCACCTACTAAGCATGAATCTTTGAAGAAAATTGAAAAGAGTTACTAGAATTAACACTTACCTCTTAAGTGACCCCCAAATCGTCACTTTCCTCTTCTCTAACCTTTGATTTTCTTCTTGCCATTGTTAATTAGGCTATGTTTGGATGGGGGTTAGAGAGGGTTAATTAACGGAAGGGTGGGAAGGGTAGAGATTTACCCTTGTTTGTTTGGGAAGGGAGAGACTTAAAAATAGAAAGGATTGAAGGGTAGCTATTACTCTCCCATTCCCTTCATTCCCTTCATTTTTCTTATTTTAGTTACGCCTCAAATAGAGTGGTATACCCTCCTTTACTCCTCAATTTTTAGTTTTTTTTTTTAAATAAAAAAAATATAGTCACGTATCCTTTTCATTTTTTTTTCTTTCCTGCCTCCTCCCTTTCCCACCCTTCCATTAATTACCCCTTCCTACCCTTCCATCCAAATAAAACCTTTTTAATCGATTTTTATCGACTTTAGCGCCCTCTTTTAAAAAAAATTCGAGTCCGGTGACTTTTTCTTTTGGTGTTAGATTCGATTTAAAAATTTGAATTAAAGTAGAAAATTAAATTAAACAGTAAATAATTCAGTTTAACTGATTTGATTTTAAAATAAAGATTTAATTATTTTAGTTCAGTTTTCAGTAATTAAAATTAAACTAAGCAAACTATTAATAAAATAAGTTCATTTTATACCTTTTGTATATTTATTTATATAAAATCTTTAATCTATTTTTTTCTTTTTATTTTTACTTTTATGAAGCCTTTCTTTTCCTTCCTTTCAATGGATGAAGAAAAGGAGTTAAAATAATTTTAAAATAGTATTAGTGATTAGAATAGAAAATTTTATCTGAAAAATAAGAAATATGTGTCTTTTTCGAGTTTAAAATACAATAATTTGATGAAAAAAAAAATTGAAATAACACAATTGATAAAACGGCAATAATGCAAAATGATGAATGAACCGTAAGCAATATAACAAAAATAAATTAGGACATGTAGCCAAAAAAAATCAAAAAAAATATACAAATAAAAAATATAGTGTAATACGGTATATATTATACGCTATTTAATTTCAATTTTTATTTTTATTTTTTTATTATTCAAATTTTAAATAAATAAATATTTATTTTTTTAATTAATTTTAAATTTTATATAAAAATTATTTATAACGTAGATATTAATAAAATGGTATAGTAGAGTGTTATATATATATATATATATATATATATATATATATATATATATATATATATATATATATATATATATATATATATATATATATATATACCGCAGAAAATTAATTTTAAGTGAAAAAATTAAGTCATATATTTGGATCGAACTGATGCATTTTCAAACAAATTTTTTGAAATGAAAATTAAAATCAACCATAAAATTTTCAATCCAATCAGATTTAATCTATTTAAATTTTTTTAGAATTTAAATTCAAATTTGGGTTTTTTTTTTTTGGTTCAGATGGGGTTAAAATTTTTCAACTCCACTCAAGGCGGATGAATGAATTCGTAATTTGGCTCTAGAGAAAACAAGCAATGACTACCCAAATCAATTTCTCACATTCCACTGTCTTTTAACCACGGCATATATTCATGAGAAGGTTGACGTGTCGAGACTCTATTGGCCAGCACACGTAGCTTTCTCGCAGCGAAGGGTTTTCCCCTTGCCTTCACTATGTAACGAGAGACAGCTTCTGTTCGTTAATTCAAAGAAAATAGAGAGAATCCAACCTCGAGAAAGTGTGGGAAAAATGCACCGATCGCTATCGACATTATTCTTAGCTTTGTCAATCCAATTGTTATCGTTAAATCTATGCTTTGCATTATATGGACCATCATCGCCTGTAGTCCAGCTAAACCCTTCCAACTTTAAGTCCAAGGTAATTTGATTAAGCATAGTTTCGCTTAGTTTATGTTTGTTTTCCGGGAAAATTTTGGACAAATGGATGAGTAAAGTATTTTGGATTTTTTTTTTCTTATACATGTAGAAATGATAATAAATTACAAGTAAAATGATGATTTAAGCATGGTTTCGGTTTTTCTTTTCTTTTATTTTCTTTTTTCTTCGCTCGTAATTGCCCGGTTCAAAAGCACCGAAAGGAAAATGAGTGCTCAAAACATACCTTTGAGATTTGGTTCCCACTAGTTCTGATTTGATACTTTGGATCTGGATTTTTACAACATACTAATATCTCTGATTGAGCATTGGGTTTGAAAATAGAAATTACTTGCTTGTTTAAAATAGAATTGTGCAGTTTGATTTGCTATTTGCAAAATTAGTGGGTATATTTCGTCTAGATGCTTTTAAAGTTTTTTGACTGTTGAGAATGCTATGGATTTTGGCAGGTACTAAACTCGAATGGAGTAGTTTTGGTTGAGTTCTTTGCACCTTGGTGTGGGCATTGTAAAGCTCTTACACCCACATGGGAGAAAGCAGCTAGTGTCTTGAAAGGTGTTGCAACTGTAGCGGCTCTTGATGCTGATGCTCACCAATCACTTGCTCAGGTTTTATATATTTTCAAGACACAGCCCTTATCTTCATTATATCTATTGCAATTTGGAGTATGTGATTTAGAATTGTATGCTAACATCAACACGCACACACTTGTGAACTACACACTTTCTGGTAGAAACCAAAAGTTTACTTGTCCTGTAGAGTTATGAACAGTTATGCTATATGTTGCATTTAATAATTTGATCATATGAATTCAAAAAAGTTCAGCTAGAAGATAGGTTATGCATTGGGAAGTTGCGTTATAACTTAGAAGTCATAACCAGTTTTTGGCAATCGTAGACATGAAATTATATGTGCAGTGAGCTTTAACATTCTTTGAATACTGAAGTTTTTATCAATCATGATAACTATGTACCAGAAGCAGTAAGGGTTGAGGAAATTTCTCATATTCTTGGTCCCTAATATTGCACTGTAATTCATAGAAAACTGCATTAATTCACTTACACCATTCACCTGGTATGTTGTTAATGCCCAGTTCCTTGTGATGTATGATGGCTTAAGTTTTGCAGATGCTGGTCCTGGCTGGCAATCCAAAATTTCTTGTTTGTTATATTCTACTACTGCTATTCAATGAGCAAGTTGAACCAAATCTATTGGACTTCTATGTAGGAATATGGGATTAGAGGCTTTCCTACCATCAAGGTCTTTGCACCTGGGAAGCCTGCAGTAGATTATCAAGGAGCTAGAGAAGTCAAACCTATTGCTGAATTTGCACTCCAGCAGGTTTGTTATTGTTCATTGATGAATTTTGTGAAAGGCTCTTGACGTTGTTTTTGATGGTCTTACCATTGTCAATTTTATACAGATCAAGGGGCTTTTGAAGGAGCGCCTAAATGGAAAATCATCTGGAGGATCTAGTGAGAAATCTGAACCAAGTGCATCAGTTGAATTGAATTCCCGCAATTTTGATGAGTTGGTACTTAAAAGTAAAGAACTTTGGATTGTGGAATTCTTTGCACCTTGGTAAGTTGTCTTTGGTGCCCTGTAATAGTCTTACTTGGAAAGAGATCATGTTCATACCCCCCTCTCATACAATTTGAATTTTAGTATTTCTAGTATCATTATAGCACTCTGAGTACAATATTAAAATGGTTGATTAAATATAATAAATAAGTAGAAACTCAGGTTTCAATTAAATGAATTTAGACTTGATATAAGATATTCTGATTCTTAACAATGTTGGCCAAATCAATCATTTGAAAAAGATCACTTGGTGTTTGCAATGGATTTTGGTTTCTTTAGTACATAATTCTAAGAGTAGAAGTTGGAGTATATTAGTATAACACAACATAGATCATTTGATTGACTTCATCTGACTTTTTATTTCCAGGATATGGTTGATATAAATTAGACTGTGAAACCTAGGTTTAAGCATCTGCTACATCACTTTGCATATTTTGGGCAATTCTATTTTAAAATGTTTACGTACAAGTTTGATGATAATGATTATCTGTAAAATACTTCTTCAAGGTGTGGACATTGTAAAAAACTGGCTCCTGAGTGGAAGAAGGCTGCTAATAACTTGAAGGGCAAGGTGAAACTTGGTCACGTTGACTGTGATTCTGAGAAGGTAATTTTGAGCTTCAGATGTTTTTATTTGTAATGGTATTATCCTTTTACTTTCATTTCCTTGTAACTTGCGTACTGACAGTTTCCAGAGTACAGAAAAACAGTTTGATTCTCGCATTCTCTCACCCCCTCTCTCTTTCTCAAAATTAGCCTAGCTCTTAGTGTCGTTTGGTTTTGCAGTCGTAGAAATAATTGTTATGCCATCAGATCATTAATCTTTACCTAGTCAATTTGATAAGTATCTGGATGTAAACAGCTTCTGTAATATGTACATGTTTGTACTTTTACAGAATACTAAGTTGAATATGCTAACTGTCGCGTATTACAATATATGTCCTACGCAATAGAAAACTTTCATCTTGTATTTTTCTAATCATATTCTAGATTACTTATAAATATATTTTTGACTCATTGCTTTTTTGAGAAATCTCTTGCAAGTAGACTAGATGTAATTTTTACATTCACATCATCCAATACATCAAAACAATTTTTAAATGGCATGGCTGTAATATGGTGGGTTTATCAGTCTCTGATGAGCAGGTTCAATGTGCAAGGATTTCCTACCATCTTGGTATTTGGGGCTGATAAAGATACTCCAATTCCTTATGAAGGTGCCCGAACTGCCTCAGCAATTGAATCGTTTGCTTTGGAGCAGCTGGAAACCAATGTTGCGCCACCTGAAGTGACTGAATTGACTGGACCAGTAAGCACTTTATATCTCTAAAAAGAGCTCCAATTGAATAAAGCTTCTGTGATTGATGGTATAAAATTTCTTCTGTTCAATGATCAGGATGTAATGGAAGAGAAGTGCAGTCCAGCTGCTATCTGTTTTGTTGCTTTCCTACCTGACATTTTGGACAGCAAGGCAGAAGGAAGGAAGAAATACCTTGAGCAATTCTTATCAGTTGCTGAGAAGTTTAAAAGGAGTCCTTACAGGTAAGCAGATTTAAAGTTCTCTAGTAAAAAATCTGTTTCAACTTACCTATCTCTGAGTGATTTGCCCTTGAGCCACTCATGTGCACACCTTTTGTTTTAACTAGTTTATGATTTTTGTAATTGTGTTTGCATAAACCAAATCAGGAAAAGTTGAAATATTACTTACTAAATGTTTATGTCCTGCAGCTATGTCTGGGCAGCTGCAGGGAAGCAGCCAGATCTTGAGAAGCGTGTAAGTGTTGGTGGATATGGATATCCAGCGTTGGTTGCTCTGAATGTGAAGAAAGGAGTATATGCCCCACTTAAAAGTGCATTTGAGCTAGAACATATTATGTGAGTCTTATATTTCTAATGCATCTCTGGCTTATCTTCTCTTATACCAGTAGTGCGTAAACATATTTGATTCCATTTTTCAGAGAGTTTGTGAGGGAAGCCAGCCGTGGTGGAAAGGGAAATTTGGCTCTAGAGGGCACCCCAGAAATAGTGAAGACCCAACCATGGGATGGCAAAGATGGACAGGTAATTGAAGAGGATGAGTTCTCCCTTGAAGAACTAATGGGTGAAGAAGTTGGAAATAAAGATGAACTGTAACTCACGCTAACATATTGAGGTAGAGAATGAAGTTTCAGGCTACAAATGATTTTGATGCCATTAGCAAATGCGTATTTGTGTTTTATTGTAGCTGAGGGACCTTTTGTTGGTCTTTGTCCTCTTTGTTCAAGTGTTAGATCTGATATTGCACCACCTTGAAATTAAGGTGTTCTATTCAGTTGCATTTTGGTGTTAGAAAATATACGACGTGAAACAACAGGACAGTACAGACAGCTTATGTGTTGGACAGGTAAATAAGTAATTTTATTTTTACGTTTTAGTAATCTTTGGCATAAAAAGGAAAATATTATTGGCCAGTTCTTTTGCTACCGCAACAACTTTGATTGATGTGAAGAGTTAGAAACTCATAAAAAGAAATTTATAAACAGGTCCAACTTTGTAGAATAAGATTTTAAGAAATGGAATTTTCCAAGTTCCTGTAGTTGAGTTGGAAAGTTATAAAAAATAAAATTATAAAAAAAAATGAAATAGGCTTAAAACATCTTGAGCGCCCTCACATTCATCAAATTTAACATTAACAGAACATGACAAAATGAAAAACAAAACATCCAACCCAAGCTATATGCAAACGTTATTCCTAGCACATATCCATCTAAAGAAATTTTATATACAACTTATAAAGCTAAACTAAGTTGCAAAACATGCAACAAATTTTACAGTACAGGAGCTTCTCATACTACTTTAGAGTATTTTGGTCCGCGGCAAAAACCTTAATAGTGTGATGGAGGTGAAGGAGGCGACTACAGCGAAGGACGGCAACTGCGGCGAAGGAAGCGATGGAGTCAAAGGAGGTGAGGGAGATCGAGAGGGAGAGGGAGGCGAGGGATTAAGTGACGGAGCTAGAGAGATCGAGCAACGGAGCGATCTGATCGACTGTGAGATCTGGAAAGTGAAAGTGAAAGACAGAGCATAGGAGAGAGTGAGAAGGAAAAGTGAAAGTGGGAGCATCTGAGAGATAAATAAATAAATATAATATATTATATCCTAGCAATTGGCAAAAGAAAGGAATTGAAATCGAAAACAGAAAAGAGTTCAACTAGGTTGGGCCAGCAAATATGTAAACGACTAGACTTTATGTTCAGGGCGGGGATCCCCGAGGAGCGA
Source organism: Excoecaria cochinchinensis (assembly GCA_947683425.1). Taxonomy (NCBI): domain Eukaryota; kingdom Viridiplantae; phylum Streptophyta; class Magnoliopsida; order Malpighiales; family Euphorbiaceae; genus Excoecaria; species Excoecaria cochinchinensis. Next base: position 3,023,853 of record CANTUQ010000037.1, read on the forward strand.
ATACCCCGTTCTCCGTCCCCGTCTCGAATTTAAAAACGGAAATTTTTTTTCCATCCCTGTCCCCATGGGGGAAAAATTCGGAGATTCCCCACCCCATTCAAATCGGGTCCACATCGAGGATAGGGAATCCCCGCCCTGTGATCATCCCAACAACTATTGTTAATCCAGAAGTTTTATCTGCGAAATATTGGAAGTCGCATGAAGAGATTTCATTTATAATTTCACTCAATTGGCCGATCCTCTTCGACAAATGCTGAAAAAGAATCCTCCTTCATGGTCTGAATATCAAACAAATGCAGTACAACTCTTGAAGAAAAAAGTCAAAACTTTACCTCCTTTGCAGATTCCATTCACAGGTCTTTTTGACAAAATGAAAGTCCATTCGCCCTATCAAAATTCAAAATTTTACAGATTGTTACATCTGGATTTCAGTTCTTGGTTCTCACTTACCAAGCTCATTTTGGAAGAAATGGTCCTCGTAGATGGCTATTTTTCAGAAAGAAAAAATATTGCAGATCGAAGAAATCAACAAAGTGTTTTCTTTGTGGAAAAGAAGGCCATTACTCTCGTCAATGAATGGATAAAAAAGGAATCTCCTTCTAATCCTTTACCTTTAACCCCTTTACCACAAGCCTGTATGTATCAATCTACTTCCTATGAGGACAACTTTCCTCCTTTTAAGGAATTCACCAATCCAGAAACCTCCACTAAAGCAACCCCTTTTGTTAAAAATCCAAATATTGTAGAACCAAAAGGTCACTAATGATGCAATGATGATTAATGCTGTAACCTCTTTTCTGGATGGTTGTCTCAATACTGCTTTGCCTATACTAGTCCAATGTTCTATTTAGAATGAAAATGAACTCAATGCCAATTTTGATGTCTTCTTCTAATTATTCACAATAAAAAAGAAAATTTAACAACCATTAATCATCATTTTAAAATTTTTGGCAAATACGGGATCAATGATAACATATTTTTTTTAAAAAAAAAATGTCACATCCATATTAAGATTCACTGCAGACAACTAAAATAATATTATGTTTATTAAAATTGTACCAAATACAACAATAATTAACTATTCTAATTCATGATTCCATCTTTATCTTTAGCTAATCAAGTTTGACATCAGCATCACAAGTAAAAAACCTTCCAACCAAATGCTCTTTATCCTCCAAGAAATCATGATTCCTTCCTCTATATCTTGGAACATCTTCTTTTGAAACTTTAACACGAACATGTGTTCCATCAATAGCCCCTATACAATTCTATAAAATAAAATGTACATAAGCTGATTAATATATATATATATATATATATAGAATCCTAGTTTACTAACCTCAAAGTAAGGAAAAAACCTTCCTCCACTATATTGTATCGGAAGGAACTATAGAACCATCTGATTGCACTAAAAATTCATCTTCTATTGACACAATTGTTTTAAGAATTTTGCGAAAGTGATGACTCACAATCTCCCCACTCTGATGAAAGAGAAAATTTACAACTCTATGTCTCTTATTATGCGCTACGATACTATAATTGTTATCTTTTAATAGTTTTTTGTGCTTTAAAATGTTGACTAAAATTCTAAAAGGTTGTAAACCCATTTGTATCATATTACAAGAATTGTCACCACTTTCTAAATGACTCATTATTTCATGTCTAACATTATCTCTATGATTCAAGTTTTTTAAAGGCCTTTCAATATGTTGATAAACTCTCAGTAAAGAAATCAAATATCCAGCATATGCAATAAAGGCAGCTATCACATTTCAATCAATGTCTTTCATAATTCCTGAATATAAAAAACCAAACATAAAGAAAATTAATATATGTACTATACTATATGATATAATTCCTAAATACATCAATTATTTAAAATAGAAAAAAAAATCAATTTCACATAACAAGATTTGATTTTATTTTGAATATCCAATTAAATTCAACAAAAGATGAATAAAAAAGAGAACAAATAAAAATAAAAAAACATGGTGCTGATATCAACTCATGAAAACCAAAAAGAACATCTAATTAAAAGCTTTGATTACTCTAAAATGAATTTTCATCTGAAAATAGAGTTCTATTTTATATAGAACAGATGCTCCACTAATCAGTGGCTTGGATTAAGCCCAAAATTTGTTAACTACGCAAAATGTATATTACATGATTATTTAATTTTAATTCTGTTCGAAAAAAGTTAAATTAAATTAAAAATTAAAATCCGTTTTAAACAAATAACAGCTTGTAGTTCAATTTTTCTCATATACTATCCAAGTTAACCGATCCATCTTCTTCTAATCACTAATCTATTCCATTTAGATAGAACCCTAAAAATAAAAATCTTTTCTTTAGGGTTTCTACTCCGAATTCCTCATAAAGTTCCTTCCTTTTCTACCTAATTCCAGTCTACTTTTACTTTCTTTATTGCTTTACAATTTTTGATAGCCGCTTACCAATTAAATTTTGTATTAGACAATTTTAATTTTGTCTTTACTAAATTTTGTATTAATAGTTTCAATTATTTAAATCTATCAAAATCACTAACATAAATTAATATATAATTAAACTACCATGCTTTAAGTTTTAGAATATAAACAATTCAGAAATCTAATTTGAGAAATAATTTTATTAAAAAAAATCATACATATCGACAACCAATGAAGCTAGTCGATGAAGATCCAACAGAGGCGAGTCAACATCTGGTGATGGTGGCTTTGGGTGACAAAAGAATAGTAGGCGGAGAGGGAGAAGAATAGTGGTGGGGGAGGAAGAAGAACAGACTACGTTAGCTGTACAAGGTAATTTATTTTTAACAAATAATCAACAGAATATTATAGTTTTTTCAATTTTAACTCTTAAAAATATGGATTTCATTTGCAAATTTCACTGATTTTGATGAAATTGAATTTTTTTTATTAGTTTTTTTGCATTCCAAGCATGAAAAATGGAAATTACAAATGAATTACATAAAATTTTATAGAATGCATTTGTTTTAAGCACTACTTTAACTTTTTAAGAAATTAGATTTCCTGCCGAGTCCCTTACTACTAAAGCAATACCTCACACCCGTTTCCTAACAAAGAGAGAAACATTGATATTAATTTTTAAAGCTTGTAGAGGCGGCGGTTGCCAAACAGTAATCGATGGTTGACTATGAGTTGGCATGGGATGTCATTGTCTAATTAGAAGTTCTTAAAAAATTGGAGACTCTCCTGCCAAATATGATTAGGTGAAGGAGTCGAGTTGTTGAATTCAATTTGTTACGCGCCCTCCATAACCTCCATAAAATATGGATGAGCAACAGTGGAACATAAGCAATAGTGGATTATTGGGAGGAAGATGGAACACGATCCCAAATCTACTTTAGATGCGACTGAGTCTAATTGTAAAAGATTCCAAAAGAGTAAGGGCTCCAAACTTGTTGAGCTAGGGGACAATGAAAGACAAGTGTGTCAAAGTTTCCGGCTCACTATAAAAAGTACAGTAACCAGAAAAGTTTGAGAACCTTGCAATCAAATTCTTTCCAACAGGCAAACCATTATAACAAACCTCCCAAAATAAAAACTTTAAGCTTATGAGGAAGGGAGGAGTTCTAAAAATTTCATCAATGAATAGGTAGCAGTGAGTCTGCCGGGAGATCCATCAGCCCGATCAAAAAGTGCAAGGCAACATGATGACTATATATGCTTGAGTTTTAAAAATTGATGTGCACATTATTTTAATTAATTGATATGATGAATATATTTTGATTAATTGATATAATGAATATTTTTTGGATATTAAAAGAACCTAATTAAGATATTTAATGGAAGAAAAAGGGATAAAAATGAATGACCTCATACCTTGGCCGAATTTATGATAGGTGAGGAATTCTTTGTTTAGTTATTAATCCATGCTTAATTGGTTATGTCTAATGATTATATGTTGTGAATTTTTAGTTATGATCATGAATTTATATTTTATTTACATTCATATTTGAAAAACATTATATATTATGCATGTTATGTATGAATGAGTTGAATTTGTTGAAAAATGGAATTACTTGCATATCACTAAATATATAGCTTAGCACGTAGGTCTTAAGTGAACTTTGTTGAGATCTCAATAATGGATGCACATTCTGACTTTTCCATCTTTCTTAGCCACTAAAACGACATTGGCCAACCATGTGGGCAACTTTACATCCTTGATGATCTTAGCTTGAATCTGTTTTTGAACCTCTTTTTTTACAGGGTTTGACCATTCTAGGCGGACCCAATGAATCTTTTATTTTACCACCTTGGCATCCTCATAAGTGGGTATGGAATGCTGAACCACTAACCAGAAAAGTTTAAGAACCTTGCAGTCAAATTCTTTCTAATAGGCAAACCATTATAACAAACCTCCAAAAAAAAAAACTTTAAGCTTATGAGGAAGCGAGGAGTTCCAAAAATTTCACCAATGAATAAGTAGCAGTGAGTGTGCAGGGAGATCCATCAGTCCGATCAAAAAGTGCAAGGCAACATGATGATTATATATGCTTGATTTTCAGAAATTAATGTGCACATTATTTTAATTAATTGATATGATGAATATATTTTGATTAATTAATATGATGAATATGTTTTGTATAGCGGCCCGATTTGACCCTAGAAGTTTTGGTTATATTTTGTCGGATTTTGACCAGGTTAAGAGAGAATCTAGATGTATATATGTGAGTTTGCAAGTGGTTAGAGGTATAAGTTTTGATTGTACTAGTATGGTTTTAAGAAGAAGAGTAGTGGACTGAGTGAAGGTTCTGTCGCAAGCGCGATAAGTGTCGCGAGCGCGACAGAACATTCCTTTGGTCAGGTAGGTGAAGTGTATCGGACACGTGGCAGCTTGAAGTGTGAGTAAGGGCTTTGACAAGTGGCATTGTAAGAGATTGACACTTGGCATGAGTTTTATTTTAAGTTAATTAATGTAATTATGAGGGTAAGAAGCATTTATGTATGTTGGTAGCCTTTTAATGTGAGGGATTGGCTTTCTTTGGGTTGACCGGCCACTATCTTCATTATTCATTTTCATTTTCTGCTTTTGGCCATTTGTTTTTCTTTTCTTTCTTTGCTCTTGGGTTTAACCGTGCTCCATTCCCATTACTTCTTCTTTTGTTTACTCCTTAAGAGAAAGTCACTTGGATTGGTTTAAAGGGAGTGAGATAAGGGTAAAGTTGGTTCTTGAAAAGATAAGTAGTGTGATTTTGATAGTATTGGTCTTCTTCTTTTACTTTGGTTTCTGTTTTGATTTTAAGTAAGAGAAAGAATTGATTCATGGGTTGTTTTGTATGATTTTGTTGAAGCTGTGGATAAGAGACGGGATAAAGGAAAGGAGAAGATCGGTATCAAGTAAAGAGCAGTGGTTGAGCTACCTAGAGGTTGAGATCGTGTGCGATTTTATCATTTCTACATGTGTTCTTGAGTTAAATACTTGAATAGAGATATGATTTAGTAGGAATGCTTGTTGAGTTTTGATTAGTTCAACTGCTCTTTTAGTGTATATTTGTTTTAATATTCATTTTGATTGCTTATAGTGTTTGAATGATTGTGGTTAACTTATGTGATTTGAGTGTAATTGGTTCATGAGTATGATTTCAGATAATATTTGAATACTAAGATAGGAGTTATTGCATGTGTGAGTGATGGGATCAGGTTTGTTTTTAAAAACAGAGCAGTACAGAGTAACTCTGGGAAGGAAAACGCTTCTGTCGCGAGCGCGATGTTCGTCGTGATCGCGACAGAGATGGATTTCTCCAACTTGTCTCAGCAGATGCACGAGTCACACAAATGTTCACTAGTCACGCAAATGTTCACGACTCACACAAATGTTCACTAGTCACGCAAATGTTCACGACTTACACAAATGTTCACGACTCACACAAAGGTGCACGAGTCATGCAAATGCACGTGAGTCACGCAGATGATCACGAGTCATGCCATTCTCCCTTCCCTAACACAACTTCTGGCTTCTTTCGCGAGCGCGACTCCATGTCGCAATCGCGATAGAAAAACACCTTACCTGTCCTGTTTTTTGAAAATAGTTTTCCTTTTTCTCTTCACATGAGTTGTTATTTTTACCTGGTACCTGGATTAGCATATGCGTGCATTAAGTTGTGAGTTCTTTAATACTAATTATATATATGAGATTAATAAAGTTTGCATATAAATTAAATGTCTCTGAACTTGATCAGTGTGCATGTATATATGAACTATGTGATTATACTTGAATTATAGTCTAAGGTTTGGCAATGCTTTAGAGTATAGTTAAGTTGTTACTTGGAGCCTGATTAACCGTTATAGTGGATAGTAAGCATGGTTATTATGGGTTAGAGTGCAGCTGCCAGAGTGGCCTTGATTGTGCCAGAGTGGCCTTAGTTATGCCTAGAGATTGAATACCTTGTGTATTCAAATGATTTTGAGTTAGGTCTCTATTTGTAAAATGTTAAACAATGGTATCTAAGAGTACCCGTATCCACCGTGAAAGGAGATTCAGGCTTATCAATGTTCTGAAGTGTATGCGATTTATAGTAGAAGTCTTGTTCTATCATTATGCCTTTGCATGAGAATGATATTTTGTGTACAAGATATGCATAAGAGTTAATGTTTATATACATGTGAGCATATAACTATTGTTTTATAATGAGTATGATTATAAATGTGAAGCATGTGTTATGTGTGTGACTTTGAAAGAAGTTCTTTGCTTTATTTCATCCCCACTAAGCGTCATCGCTTAGCACGGATGTTTGTCTCCGTGTAGGTATGCAGGTTTGGACCAGTGAGTGTGCATCTGCAGGTCATGACCACTAGGAGCTTGTATAGAGATTTTTTTTTTTATTAAATAGAGTTTCTTATGGTGTTTTGAGTAACATCATTATGTAAATAGAGAAGCATAGTTATTGTGTAATAGTGTTAATCGAAATGCATATGTATAGAAATGATCTTGTAATATAATGGTTACTTTTTGTAACGAATAATTGTATATTAATAAATGTATGTATTTATGTTCGAATGTTGGCTCCAAAGTTGTTATTATTAGCTTAAAGTTGTTAGTTTATTTATGTTATTGCTTCTGCTATTGTTTTGGTACGCGTTAGAGTCCACGTAGTGCCCCGATATCCTTCGCAGGGGTATTGGGGTGTTACATTTTGGATATTATGAGAACCTAATTAAGATATTTAAAGGAAGAAAAAGGGATAAAAAGAATGAACTCATACCTTGGCCGAATTTATGATAGGTGAGGAATTTTTTGTTTAGTTATTAATCCATGCTTATTTGGTTATGTCTAATGATTATATGTTGTGAATTTTTAGTTATGATCACGAAGGTATATTCTATTTACATTTATATTTGAAAAACATTATATGTTATGCATGTTATATATGAATGAGTTGAATTTGATGAAAAATGGAATTACTTGCACACCACTAAATATATAGCTTAGCACGTAGGTCTTAGGTGAACTTTGTTGAGATCTCAATAATGGATGCACATTCTGACTTTTCCATCTTTCTTAGCCCTAAAACAACATTGGCCAACCACGTGGGCAACTTTACATCCTTGATGATCTTAGCCTGAATATATTTTTGGACCTCTTTTTTGATAGGGTTTGACCATTCTAGACGGACCCAATGAATCTTTTATTTTACCACCTTTGCATCCTCATAAGTGGGCATGGAATGCTGAGCCACTAACCTGCCAACGTTGGACATTTCCTTTTAATTCCAAGCAAAGACCTATCTATATCTTTCGAGTAGTCTCTCAAACCTTTTCCTTTCACCAAGAGTCACTATTGATGCTTATGTTCTTAGGACATTCGTCTATGCCAAGATTAAAAGGATTAGTTGATGTTTCATTAATGTCAAAAATGCATGCACAATTATCATTAAAATGCATTGTACCATCTAGCAAAACATCACACTCTTAGCAAAACTGTGAGACCCTAACTTGTACCCTAGTAGTCTTGAGCATTATTGAGGTATGAGAGTGGCCTAGGTATGTTTTGTGTATGTATGTCCGTTTAGGACATGTTCAGTATTTTTGTAGAAGTTTGGGTTAATATTATTATTGACTTTAGGGACTTAATTGCATGTTTTAAGAAGTTTAAAGGGTATATGTGTGTGACAACTTTAATTATGTTGTTTGAGTGAGTTTTAAGGAGAAAAGAAGGATTAGAAGAGAGATTTGCTAAATCTACTATAGATGAGTGACAAGTGGTTGGGGGATGAAGTGAGAGAAAGGAGAAGATAAGGATGGCTTTAAAGCCAAGAGAGAGAGCAGCAACTGCCCTCTTCTCTTCCGTTCCCCACGTTCTTCTTCTCCTCCTCATTTGCCCAAATTCATCCTCCAAACCACTTTGATTTTGATTGGTTTGGCAAATTCAAGAATTGTTCAGGTAAGTGAATAGTTCTCTTCTTCCTCTTCTTCTTCTTCTTCTTCTTCTTCTTCTTCTTCTTCTTCTTCTCCCTATTTTATTTGGTGGTTGTATGTTTGGGTTTATGTAAATGGTGTGGTTTGGTTGGAATTGTTCAAAAGTTCTAGCTAAAGAAGCAAAGGGGAAAGAGAAAGTGGGCAAAAGTGCTGCTAATTAAGCTTAAGGAGCTTAGTAGCTAAGGTTTGGGAGTTTATGTGAAATGAGCTTTATTCTTGAATCATTGTTATGATAGAATGATATGATTTTGGATAATTGAATTTGAAAGTATGTTTGAATGCATGTTTGAAGTGTGTTTTAATTGTTTTGGTATGGAAATGGGAATTGGAGGTAGAGTAGGGAATTTTGGAGTGACTTCAGGTAAAAGTGTGATTTTATTGTGTTTGAGTCTTCAACAGCTAATTTATCCATTTTTTCCATTTAGTTACTTCCTTTGAGTGTAAATCTTTGATAATATGATTGGGGATACGTTTTAATTGCTTTATAATGGTTGGGTTGAAGTTCTAAGGTTAGGTGTATGTTGTTGGGGAGGTATGGCTTGGAGAGAGAGCTATGTAGAATGGTGACAGAGCGTGATGCTCGACTATGTGGCGAGCGCGACAAAGAGTTTCGTAACTCAATCTTCTGTTGGGTTGTTCCCTGTCGCGAGCGCGATAGAGAGTTCCGTATCACAAATTTCACCGGGATGTTCTCTGTCGTGAGCGCGGCCTTGTACGCGAGCATAACAGAGGCCTTCTATCCATCTATCATGAGTGCAGCCTTGTGCGCGAGTGCGACTGGCAGTCGCGAGCCCGACATATAGTGTACTTTGCCTCTGTCACGAGCGCGACCCTCCTTTGTGCTATGAATACTTGTTATTTTCTATACTTTGCATGGTTTCTCACTTGTATATACATATATGATTTAACGTATGAATTATAATATGCTTTATTATGTGAATGATAATTGAATTAATAAGCTTAGCCTACAATAGTCACATTATGGATAGATAGGCATGCCTATAGGGTTCTGTTTGCTGCAGCCTTTGCGTACCTTGGACCCTGATCAGGTCCCTATGCGTTTGAATCCTTAGGGATTCATATGAACTGGATCTTGCTTAAGATCCCTATGCATTATTGTTTGAAAAAGAGAATATCTGTTTATACCTATGGGTACCTATGCATTTACCATTTATCCACCACTCTGAGTTTGCAGGCATGACTATGTGAATGAATGTGACATGGAATAATATGAATTGTTAAAATGATACTGCATAAACTGTATGAAGTAAATTTTATCTTTGATGAATGCTTATTATCGGTTAAGCTTATGATGCTTTAATCATATGTATGTGCCATGTGTATGTGAATTGCATCAACGTCCACTATGAGTGGTCGTTCATCTCTTGTTTTTCCCACTAAGCCATTATGCTTAGCATAGGTGTTTCATCGGTGTAGGTGTGAAAGCGGTAGGAGATCTTGGGAGGACCAACCTGCAGCAGCCAAGGCCAACACAATAGGATGGGTTTTTGTTAGATGTTTAAGCTTTTGGAGGTTATAATCTCTGAATGTCAAGTTTTTGTATTGTAACCAGTTTGTAATATGTAATGCTAGATTTTGCACTTATGTAAGTTTTGTAATGTTTCTAGTTATGTAAATTGTAAGACTCGAATTTGTATATACGTAAAGAATGTTTTGTAATACAACTTAGCAATGTATATATTTTTGGTATATGGATGAAAGAGTTTAGACAATTTAGTTTGGTTTGAGATTGGTAGTCCTCTGAATGAGACTTATGTGAAAGAAAATTTTTTTAACCTCGATTCTATTTTTATATATGAAAGTATGTACAGATATGCATGTGTTATGTTGATTATGTTCTGCATGCTTTGGTTCTATTTGTGGCAACCCTTGCCTATCAGGACGCTCATCTCTCTATATGGGGTGAGCTTCCCTACATGTAAGTAAGGGATGTTACAATTTTATTGGTATTAGAGCATAGGTTTAGACATTTTTGGGCAACTATAGAATAGAAATGCGTTTAGAATTGTGTTGGCATGATACGGATCTTCTCGTGTTTTGTAGTTAGAATGGATTCCACGCGAGGATCGCTTAAGGATTCAGCTGAGAGTGCGAATCCCCGGGACTAAGATTCGTCAGTTTTTAGTCCATCTCAGTCAGTGAGGGTACAACCTGAGGCTCCAGCCATGCTTTTTGAGGCCATACTTAAGATATCGTAAGATATGGCGAGAGTGTTGGAAAGGGTGACTGCACCGAGGGCTCCGATTTAAATGATGAGGAATTTTGGAGTTGGGAATTTTTATGGGACTAGTTTGGATGAGTCCGACAAAGCAGAATTTTGGATTGAAAAAGTAAGAAGAGTATTGGAGGAGATTCGATGTTTCTCGGAAAGGGAAGTTGAATGTGTTATGTCTCTCTTGCAAGGTTTCGCCTACGATTAAAGGAAACTAGTTCTAAGGCACCCACAGTTACCTGACCCAGTTACATGGGAGTTTTTCGTGCGAGAGTTTCACAATAAGTATGTAACTAAGGCTTATAAGGAGGCTAAATGGAAGCAGTTTTTAAATCTTAAGTAAAGGGCTTTATCTGTAGTGGATTATGAGAAGGAATTTAACAGGCTTAGCAAGTATGCGCCGTAGGGTGTCCTCACGGAAGAGTTCCGCTATTAGCATTTTGAGGAGGGGCTAAATGAGTCCATCAAGGCATTATTGATTTCTTTAACAACCTCTCAAACTGTCTGTTATTATCATATTGTACAAGCAGCGATGTGGGCATAACGTTCTGAAACTATTTTAAAAGAAAGGGCTTAAAGGAGGAATCCCTCTATGGAGGCTCATCTTTCAGGGAAGAGGTCTAGGAACTCTCAAGTAACTTCTCCGGATGAGTCTACCAATAGTTCTGCTACAAGAGGAAGGAGACAAGGATCTTCTCAAGTGTCTGGTGATGGAAAAGGTGCTTCGGGTGGCAGAGGTGATAATGTGCTGGAGTGTTCACATTGTAATAAGCACCATCGGGGTGAATGGTGTTGGTTGACAGGAGGTTGTTTTAGATGTGGTAGTATGGAGCATTTCCTAACCAATTACCCGAAGTCGTTTGAGAACACCCAAGAACAGTAGGAGGCCAGTTGAGCAGGGTCTAATGCCTCTCAGGCTAGCCGTGGTAGAGGAAGAAGGCGAGGTCATGGTGGTCGGCCTAGAGATAAAGCTTCCTTCAAGACAGTGGATCGTCCTCCAGTAGTGCTAGCTAGCGCGTATGCAATGAAGGCTCAGGATGTGCAAGATTTTCCAGAGGTGATAGCTGTTATGTTTCTACTCTTCGGCACTGAAATGCATGCTCTAATAGATCCTCGTTCCACACACTTATACTAATGTTCTGAAAAGTTATGTGCTAACTTACCTATTACCGATCAATTAGATTATGAGATCTGTGTGACCAGTCCCTTAGGGCATAGTGTCAATGTAAGTAAGGTGTATAAGAATTATCCTTTAGTGGTGCAAGGAAAAGAGTTTCCAGTTGATTTTATTGGCTTTCCTATCCATGAATTCGATCTAATTCCGGGTATGGACTAGTTGTGTAAGCATCCAGCTATGGTTGATTGTCATAGGAAGACGGTAGTGCTTAAAGGTGGTGAGCAGTCTCCAGTGGTTGTGCGTAGTTTGGGTTTTAGTCCTTTGAATAGCGTGATTTCGACTATACAAGCTAGACGATTTTTAAGGAAAGGATGTGAGGCTTTTCTGGCTTTTGTTTTGGATTCTAGGCATGACCAAGTAAAGATTAAAGATACACCGGTGGTAAGAGAGTTTATGGATGTATTCCCTGAGGAGTTGCCTGGGTTACCACCGAAAAGAGAAGTGGATCTATCTATAGAGATCCTGCCGGGTACTGTTCTCATTTCTAAAGCTCCTTATCGAATGGCTCATGTAGAATTAAAAGAATTAAAGATTCAATTACAGGAGCTATTGGACAAGGGCTTTATTAGACCCAATGTTTCTCCGTGGGGTGCTCCAATGTTGTTCATTAAGAAGAAGGATGGTACTTTAAGGATGTGCATTAATTATCGGTAGATTAACAAGATTACTGTGAAGAATAAATATCCATTATGAAGAATAGAAGACTTATTTGATTAGTTGAGAGGGGCCGGAGTCTTTTCCAAGATTGACTTGCAGTCTGGTTACTATCAGCTTCGGGTGAAGGATGTGGATGTTCCTAAGACTGCCTTTAGGACGCAGTATGGACACTATGAGTTTTTAGTGATGCCATTTGGGTTGACGAATGTACCGGCGGCTTTTATGGATTTGATGAACAGGGTGTTCTGGCCATATCTTGACCGATTTGTTGTTGTGTTTATCGATGACATATTGGTGCATTCAATGGATGAGCACGAGCATGAAGAGCATCTGCATGTTATGCTTCAGGGTTTAAGAGATCACCAGTTATTCACAAAACTCAGCAAGTGTGATTTTTAGCTTGAGGAGGTGTCTTTCGTAGGTCATATTGTTTCCTCTGAGGGTATCAGGGTTGACCCATTTAAGATTGAGGCGATAGTGAATTGGAAGCCACCTCGGAATATGTCAGAAGTGAGAAGTTTTATGGGGTCATCAGGTTACTACAGACGGTTTGTTAAAGGGTTTTCTATAATTACTTTACCTTTGATGAAGTTGCTATGGAAATGAGTTAAGTTTGAATGGACAGATAGGTGTCAAACCAGTTTTGACCAGTTGAAGAGAAGGCTTATTGAAGCTCCTCTACTTACTCAACCCATTTCGGGTAAGGAGTATACCATGTACAGTGATGTTTCAGGTATTGGTCTTGGATGTATTCTGATGTAGGATGGGAAGGTAATAGCGTATGCGTCTAGGCAGCTAAAGCCTCATGAGCAGACTATCCTACGCATGATTTGGAATTTTCTGTGGTTGTGTTTTCCCTTAAGATATGGCGCCATTATTTGTATGGTGAGACGTGCAGGATTTTCACTTATCACAAGAGCCTTAAGTATTTGCTCACTTAAAAAGGGCTCAATCTTAGACAGTGATGATGGTTGGAGATGTTTAAAGATTATGACTGTATAATGGACTACTATCCGGGCAAGGCAAATGTGGTTGCTGATGCGTCAAGTAGGAAATCAATTTTAGCTCTAGCATTGTAGCGTAGTAGATGGAGAATTGCTTCTGATGGGGCTCTGATTGCCTAACTGAAAGCTACGCTTAGTCTGAAGCAATTGATTGTTGATGCTCAGAAGAATGATCCTAAGTTGCGGCAAGCACTGCAAGTAGTTAAGAGTGGAGATCAGATTGATTATTTTATGAGTAGTGATGGGGTGCTTTATTATAGAAATCGTTTATGTGTACCAAATAATGGGGAAGTGAAGAAAAAGCTCTTATAGGAGGCACACACTATGATTTTTACTATGCATCTAGGAAGTAATAAGATGTACTAGGATCTAAAGCAGTTCTATTGGTGGCCGGGTATGAAAAGAGATGTTGTGGACTTTGTTTCCAAGTGCCAAACCTGTCAGCAGGTGAAGGCTGAGCACCAAGTTCTGTCAGGGTTGCTCAATCCTTTGCCTATTCCTCAGTGGAAATGGAACAATGTTACGATGCATTTTGTAATAGGTTTGCCCTTGACAAAAAGGAAGCATGATTTCGTATGGGTAATAGTCGATCGACTTACCAAGTCGGCTCATTTCTTACCGGTTTGACTTGATTACCCTATGAATGGATTAGCGAAAATCTGTATGAATGAAGTGGTTCGGCTTCATGGAGTTCCTTTGTCGATTGTGTCTGATCGGGATCCCAGGTTTACATCGAAGTTTTGAAAAGAATTGCAATCTGCATTGGGTACTTAATTGAACTTCAGCACAGCTTTTCATCCTCATACCGACGGTCAATTAGAAAGGGTTATTCAGGTGTTGGAGGATATGCTTTGAGGTTGTGTATTGGATTTTTCTGGAAGTTGGGACAAATATGTTACTTTGATGGAATTTGCGTATAATAACAGTCATCATATGAGTATTGGTATGGCACCATATGAAGCTCTCTACGGCAGAAAGTGTCAAACTCCAGTGTGTTGGACAGAATGGAGTGAGTGCTCCCTAGTAGGTCCGAATTTGGTTAGAGATACGGAAGAGAAGATCAAACTAGTTCAGCATAATTTGAGGGTAGTGAGTGACCGACAAAGATCTTATGCAAATTTGAAGTGGAAGGATATTGAGTATAAAGTTGGTGATAAAGTTTTTCTAAAAGTATCGCCTTGGAGGAAAGTGCTTCATTTTGGTAAAAAGGAGAAACTGAGTCCAAGGTTCATTGGGCCGTATGAGATATTGGAACGGGTCGGACCAGTTGCTTATTGGTTGGCTTTGCCATTAGAGTTAGCCAGGCTGCATGATGTGGTTCACGTATCAATGCTTTGCAGATACCGTTCAGATGAGTCTCATGTGTTATTTGTTCAAGAAGTGCAAGTTCAATCGGATTTTTTATATGATAAAGAACCTAAGGCTATTTTGGCTCGGGAAGTAAGATAGCTTCAAAAAAATAGATTCCCTTGGTAAAAGTGTTATGGCTGAATCACAATATGGAAGAAGCGACTTTAGAACCTAAATCAGTTATGAGAGCTCAGTACCCTCAATTGTTCAGCTCAGGTAAGAATTTCTAGGAAGAAATTCCTTTAAGGAGGGGAGAGTTGTGAGACCACAACTTGTACCCTAGTAGCCTTGAGCATTATTGAGGTATGAGAGTGGCCTAAGTATGTTTTGTGCATGTATGTGTGTTTAGAATGTGTTCAGTATTTTTGTAGAAGTTTGGGTTAATATTATTATTGACTTTTGGGACTTAATTGCATGTTTTAAGAAGTTTAAAGGGTATATGTGTGTGGCGGCTTTAATTATGTGGTTTGAGTGAGTTTTGAGGAGAAAAGAAGGATTAGAAGAGAGATTTTCCAAATCCACCATAGATGAGTGATAAGTGGCTGGTGGATGAAGTGAGAGAAAGGAGAGGATAAGGATGGCTTTAAAGCCAAGAGAGAGAACGTGAGAGAGAGCAGCAACTGCCCTCTTCTCTCCCGTTGCCCACATTCTTCTCCTCCTCCTCATTTGCCCAAATTCATCCTCCAAGCTGCTTTAATTTTTATTGGTTTGGCAAGTTCAAGTAAGTGAATAGTTCTCTTCTTCCTCGTCCACTTCGTCTTCCTCCTTTTCTTCTTCTTCTTCTTCTTCTTCTTCTCTTCTTCTCCCTATTTTGTTTGGTGGTTGTATGTTTGGGTTTATGTAAATGGTGTGGTTTGGTTTGAATTGTTCAAAGTTCTAGCTAGAGAAGAGAAGAGAAGAGAAGGGGAAAAAGAAAGTGGGCAAAAGTGTTGTTAATTAAGCTTAAAGAGTTTAGGAGCTAAAGTATATTTACAAGATACTCTAAATACTCAAAAGGATATGTCTCCATTAGTGAACAAGATAGAGAGATTGTAATCGAATTTGAATCTCGAAATGCCACTTCATGGAAAATGATTTTTCAAGCAAGAATTTAAAAGATAAAGAAAGTACATCTCTTTATGGGTTAGTAAATCAAAATACTTTGATAAATCGAGATAGCTTGATACAAACACCTAATGATATATCAAAGATAGTTGATCTAAGTGGGAGAAATGAAAGAGATGGTGAATTCGTTTAATAAAAACTACAAATAAATAATGAATTTGTTTCACAATCACCTCAATTAAAATGAAGTAGTTGTGGAAATATTTTAAGACGTCTTTTTGATATTAAAGAAGGTGAAAGCTTCTTGATTGCACCACAAGATGAAAAAGTGCATTGAACAGTTCATGAAACTTTTTCTTATCCGGCTAAAGATAAGTTAAGTGGGAGTCTTAAAATTTTTGTGACTTTGAGATATTTTTTGTTCTTTATTTTTGAAAAAATGAATTAAATTAAGTGATAATTAACCATATGATATATAGATAATGATTGGAAACTTAGTGAACTTTCAAATCTATATCAAATAAATAATTATCATTTATTTAATTTTATTATAGTAGTAAGGTAATGTGAGATGCATGATATTAATAGTGTGCTTATATGTCTCGATATAGAGTTTATTATTGAAAATATTACTCTATCATCTAAAAATATAGTGGTTGAGTTAAATAAGGAAGAAAAAATAATATCATATTTAAAGCATCTACATTTTGATATACTTAGTGTATAATATAAAAGGTATGTCAGACAAAAGATTGGCCTTCTCACATAGGCAATCACTTCTATGGTTTTTGTAATCATAGATATGAGATAGTTTTTGAACTTATAAAGAGAGATCAAGTTCAAAAATGAAATCGCCTTGATAGTGAATCAAGATGAGATCACAAATAAGATAAATGTAGTGATCAAAACATAAATATTACCCACAATTCATTTTTATTTTTGTCTTTATATGCCAAGTGGAGTCTTGTTGATTAAGTGATTCAATAAATAGAATTAAAGACTCAAGTTAAAATAATGAGTGTATTTTGAATTATCATTTGTACGGTATTTTTTATAAGAAAGAAGACATACACTCCAAGTAAAACTGAGAAGAATACCGTAGCATGTGTTTTATACCACATGTATGAATTATGTAAAACTGAGAAGAATGCCGTAGCATGTGTTTCATACCACATGTATGAATTATGACTGATGAGGTTTATAAAATTAATGATCTTAACTTTGATATTGTGTGAGACCTTAAATATTATAAGTAATCTTATTTGGTACCCTTAAGACTTTTTGTCTAATTTCAAAACTTGAATTTAATAACTGCTATCATAGAATGTTGCCGAAGGATCATGAATGATTCGACTTATAGGAACATTTCTAGAAAAGCAAGTTAAATAAAAGTGGATAAAGTCAAGAAAAAAGAAAGATCATTGGTTATATATATATATATATATATATATAAAGATCATTGGTTATATATATATATATATATATATATATATATATATATATATATTCATGGGTCAACCAATTATATTTTATCTAAATGATATAATATAATTATGAATATATAAAAATGATTAAACAAATGAGATAAAAAAAGAAACTAAAAATACTCTAAAAGGTTTCATTATTCGAGAAGTTATAACTCCTAACAGATTATAACTGATTATTTCTCGAAATATACACTGGTTGCACAACATATATGTAAAGTTTGAATTATTTGCAGAATAAAACTCAATCCCATAATGTGTGAGTGGGAGATGTAAGAATATATACACCTATGATGGGTTTTATTATTATTATTATTATTGTTGTTGTTGTTGTTGTTGTTGTTGTTAGATAGAATTTTATGATTGATCTAATTAATAGAGGGTAGTAAAATACCTACTTCTACTACCTATAAATAAAGTTGTGTAGGAGCACAACTTATAAAAGAAAAATTATCTAAAATTTTCTTAGAGAATTGACCAAACAAAAGTAAATTTTAAGTGAAATATGAACAATCTGCAAAAACATACACATATATATTATGATTCAATGGAAATAGTTTTTAATGTGTTAAAGTAATTATTTTCTTGATTATTGTTCATAGATTAGGAATCTCAGAAAATTGATTTTATAGAATTTAGTGTTATATAAATTTTAACATTTTTTCTTCAGCTCCATATACCAGTCCAGATATCTTATCAATTTGAAGCAAGAATCCTTCAAATGACCTTAGACTACCTCGACTTGCAATAAACATAATACTTGTCATTCTTTTTGTCACCATTTCTTCTTCTTATTATACTGCTAATTGTTATTCCCAATATTGAAATTATTGATCACTAAAGCATTCTCAAAAATCTCAATAACTTGAGAAATGACTTGTCTATGCTTCTGCACATTCAAGATCATAAAATGAACCTTATTAAAATTTGGTAAAGGAATTGATAATTCCCGATTTGTCGGCATTTGATGGTAGTTCCTACACGAGCCGATCATATCTATATTATCTTTAAAAGATCTTGGGCATAAATACTCCCAAGCTCAAGTCAGTAGTGTTTGGAGAGAGAAAGTTTCAAAATTTCTCATACCTAGGTACATAGTTTCGGGAGGTACTGATAGAGCCCTTAGGGAGGAATTCGAGTTGTCTACTCTGGTGTCATAGTAGGTATACAGTGATGTGACAAGGAGCAGGCATGAAAGAAGGGTGGTAGTATGTGTTAGTGGACTGACAGGAGGCATGCCATGTCAATCCAATTGGATAGCCCGTAGCGCCTCATCTTCTCTAGTTTTGAGCGCGTCCTATAACACCCTATACCGGTAATTTAATACGAATGTTAGATGTCACATAACTAATCAACTTACATGTTATAAGCATTTAACAGTTTAGTGGGTAATTATTTTTATACAATATCAATAATAATTCATACATACCTTATCAAAATGTCTATTTATACATATACGCCTGACTAAACATATAATTATGACTTGTTTCTCCGAGTCGAACATATACATGCCATGACTTTAAATGTTTTTGGTCTTGTCCAAGACTTCCCTTCTTTTATTGCAATCGAGTCCCTTCTTGTTTTAATCCTCTAGTAACTTTTCATAACCTATCGCAGTCAAACAACTACGCGCTGAGCATAAAATGCCCAGTGGTGGATACAATTCTAATGCTTTCCATCATTTTCATACACACATGCATATATGTAAGTTTATACTTTTAACCCCTTAACCTTTATTATGACCACTTATTTTATTCATATATAATTCCTGTGACACGTGCCATTTTCTGAGCAGGGGAACCGCCATTAGCCAATGTCCCTTACAAAATAAAATCTCATGAAAGCTAGTCGTTTCACAATTAACAGGGAAATACCTCTATCCATTGTTGGCAATCAACCCACGAAGGCATCTGATGGGCACCAAAAGGTAGATATCTTGGAGTCGCCACCCAATAAAATATTAAAAAATAATTCTAACCTTATAAGGCCATAACCAGAGAGGGTTTGAAACCTCACTCCTATTCATGTCTTTGGTTAGTGTTGTATAAATGGATTTTAGGATTACTTATTATATCTCTCTCCTCACACACATTATGCATAAAGATTAAAGCACACTCAAGAACATTAGAAAGCTGTAAAATAAAGTGGTAAAGGCATTGTATAGAAAAGCAGTTAAAATTATAATGCAAAAATGAATGAATTTAATTAAAGATAAAATCATACATAAATCGGAATATTTATTGAGTATCATTTTAGGTAAGAACATTGGCTCCCTCATGCAATTATTATAAGAGAAGCGATCTTATTATGTACATTTTGAGAAGACTGGGACAAATGATCCCATTTGGTTTAAGAAAATTTATGTTGATTTGGTATAAAAATACTTTACATTTTTAAGAAAAGAATATTAATTTGAGTGTAAATTTTAAGGGAAAATTAGGACATTGGTCCAACTCTATTAATAAATATTTAATTTTAATAAAGACATTTTGTGTGGTGGTTCTTTTTAATATGGTCAAATACTTTTATTATTACATACAGCAAGGCAAATAAAATAATAAAAATACAGGCTGAATAAATAAACTAAAGCCAAGTAAATACCTAACAAATTCTTCTTGGCCCTGCTTCGGGAATGAGTCATGTGTTCCAATGAGTCGTAGCTTTCTGCTTCACCTGGCTCGGGAACGAGTCATGTGTCCCTGGCAGTCGTAGCTGTCTACTTTGCTTGGCTCAAAAACGAGTCGTGTATCCCTCACAGTTGCAGTGACAACAAAAAAATATTGGATAGCAATGGGTTGAATTAAATGAAATAATAAATAAATAATTAAATCAAATAAATTAGATAAATGCCGAATCAAATAGAAATAGGATAAACACCGCAAATAAAATGCATGATGTATCCGAAAATCATGCAGCAAGAAATTGACATACGTATTTTAAAACATCTAAATAAAGTGCGATAAACAATAAATATATAATAAAATCAAATACAACATTAACCAAATAACCAATATAGGAACATAAATAATAATAATAATAATAATAATAATAATAATAATAATAATAATAATAATAATAATATTAATAATGTAAAACAAATACTAATAATAATAACAATAATAATGATTATAATGATAAAATAATATTAGCATACAACAATAATAGTAATAATAATAATAACAAATATCACAAATAAATAATAATAATAATAATAATAATAATAATAATAATAATAATAATAAAATAATGATAATAACGAAATAATAACAATAAAAATAAATAATAATAACAAAATAATCATAATGAAATAATAACAACAACAAAAATAACAATATAATGATAATGATAATGATAATAATAATAATAATAATAATAATAATAATAATAATAATAATATAATAATAGTAAAATAAATAATAATAATAATAATAATAATAATAATAATAATAACAATAACAATGATTATAATGATAAAATAATATTAACATACAACAATAATAGTAATAATAATAATAAAATAATAATAAATAATAACAAACAATAATAACAAATGCTATTACTAATAATAAATATAAATAATATTAATAAATAAAAATAATTAACTTACCTGCCGAAGCCTATCGGAAGCTCATCGGTGGTCAACACTGCCGTGACAAGAAGGTAGATCGGGGTGCTAGGAGTTCCTCGCAGGTGGCCACGTGCCGAGAAGTCTCGCAGGTTTGCCGAAAATGTTGCTAGACAGCTCCATTTCACCTTATCCGATCTCCATACTGCTGGCAAGTGGGGACGATCAGCTGGCACTGAGAGGTTCATCTCATCACCAGGAGTCCATTGCCATCTCGCGTGTTGCCTTTCGACGTCGAGGTTGGCCGAAAAAAGACATCAAACCATACCTTCTTCACTCTCCTCGATTTCCCTGCTGCTGGAGAGCGAGAGCTATCGGTGGCCATCAAAAGACCCGCCTCATCCTCTTATGTTGTCTGGTGCTGCGCTTGTGGTCGATCGACATCTTGGCTAGCCGAAAAACAAAGAAAATGTCCTAGACTTGAGGAGACAGAAAATGCAGCGTTGGGGGAGATCGGGGCTGGAATCGCCAGCGGATGTACAGTGACTAGCGACGTGAAGGTGGCGCTGGGCCTTTCGTTGGCATCGGTGCAAGGCTTTCGAAGATGGCGGCCTCCTCTTCGCTATCTCTCCTTTCGGGTTTCCCTTTCTCGGTTTGTCCCCCTTCGTCGATTTTTTTTCTTTGCCTTTCTTTGTTTCTTGTTTCTCTTTCCTTTTGGACCCCCCTTTCTTACTGTCTATCTTTTTTTATTATTTGAAAACAAGTCACGATCATTTTTGCCGTGACTTGGTCTTTGACCGTAAGTCAAACTTTGACTTTGAATCTTTTTTTTTTAAAGACTTGCAGACACCTCAGGATCTAGTGTCTACAGTTGCTCCCAACATTGGAAAAGCTAGTGAACTAGTCGCTAGATGAGTCAAAAATTTAGAGAAAAGAAAAAAGAGACGCGTACCTGAGGCGGCCATCTTCCCGGTTAGGCTGATAGTGATTTGATGTTGCATGCCTTTTGAAAGGATTTTGAAGGACTTTGTTGAATTATTACCGCTTAAGGGGATTTTTTATTTTTGCCTCTTAAGTGTGCCTTTTGAGAGGACTTCGAGATTTACCTCTTGAGAGGACTTCGATGAGATGGTGTCTCTTAAGAGGACTTGGAGATTTCTTGGTGTAATTTTATCTTTTATTTGTTAATTTTAATCTTTATTAGTTTATTTTTTGTTATTTTATTAGTTTATTATGTTTTTATAATTTTTAATAACTTTTGGGATGCTTTAGACATTTTATTTTAGTCCAAAGCTAATTTGGAGGTACAGGGTTGCTTTTAGGAGAAATTGGTGAAGAGGGCAGATTTTTGTCTAAAGTATAGTTGTGCTTTCAAAGAGCACAAATGTGTTATTCAGCTTCCAGCGCTGCCGAGAACAATCAAGAACACAACTATATTTCTCGTAAAATACAGCTGTATTTTCTAGCGAGAGGCGCGCACAAAGCAGTCCAGCATCGCGCAAATCAGTGCCCAAAGCACAACTGTGTTTTCTCCAAAAACACAGTTGTGTCACCCAGTTTCCACAAAATCACACACAACGCAGTAGCCTTAACCCTATGTATTTTATTCAAGAACATAGTTGTGTTTTTTAAAACACAGTTGTGCTTTTTTTACAGACTATAAAATTAACTCCGTTTCATCTTCCAAAAAAATAGGAGACTTAGAGTAAGAGACCTAGATAGATTTAGGAGCAGACTTTATTTTTCTTTTAGGTTTTATTTCTTCGTATTAAATACTTTTCTTAAGCTAGATTTAATTTTAATTTTAATTTTTTTTTTGTAAATAATTTAGATTAAATTAGTTTAGATTTATGTTTTGGGATTCAAGGAGATTTCAAGGTTCAAGAAGAATGAGCTTTAAGGTCTATTTTCTCTCTTATCAAGGATTTAGCTAAACTCTAAATTTCTTTATTTTATGATTATATTCTTGATGTTAGAGCAATTCTTTATGGTTGGGAATTCTTGAATCATACTTTGTATTTGGATATTTGGGTTTAATGAATATTTTTATATTTTCTTTTATTTCTCTTGTTCTATATACATTTATGATTATGATTGGAGCCAAATCCGAAAATTGTTGTATGTGCAAATGCTATGTTCTGTTAAAATCTGCATCTATTTATCTAACTGAGTCCAGAATTGTAGGTTGGGTTTATGTCTATTGATTTTATTAAGTTTAAAACAGTGAGGAATAGATGGGTTTGAGATAGCTGAATTCAGATTTGGTAGGTTATCTCAAATTTAGGATTTAGTAACTCAAACTGATGCTAATCAATGGATTAAGTCCATATTTGGTAGGTTTATTGATTAGAATAGTTGAGTTCAGATTTGGTAGGCTTGGATTTAGATGGGTTGTCCATAATTTTATGTTTATATTATATTACCCATGTCCAAGTGCAATTTATGAGGATATAATCTCCTAAGCATCCAATTCACCCTTATTTGATTTCTTAATGAATGTTTTTATATTTAATTGTTATTTATAATTGTAATTTCTTGCTTAGCTTAAAACTTCCCACCAAACAACTTGGGGACATCTCAGATTAATTCTACTCAACAACAGATATTTAATTTAATAATCCTTTTTTCCTTGGGTTCGATATTCACGGATCTTTAATTATACTCGCTATATTACTTATCGATTCGATACACTTGCTGGACATCGACTAGCGGTGTCTAACCTCTTTCTATTTGGTATCTAACTATAGTTAGTTGCAGTGTTTAACCTCTGTTGATTCGGTGTCTAACCGCAGTTGGCTGTAATTTTGGGATGGCTAGTGCAGGGGTGCTCAGTGAACCAAAATTCAGAGACACGTACCTGAAGCAGTTCATGTTCATTGTTGTGGTGGCAGAGCGATAGTTGTTGTGATCCTGCTAAGCCTTTGTAGAGTGGTAGTGTCGTCATCATGCAATTCTTAGCGAAAGTTATAGTTGTCGTGATCATGCTAACCCTCTGTAGAGTATTAGTATTGTCATCGTGCAAGTCTCTGTGGAACCTGCAGCTGTCGTGATTGTGCTAACTTTCCGTAAAGTAGTAGTGCCGTGATCGTGCAAGCCTTTATGGAAGCAGCAGTTGCCATGGTCGTGCTAACCCTCCATAGACTAATAGTGCCGCCATTGTTCAAGCCTTTTGAAGCGTCAATTGCCGTGGTTGTGCTAACCCTCTATAGAGTAGTAGTACCGCCATTGTGCAAGCCTTTGTGGAAGTGGCAGTTATTGTGGTCGTGCTAACCCTCCGTAGAGTAGTAGTACCGCTATCGTACAAGCCTTTTGAAGTGGTAGTTATCGTGGTCGTGCTAACTTGTAGACACCGGATTCTGAGTCAATCTAAATCAGATTTACCCAATGATGATTATATACCTGTTCACAGGCAAAAAGGTTAAAAGTGATGATTTTCTTGTTAAACTTGTTTTTTAGAATAAAAAAATAAAAAATATATTAAAAATTAAATTTGAAAAATGGAGTTTGAAAATTATTGTGTTTTTAGTTAGATTTTAAAAAAAATATTTTTCGGCCGCGTCGGCGCGTTGCGGCAGCCCGCGCGCGAGCGACGTGCGAGGTGTCGCTCCGCGCTGGGCGACTGCGCTCGATGCCAGTGCGCGCGCTAGTACCGACGGGCGTCGGTCGCTCCTGGTCTGCCGCAAGCACGTTTTTCGCCCATTTTTCTGTTTTTCTTGATTTTCTTTGACTTTTTCACCTTTTTTTTGGGATTTTTAATGATAATTTCCTTTTTTGCACCTAAATTAAGGGAAATTTGATAAAAATCTTATTTTTTTCCTTAATTAATGATTTTTTTTTTCCATTTTTACTCATTTAAATAGAAAAATTTAGAAAGAAGAAAGGGGGAATTCTCTTTTGATGAAAAATCTTCATTTTTCTTTTCTTCTTCTTCTCCGAGAATTCTCTTTACATTTCTTTTATTTTTCTTCTCCAAATAAAAAATTCTTCAGGTTAAAAATTTAATTTTTAATCAAAAATTTTTCTTGAGACAAAGAAAATTATTCTTTATTCTTGAGATTTATTTTTTTTATCAATTATAATTTCTTGAAATAAAGAAAATAATTTTTTGTTTTTGAAAATTAAATTTATTTTCTTCCATTTTTTTTTAATTTTAATCAATAATCATACTTGAGACAAAGAAATCAACTTTTTGTTCTTGAAAATTAATTTTTTTTCTTCTATTATTTTTAAGCAATTTTGGAATAAAATTTTAATTTTTATTATTTTTTATTTCTAATTTGTGAATCAAAATAAGGAAAATAAATCATATTTTTTCCTCCATCGAATCCGAAATCTGAGGGTAAACATTTTAGACTCGATCTCTAAATTTTATTTTTTTCTATTTATTTTTGTTCATATTTAATTAGTAATCATGTAAATTTTTTAATTTATCATTTATTTATTTATTTTATGTGATTTTAGATATAGATAACATTTTTAATATTCTTTTTTACTTTATCTTATTTATTTGTTTATTCTTCCTTTTTATTATTATTATTATTATTATTTTATCATTATTTTTCATTATCATTATTATTATTGTTTTGTTATTCCTATTATCATTATTATTGTTATTGTTATTATTATTGTTGTTGTTGTTTTTATTATTATTATTATTATTATTATTATCATCATCATCATCATCACCATCATCATCACCATCATCATCATAATTTGTGTTTTTATTTGTTTTAATTTGTTAATATGCTAATTTATTTGATTTATTATGTTAGTTAATTTATTTGTCATCGATAATGCATATTTATCTATTTTAATTTGTTATTTATCTTTTTATATAATTAATTGATTTTTTTTATTTAATTACTAACGTCAATTTATTTGTGTCTTTTTGCTTTAATACTTATTTTTGTCATGTTTGAGCTTCCATGCAAACAAAGGAGTAGATTTAGGGACTTATCTTTTTATTGTATTTATTATTTTTCCTTTATTTGTATTTTTAATTTATTTAACATGTAATTACTAATAAAATTATTTATTTTATGCATGTTTAATTAAAAATCACACAAATATTTTTAAAAATAAGTTGGTTTTTTTTCTCATAAAATGGGACCAATATCCTAGTTTTTTCATCCAAAATAAATTGTCACATTAAAATTATTTTCTTTAACTATGCATGCGATGACCAATATCCTCAACCTTAATAAATACTCCATTTTATGTATGATTTACATTTCATTTACATTGGGGGTTGTATTCTGCCCCTAGTTTTGTTGTAATTTATTGTATTTCTATTTACTTTATTTTAATCTTGCGTTTATTTACCGTTTTATTATGTGATTGATATGCGCTCCAATTATTGCATTAAAAATAAATGAGAAATGGGATAAAATCTTAAATTCAAAACTCAATTGTAATTTAATCAAGGTATGAATAAATGGGAAGTCTCGAACCATCTCTGGTTTTAGGCTCAATGAGTTTAGAGGACCATCTCAATATCTCATTGGGGTGGGGTCTCCAAAATATCTCTTGTTGTCAAAATAGGCCCAATTTGCATAGTCCTAGGCTCCACAAGGTTAGAGGACCATTCCAATATTCTATTGGGTGGGGTCTCCAAAATATCTCCGCCTTGCCCAAAATAGATGCATATGCGTTGTCTTAGACTTATTGAGGCTAGACGACTGTTCCCAATGTTTTATTGGGTGGCGACTCTAAGAAACCTCCTTGTTGCCCAAAATAGACGCCCTTGCAATCTCTTGCAAGTTTTCATGAATCTCTCCCGAACGCCCTAAAAGCGGGTCTTCGGGGCTTTCCTTGGTGTGCGTCACAGTGGCGACTCCACTGGGGATATAAGAGACTTCACTTCGAAGTACCTTGGTTAAAACATATAATTGAGTTTTAATTTAAAATTTTTATCCCTTTTCGAAATTGCATTGCATTTCATTAGAGTCTTAGAACTATGCTAGTTTGGTCCCTATTCTTATCCCGGTGTGTTCCCGAAGCACAACCCTACGTTCACTCAATGTAAGGAAGTGTTAAAGATAATCACCAGCCCAAGCCTCGTACCATCATGGTATATTAAATGGAGATCCGATCGATCATTATACTCGTGATGAGCTAGACCTATTGGCAGGAACCATGTTTGAATAGACCTAAAGTATCTTCACCTTTGATCAAAGCTCATGTAATGGCAATAGATACTTCCCCTAGGTGAAATATACGTTAATACGATGCTTGCTATGTGGGCCATTATATATTGAACATAATCAACCAAATTAAATGGTCTTTTATCAAAGGCTTTCATGCCCCGGTGAGCCCATCTTAATTTAATTAAAATGTTTAAATACATAAAGACCAAAATTCATACGTATGCACATTAGATAAGAGATGTTATGCTGCCTGTTTTTCGTTGAGCACCATACGCATCCATTGGGTTCCCTGTTAACCCATGGATAAAGCCCACTTAGGAAAGAGACCGCATTACCTCATTTGTGGGAGTAATAAGGTTGGAAGAATCTACTTGCTTGTATGTGATTGTAAATGTTGCATAACACATGATCATGCATTGTATATGTCATTCATGCATCATTTTAACAATTTAAATTTTTCAGCCATCATAAATTCATCTAAGTAGACTAGAGGTTCTGACGGTCAGCTGGTAAGGGCAAATCTGCTCTTTGAGTTGCCGGAATTAGTGTCTGATTGGGATTCTAAGTCACTCTCTTCGATCAGTGAATCATTTCTAGAATCATCGATGGCAAAAGAGACTAGGGCATTGACCACTCAAGAACTTGCTAGAAGACTAGAGGACTTTGAACAGAGGATGTTAGATATGATGGGCGCCATGGCCGAAAAGATTGCTCATCCTCCTTCTCCGCAAGCACCTGTGGCTCCATAAGCACCTATTGCTCCACAGCCACCTATCGCTCCGTAACCACCGGCAGTCCCTCCTCGGGGGCAAGTCAAATCGCTTGCTGGTGGGGAGACTCCCCTCATTGGAGTTGTTGCCCGTCAACCTGTCAATGAGCATAGAGCTGCTGTGCCTATTGAGCCAAGAAGGGAAAGGGTCCCCAATCCCAATGAGGATTTCATGATGGAGGAGGAAGACGAGGAGCCAATAGTCCATCAAGCTATAAGGGGTAGAGCACCCAGGGTGGAGGATGAGGCTATGAGAGGGATGAGACAGCAGATTGAGGCTATCACCCGTATGTTTTTAGCTGGAAAGGGGATCAATCCCAAAGATAGAGATTTGGGGGATGAAGAGCTGCTGCCCCAAAGGTTCAAGATGCTTGAGCTGCTAAGGTTTTATGATACTTCGGACCCATCTGCGCATATCAAGCAGTATACCCTGGTAATGAAAGGCATAGGGTTCAGCAAGAAGCAAAAGGTGGAATATTTCTGCCTCAGTCTGATGGGTCCGGCAATAGACTGGTATCATGAATTAGACAGGAGGTCCAAGGAAGACTGGGACCTTTTGACCGAAGAGTTCATGAACCAGTACGACTACAACACCAGAATGGAGGTCATCTTGAAGGACCTTGAGCTCTTACAGCAAAGGAGTGACAAGTCATTCCACGAATACCTCACTAGATGGAGGAATAGGGTTATAGAGATGAAGAGAAAGCTTGACACTGCTGATCAGATCAGGTTATTTATCAGGAACTCCTGTCCTTACTTGAGGGACTTGCTCAGCTTTAAGGGGCTCAGAGATTGGGAGTCACTTAAAGACATTATTGTAGAGGCTGAAGGGGTTTACCTAGCAAAGAAAGCAAGCTAAAATAACTTTGCTGAGAAATGTTATGGGAACCAGTCAGGGTAAAAATCAGGTGGTGCCGGGAGCAGTAATAACCGAAATGGTAAGACGGCCAAGGTTGCAGCTACTGAGGTTAGACAGGGTCAGAGGTACTACTCTAACTTAGGCCACTCTCTATCTTGGGTATTAGAGAGACTGATGAAGGAGGGCAAGCTGCGACCTTTAACGCCTAGGCCAGCCATGAATCAGGGACAGCCATGGCACAGAGATGACCAATATTGCGCTTACCATCAGCACACTGGGCATCTGACGGATTACTGCCGAACTTTGATAAATAAGATCCAAGATCTTATTGACACCAAACAGATCACATATCCTGTAAAGAGAGATAAGAAGAAGAAGGTAGGCTATAATGCAGTCCCTCCACCGTTAATATGATCGGGTTTGGTCCACCTGAGTGGCATATTTTGCAAGAGCTATATGGAGCTGAGTACGTCGCTATCACCAGTTGGAAGACGAGCAAAGAAGGGATTCTCGTAGTGACGGTAGATTAATCCGCTAATGAGGGTGGAGATGAAAATAATAAAGATTATGTTCTTTTTTTCAGTTTTTGTTATTATTCCAAGAACCATCTTTTATATGACAATATTTACAATGGTTGGTTATTTCAATAAGATAAACAATTTTGCTTATTTGTATGATGTTTCTAATGATTCATTTCCCATGATCATAATACATTCATTTTTGACATTAATTCAACTAATATAGCTGTATTTAATCTCGAAACTTTGAAAAATTCAAAGAAAATCTTGATAGCATCTGATATAACACCTGAAGAGAAGAAAATTCTGAGAGATAATGTCAAAAAAAAAAAGAAAATGAAAAAGCCTTTGCCTGGACTTGGGATGACAAAGGTATTGTTGGGACAACGCTGCCTCAATATGCCAACATGACGACGAGCGAAGTTTCAAAAGCCATTCCTTTGCCTCCTCAACATCCAAGATGCATACAGTGCAGCCAAGCAAAATAAAAATCTAATCATTAAAGGGCTATATTAGAAGTTAGATAGATGAAACTTTGGGCCTTCACAAGAAATATATAGCTCATTAGAACCAAGCTCTTATGACTCCTTTCCTCCCAATCATTTGAGATGTTTACCCCAAAGCCAATCAAGACCGACTTTTAATCATATGAAACCAACATAAGTAAAGTAGGGACCCTTATAACCAAACTTAGGAGGACAACTCATTACCTTTCAAGAAAAAAAAATAGAAAAAAAAGAAAAAAAAGCAGAAAAAAAGCAAAAAAGAAGAAAAGAAAAAAAAACCAAAGTCCTGTCCTACACTATAGTTCTGTCCTAAACCATCTGAAACCAATGTACAACTGTAACACCCCCTTCCCATACGTAGGCGATCTCATCCGATAAGGAGTGAGATGCCATATGAGTCAAGGTGTCACCAAACAATAGCAAAGCAAAATATACATCCATTCATAACATACATTCAGAAATACAGAATAATTAAAAACTTTACATGCATGAAGCAAAAGCTGATCATGCATTACTATAATAAACTATTACAATAATGATCTGATCAACTAGCTGATACAAATAATATTACATATCCATAATATAATTACAAAACCGGAAGCTGATACATGAGAGTTCTATACAAAAAGAATCATCAACTATACAAAAGTAGCCCTACACTAAGAATTCCTGTGTTGGCTTGATGACGGCGACTCTCGAATCAAACTCCTTCCGCACCTGCACGGGTAAAACACCGTGCTAAGCGATAAACGCTTAGTGGGGAAACACACATATATAATGGACGGCCATTCACAATAGTCGTAAAGGCAATTCACATTCACAAGGCCAATATGCAAAGGCTAAACATAATCCATATAAACATGCTATATAATCAATATTTCATACTCATATTCATTCAGGAATAATCCGATATACATTACATCGATATACTCATTCAGATAATCCATTTATAGCCAAATCAGATCAAAGCAGTTCAAATAAAAATTCAAAGAACACCTGCTGACTCTAGGTAGTGGATAACGAGTGTACAGACAGTACTTTCCGGGTACGAGCCAATTACAGACAGTACGTTACGGGTACGAATCGATTAAACCATTATACTTCAACTTTCACAGATATTTTCACAAGAGACCTTAAACAAGATCCAATACAGAAAAGGGTTCGCGAGGAACCAAACGGGGACCTGATCGGGGTCCAAACAGAACTATGGGCTGCAGCAACAGACTCTATTAGGCATGCTTAACTATCCACTTACTTGACTCTAGCAGGCTATGCGTCATACAAATCAAATAACAGAATATCGTGTACAAACATCAGAAAAATCATGGTATTACGCATGTCGAAGCATTTAAAAGTATGACATGCATCACACAGCAGTAAAGTCCATTCAGAATAAATACCAAATTCATTTTTGAGTTACAAACCGGGAAATTTCGGAAAAAGGGCTGAGCGGGATAACGGGTGAGGTTGGCTGGTCACGAGGCGTGACTTGCCTCCTCACAGGGCAGGTCACGAGTCGTGACTGAGGGTCACGCCTCGTGACTTGCTTCGTCCCTCGCAGATCACGCGTCGCTCACGCAGGTCACGCGACGTGACTGGACGTCACGTCTTGTGACTTGCTTCTCTCTTCAGCCGATCACGCGACATGCCTTCTATCAGGCCGGTCACGAGGCGTGACGGGGAGTCATGTCTCGTGACTGCCTTCCTCAAGGCCGGTCACGCGTTGTGATAGACAATCACAACTCGTGACTGGCTTTGCTCTGGCAGGTCACGAGTCGTGACTTGCCCTCTCTTCCTTGGCTAGTCACGCGACAAATCTGGAAAACGGGATTTCTACAGTAACTCAATTTCCAGTTTTCCAGAATACAGAAATCAATCCCATATTTAATTCAAAACCAATCAAACCTGTTCTTACCTTCTGAAAAATATCCCAAACAATATAAGCAACATATATACAATCCAGTTTCAACATTTAATCAACCAAATCAAGAATATATGCAATCAAGTTCATCAAGAACATAAACCCTAGAAATTTACAGTAAACTCAAAATCATACAAATCACAAGCAAATATTCCCAAACCTGAAATCTAAGCTTCTATCACTTAGCTCCACTAGGTCCAGCAACCTCTTTACCCTTTGGATCACGAGGAGCTTCAGCTAGAACACAAACACAGTAATGCAAACCCTAAGTTCAAACTAAACTCAAGGAAAAAGAAGAAGAAGAAACAAATGGAGAATAAGGTGGAGAATGCAGTAACTTACCAAGTTAGAAGCAAGAGTGAGCAATTTCCACAACACAACTTGATTAACAGATAGTAGTATTTAGGAAAGGGAAGAAGGAGGAAGAAGATGAAGGTTGAAGAGAAAGAACGTGAATTTGATTTTCTCTTCTTCCTTACTTCTTTTCTTCATTCATTTTCCCTAACCTAATACACATGTCATTCTCTTGGTGGTGGAACTTACTCACTCACACTCTAACCCCACACATCACACACATCTAATGCAAACTCAACTAAAAATACCCTACAATGGTATGCTCCAATCTACACAAGCAATTCCCAATTAAATCACATATTAATGCCATGTGTGCACCCATATAATAATAAACGCAAAACATACATTTTTACTAAAATACCCTTATGACATGTAGAACACATGCACATGCATGCTCACACAGACAGACAGACAGGCTCATTCTACTAGGGGGCAAACGGGGTGTGACAACTCTCCCCTACTAATAAGAATTTCGTCCTCGAAATTCTCAACTGAACTGAATAACTGCGGATACTGAGCTCTCATCGACTCCTCTGGTTCCCAAGTCGCTTCTTCGACTCCATGATGGATCCACAACACTTTAACCAAAGGAATCTGCTTATTTCTCAACTGCCTCACCTCTCGGGCTAGAATAGCTCGCGGTTCCTCATCATAAGAGAAGTCTGGCTGAACCTGAATATCCTGAACTGACAGAACATGCGAAGGATCCGATCTGTACCGACGAAGCATCGAAACGTGGAACACATCGTGCAACTTTGCTAACTCCATCGGTAGCGCCAATCTATAAGCTACAGGTCCTACCTTAGCCAAAATCTCATAAGGTCCAATGAAACGAGGACTAAGCTTGCCTTTCTTGCCAAACCGAAGCACTTTCCTCCAAGGTGAAACCTTAAGGAAAACCTTGTCCCCGATCTCAAAATGCACATCTTTCCTTTTCAAATTGGCATAAGACTTCTGTCGATCCTTGGCTGCCTTCAAATTCCGCTGCACTACTCTGATTTTCTCTTCAGTATCTCTAACCAAGTCAGGTCCAATCATAGATCTCTTGGATAGCTCGGTCCAACAAATCGGAGTCCTACACTGACGACCATACAAAGCCTCATATGGTGCCATACCGATGCTCGACTGAAAACTGTTGTTGTAGGCAAAATCCATCAACGATACATATCTGTCCCAACTACCCGGAAAATCTAAAGCACAAGCTCTCATCATATCCTCCAGAATCTGAATGACTCGCTCTGACTGACCATCGGTCTGAGGATGAAACGCTGTACTGAAGTTCAACCTAGTGCCCAAAGCTCTCTGCAACTCCTTCCAAAACTTGGAAGTAAACCTCGGATCCCGATCTGACACTATGGATAAAGGCACACCATGCAACCGAACTATCTCCTCCACATAGATACTGGCCAATCTGTCCATGGAGTAGTCCACTCTAACCGGCAGAAAGTGAGCTGATTTCGTAAGCCGATCCACAATAACCCAAACTGAGTCATGCTTCCTCTGAGTTAAAGGCAAACCAGAAACAAAGTCCATGGCGATATCATCCCATTTCCACTCAGGAATGGATAAAGGCATAAGCAAACCCGAAGGTACCTGATGCTCGGCCTTTACCTGCTGACAAATCAAGCACTTGGAAACAAAATCCACTATATCACGCTTCATACCGGACCACCAATAGAATTGCTTCATGTCTCTATACATTTTCTCACTGCCCGGATGTATAGTAAAGACTGTACTATGCGCCTCACTCATAAGCTGTCTCCTCAAATCCTCAGACTCTGGCACACACAACCGATCTCTGAACATAAGCACCCCATCCTGAACTGAGAACTCTGACTGCTTACCCGATCTGACCTCATGCACAATCCGCTGAAGTCTCACATCATCTCTCTGAACATCCACAATCCTCTGTCTCAAAGTAGGCTTCACACGCAGCTGGGCAAGCAAAGCCCCGTCCGAACCAAATTTCCATCTGAATCGCCTCAAGAACAAAGCTGAAACTGACTTCCGACTCAAAGCATCAGCGACTACATTGGCTTTACCAGGATGATAATCCACAATGCAGTCGTAGTCCTTAAATAACTCAAGCCATCAGCGCTGTCTCATGTTCAACTCTTTCTGTGAAAGGAAGTACTTCAAGCTCTTGTGGTCCGAAAAGATCCTACACTTTTCCCCATACAAGTAGTGACGCCAAATCTTCAAAGCAAAAATCACAGCTGCCAACTCTAAATCATGCGTTGGATAGTTCTTCTCATGTGGCTTCAACTGTCGAGAAGCATAAGCCACGACTTTTCCTTCCTGCATCAGCACACATCCAAGACCAACACCCGAAGCATCACTGTAAATGACAAACTCTTTACCCGAAATGGGTTGAGTAAGGATAGGTGCCTCAATAAGCAACTGCTTTAACCGATCAAAACAAGACTGACATCTGTCTGACCACTCAAATCTAACTCCTTTCCTCAATAATCTAGTCATCGGAGCAGCAATCACATAAAAACCTTTAACAAACCGGCGGTAATAACCTGCCAAACCGAGGAAACTCCTCACCTCCTGAACATTTCTAGGCGCTTTCCAATCAACTATCGCCTCAATCTTGGCTGGATCTACCTGAATACCTCTAGCTGAAACAATGTGACCCAAGAATGATACTTCTCGAAGCCAGAAATCACACTTGCTAAGCTTGGCAAACAACTGATGCTCTCTCAACATCTGTAGAACCAATCGGAGGTGCTCCTCATGCTCACTCTCATCCTTAGAATACTCCAAGATGTCATCAATGAACACTACTACAAATCGATCTAAGTATGGCCTAAACACACGATTCATCAGATCCATTAAAGCCGCTGGAGCATTAGTCAAACCAAACGGCATCACAAGAAACTCATAGTGGCCATACCTAGTCCGAAATGCAGTCTTAACCACATCTGCATCCTGAACTCGATGCTGATAATACCCTGAACGAAGATCTATCTTGGAGAAAACACCCGCACCTCGAAGCTGATCAAATAAATCCTCAATCCTAGGCAACGGATACTTGTTCTTCACTGTAACTTTATTAATCTGCCTATAGTCAATACACATCCGCAATGATCCATCTTTCTTCTTGACAAACAGAACTGGAGCTCCCCATGGAGATATGCTCGGTCTAATAAACCCCTTATCCAATAACTCTTGTAGCTGAGATTTAAGTTCCCTCAACTCTACAGGAGCCATCCGATAAGGTGCTCTCGAAATAGGTGCAGTACCTGGCATAATCTCAATGGACAACTCAACCTCTCTCTCAGGAGGCAAACCAGGCAACTCGCTCGGGAATACATCACTAAACTCCCGCACTACAGGAATGTCCTCAATCTGAACCTGATCCCTCTTGGAATCTAACACAACTGCTAGAAAAGCCTCACATCCTTTCCTGATAAATCTCTTGGCTTGCATCGCAGAAATCACATTATTCACTGAACTAGCACCCAAACCTTTCAAAAACACAAGAGACTGACTTCGATCCCGAAGTACAACTGTCTTCCTATGGCAATCAACTACAGCCCGATGCTTACCCAACCAGTCCATCCCCAAAATCAGATCAAACTCTTTGAAAGGTAACTCAATCAAATCCGCTGGAAGAACAACTCCCTCAACAATCAGAGGACAACTCCTAAAGACTCTACTCACACTGACACTATGCCCTAATGGACTGGTCACACATATCTCATAATCTAACTGATCAACAGAATGCAATTTATCAACAATTTTATCTGTGCACAAATATGAGTGTGTGGAACCAGGATCAATTAGAGCATATAACTCAGTGTCATGGAGTAGGAACTTACCAGCAATAACATCAGGCGCATCCTGCTCATCTCTGACCCTCATAGCATAAGCTCTAACGGCACCCTGAGAAGGACGCTCAACAGTCTCAGAAGCAGCTCCATCTCTATGCAGACCACCTCTACCTCTACCTCGACCTCTACCACGGGTAGCCTGAGAAGCATTCGAACCAACCCTACTAGCTCCTCCCTGAGGTCCTGAATCCTCAATCGACTGGGGACAACTAGCCACTCGGTGCTCAGTGCTCCCACATCTAAAA
Organism: Excoecaria cochinchinensis; assembly: GCA_947683425.1. Taxonomy (NCBI): domain Eukaryota; kingdom Viridiplantae; phylum Streptophyta; class Magnoliopsida; order Malpighiales; family Euphorbiaceae; genus Excoecaria; species Excoecaria cochinchinensis. The sequence continues at coordinate 3,059,965 of CANTUQ010000037.1, forward strand.
CATCCCCCAGTGAGCCACCTACACTCACCCCGGTGAGCCTTGCTCAAATTCTCATAAATAGGTATGGCATCAGATTTACCTCCCCTACCAGAACCCGACACAGCTGTAGAACCCTGTCTTCTGCCTCTAGAAGCCGGACCAGAAGATAACTCGTCCTGTGGGTTCCTAGATCTCTTACTCGATGAAGATCCTCCACGAGAAGAGTTCCTCCTCTGAGCTCTCTCTCTCAACACAGTCTCTGATAACTCAACTCTCACAGCAGCCTCTACAATCTGATAATAACTGACCCCAGGTATGCACATCAGAGAAATCAAAGCAATCTTCAAAGACTCATTTAACCCCGCTTCAAAATGCTTGCATCTAAAGTCATCAGTCATAACTCCACGTGGGGCATAGCGAGATAACCTATTGAACTCTTTCTCATAATCTGCTACAGACATAGCCCTCTGTCTCAAGCTCAAAAACTGTGCCCATCTCGCATCTCTGTAAGTCTGAGTAATATACTTCTTTGTGAACTCACCCTCAAAGAACTCCCAAGTAATCGGATCCGGTAGCTGAGGATGCCTGCAAACCAATTCCCACCACTCAAAAGCAGACCCTTGCAGAAGAACTAATGCACACTCTGCCTGCTGGTCGGGAGGACACCGAATCTCTCTCAAGGCACGCTTTACTTTATCTAACCATCTCTCAACTATCTCAGACTCATTCAAACCAGTGCCATAAAAATCCTCAACTCCTGCCCTTCTCAAATTCTCCATAGGTGCTCTAGGAGCAGTCACTCTCTCCAAAACCCTAGCCATGTCCTGATGCAGTCTGAACATAGCCTCAAAGGGCATGGCTGCGGCCTCGGGCTTGACCCTAACATGCTGAGCCGACACAGTAACAAAAACAGACGGATCCACAGCTGGAGGATTCACACTCTCGGCGGATTCCTCAAGCGATCCACGAACAGAATTAGAAGCCATCTAAACAAATAAGAAACAACCGCATCAGCCAACATAGATCTAGACACATACACATCTAAGAAACTCAGAACAATCACAACAACACCCAGAAACGCCTAAACCTATGCTCTGATACCACTAACTGTAACACCCCCTTCCCATACGTAGGCGATCTCATCCGATAAGGAGTGAGATGCCGTATGAGTCAAGGTGTCACCAAACAATAGCAAAGCAAAATATACATCCATTCATAACATACATTCAGAAATACAGAATAATTAAAAACTTTACATGCAGGAAGCAAAAGCTGATCATGCATTACTATAATAAACTATTACAATAATGATCTGATCAACTAGCTGATACAAATAATATTACATGTCCATAATATAATTACAAAATCGGAAGCTGATACATGAGAGTTCTATACAAAAAGAATCATCAACTATACAAAAGTAGCCCTACACTAAGAATTCCTGTGTTGGCTTGATGACGGCGACTCTCGAATCAAACTCCTTCCGCACCTGCACGGGTAAAACACCGTGCTAAGCGATAAACGCTTAGTGGGGAAACACACATATATAATGGACGGCCATTCACAATGGTCGTCAAGGCAATTCACATTCACAAGGCCAATATGCAAAGGCTAAACATAATCCATATAAACATGCTATATAATCAATATTTCATACTCATATTCATTCAGGAATAATCCGATATACATTACATCGATATACTCATTCAGATAATCCATTTATAGCCAAATCAGATCAAAGCAGTTCAAATAAACATTCAAAGAACACCTACTGACTCTAGGTAGTGGATAACGAGTGTACAGACAGTACTTTCTGGGTACGAGCCGATTACAGACAGTACGTTATGGGTACGAATCGATTAAACCATTATACTTCAACTTTCACAGATATTTTCACAAGAGACCTTAAATAAGATCCAATACAGAAAAGGGTTCGCGAGGAACCAAACGGGGACCTGATAGGGGTCCAAACAGAACTATGGGCTGCAGCAACAGACTCTATTAGGCATGCCTAACTATCCACTTACTTGACTCTAGCAGGCTATGCGTCATACAAATCAAATAACAGAATATCGTGTACAAACATCAGAAAAATCATGGTATTACGCATGTCGAAGCATTTAAAAGTTTGACATGCATCACACAGCAGTAAAGTCCATTCAGAATAAATACAAAATTCATTTCTGAGTTACAAACCGGGAAATTTCGGCAAAAGGGCTGAGCAGGATAACGGGTGAGGTTGGCTGGTCACGAGGCGTGACTTGCCTCCTCACAGGGCAGGTCATGAGTTGTGACTGAGGGTCACGCCTCGTGACTTGCTTCGTCCTTCGCAGATCACGCGACGTGATCTTGCAGATCACGCGGCGCTCACACAGGTCACGTGACGTGACTGGACGTCACATCTCGTGACTTGCTTCTCTCTTCAGCCGATCACGCGACATGCCTTCTATCAGGCCGGTCACGAGGCGTGACGGGGAGTCATGTCTCGTGACTGCCTTCCTCAAGGCCGGTCACGCGTTGTGATAGACAATCACAACTCGTGACTGGCTTTGCTCTGGCAGGTCACGAGTCATGACTGGAAGTCACGTCTCGTGACTTGCCCTCTCTTCCTTGGCTAGTCATGCGACAAATCTGGAAAATGGGATTTCTACAGTAACTCGATTTCCAGTTTTCCAGAATACAGAAATCAATCCCATATTTAATTCAAAACCAATCAAACCTGTTCTTACCTTCTGAAAAATATCCCAAACAATATAAGCAACATATATACAATCCAGTTTCAACATTTAATCAACCAAATCAAGAATATATGCAATCAAGTTCATCAAGAACATAAACCCTAGAAATTTACAGTAAACTCAAAATCATACAAATCACAAGCAAATATTCCCAAACCTGAAATCTAAGCTTCTATCACTTAGCTCCACTAGGTCCAGCAACCTCTTTACCCTTTGGATCACGAGGAGCTTCAGCTAGAACACAAACACAGTAATGCAAACCCTAAGTTCAAACTAAACTCAAGGAAAAAGAAGAAGAAGAAACAAATGGAGAATAAGGTGGAGAATGCAGTAACTTACCAAGTTAGAAGCAAGAATGAGCAATTTCCACAACACAACTTGATTAACAGATAGTAGTATTTAGGAAAGGGAAGAAGGAGGAAGAAGATGAAGGTTGAAGAGAAAGAACGTGAATTTGATTTTCTCTTCTTCCTTACTTCTTTTCTTCATTCATTTTCCCTAACCTAATACACATGTCATTCTCTTGGTGGTGTAACTTACTCACTCACACTCTAACCCCACACATCACACACATCTAATGCAAACTCAACTAAAAACACCCTACAATGGTATGCTCCAATGTACACAAGCAATTCCCAATTAAATCACATATTAATGCCATGTGTGCACCCATATAATAATAAACCCAAAACATAAATTTTTACTAAAATACCCTTATGACATGTAGAACACATGCACATGCATGCTCACACAGACAGACAGACAGGCTCATTCTACTAGGGGGCAAACGGGGTGTGACAACAACTCCATCTCAACCATTCAAGGTTACTTCAGAAATTGAGCCACCAAAGCCAACAAAAGGAAGATACAAACTTTCACGACTAGGATTCAAGTGAAGAACTTCACTATCTCAATCCGTTTGTACAGAGGCCAAGAATAAGACTTTGATGCTAAAAAGAACCACCGTTAGAAAGAGCAGCGTCCCCAGCTAATGGAGATGAAAGAAAATTCAATCAACACCAACGGACTAAAGGAGGTTCCATGGAAAAGGCTAAATAAAAGAGAAAAATAAATAATAAATGCTCTGCGGGTCGAAAACCGAAAAAAGGCGATCTTGCTAAAATTGGGTGCCCTGCCAAAAAAAAAGTATTTTGGGCAAAAATTAAGGGCTGAGAGAAAATATTCAATCATGAAAACTCGAGAGGGCTGATTGATAACGGTAGTTTGATGCTTTCAAGATCCATCCCGAGATTAGATGAGATTTTGTATTTTTGAGATTAATGCCAAATAATGATCATGCGTAATAAAATCAAACTGAAACATATGCATTTACGCCATAATATGTTAATATGATCAAAACAACTCATTTTGCATACTCAAAATTGTCTAGCATATTGTTACCGTCTACCCTTTGCTTCTTTCAGCACTCGGGTCCTTCAACCGACTCATCTTGCTATCAACCATGAAGGCAATTCTACAGCACCATCATGGGAAGAATCAAGCTCAGACAATAATGATCTAAGATGTAAGTACATGCTGATCATGCCTGAAAGATTTTTAGCAACAGCTTCAGCCTCCTTTACAATCTGCAAAAAAAAAAAGAAAAAAAAATCGTTAGAAATGAAAACCGTAATTGGCTCTCTAAGCAAAAGTTAGGTAAAAGGATAGGGTAAAAACTTGAAAACAAGCAGCCTGTTCTTAAAAAAAAAGCCGCTGGATTGGGTTGGATCCATTTCAGGCAAAAATAAGGCGCAGGGTCATGTGAAAATCCTCAAAGGACACATTTTTCTCTAAGAAAAGCTAGTGTGAAAATCCACAAGGGACGCACTACCTTTAAAAAAAATGACTACATGTATCAAATGAGAACCTCGCAACCCCAAAGGCACGAAATTCAAAAGCAATTCCAAAGGGCATCGATCCTATCGCAAATTACAACCAGACCGGCTGTCATCTCTGAGTCCACTTAGATGAATTCTTATCCTGCATTTCTGCATGACCCATGCATTTCACGTGCATACTCACTATTTTTTTTTTGCATATTTAGTTTTCCAGTTTTGCAGTAAGAAAGATTAGATGCGGACACCGACAAAAGCTGAGTGATGACATCAGTCTAAACATCAATCCAAGCAATCAGCCAAAGACCTCTCAGGGGACAATCAACCAAAGGGCTCACATAGGGCACCACTTCACATCTCGGAAGGGTTTGTACAATGGTGGCACTACCATTTTGTGGAAGGTTAGCACGACCACGACACTACCACTTCAGAAGGGTTAGCACGATGACGGCACTGCCACTCCACGGAGGGTTAGCACGATCACGGCACTACCGCTTCAAATCTCAGAAGGGTTAGCACGATGGCGGCACTACCATTTTACGGAAGGTTAGCACGACCACTTCAAAAGGATTGGCACAATGACGGCACTACCACTCCACGGAGGGTTAGAACGATCACGACACTACCACTTCACATCTCGGAAGGGTTTGCACGATGGCGGCACTACCATTCTATGGAAGGTTAGAACGACAACGGCATTACCACTTCAGAAGGGTTAGCACGATCACGGCACTACCACTCCACGGAGGGTTAACACGATCACTGTAACACCCCCATACCCCCTAGAAGGATATCGGGGCGTCACACGGACACATATGTATACCTATACATATACATACACTAGCGGAAGCGATAGCATTAAACACATCCATTTAAGAGTAATAAAATAACATAATACTACACTAGGGCCCAACATGTATTACATATAGGTATACATATTCATCTTTATACATGTTCATATTACAACATGTTTTTATTTAGCTTTACATATACATCTACATGTGATTCTTTTACTTATATTACATAATGATGTTACTCAAACCATCACCCACTCTATCTCTATCTTATACAAAAAGATGAACAAAACTTCCTAGTGGCCTTGACCTGCAGATGCGCGCTCACTGATCCGAACCTGTAATCTACACGGAAATAAACATCCGTTCTAAGCGATAACGCTTAGTGGGGATGAAAATAATGCAAAGGACTTCTTTACGAAGTCACAATTAAATCACACATTTCATATGACAAAATCAAATAGCTCATGCATATAGCTCTTATACGTGTATAGGTTGCATGCTCAATTATCAAATACTATGAACTCACATGTATATAACATCTACTCTTTTACTTATTCATAAACACTATAACTTGTACATATCATTTATTCAAATATACGCTATCATGTGTCCACATTCATGTAAACACACTCATGTAATCATACACTTGTATACAGAACTATAATGTACTTAAACATTACTCTCATGTACTATAGCATTCATTCAGAATAATACTTTTAATCATCTCAAATTCACTACACAATATTAATAAGCCTGAATTCTTTTCATGGTGGATATGGGATGCTATATAAAAAAACATTTTCGATAGACTGAAGTCACAAAACATTTTCATCTATCTCTATTAAATGACCATTCTCGGAGGTCGACCCGCTTCGCCCAAACAGGGCGGAACATGGGCAGCTGCACTCGATAATCCCTTTATAAGCATGCTTATCTATCCACTATAACGGTAATCAGGCTAAAAAAAAAAGAACAACTCATTTATATGCTACTCTGATGCCAAATCATAGATTATAACTCAAGTGCACTCATCAACTTCAGAGGCATTTAATTCATATACAATCTTTATTAATCACGTTCAACAACTAAAAGCATGTAATATTTAAATTCCATGCATAAACTCTTATATCACATCATCATATACATGCACTCATAAGTTCACACATATTTAGGATGCCATTTGCTATCCTTCACACAATTGTACATTTTTACTTTATTAGTTAAATTACTAATCTTAAACATACTCAAATGTATTTTCCCATAGATAACCGCTTTATAATCATTTAATAACCCTAATTATGTATAATAAGTTAAGGGGAGGGGTAAGGGGTTGTCCCATGCCAACCATGGTCTCAAAATGAAAAATAAAAGTCCTAATATGGGTTGCTCTGTCGCGAGGTCGCGACCTGTGTCGTGCTCGCGACAGAAGCTCGCCTCTGGTGCCTTACAATACTGCTTTTTACCCTAAACTTGCATCGCAAAAACTACCCTCTAAAACTTATTTTTAGGCAAAGTGGTCTTCATAACAATTTTTCCCTAGGATGTTATCCTTAAAATGGGACAAATTTCAGGTCTTTTAGACATTTATAACTCCAGATATGAGCTAAACAAGCTATACTATTCCAATAACCCGACCCAAACAGGGATATTACGGTTTTAACCAATTTTCAGGGTCTTAAAGCAAGAATTTGCTCAAAGTCATTTCTGAGACTTTTATAAGTATAGAAGTCATGGTTCTATTGGCTTAATAATCACTCAATTCAAGGGTTTATAACTATACTTATGATAAAAACATCACACAGGGGTCAGATGACGAATAAGCAGAATTTGCTGACTCAAATTTTATCATCAACACACACACTCAATTGATCAATTCACCTACTTATAAGCATATATACACTTATCATAAGCACCATAAGCAATCAAAATGAACATCTAACAAATATACTCTAACAGAATAGTTGAGCTAATTAAAGCTCAACAAGCATCTCTCTATTCAAACATGCCTCTATTCAAACATATTTCATGTAAGCACATGCAAGAATAATAAAATCACACCCGATCGCAACCTCTAGGAAGCTTGATCTCTATGCTCTATTCAGCTCCAACCTTTTCTTTTACTTTATCCAATCTCTTGTTCATATCTTCCATAAATCACATAGAAAACATTTGAGTTAAACTTTTTCTCACTTTAAATAAAAAACAGAAAGAAAAAGGAGGTCAGATCAGAGAACAAATCCAATTTACCTTCTGAAGAGATCCAATCAAGCCCTACTACACTCTCTTCAAACCAATCCAAATGATTCACTTGAAAAGCAAACCAAAGGAACAAAAAAAGAAAGAACAAGAGAGGGAGAACGGATGAAGGCCAAGGAAAAAGAAAGAAATGAAGAACAATAGGCCAAAAGCATGACCAACGTGGAAAAAAGAAGGGACAAAGAATTCAGCTGGTCCATCCTCATCCAAACCAATTAATGTGCCAAAAACACAGTTGTGTAAATCCAAAAGCACAGCTGTGCTTTCCACTCCCTCATCCAATTAAATATTCCTATTAAATGCCACTTTACCTCATCAATACATGTATATGCAAATACATGTATATCTCTTGCCACTGGTCTCCCTCCTACAATGCCACTTATCACACTCCTATGCCGCCACGTATCCGATACACATCAATTAATCCAACTCCTCTAGGCTTCACGTGGAGCATTCTGTCGCGCCCGTGACACTGTCGCGATTGCGACAGAACCCACACCAAGCCACTCACTCATCTTCTCAAAATAATTTTTCTTCTAGCAAAACTTATAACCTTAATCAACTCGGAAACTCCTTCAAATACACTCTCTTATACATATAAACTCTTGAATTCTCCAACAAAAATTCCGAAATTATACTAGAGCCAAATCGGGTTGTTACAATCACGATACTACTGCTTCACATCTCGAAAGGGTTTGTACGATAGCAGCACTACCATTCTACAGAAGGTTAGCACGACCACGACACTACCACTTTACATCTCAGAAGAGTTTGTACGATAGCAGCACTACCATTCTACAGAAGGGTTAGCACGATGGCAGCACTACCATTCTACGGAAGGTTAACATGACTACAGCACTACCACTTAAGAAGGGTTAGCATGATGATGGCACTACCATTTTATGGAAGTTAGCATGATCACGGCACTACCACTTCACATCTCAGAAGGGTTAGCACGACCACGGCACTACCACTTCAGAAGGGTTAGCACAATGACAGCACTACCACTCCACGGAAGGTTAGCACGATCACGATACTACCGCTTCAAATCTTAGAAGGGTTAGCACGATAGCGGTACTACCATTCTATAGAAGGTTAGCATGACCACGGTACTACCACTTCAGAAGGGTTAGCACGATGATGGCACTACCACTCCATGGAGGGTTAGCACGATCACGGAACTACCGCTTCACATCTCGGAAGGGTTTGCACGACGGCGACACTACCATTCTACGAAAGGTTAGCACGACCACGACACTACCACTTCAGAAGGGTTAGCATTTCAGAAGGGTTAGCATGATGACGGCACTACCACTCCACGGAGGGTTAGCACGATGACGACATTACCGCTTCACATCTCGAAAGGGTTTGCATAATGGCGGCACTACCATTCTACGGAAGGTTAGCACGACCACGACACTACCACTTCACATCTCAGAAGGGTTAGCATGATGGCGGCACTACCATTCTATGGAAGGTTAGCACGACCACGACACTACCACTTAAGAAGGGTTAGTATGATGACGGCACTACCATTCTACGAAAGGTTAGCACGATCAGAGCACTACCACTTCACATCTCAGAAGGGTTAGCACGATGGCGGCACTACCATTCTACAAAAGGTTAGCATGATCACGACTCTACCACTTCGAAAGGGTTAGCACAATGACGGCACTACCACTCCATGGAGGGTTAGTACGATCACGGTACTACCGCTTCACATCTCACAAGGGTTAGCATGATGGCAGCACTACCATTCCACGGAAGGTTAGCACGACCACGACACTACCACTTGAACAATGATTTACACGCTGACGGTAAATACCACTTCAATGAGGATTTACACGATCATGGTAACTCGCTTTTGCAAAGAATAACATGCTGACAAGTAGGCAAATAACCACCCCAACAACATCGTCCAGTTTGAAAAAGATAGCTGCCTCAGGTACGTGTCTCTTTCCTTTTTTCTCTGAGTTTTGCGTCACCTATCAACTTATGCACTAGCTTCCCCAAAAATGGGGGCAACTGTAGACACCGGGTCCTGAGTCACCCATACCAAATCCAATCCAGTCTGATATGAAGTAATCCTGTATTTTAATTTTGAATGATTGTGCAAAAAATTAAAATTAAAATTCTGATTAGGCCTAATAGATCCTAGCCCAAACCTTATTCGAACCAAATCCAACCCACTGCAGCCCAAAGTAGGCTTGTAATTTACTTATGTAGGTTTATGCATAAAAAATCTTCAAATTTCGATTAGACTCAATCCGACCTGAACTCTGTCGAGCCCAGTCTAGCCCAAAGTAGGCCTCCATGTTAGTTATGTAGGTTTGTGCAGAAAATAATCTTCAAATTCTAGTTAGGCCTGATCTATCCCAGCCTGGCTTGAACCTGACCCATCTTAGCCAACTCGAACCCCAACCTATCTTGGCTAGATCCGAACTTGACCCATCCTGACTCGACCTGAACCCAATGCATTCTGGCCCTACCCAAACCAAACCCAATCTAACCCAGCCTGAAATAGGCCTATATTTTATTTTATGCAGGCTTGTGTAGAAAAACAATTTTAATTTGTAGTTCGGGTCGACCCAAATCCAACCCATTTCGGTCCAACCTGAACTCGACACATCACATTTGGTAAGTCGTAATTGTATTAATAATTAATTTCTAATAAAAAATAGATTAAATAGGTTGGCTCATTACATCGCCCATTAGGGCTAGCATACAATCTATTTTGGTTACCATATGTCTATCTAGGCCACCATACAATTCATTTGAGCCAATATGCAGTAAATTCTTAAATCGATCAATGTTCACCTAATCCAGTTGTACATTGGCTCATTTATAACTCATAAATAGTAGATTATTTATAACCTAATCTAAACCCATTCGGCCAGATCTATTTGCTGCGCATAGGGAGCTGTAATAGTGAGCCAGGAATTTTATGGTAAGTCAACTTGAAATTCCTGTAAGAATCAAAACTCTTTGAATTTAAACAATGTTATTGAAATCGGACGGGACCAGCCGGTTTAACCGCGAACCAGCAGTCTAATCGGTTGGTTCAACTACATAAAATCGGATTGAAAAAAAATCTGATTGAACCGGAAAGAACCGGAGAACCGGACAAAACCGGGTTATATTTTATTATATGCTTTTTAGTTTAAAATAATTAATAAAATAAGTGCTCTTTTTATAAAAATAAAAAATAAATAATCTAATAAGTTTTATTTAGCAAATAATTGATTCTTTTATTATTTAATCACGTTTGGATTTAATGAAAAGAATATAATGGTTTAATAATTCAATAAAATATAATAGAATAAAAATTGAATAAATTATTAAAACTGGTGAAGTTAAAGATAATTTTTTACCTTTTTTTTTAATTTCACCTACAGTTATTGAATTATTTAATTTTTAAATTAAAACTCATAAAATAAAATATTTTAACAGAAAAATACCTAATCAAGTAATAATTTTTTTAAAAAAAAAATAAAAGGTGAAAGTGTGGGTATAAGGAAAATAAAAAATGCAAAATGTGTAGGGTGTGCAGTGCAATGAGAATTAATGATGTTAATTTGTCTAATTCTGATCAATACAATAAGAAAAGAAAAGAGGTGTAGCAGTAAGATTCAAAGTGTTAAAGGTGTGAGTGAGTTGGTTATTTATTTTGTAGTAGGGGTATTGTAATAGTGATGGAGATGACGACAACGATAATGAGAATGACGATAATAATTAGTAATGAAAATGATTTTTTTTTAAATATGTATAATATAAAATAAATTTATTTAAATGTTTAAAACTTATTTTTGATAAATATTTAATATGTTTTATAACTTATTATTAGTATATTTGTGGTAATATGTTAAATATTTTGATAGATTTTTTTTATTTGAGTGTTTACACGATAATATTTATAAACATTATACTAATTAATAATATTTTAAAAAATAAAAAAAATTCGGTTGAATCCGATCGAATCGATCGAATAACGAACTCTCAGCCTTACTGATTTCTGTGGTCCGGTTTCAATAACATTGAATTTAAATAAGCTCTAGAATACAAAAACCCTCACAACCATATTCCACGAAAAATATGTACAAACTTCACCCATCTCCCCCCTCTTTAGCTGATCATTTATCTATTCTTCCACCAACTATTCTCACTCCCGCTGCTGCTTTCTCCCCAGAAGACAAACAAATCCTCGCCTACCTAATCTCCTGCTGCGGCGGCATCGCCACTGACCATCGGAAAATTACACAACCGAAAAGTATCGGTGATGGCATCGATGATGATCCTGTGTTTGAATTTCACTGTTTTAGTTGTTACAAGAGTTATTGGGCGCGTTGGGATACTTCGCCTAACCGTCAAGTGATTCACGATATTATTGAAGCTTATGAGGAATGGTTGTGGATGATGAAGAAGAAGAAGCAGAAAGAGATTTCAGAGATGCATTTTGATGAGGATGATTTAGAGGAATTTGAATTTGTGGAAAATAATTCTCCATTTGTGGTTCGAGATTTGAAGAAGAGCACCATCAGGAAGATTAGCAATTTCATTGGAGACAAAATTTGGGGATTTTGGAGCAGAGATTAATTTTAATTCATTTTCTTCACTAACTTTTCTTTTTTCTTAATTATTCATTTCCTTTTCTGAACGAACATTGAATTTGATTAGTGTCTTTTCATCCTTCATTTTGTTTTTCATTTCTTTTGCAGGTATGGAGATGGAAGCAATTTCTTAGTAAGATAACCCTAAAATTTCAATTATCTGCCTAATTTAAATAAATATATTTTAGAGTAGGGGTGTTCAAAAATGGGTTGGATGGGTTACAATCGGTTTTCAATCCAACCCATCTAAAATTTTAAATGGGTTGAACCCAACCCAATCCAGCTGGGTTATAACTTAAACTTTTTATATTGTGTTGGTTGGTTTATGACTGCGTTATATGGGTTATGTTAATTTTCTAACATATAAATTTTATATTATCTATATTTATATTTTTTAAGTATAAAACATTAATTTTATTCTTGTAAATATTTTTTTAAATAACACATGCATATTTCATTTAAAAAAAAATTAATTCCGAAGAATAGCGTGGTAAACAAAAATGAAAAAAAATTAATTCCAAAAAATAGTGTGTTATATTTGGAAGGGAAACTACTAATAGGCTGCCATGCTAGGTTTCGAAAGACTATCGGGCTTTATACTTACTATTTAAACCGAAATCACAACTTTTTTTTACTTTTTAAGTTTAATTCCTCGTAAAAATGAATTCATAATTCTTAAAATATGTTCATTAGACTCCAAGAATATTTTTGGGTCAATCGAAAACCATTCCTCAGTCTGGTAATTATTTATCAGTCCGATAATTCAATTTTTCAGTGTTACCAAAAATAATTTTTCATTATCATATGATTATACTCATTAATACGAGTACATCCATATTTTCAGATTATTTTTCTAAGGTCCGTAACATTTTTTACGGTCCAATCAAACCCTCAGTCAACTTAATCACTATTTGAAACGAAGCCGTAATTTTTTCGTATTTTCGATTTTTAGAGGTTTATTTGACCTCATTTTCACTCCAAATTTTAATCTCGGATTTATCGTAACTTATATTTTCTAATAGTCAAATAAAATATTTTTCGTCTCCGGATTTACTTTTTGCCCCGGAAGCACTATTTACTATTGGAGAATACTATTAACGGCTAACCCAGTATTAAAACCATTACACTCCATTTGTAATGAATTCTGATTTATTATATACATAGAAGATAGAAGAGAAAAAACAGCTTGGCCCATGAATGAATTGTGCGGGTTAATTGGTTGGGTTATATAATAACCCATAACCTATATAAATATTTTGTAAAATTTAGAATGGGTTGTATGGATTATAATAACCCATTAAAATTATGAAAAAAATGGATTAGATGGGTTGGATTAAATGGTTTGGATGGGTTATACCATTTTTGAACACCCCTATTTTAGAGACTATATATATATATATATAAAATATCATATATTGTTCATATGAGAAACGGTTTTGCTAGGGTTTAAATTTGTATTTATCTCCTCCTTCAGTTTATCTCTTAAAAAAATTTATTATTAAAGTTTAAATTTCGGAATTGTCTCTCATATATTTTCATTTATCTCATAATAATTTTTTTAGAGGATTGAATTACTTATTTTGGAACCTAACTGAAGTTAGTGTTATTCAGTTGTTTTGGTTATGTTAGAGAGGATTCACATAGAGAATTACTGATTATACTTTTTCAAGTCCAATTCTCTAATTTCAGCTAAACTTTACGAGAGGAGATCCCCATACGCACCATAAGATTTTAAGGTAATTATTAGAGATATTTTTGATCTTGCGACACCATTATAAGATCCGAATAAGCCTTCTAATGTTGTTGTTATTAAGATTCTTATCACTTTTGCCAGTTTCTCTTTCTTGATGCTTCTATTTTTTTTTATTAAGTTTATTTATTTATTTTCATAAGAAGGATATAATATTTAATTATATAATTTTTTTTAGAAAAAAAATCGAATTCGAAACCTCATTGTGGTTTTTGTTGATGCTTGTTGATACTTCTATTAATTCTATGGGATGCTAATATAGTGCAACGTGTCTCTCAGAGAAAAAAAATGGAAAATAATTTCTCTAACAACACTAACATACATATTTTATAGTTAACAAAAACTAAGAGGAAAAAATAAGGAATTTGAAAAAATAAAAATTGATATAGCTCAAAAACTGTAGATTGGTTACCTTGGGTTCCAATGATATTTTACGTCTCACAAATAACAAATAATGAGTCACGTTAGGAAGATGAAGAATATCATGAAAATGAAAGGAAAGAAAGCCCAACATAAAAGCAGTTAAAACCAATATGGTATGTAGGAAGTTTAGATCCATTACCTACAATGACATTTTCTAGTCCAAAATACTCTTTACACACCAAGCAGTTAAAATACTCAATGCTAACTTAGTATATGAGAGATTATTGTCACAAGTGTGATTACTATTGCCACCCTTCCTCTTCCACAAGAATTGACATTTTTGCGAGTAGAAATGTGTATTGTAGGTGAAGACAAAATATTATCATCCAGATTTTCCAATTTCAATTGGTGCTCTTTATTCAATAGAAGAATCAACATATCATCAAAACCAATAGATTCTGTACGAGCTTCCAAAGCTCGAGTAGAAGGTATAAAGGCGGGTCCCAAGTTTTAGAGAATAAATTCAACCAGATCATCTTCTAAAATAAATTTGTAACGCACCAAATTTCAAGCCAATTAATCGTAACTTACAAACTAAAAAAAAATTCGATTTTCAATGCAAGTTTTGAGGGTCAAAATTTAATTGATATGAATGCATTACGGAGTTATAAATTTAAAATAAAATTGAGAAAGAAAATTTAAGCTAAATAGTAATAGAATTGACTAAAGTTCACAGTTGACCTGGGATAGTTAAAAAGTAATCCCGGCCAAATAATTAAGCCGTATAAGAAATTTACAACAGAGACTAAGTGGGTTTATATTTTGTAATTTTTAATCAAATCAGGAAAATTAA
Organism: Excoecaria cochinchinensis; assembly: GCA_947683425.1. Lineage (NCBI taxonomy): Eukaryota > Viridiplantae > Streptophyta > Magnoliopsida > Malpighiales > Euphorbiaceae > Excoecaria > Excoecaria cochinchinensis. The sequence goes on from CANTUQ010000037.1 coordinate 3,075,143, forward strand.
GAGATGGATATTTATATTGGTGATTGGAGTAAGGATTTAGAATTAACCAAAATTATTAAATTAGACAAAAATATAAATAAAATTATATGAAAGGAGACAATTGTGAAGGATTTAATTTGGGGTCTCTAGATTTTTCTAGACTAGCAAATCATAGCCATAAAAAAAATAAGGTAATTATAAAAAAAAAAAAAAGAAAAGAAAGAGCAGAAGAAAAAAAAGAGGGTAGGAACAAAAATAATGCATAAAAAGGAAACTTTGCCTCCTCCATTGAGATTCATGAAGCAGATCCTCGTCGGCCTCCTCCACTGCCGTCGACCCTTTCCCTAACGTAGATCACAGCTACCACCTCCGGTGTGAAGCAGCGACCTGAACAGCGCTAGTGAGCTCCTAAAGGCAAGTCGATTCTTTCATTGTCCTACATTTCTCCTCAATCACCAGCGATAACTAGATCGGAGATGGCCGAGGCAAAACATTTCAGCTTTGATTCCGGCGAGACCGAGTTGCTTGGGGGCGCGTACCCACCTCCAACAGATCCTTTATGGTGCAAGCTTCCTTTTGGCAATGGTGGTGCTTCTTCGGTAAAGCTTGGGTGACCGAAAAGCTGATTTAGTCTTCAATAAATCAAGCTGAAAATTAAAGGAAAAGATTTCAAATTTATAAGTGCACTACCAAAATTACTTTTCTACAATTTCTTTAAGTACATACATAGATACATACATACGTACGTATATACATATATTAGAGTTTTTATGGTGCATAATTTTAAGAAATTGATGGTTCTAATGTGTTTTTATATTATTTAAAGATGAATGAGGGTTTAATTTGGGGAATTGAGTGTGAAATTACATTTTTTTTAAAAAAATGGTGAATGGTGTACATTATGTATAAATGCGTATTCTTAAATGGGATATTATTAGGCTAAATTAAAATATAATTACGGTGATGGGATATGAATAAATGTTAATTGAATATTTGATTTGGTTACATAGGCTTAAATTGATAAATTTTTCCTTAATTTGGTTGATTGTGTGTTATGTTTAGATTAGGATTCGTAGTAAGTGTTGTGCAATTGATGTATTTGGACATGAGTGAATGCTTTTTGGATATTTTATTTGATAATTGAGTATGATTTAAGGATTTTCCTACAAATTATGTTCATTATGTTTCTATTAAAGTTTGTTATATGTGAGTAATTGCTTCAAATTGATTTAAGGCTATTGTTTGACCCACTTGTGATGGAATTGGAATAAGTTGCATGATAAGGATGTGAAGATTTACCTAGGGTGAAGAATTAACTGAAATTTAATTAGAATAAGTTGCATGATGAGGATGTGAAAATTTGCCTAGGGTGAAGAATTAACTGAAATTCATGGGATAAGAAATGCAAATCCTTATTTAGCCTTATTTTTATGAATTAAATTGATTGAAGATATTAAGATGGAAAATGGTTGATTATGACAATGGCATGCATGGAATACTAGATTCAAACTAGTAGTAGGTTTATAGAACTTGATCAATTAGATAACCCGGTACGAGTTGGAATGTACTTTTATGATTGGATTATGTATAGCTATGAAAGCATGATAATTAATAACAATAAAAATAAAGAAATGATGATAATTAATGATCATATTTATCGATTTTTATGTATCTGTATGCAAGTTTATGTGTGGTTATGCAAGTAAAAGGAAATATAATCATAATTGAATTGTGTATGTGATTGGTTGGATTATTAGATGGAACTTGAAATTTTAAATTGATATAATAGTAATATATGTGGTGAGAAACTGGCCAAATGGTATGAATATTTTAATGTATGTGTGTAAGATGTTAGGGGTGAAATGGACCGGTTAACCGGTCCATGAGACTTAAAAAAATCAGTACATTAATATTGATTTTTAAAAATCTCAGTCCATTAACCAGTCTATTATAATTAGTTAATCAATCAATCGATTTTAATTTTTCGGATCAATTAACTAATATTTTTTTAATTAACCACTACAATTATAAGATTAAAAAAATTAAAATGTTCAAAGAACTTAAAAATAAAAATTAGAAATCAAACATAATTTAATATAATGTTCAAACTACAAATATAAACTAAAAATGTTCAGTATTAATATGCATGCATAGGATAGAAAAATGTAATAAATGGAAAATTTGTAATTTATTAATTTTATTAAATATTAATTATTACTTCCAGTTGCTCTTCCCGAATGGACTCATAAGTCCAGATTATTATTATGTTTTATTTCCTTTTTGTGTGTTTTCAGTCTTTTGTTTTGTGCTTTTGTTCATTTTACTTAGAAAATTTTAATTATATATCTAGATTGAATGTTGTGGAGTTTATTATATTTTTGTGAAAAAATATGATTCCAAACAGCTGTCAGAAAATTCTAACAATCGTGTGATCGAGCAGATGCAATTATACAAATGTTCAGAATATTCTACACTATTATTAGGAATTCCTAGTAGCAATGTGGTCGAGAAAAATCAGTTCATCACAATTTCAAAATTATCACACGGCGGGCAGGATTTGATGATAGCCATGTCAATTGCCCAAAATTTGGAGTTTTAGTTCAGAAGCATTTTACACAGCAGACAGGAATATCACACGACTAACAGGTATTCTTGATAGCCGTGTGACTTGAAAAAGTATAAAATCGATGAACACCTCACAGTTGTTAGGAATTCTTGAAGCCGTGTCACTTGTGCGGTATAAATTCTGCATTTCAGTTTTGAGCAGGGATCTTGAACATTTTTTCATACCTAGTTAGTTTTTATTCATTTTCTTCTGTAATTAATTTTTCATTAGTTTCTTTGCAACTTTATTAAGTTTTGTTGGAATTATAGTTTATTTTAGCTATATAATTAATTTTTTCATAGAAACTAGGGATTTTCTTTAGAATTTCTAGGTTTATACTTGAAGAAGATTTGGAGCTTTGAAGATCTGAAGAATTTGAAGATCATCATGAGTACCTTGATTCTTTCTACATTTATTTTTATGTTCTTACAAATGAATATTGAGTATTTCTTTTATTGCTAAGGGATCTTTGAATCCCCATACTTAATGTATTAAACTCTACTCTTCATTTATGAAAATTTATTCAGCAGTTTTATCTCTCTTGATTATCTATGCTTATGAATGATTGTATGATTTTACGATTTTACTTTGATATTAATCAGAATGACAATTGAAGTAAATCTGAATGATTTTTACAAGGGAAAAGGTATTGATTTACCCTCAAACTTGTTGGAAAGGAGCTGAAATGCCCATGTCATTGTTTTTTCAGAGCAAAAATGCCCTTTAACGTAAGAAACCCAAATAAATTTGCCCATCCATTTAGTTGTAGTTAAGTCGGGTGTTAATGGCGCTGACGTGGCATTGACACATGGCAAAATATGCCACTTTAGTGCCACGTGTATTTTAATCCAAAATGGACAAAAGTACTAAAATGCCCTTGAAGTTGTTTCTAGGGTACTAAAATGCCCCTATAGTTAATTTTGAAACAAAAATACCCCTAATATTAATAAAAAAAAATACTAAAATACCACTGAATATTTATATTTTTTATATTTAATTTAATTTATTTTTTCTTGCAAACATAAATATTTAATAATTAGTGATAATAGCCAAATTATCATTTCTCTTTTGTGCCGAAGTCAAGCTTGCCCCAAGACCCAACAAGGACCATGGGCTGAGATTCTTAGAAGCCTAATGCCTCTAAGGCCTGGCACGTGAATGCACGGACGAGCGCAGGAACCTAGGAGATGAGGCTAACGGCCTATCCAACTGGACTGACAAGACACTTCCTGTAAGGACCCGAATTGCACCTTGGTAGCATTTGTGCATGTTAGGGCATAATAACAATTAAATATGTATGTTTTGGGTCTTGTGTAACAAGGACGAATTCGGCATTAATGTAAAAGATTTGGCAAGCGCTACCATTTTTTATTTTATGAAGAAATAAAATATGTGTGAAGATTTAAATATTTAGTGGGCCAATACATGAAATTAATTTATATTGTATGCTATTGTTTAATTAATGAAGTATTAGAGGATCAACTTGAAAAGTGACATAAAAATTAAAGATGGACCAATGAGCATTTGACATTTAGCAATAAGGATAAGCTTTGAATGTTGGCCATATAAAAGCCACTTTGGCCGGCCATTTTGGGGAGGAAAACACAGAAATTATATCATCCTTTCTCTCTCAAATTACTCACTAAAATGCATGTTATTGATTCTAAGAATGGAACTGTAGTTAGAGATAAATTTGTGTAAGCAAAAGGGTAAGAAAACTAATCTTTCTTTGTCACTTCTCTTCTTTTGTTTAAGGGATCAAATTATGTGATTGAAAATAGTTTTAGTGTGAAAAACCTGAATCATCTAAGACATAGGGGAACAAATGTATAAAAGACCATTTTACCTAAAAATGACATTTTCTAGGTGAAAAATATTGTGCAAAATCGGACTTGGGTTCTGCCGTGTGCAGAGTGTGACAGAATGTGTTTACACAGCGATAAAGAATTCCTGACCACCGTGTAAAAGCATTTTGCCACTTAAAAACTTGGTTTCGTCGCCCCACATCGTGGCCAAGAATGTTTGACTACCGTGTGACCTTAATTTTTAGCCGAAATTGTACTTTTTCTTCCCGAATTGAACCTGAACTTCACTAGAACTTTTCGAAACTTGTAAAAGTCATGTCTGAGGTTATGTAATGAATATATGCACGGTTACCTACCTATTATATATATGATTGAGGTTATGACTATGAACAACTAATAAATTATTTAAAGGTAAATTTGATTAGAAATTACCGAATATATCTAGAAACAACTTGGCATGTCATATTGAATATGTATGGGTAATATAAATTTGTTTGAGATTATTTATTGACATGTTAGAAATGTGTATGTTTACATATGGTGTGGAATGTTAAAACATGATGAGGATGTAATTGAAAGAATTATTGATACATAAAATTATGTTATAAATTTACAATATAATAATGAAATACATAGTGGTATAATATGAATTTCTAGTAATTGTTCTAAATTAATGATTATATGATCATTAAAATATTGGTTATGCTCTAATGTGAATAATTTGTCTTAATATGAAGATTAGCCCGTTTTAATCGGTATGTGAAGCTATAAAGTGATTTACATAAATGCTATAAATTATTCATAAGATGTATGGGATATGGAATATGAATTGGGGTTATGTGTAAAGTGTTGTGAATGAATTGTATTTGAGTTTTACTATTGTATGTAGAACATTATACAATGTCCATACATATGTATATGATACATATACAAATGAATTGTACGTGATTATGTATTAACCCATAAAATAGGGATATGAATTTTTACGCGTGTGGTAAGTAGGGGTGAGCAAAAAAACCGATGGACTCGGTTAACCGAAAAAAAAATCCGAAACCGAACCGATGGACTGGTTAACCGATTATAATGGACTGGTTAATGGTTAGTGGTTTGAAAAAACTGATATTAATGGACTGGTTAATGGTTTTTGACTCATGTGACTGGTTAACCGAAACCGAATTTTTAGTTAATTTATTAATTTTTTAATAATTTATAACAATTTATCCTAATTAAAAGTGATAATGTACTTTTTTTTATTATACTAATTATTTTAAAGTTTTTAAGTTTTTTTAATTGGCTATTAGTAAGTATAATAATTTATCTAATTAAAAGTGATTATGAATCGGTTAATATATTTACGTATTAAATATTAATTTTTAAAAACAAATTTGCTTATATCTACCAAATATTTTTATTTTAACAACAATAATGTTATATTATAGTGAAAAAGTTTTAATTTTTAAGTATCTTGAATATTTTAATTTTATTTATGAATATATTTATAATTATAGTGGTTAACCGAAAAATATTGGGTAACCGATCCGAAAATCCGAAACCGATGGACTGGTTAACCGATGGTAATGGACTGGTTAATGGACTGTAATTTCAAAAAACCGATATTAATGGACTGGTTAATGGACCGGTTAACCGACCATGCTCACCCCTAGTGGTAAGGGTATGTATGATTATAGTAAATGACTGAATAGATGTTGAATACGCCTTTGACATTAGCATGGTTAAGATAAACATGCATATAAATTAAGTGGTTTTAGTATTTATTTAGCGTTATCAAATAATGTTCAATGAATTTATGTAAATCTATTTTGTAAAACCATATAGGGTAATATGAAGAACCAAATGAAAATATGAAAGGATATTTTATTTAAGTATTGCATATTAAAGAATGATGCATACTAATTATATAGTATGAGTTTTTAAATGTTTATAATCATTATATGATCATAACAAATGACAGTGAATATGAAGTGTATCTTATTGATACAAATACTGTGGGTTTGAAGTAAAATATGATTGAGCGCCTGCGTTAACCGAGTTGTGGATAGATAGACATGCTTATAGAGACCTTTGTTAATGCAGCCTATGCATTTTTGGACCCTGTTTGGGTCCATTTGCATTTTTGGATTTCATTTGGATCCCTATGTGTCCTAGATCCCGTTTGCATCCCTATGTGTTAATGTACCCATGGGTGCCTATGTGTTTCCTATCTCGTTATCCACTACCTTGGATATACTAGCAACTACTGAACAAAAGAATGATAAACGAATAACATGGAATGTGTTACCAAATGAATTTACTCATACACATGAACTTTGAATGCATACTATGATAAATGTTTATGAGATTTGCAGCAAGAATAATTCTTTGATGAATATAAAGGCTTGTACTTTGAATGGGAATATAAAATTAAGCTTTTTATATGCATGCAATATTAATAATTATGTGATATAATTTATATGAAATATGTTAGAATTGGTTTATAAATAACATTGGGTGTTCTGATTTGGTAACGAAGTAAAACTTATGCGTTGATATTATTAAGCACTCGTATAAAGAAGTGACCTTGTAATTATGATTATAGATATATATTTATCAATATGATAAGAAAAAATGTATTATTGTTTTATAAAGTCTTAATAAGTTAATTTTGTTTACCTCACATGAATATATCCTAATAACTCTTTTGTTGTACATGATTATTAAAAATGAATATGATAAATGTTAAAGACATGAATGTATGAATATAAAGAGTATGTTAAGTAAATGTAAGAACTAATTTTAAGTGGGGTATGTTAGATGAAAAAGATACTAAGATTTGTAAATGTTTAAGGAATGTCGTTGCGATTTTGTACATGCTATGTATGACCATATTTGTAAAGTAAGTACTAGTTTAAGAAGAAATATAATAAGGGAATAACATAGCACTTGATTACGGATATAATTGTGTATATGTATCACCTATGTGTATTATTATAAGGCCTATTCTAATTTATAAGCATGTGAGGTTACTAAGCTATATAAGTATGTGACGGTTTAATGTATGCTTTCAACACGCTTAACTATTAGGAATATGATTAATGATATTTAATTATTTGTATGAATTTAATATGTATAATAACCATAAACCAGTAATTTGTTTGTGACTCCTTTAAATATGTTCATCCGCGTGTATTTTTTGACCACTGCTGTAAGTAGTTGTTCAATATGTTTGTGATAATTGTGAAATTAATGATGTTTTTAGTGTGATTTTATTTATTTAATTAGGTTAATTTAGTGTTTATTTGGTTGAATTATAGTTGAATTAGTAAATTTTATATTTTAGAGTTTAATTGTTGATTTTGGTATTTTTCAGGATTAAAATAAAGGAAAAAGGATTTAATTGAAAATAATGCTAAGTTTTGGATCAATTTGGTAATTTTCAGATTTTTGGAAGCTAGAGAATGGAACAAAGCACATTTACACACTGCTGGGGATGAATTAGGAGATGTTATACTTGAATTAATGCTTGAAAAATTAAAAATACAAAGAGCAGTAGAGCATCACTTGGCCAAGTGACTCAAAGGCAAAAATCTCACTTGGCCAAGTAACTACTATTAGCATAATGCACGGGAGTGCAAAATTTCACTTGCCCGTGCATTCACAAATGGAAAAATCAACACGGAAGTGCATTGTTATGAGTTTTTCATCAACTGGCCGCGTTTCAGGAATTCAAAATCTACCAAACTTCCAAAGAAAAATAGAAGAATCCTTTTCCCATTTACCGACCGATAGAATTTTTCCAAATAAAAGTCAGAAAAACACCAGATCAAAAGGAGGAGAGCAGATCGGATCAAAAAACTAATCTTTCTTTTACTACAAATTTTTAGTTTTAGTTTTGTTTTTTATCAGTTCCTGTGTTTTACCTGTGAAGAACAAATTCAAGGAGCAAGAAGCTGCTTGTGATATCTCTGTACACGATTATTAAGGGAGCTTCTATAACTCTATGATTTTGTTTCTTCTCTTCGATTGTATTTTTAATTTCAATATGAATCGTGAGTAATTTCTTTACTTTTGCTAGAGGATACTTGAATCCTTGATTTTTACTGTAATATCTGATTGAACTTTAAATTTAATATGAGTTGATTATTTCTTGGTTTTAAGCGTATTCTTATCTTTGATCGTGTTAGAATTAATTGTTGGGTTATGAATCTAATAACTAAAAATTAATTTATGCACTGTCATAAGATCAGCATGTTCTTGGATTAATTTATTATTGTCTGTGCATGATTATTTTCTTAATTTTGAGGTAACATGTGCTGATTTTATTAGTTAATATCAAGAGAGGAAGAACTGAGAATAGACTGGAATTGAATGTTCTTAAATAGAGATTTGATGAATGTTTAGGAGTTTAACTGGATTTATATGCTAAGTGTTAAATTGTTCTGAATAAGGGAATTTAATACTTAAGAAAGATATTCTTGAAGAAGGTATCAGGGTTAATTTTATCCAGTTTTTCCATAATCACTGGTATTTCTTAAGAATTTACGTCATTACAGTTATAAATTAAGGTGGATTGTCCTCTAGTGAAAGTTGCTTTAAATATCAATTTTTCTCAAATACCGTGTATTGTTTTTATTTACGTTTTTGTTGGATTGTTTAATTTTTGTTCATTAATTATTTAATTTTCTATTTTCCATTTAATTATATTTTTATCAATATAAATTTTGGGATTTCTTTTCTATCTTTTACACCCAAATTTCATTTCTAAAATTCAAAAATCAATTTCATGCAGACACAAATTTTTCCTTGGGTTCGATATTTGGGGTCTTAATCTATATTTTCGTATATTACTAGCCGATCTAGTACACTTGCTAGACACCGGTCAAGTTTTTGGCGCCGTTGCCGAGGACAGATATTGGCGTTTATTTACTGATTTTTAATTTTTACAGTGGATTTTGTGTGTTATTCTTTTTCTTTCATTCTTTAATTATTTTCTGATTTTATTTATATTTTTTTTGTATTTTGCAGGTGTGATTAGTTTATAGTGAGAAACGATCCAATATTACCTATAGACCCTGAAATTGAGAGGACGTTTCATAGGATTAGGAGGTTACGAGCAACCATGAATAACGAAGAAATAGACCCACCCCTTAACATCGATGGTCTACCTCATGAAAATCCACCTGTAATTGATCCACCACCTCCTAGGATAGAAGAGCAAAATATGGCATATCAAGCTCAAGGAAATTGGTTTAGACCTAGAACCATTACAGATTATGCTATTCCTAGGTGGAATGAAGAACATAGAACTATTAGGATACCTCATCACCAGCCATTGGAGATAAAACCTGCTACCATTACAATGGTACAAAGAAACCAGTTTTCGGGCTCAGATGTAGAGGATCCCGCTCAACACCTAGATATGTTCTTGGAAGTTAGTGATACTGTGCAAATCTCGAATGTATCAACTGATGCTATTAGGCTCAAACTTTTTCCTTTTACTCTCATAGGAAAGGCTAGAGACTGGTTACAAATGCTTCCCAATCAATCCATTCACTCTTGGCAACAAATGCAAGAAAAATTTTTGAGCAAATTTTTCCCACCTACCAAGACAGCCCTCATTAGGAAACAAATTAATGACTTTCAGCAATTTTATGAGGAGCCATTCCATGAAGCTTGGGAAAGATTTAGGAGACTTTTGAAAAGCTGTCCGCATCATGAATTTCCTGTTTATCAACTAATGCATATTTTCTATGCAGGTGCTAACCCAATAACGAGGTCTTTATTAGATGCAGCATCAAATGGTAGTTTTATGAACCAAGTTCCTGAAGAAGCATTCTTACTTCTAGATGAGATGGCTACCAATGACGCTCAATGGGCAACTTCTAGAACTGCACAAAAGAAACAGGGAGTATATAGTGTAGATGAAATAACTATGCTTAAGGCTCAAATGGAATTAATGAGAAAAGAACATTTAAAAGAAATCAATGAGCTTAAGGCTAAAAATGTATCTATGTTATCTAATGAGTGCGATTCTTATGCAGGAACACAAGGAGTACCTGGATTCAAAAATGGTGACGGATCAATAGAGGAAGTAAATGCTTTGAACCCTTATAGTAATACCTATAATTCGGGATTGAGGAATCATCCTAATTTTGCATAGAAAGAAGGAAATCAAGCATCCACCTCTAATTTTCAACCTAGGGCTCCATTCAACCAAAACCAATCTTCCCAAAATAACAACCATTCTCATTGCCAAAATCAAGCCCAACCACACTACCAATCTACATATCCCTCATAACCCTATCAACCACCTGGATTTCAAAAACCTCAACCCCCACCTCCATAAGAAAAGAAATCAAACATAGAGGAAATGATTGCAAATTTTATGGCTTCCCAAAATTCAATTTTAGCTAATCAAGATGCTAGGTGGAAATCCCAAGATATTTGGATGAGGAACCAAGAGGCATCCATTAGGAACCTAGAAAACTAAATGGGGCAACTTGCTAACTCGCTGACCAACAGAGCTCAAGGAACTTTTCCATCTAATGTAGACTGCAATCCGAAGGAGGAAGCTAAGGCAATTACTTTAAGAAGCGGAAAAGAGCTAGAACAAGCCGAAATTGGTAAGAATTCTGCACAAAAGGAGGAACCAACACCGGAGATAAGTATTTCTAATTCTGAAAATATTGAGAAAATATCTCCTACTATTGAGAAAGGTAAAGGTAAGGAAAAACTTGTTTCTACTGTTCTTGATGAATCTCAATTACCTTTTCCCACTCTAGCTAGGAAAGAAAAGCAAAATGAGCAATTAGCTCGATTTTTGGACATGTTTAAAAAGTTGCATGTAAATCTGCCATTTGTTGAAGCTTTACTACACATACCAAAGTATGCTAAATTCATGAAAGAGCTCTATACTAATAAGAAAAAGCTAGAGGGTGTAGGAACAATCCAACTGTCTGAAAATTGTAGTGCTATTTTATTGAATAAAATTCCAGCAAAATTAGAAGATCCTGGTAGTTTTACATTACCTTGTGAATTAGGAGGAAACTTTGTTGGAAATGCTTTATGTGATTTGGGTTCTAGTATTAATTTGATGCCTTACTCAATTTGCAGGAAATTAAACTTAGGAGGTATCAAGGAGACTCGAATGACACTACAGTTGGCAGACAGATCGATGAAAAGGCCGAAGGGTATTATTGAGGATTTATTGGTAAAAGTAGGAAATTTTATATTTCCTATGGATTTTGTGGTTATGGATATGGAAGAGGATAGAAAGGTGCCCTTGATAGTTGGTAGACCCTTTTTGAATACGGCAAGAGCTTTAATTGATATTCATGGGCAAACAGTCACTTTGAGGTTTAATGAGGAGGAAATGGTATTCAACATGAATAAGCTGATGAAATACCCCTCATATGATTTTGAAGAATCAATTTGTTTTATTGATAGTGTTCAAGAGTGTGTCGAAGCAAAGCAAGAGGGAATTATTCTAGATGATGACTTTCAAGAATGTCTGATGCATCCAAAGAAAAAAAAGGAATTGGAAGCCAAAGAAGAGCAATTGACACAAGATGTAACACCCCGCCATCCCCGTTGGAAGGATACCGGAGTGCCACGCGGGTAAACATATATAACGAATCAATATACACATGTATAAATAAAAACCAAATGAAATGTAAGGAAACTTTTAATCATTTAATAGTAAAATCCTGTTTACATATAACATATACCAATATCGTTTTACAAAAAGAGGCTCGTAAGCAAATACATATACAAAATAATGTTTGTTCCTTTACCAAAGATTTACTTTGCTATACACAAGCCATATACAAAAATAATTACAGCGGAAGACTTCAAAAATAACTTCATCAAAAGACTCCTAGTGGCCGACCCGCAGATATCTGACTCCAAATCCAAACTCGCCACCTGCACGGGAAAAGAGCCCGTGCTAAGCGATAACGCTTAGTGGGGAGGAACAAAACAAAATAACAATATACAATATAGTATCTCATCATCTTTATGATATTTACAATATAAGCAATTAACAAATACAAACATACTTCTCTGATTATACCGATACAGGATATACAAGAATTCATGTGCAACATATATTTTTAATCATGTCAATAAACATCTCAACATATACATCACATATAAACATGTAGCCTGATTAGTCTGGTATAAACCTAAGAAGTGGATACGGTCATATGGATACTGATAGAACACAGCATCCCAAGCATATAGAGACACGAGTCTCGAACATATACTTTTCATATAGAGACCGAGGTCTCGCTTATTTCCATATAGACCAAACATGGTCGAAACAAGGATCCAAACGGACCAGCATATATCATTTTATCATATAGCAGCTGCACACACACTCTGACCTAAGTAAGCGCTTACTTATCCACTACTATGACTTATTCAGGCTCAAATAATACAACTCAATAATTCATGTATTCATGTACATTGATCAAAATCAGAAGCATATACATATATTTAAATATTAATTACCGAAAGTAATAAGAACTTATAATTCATCTTGTAATAATCCATGTATACGTGTATACTAATCGAATCCAGAAACATGTAAACATATTCAATTATCAAACACAGAAGGTAAAAAGAACATAAAACCCGCATTGGAATAACTATATTCATGTAAATTATAAACATATAAATCATGTACCCTGATATTAATTATGACCACAATCTCAAAATTAAACAATTATTTAAAATGCAGTTCAAATCTTAAAAACCCAAACATTTAATAGATGTTGAAAACCCTTTAAACCAGAAGTTAAAACCATGCTTTTAGGAAAACAGGGAAGCAAGCAGAAGCCGGTCACGTCGTGACTACTGGTCACGTCTCGTGACTCTGGCTTCACGCGAGCGTCAAGCAAAACAGCAAGCACGAACAGGCGGTCACGGCGTGACCATCAGTCACGTCTCGTGACGCCTGTGAGGAGAGGAAGAAAAGTCACGATCTCGTGACACACAGGGGCAGGCGAGGTCGCGAGGCGTGATGCTCCATCACGTCGCGACTTCGCCAAGAGAGGCAGGTCACGGCGTGATGCTTCATCACGCCACGTGACTTCCCAAAGGAGGGAGGTCACGGCGTGATGCCCCATCACGTCACGTGATCTTCCTCTCACAGCTTCTTCTCCTTCATCCAACTTCTCAGAATTTCCAGAAAAACACAGAAAACCAGAAAACGTGAAAAACAGAGTACAACCAAAACTCAACCCCCAGTTTGTCTAAATCCATTTTTCATGAAATAATTATGCAAATACGTACCTTTAAGTCTTCTGAGCACATTTACAGTAAGTTCACTCACATTTTTTACATTATCATATATTTACAGTAACAAACAGAGAGTCACAAACAACCCAGCATTTCACATTCAAAACCATGCATGTTCATCTCATTTACATATCTAACATCCTTCTTTTCCACAGGAATCAGGTATATACATTATATTTCTCATGCTTAATTAGAATCAAACAAATAACTTTAACAACTAACACAAATAGGATCCAAAATTGAGAAAGGCAGACACTCCCAAACCTGAATGAAGTCCCAAAAATGCCCACTGTATCCTTCAATCCACAACCTTGCCTTTTCCCTTTTCTTTTCTTTTATCCTTAGAGGCTTGCAAACAAGTAAAACCACAATAAAAATCCAATAACAGAATCTCTAAAACCCAAAGGAGAAACAGAAGGAGATACAACCAACAGAACCTAGAAACTACTGCCACATACCTTCTGAAGTTACTAACACATCCAGACTCAAGCTTCACAACAGGTAGAACACACATGCAAATGGAAGGAACAGCAAATGGAGAGGGAAAGAATGGCTACCGTGAGAGAGAAAGCAAAAGAGAAGAAAAACCCACGTCTATAGTTTCCAGGAAATTAAAAACATACAGACTTCTCTTTTCCCTCACCCACGTGCACACACTCACCTCAACCACTTGGCACACATGCACAGTTACACAAAACCAGATACTCTTCTTTTACCAAATGGTCCTTGATAAATTACCTTTCACTCACTCAAATACAATCTGCCATTTAAAATACTTTTGTTTCCTTGCAAAATAATCCTCTTTTACTAACAAATTACTTAATTGCCCTTAATTGTCCATTTAAAATTCTAATTTCCAAATAAGCCACTTGTGGGGTGTGACAACTCTCTCCTCCTTAAGAAAATTTCGTCCTCGAAATTTCCTTGCTACCGAATACAACTCAAATATCAAAACCGAAACGAAACAAAACTGAACATATATAACACTTACCCGAAGGACCCGCTGCAACAGTCGCATCTCTAGCAATCATAGCATAACCTCTATACTGATTATGATCCTTTGTAGCACCAGGTCGCTGCACTGTATCTGATGGTGCTCTCGGAGCTCTACTTGCATCCCGATTGCTTTGGATGACATTTGATCTCTTACTCTCTTGCTGATTCTGGTCCACTTGTCGATTAGGGCAAAAGGCAAACCGATGCTCCATACTTCCGCAATTAAAACAAGCGCCAGTAATCTTCCGACACGTACCCCAATGGTACCTATGACAATGCTCACATTCTGGGGCTCGATTTCCTTTACTACCATGTGGAGCTACACTCTCTACCTGTGAAGGCACTTGAACATTCCCTCTAGATCCTTGCTCGGGTGGAGTACCCTTGGACTTCTTAGTACTCGCAATTCCCCCTTCTGGTGCTCTCCTCTTGCTAACCATTCTCTGCTTGATCTCCTCAGATTCCTCTAACCTCATTGCTGCAGCCACAATCTGATAATACCCAACTGGCTGCAAGACAATCATCGCAGAGAAGGGGCCTCTGAATACCTCACGCAATCCCTCTAAAAAGTGCCTACATCTGAACTCATCTGTCAACAACTGCTCAGGCACATACTTACTTAGCCTATTGAACTCCTTGTCGTACTCACTGACAGTCATGCCCCGCTGCTTCAAACTAATGAACTCTCTCCATTTTGCTTCTTGATATGCCTTTGTTATATACTTTTGCTCAAACTCTTGCTTGAAATAATCCCATGTCAGCTCAGCTGGTCGCTGAGGATTCCTCATCACAAGTTCCCACCAATCATATGCTGGTCCCTGAAGCAACGAAACTGCACATGAAGCTCTCTGATCTGCGGGACATCTAATCTCTTGCAGAATTCTACCTACTCTCTTGAGCCAAAACTCAGCCACATCGGATTCATCTAAAGCAGTCCCATGAAAATCCTCTGCTCCTCTCTTTCTTAACAACTCAGTTGGAGCCTTAGGTGCAGTCAACCTATCAACCACTTGCAATAACCCCTGAACTAACGCTGGATCAAAAGCAACACCTCTATTTGCACCCTCAGCTGGTGCAGGTTCCCGCTCATGTCTATCCTGTCTAACTGGATCATCTCTTCTAACTGGATTCCCTTCACGACTCACATTGGCACTACTCATGGTGTCGCCCATGTACTCACTTGGATCCGACTCCATACAAACACTACAAAACACAAGACATCTGCATTAGGCCACTATACAAAACTGACTCTCATGCATAGACTCGACTCTATACTCAAACAATCACAACATAACCCAGAACCACCAAACCTGGGCTCTGATACCAAGCTGTAACACCCCGCCATCCCCGTTGGAAGGATACCGGAGTGCCACGCGGGTAAACATATATAACGAATCCATATACACATGTATAAATAAAAACCAAATGAAATGTAAGGAAACTTTTAATCATTTAATAGTAAAATCCTGTTTACATATAACATATACCAATATCGTTTTACAAAAAGAGGCTCGTAAGCAAATACATATACAAAATAATGTTTGTTCCTTTACCAAAAATTTACTTTGCTATACACAAGCCATATACAAAAATAATTACAGTGGAAGACTTCAAAAATAACTTCATCAAAAGACTCCTAGTGGCCGACCCGCAGATATCTGACTCCAAATCCAAACTCGCCACCTGCACGGGAAAAGAGCCCATGCTAAGCGATAACGCTTAGTGGGGAGGAACAAAACAAAATAACAATATACAATATAGTATCTCATCATCTTTATGATATTTACAATATAAGCAATTAACAAATACAAACATACTTCTCTGATTATACCGATACAGGATATACAAGAATTCATGTGCAACATATATTTTTAATCATGTCAATAAACATCTCAACATATACATCACATATAAACATGTAGCCTGATTAGTCTGGTATAAACCTAAGAAGTGGATACGGTCATATGGATACTGATAGAATACAGTATCCCAAGCATATAGAGACACGAGTCTCGAACATGTACTTTTCATATAGAGACCGAGGTCTCGCTTATTTCCATATAGACCAAACATGGTCGAAACAAGGATCCAAACGGACCAGCATATATCATTTTATCATATAGCAGCTGCACACACACTCTGACCTAAGTAAGCGCTTACTTATCCACTACTATGACTTATTCAGGCTCAAATAATACAACTCAATAATTCATGTATTCATGTACATTGATCAAAATCAGAAGCATATACATATATTTAAATATTAATTACCGGAAGTAATAAGAACTTATAATTCATCTTGTAATAATCCATGTATACGTGTATACTAATCGAATCTAGAAACATGTAAACATATTCAATTATCAAACACAGAAGGTAAAAAGAACATAAAACCCGCATTGGAATAACTATATTCATGTAAATTATAAACATATAAATCATGTACCCTAATATTAATTATGACCACAATCTCAAAATTAAACAATTATTTAAAATGCAGTTCAAATCTTAAAAACCCAAACATTTAATAGATGTTGAAAACCCTTTAAACCAGAAGTTAAAACCATGCTTTTAGGAAAACAGGGAAGCAAGCAGAAGCCGGTCACGTCGTGACTACTGGTCACGTCTCGTGACTCTGGCTTCACGCGAGCGTCAAGCAAAACAGCAAGCACGAACAGGCGGTCACGGCGTGACCATCAGTCACGTCTCGTGACGCCTGTGAGGAGAGGAAGAAAAGTCACGATCTCGTGACACACAGGGGCAGGCGAGGTCGCGAGGCGTGATGCTCCATCACGTCGCGACTTCGCCAAGAGAGGCAGGTCACGGCGTGATGCTTCATCACGCCACGTGACTTCCCAAAGGAGGGAGGTCACGGCGTGATGCCCCATCACGTCACGTGATCTTCCTCTCACAGCTTCTTCTCCTTCATCCAACTTCTCAGAATTTCCAGAAAAACACAGAAAACCAGAAAACGTGAAAAACAGAGTACAACCAAAACTCAACCCCCAGTTTGTCTAAATCCATTTTTCATGAAATAATTATGCAAATACGTACCTTTAAGTCTTCTGAGCACATTTACAGTAAGTTCACTCACATTTTTTACATTATCATATATTTACAGTAACAAACAGAGAGTCACAAACAACCCAACATTTCACATTCAAAACCATGCATGTTCATCTCATTTACATATCTAACATCCTTCTTTTCCACAGGAATCAGGTATATACATTATATTTCTCATGCTTAATCAGAATCAAACAAATAACTTTAACAACTAACACAAATAGGATCCAAAATTGAGAAAGGCAGACACTCCCAAACCTGAATGAAGTCCCAAAAATGCCCACTGTATCCTTCAATCCACAACCTTGCCTTTTCCCTTTTCTTTTCTTTTATCCTCAGAGGCTTGCAAACAAGTAAAACCACAATAAAAATCCAATAACAGAATCTCTAAAACCCAAAGGAGAAACAGAAGGAGATACAACCAACAGAACCCAGAAACTACTGCCACATACCTTCTGAAGTTACTAACACATCCAGACTCAAGCTTCACAACAGGTAGAACACACATGCAAATGGAAGGAACAGCAAATGGAGAGGGAAAGAATGGCTACCGTGAGAGAGAAAGCAAAAGAGAAGAAAAACCCACGTCTATAGTTTCCAGGAAATTAAAAACATACAGACTTCTCTTTTCCCTCACCCACGTGCACACACTCACCTCAACCACTTGGCACACATGCACAGTTATACAAAACCAGATACTCTTCTTTTACCAAATGGTCCTTGATAAATTACCTTTCACTCACTCAAATACAATCTGCCATTTAAAATACTTTTGTTTCCTTGCAAAATAATCCTCTTTTACTAACAAATTACTTAATTGCCCTTAATTGTCCATTTAAAATTCTAATTTCCAAATAAGCCACTTGTGGGGTGTGACACAAGATTTGAAAAAAGAGCACAGTGAAGGAGATATGGAGGATGAACCGTCCCCTCCTAAGGGAGAAAATTCTGAACTCAAAACTCTTCCATCTCATTTAAAATATGTATTTTTAGAGGATAATGCAAAACCAGTGATAATTTCATCTTTATTGACAAGTTTGGAAGAAGAGATGCTCATTGAAGTTCTCAAAAAGCATAAAGGAGCAATTGGTTGGGCAACGTCCGATTTAAAAGGAATTAGCCCCAGTTATTGTACACACCGGATACCTATGGAAAATGACTTCAAGCCAGTGGTACAACCCCAAAGGCGACTAAATCCAGCAATGCAAGAAGTTGTGAAAAAGGAAGTACTTAAACTCCTCGATGCAGGTATTATTTATCCCATTTCTGATAGTAGTTGGATAAGTCCAGTTCAATGTGTGCCAAAAAAGGGGGGTATGACTATTGTAACTAATGAAAAAAATGAATTGATTCCTACACGCACAGTGACAGGATGGAGAGTATGCATAGATTATAGGAGATTAAATAATGCCACTAGAAAAGATCACTTTCCATTACCTTTTATTGACCAAATGTTAGAAAGATTGGCAGGAAATAAATTTTACTGTTTCTTAGATGGATATTCGGGATATATGCAAATACCTATAGCCCCAGAAGACTAAGAAAAGACCACATTCACTTGTCCTTACAGAACATTTGCATATAGAAGGATGCCTTTTGTTCTTTGTAACGCCCCTGCCACATTTCAGAGATGCATGATGGCCATATTTCATGATTTTCTTGAAAAATTCATGGAAGTTTTCATGGATGACTTTACACTATATGGTCGTGATTTTGAATCATGTTTGCATAATCTAGCATTAGTCTTAACAAGGTGTCAAGAGACGAATCTTGTTCTCAATTGGGAAAATGTCACTTCATTGTTAGAGAAGGAATTGTTCTAGGGCATAAAATCTCCGAAAAAGGAATTGAAGTCGATAGGGCAAAAGTTGATGTTATAGATAAATTACCTCCTCCGACTAGTGTAAAAGGTGTTAGAAGTTTCCTTGGTCATGCCGGGTTTTACCGTCGATTTATTAAGGATTTTTCTAAAATAGCTAAACCACTGTTTAATTTATTGCTTAAGGATGCTGCATTTAACTTTAATGATGAGTGCTTGCAGGCTTTTAATCTATTGAAGCAAAAGTTAGTCATTGCACCGATCATAGCATCGCCGGATTGGAGCTTACCATTCGAAATAATGTGTGATGCTAGTGACTATGCAGTAGGAGCAGTATTAGGGCAGCAGAGGGAGAAAGTTTTTTATACCATCTATTATGCAAGTCATACACTCACCGGAGCTCAAGTGAATTATACAATCACAGAAAAAGAACTTTTGGCCATTGTATTTTCTTTTGAAAAATTCAGGTCTTACCTCTTTGGGTCCAAAGTTACTGTGTGGTCTGATCATGCTGCATTAAGGCACCTTTTTGCTAAGAAAGAATCCAAACCGAGGCTCATTCGATGGGTTTTGCTGTTATAAGAATTTGATGTGGAGATTAAATATAAGAAAGGAGCTGAGAATTTTGTAGCTGACCATTTATCTAGATTGGATCATGCTCACATTGAAAGGGGAGAAATTTCTGATTTATTTCCTGATGAATATATATGTGCTATTTATACTTCTGAGAATTCGGTTCCTTGGTACGCTAATATAGCTAATTTTCTTGCAGGAGATTATCTTCCTAAAAATTTCACTTGGCAACAAAAGAAAAAGCTTCGAGCAGATGCCAAGCATTATCTTTGGGATGATCCATATTTCCTCAAGATTTGTCCGGATCAAGTGCTTAGACGATGTGTTCCGGAAAATGAACAAGAAGATATAATGAGACAGTGCCATGGCGGAGAAGTTGGAGGCCATTATGGAACTAATCGTACGGTACAAAAAATTCTTCAATCATGTTTCTTTTGGCCTACTTTATTTCAGGATGTCAAGACTTTCATTGAAATTTGTGATAAATGTCAACATGTTGGTAATATCTCAAAAAGGGACGAAATGCCTATGAATAATGTGCTAGAAGTAGAAATTTTTGATGTATGGGGCATAGATTTTATGGGACCATTTCCAAATTCATTTGGTTTTGAATATGTTTTAGTAGCTGTGGACTATGTCAGTAAATGGGTAGAAGCAATAGCTACTAGAACTTGCGATGCCAGAATTGTGCTTGAATTTATCAGAAAAAATATTTTCACTAGATTTGGAGCACCAAGAGCCATAATCAGTGATGGAGGCAAACATTTTGTCAACCATCAATTTTGAACCTTGCTTAGGAAATTCGGTGTTAAACACAAAGTAACTACCCCATATCACCCTCAGGCAAATGGGCAAGTAGAAGTGTCTAATAGGGAGCTGAAATCAATCCTAGAAAAAATAGTTAATAACTCTAGGAAGGATTGGTCTCAGAGGTTAGATGAGGCTCTTTGGGCCTATAGAACTGCATTTAAAACCCCTATTGGCATGTCCCCTTATCGGATACTTTTCGGAAAAGCATGTCATCTCCTAGTTGAATTAGAACATAAAGCATATTGGGCTACAAAATTTCTTAACTTTGATTTGAGAAGTGCAGGAGAAAAGAGAAAATTGCAGCTCAGTGAACTTGATGAAATTCGACAATGGTCATATAACAGTGCAACCTTATATAAAGAGAAGACAAAGCGTTGGCATGACAAGCGATTGAAGATGAAGGACTTTGTTCCAGGTATGTTAGTATTGTCATACAATAGTCATCTGAGATTGTTTCCAAGAAAGCTCAAATCCAAATGGCTCTGGCCATATCAAGTTGTGTCAAGCAATGAGTTTGGAGTGGTGACAATTAAAAATCTAAAGGAGGGACGCGAATACAAAGTGAATGGTCATCGGCTCAAACCGTATAAAATTGGACAACAGGAGGTTGCTGAGGCAACCATTGTGCTTCAAGATGATTAATACAGTTTGCAGAAGTCTAGCTGAAGACTCTTAAACTCAGAACTACATTCTCTACTCTGTTTGTTTAATTTTTTTTTTACTATTTTAGTCATTTTTATTTTTTTTGTGTATTTTTCGTTAGTTTAAATTTTTGTCAGTAGATTCATGAACTATAAAGCTGTAAAGTTGAGTCAAATTGTATTGCAAGGTCTAGACATATTCATGATAAAAGTTTTTAAAGCAGGGCATTGATTTAAGTTTTTATTGATTAATTGAGCTTAATTGTAAATTTTGATATTAATCATGCATTAATAGATGAATTTGTGTTTCAATTAAATTAAGGAGTTAATTCAAAAAAAAAAAATATCAGAAGCATCGTAGGTTTAGTTAGCAATTTATTTTACATTTGTTGCATTTTAGCATGAAAAAGCCATAATTTTAATCCCAGAATTTTTTTGGAATCAGAGGTAATCACTTGGCCAAGTGAGAAACTCACTTGGCTGTGTGATCAATTCACTTGGCCAAGTGAGTTTCTCACTTGGCAGTGTGATCAATTCACTTGGTCAAGTGAGAAGCTCACTTGGCCGTGTGAACAAATCACCCGGCCGTGCATGGTAAGGAGTATGCCCTTACGCGGCCGCGTGCCCTCTCCTCTCTAGCCTCACGCGGTCGGGTAATGAGTAATACCGCCCCTTTTATTAATTTGTTCTTCATCTCCAAAGGCTAGTCATTTGTGTTTTCCTATCCCTACCCGCGGCTGTGTTCCTTCCTCACACACCATCACCTCTATCAATCCAAATTTTTGCATCATTTCACTGCATTTCATTTCAAGTAAGTATTTTTCTTTAACGATTACTCCTTAATTTAATTAATTACTGCCATTTTTACTTTATTCTTTATTATTAATGTACATGATTTAGGTTAACTTCAACATGCCATTTACATCTCATTTTAAATTCTTTTGGCAAACTTAGTTCTTGTGTGCTTAATGTGTATGCCCTTGTTGCTTAGTTTAAATTTTGGTGGCTAACGCACCTTAACTTGGTTTCCAAATTCACTGTCAAAAGTGTGCACACCACTTGCTCGATGAAATGCCCCAATCAATTTTCTCATCATTTTTTTTTGTTTATGATTTCTCATTTTATGCCGTCCTTCTGCTTTGTGATTTTAATTGGCTATTTATCAATTGTCATTCATCCTCATCATTATGTCTTTTATCTACTTTCGTCATGTCATTTGATGGCCAATTCTTTCACAGAAACTTGGTTTTACATTCAATTTTGGCATTATTTTGAGCATAATATTTTTATTTCTGCTGACTTCTTATCATGAACACCTTGTTACCACTTTCATTTGAAATTGTCTGCATTCCCATTCTTTCAATGTTACCCCAATTGCCATGACATGTATAATCTTTGCCTGTTAGCATCTTGTAATTTACTCTGGTTAAATTTACTGTTGCCATTTTGCACACTCATTTATTTTATTTTATTTTTGCAGTGGCACCTAAAAAGGCAAATCACACGAAAGCTTCAAGTTCATCTCGTACTCGTATACCATCTGATGTTGACCAAGCGAAATCTGACATGTACGAGTACTTTAGCACCTGCCAATATGTCCAACCAGCATTTGTCAGCCGCTTTTTCCTGTATGTTCCTGCTGGAGACCTTTGGACAGATATATTACCATTGATTCATGGCATCGGCTGGGAACATTTCATTAGACATAAGGTGCAGGTATTTCCAGATCTTGCTCAGGATTTCTTCTATTCTTTTGAGTGTTATTTTGATGGAGATGAAGATGATTTTGGCACTGTTAAGTTCCAGCTGCGTAAAAAGGGCTATTCAATGTCTTTCAAGAAATTTTTGCAGCATTTAGGGTTTTTACCTGATGCATTGGTGGAGCTACCTAGTGCATCTCCTGAAGAAAATTGGGAAAAAGTTCGTGATTCATTAAATCCTGAGCCATGGAGAGGTGGTAAGCTTAAAGTTCATGCACTTAGGGATCATGCTTTGAGAATTATGCACAGATTTCTATTCTGAAGTATTTATAATAATCTTCAGAGCTTGAGTGCACCTAATGCTTCCCAGATTATGTTACTTAGGTGTATGGTTGATGGTACTCCTATTAATGTCTCTTTGAATATAGCACAGCGGATTTAGGATCTACAAAAGTGTTCTTCAAATATTCCTGTTGTTTCTATTGGTTGGATAGCAACCGTTTTAGCTGAAGCTGTTAATTATAATCGTTCTTTTGACGATCCACTTGATGGTGACATAGCTTATATTGATAATGTCATGCTTAAACGCATGAAGATATGGAAAACAAAGCCACGATGCCACTGGACAACCTGAGAGGAATATTTGAGAGAAAATGGCATACGTATTGATGAGAATCAGGAAGCGCCAAATGAGAACAGAGGTGATGATGAGCCAGCAGAGATAGCCATGCCATCTGATTTAGAAGCCCACCTTAACCAGCTTAGCAGCAGGATGGACCACCAGCAGATCCGCTTTGATAGGATGCAGGGGAGGATGAATACGATGCAGGATACTATTGTTGAAATTAAGCAGACCATGGAGAAGTTCGTGCATAATTTCTAGACACGTTATCATCCACTGCCACTCCCACCACCTTAGATGACTCACTGCATTTGCTGTGGACAACAAAATTTTTTGACAGGGGGTAGAGCTTATTCAGTTAAGCTCAATTTTGGTTCAAGAAGTAGACACATCTTACCCCATTTTTGTTCATAAATCTATATTCTGTTTATTTTGATGGCTTTATTTTTATTTTTATTTTTTTTAGTTTGATGTTTTGTAGTATTGTAATAACTTCTTAGTCTTAGCTTAATGATAATAAAAGTTGCTTTAGAATTTTCTAGTCTTGCTTAGAAACAACATTAGTTCTTGATTACCATTTAGTTTACACTAAAACTTAGTTTGCCCCAGCTATTCCTCAATTATTGAACATGTTGAACTCGAATTTAGAATGTGCAATTAAGAATTTTTGCTTAGCACAAGAACAAACATGTTGTTTAATAATTTTTTAGCTAGATTAACATTCAATTTGGCTTATATTTGTTAGTTTATACTCTTTGAGCACATAAGACCAGTTTTAAAACTAAAAAAAAAAAATTATTGAACATGTTGAACTCGAATTTAGAATGTGCAATTAAGCATTTTTGCTTAGCACGAGAACAAACATGTTGTTTAATAATTTTTTAGCTAGATTAACATTCAATTTGGCTTATATTTGTTAGTTTATACTCTTTGAGCACATAAGACCAATTTTTAAACTCTAAAAAAAGAAAAACCATTGCATATAATAGTTGAGCAAGGCTTCCTCATCACCGTTCAAAGCATACAAACAACTCAATTCAACTTAGAAGGTGATCTAGGCAAGATTTTCTTGTTTAACCATATTTTTACCTATTTTCCTACCCTTTTTATACATTTATCCTTGTTAGACAAGTTGAGTTTAATGAGATATGCTAAAAGCGTGTCAATTTTTATTTTTTGATATACCTGTTCAAATTACCATATAGCCTAAAAAGCCTTTTGCCTACCTTTTATAGAGTTGCCACTCTAGTATTGGGTAGATTAACAGAAAAGGGATTGATGGGTAAAGTAAGAGTTTTATTTTTAAGGATTATGGCTGAAGTCAAATAATAGTGGAAATTTTACCTCATAACTATGCAAAGTATCGTTGTATTACTAAAAAAAAAATTGAAATTAAAAATAATTTGCATGGCAAAAATCTTAAGTGTGGGGTACTTACAAGGGACAATCAGTAATGACTTCTTTTTAGAAAGATATGAATTGTGAAATTAAGGGTATAAATAATAGTTTTCTCTTATAAGAGCTGTGCATTTTGAAAGGTTAAGCAAGTTAAGTTTCTTATTGATTAAGTTAAAGGGAGACACTTTAGAATTGTTAGTCTATTTGATCTTAGAGTGGCTATTTTATTGTTTGATCCTTTATCCATTCTTTGATAACTAATACCTTAACCCCATTACAACCTTTGAAAGACCTAAGTGATTCTACCCAAGTGATTCTAAGTTTTGTTTTTAAGTTGTTTAGCGGAGATGACCTTCGGGTTCCGGTGCTAAAGGAGAGGTTTATAGTGTTTCTAGAGTTTCAAGTGCGAAACCATTTGTACACTTAAGTGTACATTCATTCTAAGCTTGGCTATGAGTTTGCATTGGTGCTTTGATTTTTAAATACTTAAAATGTTTTGGTCTTGCACACACACAAAGAAACTAACTTATTTTGCCTTGTTTTAATTTATTCTGATTGAATTTTTGTTAAGTGCTTTTGTTAAATTGCTAAAGCATGATTCTGAATTGTAATATTCTTTATTTCAGTTTAATTTTTCTGAGGAGTTGAATTGTTCTAATTTTCTCGGGGGAGAACAAAGTCTAAGTGTGGGGTATTTGATAATTGTGAAATTAATGATGCTTTTAGTGTGATTTTATTTATTTAATTAGGTTAATTTAGTGTTTATTTGGTTGAATTAATTGATTTTATATTTTAGAGTTTAATTGTTGATTTTGGTATTTTTCATGATTAAAATAAAGGAAAAAGTATTTAATTGAAAAGAATGCTAAGTTTTGGATCAATTTGGTAATTTTTAGATTTTTGAAAGCCAGAGAATGGAACAAAGCACATTTACACACTGCTGGGGATGAATTAGGAGCTGCTATACTTGAATTAATGCTTGAAAAATTAAAAATACAAAGAGCAGTAGAGCATCACTTGGCCAAGTGACTCAAAGGCAAAAATCTCACTTGACCAAGTGACTACTATTAGCATAATGCACGGGAGTGAAAAATTTTACTTGGCCATGCATTCACAAATGGAAAAATTAACACGGCAGTGCATTTTTATGACTTTTTCATCAACTGGCCGCGTTTCAGGAATTCAAAATCTACTAAACTTCCAAAGAAAAATAGAAGAATCCTTTTCCCATTTACCGACCGATAGAATTTTTTCAAATAAAAGTCAGAAAAACACCAGATCAAAAGGAGGAGAGCAGATCGGATCAAAAAAACATTCTTTCTTTTACTACAAATTTTTAGTTTTAGCTTTATTTTTTTTAGTTCCTGTGTTTTACCTGTGAAGAACAAATTCAAGGAGCAAGAAGCTGCTTGTGATATCTCTGTACACGATTATTAAGGGAGCTTCTATAATTCTATGATTTTGTTTCTTCTCTTAGATTGTTTTTTTAATTTCAATATGAATCGTGAGTAATTTCTTTACTTTTGCTAGAGGATATTTGAATCCTTGATTTTTACTGTAATGATCTGATTGAACGTTAAATTTAATATGAGTTAATTATTTCTTGGTTTTAAGCATATTCTTATCTTTGATCGTGTTAGAATTAATTGTTGGGTTATGAATCTAATAACTAAAAATTAATTTATGCACTGTCATAAGATCAGCATGTTCTTGGATTAATTTATTATTATCTGTGAATGATTATTTTCTTAATTTTGAGGTCATTATGTGCTGATTTTATTAGTTAATATCAAGAGAGGAAGAACTGAGAATAGACTGGAATTGAATGTTCTTAAATAGAGATTTGATTAATGTTTAGGAGTTTAACTGGATTTATATGCTAAGTGTTAAATTGTTCTGAAGAAGGGAATTTAATACTTAAGAAAGATATTCTTGAAGAAGGCATCAGGGTTAATTTTATCCAGTTTTTCCATAATCTCTGGTATTTCTTAAGAATTTACGTCATTACAGTAATAAATTAAGGTGGATAGTCCTCTAGTGAAAGTTGTTTTAAATATCAATTTTTCTCAAATACTGTGTATTGTTTTTATTTACGTTTTTGTTGGATTGTTTAATTTTTGTTCATTAATTATTTAATTTTCTGTTTTCCATTTAATTATATTTTCATCAATATAAACTTTGGGATTTCTTTTCTATCTTTTACACCCAAATTTCATTTCTAAAATTCAAAAATCAATTTCATGCAGACACAAATTTTCCCTTGGGTTCAATATTTGGGGTCTTAATCTATATTTCCCTATATTACTAGCCGATCTAGTACACTTGCTAGACACCGGTCGGTTTGTTCCCCACTAAGCCATTATGCTTAGTACAGGTGTTTCATCCGTGCAGGTATCGAAGATAGTTACATTGCCAAGGACATCCCTCATCAGTCGAGGCGAACGAGTCTGTATGTGTTTTTCGAGTAGATTTTGTATTATGTTCTGTAAAGTAAATGTATTGTCTTTTGTAAATAGTAATTTGTATATGTAATGTGATTTTGTGCAAAGATCCTAACTTTTGAATTTGTAAAGTTACTTATGAAGAATGTATCATGTATAATAAAATTGTATATTTTGTTAAATATGTTATGCAAAAATAATTTTATAATGAAAAAAATTTTATAATTCTGTCTTTTGTTATCTGTATCTTAGACAAGCATGCTTAGTTTTGCAGCTGTCTTGTGACATCCTTCACCTATCATGGTAGTTCACTACATACAGTTAAGGGGTGTTACATTTATTGGTATCAGAGCATAGGTTTAGTCGGTTCTGGATGATTAGGAGTTTAGAATTGTGTCTGTATAGTTTTATGTTGCCCAAAGCGGATGTCCTTGTTCTTTGTATAGATAATAGAAATCGAAATTTCAGAAAAAGTTAAGTGAATAGTTAATAAGTGTTAAACCGATAGGTCGTGACTTGTTTGTTATAAGTTATCTTGTGTTTGAGAAATCTGAGGTGTTTGTACCAATTATGTTATAAGAAATTTGTTAAGGATTTTCCCTTAGCATGGCATGAATTTTGGTTAGGTTTTGAGTTTTGAAGGAAGTATAGAGTGAAGATATGAAAAGTTTTGAATTGAGAATGATGTGGAATATAAGAATATGTGATGGCGCTTTCTACATATGTTAGCTATCCCATTTGGAAATATTTAAACATGAGCATATTATGAAAATATGCATTGCCACTGTATAAATCGCATCTGTATCATTTTGCACACATAAACCATCGTACATTCATTTCATTTGCATCCCTTATTCATATGTGACAAGCATTTGTACATATGTTTAAACTTAAAAAGGGAGCTAACAGGAATGTGCATCGAGAGCTAGGAAGATTAATGGATATGTTAAGGGAAAACGATAAACAATAAAGCTATTAAGAGGAAAAGTAAAGTGTGTGTTAAGAGAAAGTATCGTAAATGAGTAGGCGAGTTAAGATGAAAAATTAAAAAAAAAAAATATTATGATTAAGACTCCAAATGGACAGTAAGTGTATGGAATAGAGACAGTAATAAGTGTGTCCGAAAGTTTTGAGATGTTAAGGAAATTGTTTTATATGAAAATGTGTGTGGATCGATTTAAGTGTGAAGTATATGTTTGGTTCTGAATAGTGATATGATAGCAATTGCTATAAGTAGTCTGGAAATGATTTAATGAAGAGCGTTATACTTGATTTGATAGGATTATCTTCATATAAGTTTGAATTCGATTTTGGATGCAAATTGTAATATAGATTATATAGACATTTTGGCTGAAAAGGATTGTTCAAAAGGATAATAAGCTAAACCATTTAAAAGCTAAGAGATTTAAAGTGTATAAAAAGTGAAAACAAGGAATAGCAAATTCTTATTAAGATAAGACTATTCGGTATAATATCGGGACTTAAAATATATGAAAAGTAAGTTCATAGAGATAAGTAGAGTGTATAGGGTAAAGTAATATGTGCAAAATCTAATTGTTCTGTGAAAAGTAAAGTAAACAAGGATTAGTAAAGTATGATATATATATATATATATATATATATATATATATATATATATATATATATATATATATATATATATATATAAGTTATATGACCGCGTAAAGTTAACACATATGAATGGTAGTGACAAAAAGTATGGTGTATGGGCAATCTGACATAAGTGAAACTCGAAAACGAAATTAGTTTAGGGGGAGAGAGTTGTAAGGACCCGAATTGCATCCTGGTAAGATTTATGCATGTTAGGGGTGTAATAACAATTAAATATGTATGTTTTGGGTGACGGTTGTGCTAAAAGGATGAATTCGGCATTAACGTAAAAGATTTGGCAAGCGCAACCATTTGTTAATTTATGAAGAAATGAAATATGTGTGAAGATTTAAATATCTAGTGGGCCAATACATGAAATTAATTTATATTATATGCTATTGTTTAATTAATAAAGTATTAGAGGATCAAATTGAAAAGTGACATAAAAATCAAAGATGACCAATAAGCATTTGACATTTAGCAATAAGGATAAGCTTTGAATGTTGGCCATATAAAAGCCACTTTGGCCTGCCATTTTGGGGAGGAAAACATAGAAATTCTATCATCTTTTCTCTCTCAAATTACTCACTAAAATGCTTGTTAGTGATTCTAAGAATGGAAGTGAAGTTAGAGGTGAATTTGTGTAAGCAAAAGGGTAAGAAAACTAATCTTTCTTGATCACTTCTCTTTTTTTGTTTAAGGGATGAAATTATGTGATTGAAAATAGTTTTAATGTGGAATTTTTGAT
Organism: Excoecaria cochinchinensis; assembly: GCA_947683425.1. Lineage (NCBI taxonomy): Eukaryota > Viridiplantae > Streptophyta > Magnoliopsida > Malpighiales > Euphorbiaceae > Excoecaria > Excoecaria cochinchinensis. The sequence continues at coordinate 3,105,254 of CANTUQ010000037.1, forward strand.
GTATATGGCTGAGGAAATTGGACGAACCAAAAGAGAATGAGTGGTGAGGGCTATGGAGGCTTAAAGGAGCAAAGTGGAACATAATAAAGGTTTAGGAATGTAACATGTGATTATATGTATTGATGATGATTTGGGATGATTTTCTAGTATATCTTAATGACAAATGTTGAATTGAATATGTTTATGGTTATGGAATTGATTGGTTTGAGGATTATTGGCTTGAAGAGTTCATAAGAGAAATTTTGTTTAAAGAGACACTTGACCCTGAGTCACTGTATTGATTATAATTTGACATAGGAATCTCAACATTTAATGATTTTTTATTCATTTGAACCGTGACTTCCATAGTTATAAATGTTTTAGAAATGTCCCTGAGCTAATTTGGGTTCTAAGTGTCTCAAAAGTGGCAAAAACAGAAGGGTATCTGTTTTATCCGGGTCATAGGAGCAGTTTGTATTCTTTTAGTTGTATCTAGAATTTTCGAGACCCAAATGATGTGTAATTGGTACCATTGGAAATATAATAAATAGGGGAACAAATGTCTATTAGACCATTTTTCTTAAAAATGACATTTCCTAGGTAAAAAACCTTGTACAAAACTAGACTTGGGTTCTACCCTATGCAGAGTGGGACAAAATGTGTTTACATGGCAGTAAAGAATTCCTGATTGCTGTGTGAAAGCATTCTGCCACTTAAAAACTTGGTTTCGTCACCCCACATGACGAGCAAGAATATCTGACCACCGTGTGACCTCAATTTTCAGTCGAAATTGTACTTTTTCTTCCTGAATTGAACCCGAACTCTATCGGAACTTTTTGGAACTTGTCTAAGACATGGCTAAGGTTATGTAATTAATATATGCATGGTTACCAACCTATTATATATATGATTGAGGTTATCACTATGAACAACTAATGAATTATTTAAAGCTAAATTTGATTAGAAATTACTGAATATATCTAGAAACAACTTGGCAGGTCATATTGAATATGTATAGGTAATATAAATTTGTTTGGGATTATTTCTTGACTTGTTAGAAACGTGTATGTTTGCATATGGTGTGGAATGTTAAAACATGTGTTGGGTGCTAAATCCGCAAGCGCACGGTTTACCGAATATAGTACTTAAGATATCATTCTCACGAGGAATGTATATTGATTATTACTCATTATTACTACTTAATTTTAATCTTGTTTACAATGATCAATATCTTGAAGATTAATTTTATACTACTCGTGTAATGTAAGTTAACTAAACCTAATTAATAATGATCAAAGAAGACAATTTAGATGATGAATAACAAATGATTACGAAACTTGATTCCATCTTTTCAATATAATTATAATCTTATAAGCAAGCCAAATTGGAATAATGTTCTAATGCACTCTCTCGACATGAACTAGAGTGCCTAAAACATGCAATTACAATGCTAATCCTTAATTCTCATTAATGAACTAGTTAATTCCAATTACATATTCTAAGATTAGTTGCCAATTTATAGCAATTATCTTAACATACCGATCTTTTAAGCAATGTTTTGATAATGAATTTCTATTAGTTATAAGATGAAGTATATCTCTTGACTACACTTTAACTTATAATGATAATTAAATAATACCAATAGAGAATTTTGCATTAAAAGACTATTAACATTAATGGAAATAGAAATATCAATAACATCATTCAAGTTTCCTAAATATCATTCATTTAATTACAGAGAAGAAAGTAATAAATAAAGAAAAAGTAGAAAGAAATCTCTCAACCCTTTTCCCAAACTCTTAAAAGAAATCTTCTTCTCCTTGTGTTTTCTTCTTTAAATGATAAATCTAAAAAATGTTCTTAACTTTTTACAATATGAGAAATTAAAAATATTTTTCTCTAAAAAATATTCAACACTTAATTCTCAGCCATTTCCTTTTTAAATATGTCCCCAAACTTGACGTCTCTTCAATTGCCTTTCTAAAAGTGCACAACTTTTGGTGAAAATAGGTGAAGCTTGAGACAACTTTTCAAAATAACTGCTCCAATGGCTAGTTCTGTCGTGCTCGCGATAGGACACTGACTTCTCTTCTTGACTTTCTTCAGCTTCGTTGGCTCGCGACAGGACACAGACTTCTCTTCTTGACTTTCTTCAACTTCGTTGACTCCTTCCTTCTCCTTGCTCTATCGCGCTCGCGACTCCCTTTGCGTCTGTGATAGAATGCGGTACTCCTCTTTTGCTCTTTTTTTCTTCTCTTCTCTTCCTTCTTCTTAGGTGCCTTAGGTCGCGCCTGCGACAGTACCATCTTTTCTTGCTTAATTTTGCTCATTTTTCAAAATTTTCTCCATTTTCTCCTAATTAAACTCACAAAACATAAAACATACCTAATTCTAACACAACTAACCACAAATAAACATGACTTTAATCACAAAATATTAACCAAATATGAGCTATTTAAGCTCATATCAAATCTGCACACTTGAACATTTGCTTGTCCATAAGAAAACTTTCAAATGCAAACACAAACACTAAATCAATAAACAAACATACATGGATGGAACTCCTCATACTTGGGAATCACCCTTGAATGACAATTGAAAAGCCCTCAATATGCAATTATCAGTCTATGTTAACCATTACTAAAATAATATCAATGATTCACTAGTAATAACATTTATGTACCACTAATAAGATAATCATGAGAATGTAAAGTACAAGAGTGTATATTTCTCAAAATCCATATTTTTTACAACATGTAAGTTAGCATGTTAAATGGCACATAATGAAGAGTCACATACTCATAAAGATCAACCTCACACCACTCAAGTGTTTAGTGGCTAGTGTTTCACTCAAATTTCCTCATACACCACTACATACCATAAGCGTGTGTTAAATAAAAATCTCCACCGAGAGCATGAAGTACTACATAAAATCAAAAAGGTCTTATAAAAGGTTGTAACTTGGCTTAGGTAAAGGTAGGATAATTTGGATTAAGTAGCTCATTTATGTGGAATAAGTAAAGCAATTGCCCAAAACACATAAGACTTACAAGAAAATACCTAACATGATACAACTTATGCCTAACTTCAGCCTCAAATCCCCTTTCAATAACCACTTAATCCACTAGCTCTTGTATGCTTATTTCAAGATTGATTTTTTTATTATTTTTTCAAGTAATGGGTGCATTTTATGCTCCATCCCACTTCTTTTTCTTCTTTTTTTATTTATTCTTTTGCAATCAACTCTAGTGGACTTTTAAGTTCAAGGGACCTCAGTTAAGACCATGCTTACAAACTAAGGAGAATTTTGTCTTATATGCCAAGGCAATACTTCATTTCCCACATCAAGGTTCCAAAAGAAGAGTTTAAGGTACAAAAATAGAAATTGTGGTTAAAAATATAGGTTCATTAAACAAAAAGTGGTGAAAAGCTCAAAATGGCTACTTAAAGTTAGAAAAGGTTTGTTATTTAAGCAAGCTAAAATTGGTTAATCTAGGTGCCCTCATCACTTTTTATGCATATTTCATACTAAATATGGTCTCAAAGCTTACTCGACACAAGTTCTAGAGTAATAAGCATAAGAGGAAATCTCTCATCAAGAAATAATTTTATAATTTAGGCTCCAAACTCACCAAGGTAAAAAGATATAGCAACTCTACACAATGCAACACTTAACCAAACCAAAAAACATGCATAAAGAAATATAGCTTAAAAGAAACACACATCAAAATACTTTACCTAATCATGCCTATCTATACTAGCCCATTCAAACCAAAACAAAGAATCCTTAAATTTGCCTAAGAAATTAGTCAACTAAACTAAAAATTGCAATAAGAAGTCATTCTCATACATACCACTAAGTTTTCATCCCAAAATCAAAGTTCCATAACAAAACACAATAACAAAATACAAACCAATAACAAAATACTTACACAACCTAATACACACCTCCCCAGACTTAAAGGACACAATGTGCTCATTGTGTAAGAAGAACAATCACAAACACACAATACACATATACCAACAAGAAACGAAAAGAAACATAAAAAATTAAAGGAGTAAAGGAACTTCTCTCAAGATCTCCCACTAGGGGAACTCGGTAGAGACTGAGTGAACTCCACATTCTGCTCTTGTGTATCTCATTCACAGTACCCTCAATTGAATCAACCTTGACCGTCAAACCGGGATTAGCCTCTTCCATGGTATCCATCCTAGTCAGTACTTGCCTCCATCCAGCTGCACCACTACCATCACCAGCTGTAGAATATGGCTCCTCATCAGCATCATCATTATCCTCAACAGCAGTAGAAGTAGCAGGGCCTTTTCCTTTGTCACCCCCGAACTTCCTGGTATGTTCATCAATAGAAAAGAAAACTCGAGGCCAACCTCCTCTTTTTAACAAGTTAGAATTTCGCAAATAAACCACATTTATCATAAAAATACAATCATCCTCATTAAGCTCAAAAGTGGACAACCGTCCCAAACAACCTAAAACAATACTAGTTACCATATATCCTATCCCAATAGTTTTGGTTGTAGCAATAGATGTATTATATAAGCCATCAAAGATGAAAGATATGGAACAAGGTATTTTCTTGCTCTGAACTAGGGACAAAACAAACAAATCCTTAAATTGCACTTTGTTACTTTCCACTCGACCAAACATAGCATGACATAAGTACTTATGCAACAACAAAATGGCCTCATTCCTAATCAAACGATTAGTAGAATTCTTAGTATCAAAATGATCAATCCCAGTAAACTTTTTCCAAACTTCATGGGCACTAAAATGATTGGGATTAAATTGTGTACCATTAAGTGGAAATCCAAACCATTCATGCATTTTATCAAAGCCAAACACATATTCAATGCCATTATGCCTAAATTGCATGCTTGTTTTTTTATCATCCACATAAGATAAGGTAACAAAAAATTCTAAAGCGTATTCTGTACGAATAGGAAATCTCATATGCACAAATTTATCCCACTTCATGCATTTTAAGTACTTGTTAATTTCATTATTTAGCCCTAAAGTTTGTAACAATTCAAAGTCTAAATTCCAACTCCCTACCATGGATTTTTGAGAAAATGCTTCAAATTTTTCACCCTCATCTTCAGAAAGTAAATGAAAAGGAAAATCAAACCTGTGTTAGAGGTAGTTGGAATCATGGGCTTGGGAACTGGAACCTCCAGAAATCTTCTTCCCTTTATTTGCTAAAGTTTTTATACGTACCATTTTGAAGATCTCAATAACATAAATAGAAATCCTATAGCAAACTCAAGATGCAAGAACAAAAACCTAGAGTAAAATCCAGAAAAACCAAAAAGAAAGAAAGGAATATTTCATGTGGAAGAAGAAACTTGAGAGAAAACCAAAGGGGAAATAGAAAAAAAAATCTAAAAACAAAGTTAAAATGGCAAATTAGGGCTAAAAAACTATTTATAGGGGGTTAAAAATGCAGGTCCAACGGTCAGATTTCCCCTAAAAATTTTAAATCCCTCGTTCTATCGTGCTCGCGATAGAACAATTTTCACTCTCTGTCGCGCTCGCGAAGATAGTCACACTCCCGACAGAGACCACATTTTCAAAACCCATATTTCTGTCGTGAACACGATTACACCTGCGATCGCGACAGAAGCTTGCTCAATCAAATTCCTTGTTTAGTGTAGTAGGTGGAGGCAACTTCTCTATCAACTCAGTTTTAGCTCTATCCACTTCTATACCTCTACTTGAGATCTTATGGCCTAGAACTATCCCTTCTTCAACCATGAAATGGCACTTTTTCCAATTAAGTACCAAGTTGCTTTCCTCACATCTAGCCAAGACTCTATTTAAGTTATTCAAGCACAACTCAAAGGAATCACCATAAACTGAAAAATCATCCATGAATACTTCCATTATCTCTTCTATTAGATCCCCAAAAATCGAAGTCATGCACTTTTGAAAAGTGGCTGGTGCATTACAAAGCCCAAAAGGCATTCTTTTATAGGCAAAAGTCCTATAGGGACAAGTAAATGTGGTCTTCTCTTGGTCACTAGGGTATATGAATATTTGAAAGTTCACTGAAAACCCATATAAGAAACAATAATGAGAATGGCCAGCTATCCTCTCTAACATTTGATCTATAAAAGGCAAAGGAAAATGATCTTTCCTAGTAGTTGAATTCAATTTCCTATAGTCAATACAAACCCTCCAACCCATGGTGGTTCGTATCGGGATTAAATCTCAATTCTCATTTCTAACCACAGTCATTCCCCCCTTTTTTGGTACACAATGTATTGGACTTACCCATGCACTATCCAAAATCGGATAGATAATCCCAGCATCTAACAACTTAATGACTTTTTTTTTAACTACCTCCTTCATATTGGGGTTAAGTCTCCTTTATCTATCAGCTTTTGGTTGACACTCATCTTCCATGTTAATCTTATGCATCACTACATGGGGACTAATTCCCTTTAAGTCAGAAATTTGCCAACCTATACTTTTGATCCTCTTTCTAACCACTTCTAACAACAAAGACTCTTGCTTATTAGTGAGCTTATTGGAAATAATGATAGATAAAGTGCTATTAGAACCAAGAAATGCATACCTTAAATGGCTTGGTAATTCTTTTAATTCCACATTAGGAGGACTTACAATGGATGGTGGCAAAGGCGCCTCATTTCGATATAAAATTTCTGGCCTTGAGCTCTGTTGCTCCTCCTCCTCATGAACTTCTTCCTCAAAATTGACCTCTTCTTTACCTGTATCATCCAAAACTTCTAATACACAAGCATCAATAACATCAATTTTCATGCACACATTTTCATCCATGGGGAATTTGAGTGCTTTATCCATATGATACTCTACTCTATCCTCCCCCACTCTTAAAACCAAAGTCCCCTTATAAACATTAACTAAAGCCCTACCAGTTCGCATGAATGGTCTCCCTAAAATCAATGGGCATTTAATATCATAAGCAAAGTCCAAAATCACAAAATCAGCGGGCAAAATGTGTTTATCTACTTTAACTAGTACATCTTCTACTATGCCATATGGTTTTTTAATTGATTGGTCAGCTAATTGCAAGACCATTGAAGTAGACTTAACATCTTCTAATCCTAACTTTTTAAAGATGGACAATGGCATAATGTAAGCACCGTGTCCCGGAGCGGTCCGGATCAGAGGTTACCCTATGATGAAATCAGTGTCCAAGCCTGTATGGTAGGTTGGATTTAGAGGTTTTAGCCCCGCGTTCCATGAGAAGTGAGGTTTTTATCATTCCTGGGCCGAAGGAGAGAAAAACAGAGGTTTTTTTCGAGTCAAAGGGCTTTTTGTCCTCGACAGACGGCCAGCCCGTTTGTGAAGTCAGCCCGTCGCTCCGAGTCACCGACGGCTCTGGGTATTTTCCGACGCCCGTCGGAAAATCACCGCCCCTGTCAGATTGCCGTCTGGTTTCCCGGAGCACGCAACCCTTCCGACGCCTGTTGGTGGATGTAGCAGGGCCGTCGGACTAATCCTTGTGTCAGAAGGATTCTTCCGACGCCCGCCTCTATACACTGACGCCCGTCGGTCGTGTCTGGCTATAAAAGCTCAGGATTTTCATTTGAAAAGGGGTTTGGAAAAATTTTCAGAAGAGGAAACTCTGCCCAATTTCAAGCACATTTTCTCTCTCTTCCAAAAACACTTTTTCTAAAAGAATTATATTAAATCAAGGATCAAATCAATCAAAGGAACTAAAAGCTAATTAGTTTTCTTTAGATTTTGATTCCAAAATCGTTGTTTTGAAGGATTGAAGGTGAAATATCTCATTTTCTCTCTTTAATCTTTCATCTCTGCTTCTCGTGGAATGCGCGGGGCTCTAACCGACACCAGAATCTCACCTGAAGTGATTATCTGAGGGTAAATATTTCGGATTCTTTCTCCATTTTTATCTCATATTTAATTTTTTATTCTGTGAAATTTTTGAATATCTGTCATTACTTTCTTTCATTTTGACTCTCTTATCTCCTTTTGGGATAAAACCTGCTTTTTGACCTTGAAAGGTTTCTTTTTCCTTTCTGTTTTTCGGAGACAGAGGTGACCGACGGGTCATCTTCATGACCGACGCCCGTCGGTCACCCACCTACAGACGCCCATTCTTGAGTGACAAACGGGCATATCGGATAACCGAACCGACGCCCGTCGGTCAACCAGGAAAGGCTGTCGGTGGGTTCTGTCTCCATCTTTTTAAATCATTTTTCATCTCTATCCAGTCTCGTTGATTTCTTATATGTTAATTTTTATGTATATTAACATCTCTTAACTTTCTGTGAGTGTACATCGGTCCTCCTGGATTATTTCGAGCTTGAGCGGCTATCTACCATGTTTGGAGGATCTCGTCCGGTTTAGTTTCCTAATCCTCTTGTTTCATTTCTTTTATTGATTATCTTATGCATATGGACGTACTCCTTTCATATCCCGTTGATGTATAAAAATGACTCAATGGTTTTATATTTAATAAAACGAGGTTTACACAAAACTGGACCAATGTCCTATTTTATCCAATAAAGATCATCACAAATGAAAATATCCAATTTTAATAACGATGCATGCAAGGACCAAAGTCCTCAGAATAAGCAATGTCCCGATTTATGTATGATCCGTACATTTACAAAAGGGAGTTGTATTCCGCTCCTTGTATTATTGTAATTTATTGCTTTCACTATTTATTTGATCATTTATGGCTTTCCGAATGTGAATAAATGTGCCTTTTAATTAAACTGCATAGTGTGGAGAGAGAGCGAATTAATGACATTAAAATTTGATCATAAACTAATTGAGGTAGAAATAGATGAGAAATCCCGGACCCAGCTCTGGTCTTTGGGCTCGAGAGGTTAGAGGTTATCCTCCAAAATACTTCTTGGGTCACGAGGCTTTATCGCTAATCCTAGGCTCTTTAGGGTGAGAAGTTCACCTTCCATGATCCCTCTAGCTGGCCCAAAATGGATACCAAGCGCAGTCTTAGGCTCTCCGAGGCGAGAGTAACTTTCCCAATGTTCTATTGGGTGGCAACTCCATGATACCTCCTTGTTGCCCAACATAGACGCACTTGCGATTTATAACAAGCTGTCAACGGACCCGCAAATGCCCCGGTCGCCCACGTACGGGCGGTCCGAACGGGTGGCGCATCGGGATCCGACGCGCGTCACAGTGGCAACTCCACTGGGGATGTTTATGGTTTGAGATTTCAATTCGAAAATACCTCTTTTAACATTTATGATTAAAATTTAATTCATAAATTCGCTTTCTCTCAAATTTGCATTTGCATATCATTAGAGCCTTAGAATACGCTAGTTTGGTCCCTCTTTTAGCCCCGGTGCGTTCCTGAAGCACCTCCTCATTTTCACTCAATTTGGGGAAGTGTTAAGGATAATCACCAGCCCAAGCCACGTACCTCAATGGTATATCAAAATGGTGAACCGATCAGTCGCTACGGTCGTGATGAGCTAGACCCGTCGGCAGGGATCATGCTTGGGTAGCCTCAAAGAAACATCTCCCTTGTCCAAAGCTCATATAATGGCTGTAGTCACTTTCCACAGGTGAAATGAACCGTAATCTCATGCTTGCTGTATGGATCCTCATGTATTGGGTGAGTCCAAATGTCTCGCTTGGTAACCTAGCCAAAGGCTATCATGCCCCGGTAGGGCCATGTCGAAATTTATGGAACGTCCAAATACGTGACGATCATTATCCATCCGCTTGTACATTAGCATAGGAGTGTTATGCTGCCGGTTTTCCGCCGCGCACCATACGCGTCCATCGGGTCCCTCGTTGACCCATGGGCTAATCCCACCTAGGAAAGAGACTGCACGACCACGTGTGTGGGAGAAATAAGGGTGGAAGGACCTACTTGCTTGCTTGTGCTCTGTAAGTGTTGCATATCACGATCATGCATTATACCTACATTTCATGCATCATTCTAACTTTTGTCCCTACAGCCATCATAGATCTGCCCAGGTGGACTATATCACCAACCAGGCGACTAATCCGAGTTCTTACTCCTGAGCTGTCAGATAGAGAGGGTCTACCGGAGATCTTATTAGAAATCAGTGGTACAGTATCTCAGATGGCAAACTCGCCTAGGGGGGAAGACGCCACCAGGGCCATGATTGCGGAAGAAGTGGGCCGCCGTTTTGAGGAATTCGAGGGCAGGATGATGAATATGTTGACCGCCTTGGCACAGCAGAACGCTCAGCAGAATGCTCCACAGAATCCTCCTCCTCCTCCAATGAGACAGAATGAGCCTGAAGAAGAAAGGGTTGAAAGGCGAGAAGAGCCCGTTAGGCCGCCGCCGGTAGAGTTAAGATCAGTGGCTTCGGGAGAGTTGAGAAGAAGGCCAGTGTTGAGAATTGATGACGATAGAGATATCGAGGATGATAGATTGAGCATGGCATCTGAGAAGGGGAAGGCGCCTCAAGCGGATGATTTTATTCTAAGGAAGATGGAAGAGAGGTTCGAGGCTATGGCTCGTATGATAGGCAGAGCTCATGGGATGAATCCGGAGGATAGGGAGTTGGACGGAGAGGACCCGATCCCTTATAATTTCAAAATGCCGGATGTGCCAAAGTTTGATGGTACTTTTGACCCCACTGCACATGTGAAGCAATATTCTCTGGTCATGAAGGGGACCACATTGTCCAAGAAGCAGAAAGTGGAATACTTTTGTCTGAGTCTGACCTCTCATGCCATAGACTGGTATCATGGCCTTGACCGCCGCACTAAAGAAGATTGGGATCTGCTCACTGAGGAGTTTCTGAAGCAGTATGGCTGTAATACCAGAATGGAGGTGACTCTGAAAGATCTTGAGCTACTTCAGCAGAAAACCGGGGAATCCTTCCATGAGTATCTTACCCGATGGCGGAACCGAGTAATGGAGATGCGCTGAAAGCCTGACACCCAGGATCAGATTCGTCTATTCATTAACAAACGCAAGCCCGTACTTAAGGGAGGGATTGAGGATGAAGGGGTTAAAGGACTGGGAGTCTCTCAAAGATATAGCCATCGAAGCAGAGGGAGAGTTTTTAACCTGAAAAGCTAACAATGACAATTTTGCCAAAAGGGCTAACCCCGGTCAAGGAACCAGCAGGCCGGCGGGTCCCAGTAACAGCACTAGAAGAATGGGTGAAGTGTCTGCTACTGAGGTAACCACCCAGAGGAAGTTTTCGAACTTGGGAAGACCATTATCCTGGGTCCTGAGGAGGCTGATGAAGGAGGGAAAATTGCGCCCTCTGACTCCTAGGCTAGCTTTGACACAAGGGAAACCAGGACATAAGGATAACGAATTCTGTGCATTCCACCAGCACTCAGGCCATATCACTGATAAATGCAAGGCGCTCCGGCACTCTATCCAAGACTTGATTGATAGCAAGCAGATCTCTGACCCTGAGAAGAGAGAAACTGAGAAAAAGCCCGGTTACAATGCCGTACCACCACCCGTGTTTATGATCCAATCTAGCCTGCCAGAGTGGTACGTGCTACAAGATCTGTATGGGAGTGAGGAGTCCGCTGTTGATAATTCCGAGGATAGGAAGGAGAAGGCAGTTGTGGCGACCCTTGATTGCTGGTCTAGCAGTGAAAGCGGTGGAGAAGCCGAGGATAAAGAAGGGTTGAACCTTGATTTGTGGGGCTCCGATGGAGACGAAGGAGAGATAAGCGCTGTGACGAGAAGTGGAAGGGTGATCCCCGAGATTACAAAGCTACCTGAGCCGGTACAGCCATCAGCAGAGAAAGAGCCAGAGGAGGGGTAGATTGTTAGGCAATTGAAGAAGACCGCGGCTCAGATATCCATTTGGGATCTGTTGAGGCAATCCCCCTCTCATAGGCAGAAGGTAGTAGAAGCTTTGGTTGAGGCCACAGTCGCCACCACTATTTCCCCGTCAGAGCTTTTGGGTTTAATTAAGGGAGGATCCGAGGAGAGATTGGTCTTTTCCGACGCCGACCTACCTGTTGAAGGCCGCAACCACAACCGACCCTTGTACATTAAAGCACAGATTAACAGTAAGCACACTGCTTGCGTTATGGTGGACGACGGGTCTTCTATAAACGTGTGCCCTTTAATAGCTTTGCAAGCTTTTGGTTTAAGCGAGGATATGCTCAGCGGATCAGATCTGACTATCACAGCCTACGATAACTCGAGGAGGCAAGCCTCGGGAACCTTCAAGACTTTGGTCAAGACAGGACCTATCGAAGTGGAGGTCGAATTTGTAGTTCTGCCCATCCCTGCTAACTTCTCAGCTCTGCTCGGGAGACCCTGGTTTCATAAATTAGGAGGAGTGCTATCCACACTGCATCAGATGATAAAGTTCCCGCACGAAGGGGAGGTGGTGACTATCAAAGCGGCCAGGGAAAACCAGGTCTCAGCGCTGGAAATTGCCAATCAACCGTTCAGCGGCTTCCATGTGTCTATGATAAGGGAAGGGCATGGATCAGTGGATAGCCCAGCTGTGGTTAATATGATGAAGAAGATGCACTATCTTCCCGGGGTTGGATTGGGCAGAAACTCCCAAGGGTTGCAGACCGCGATCACCACTCGAGGGCAGAAGAACCGAAAAGGCCTGGGGTATAGAGGTGGCTTCGGCAAGAAGAGGGTGATGGACAAGATCCCCCACATTTCAGAGAGCTTTGTGCCAGCATCCTCAGTTTGTGCGTATACTGGTGAAGATGAGCCACAATGGGTAGATGGGAGGATTGTCCCTGGCTTTGAGATCTTTAATGATGTGTATGACTGGCACGTCGGGTTCGTCAAGACTGCTGAAGACTTTTGGGATGAGGAAGTCATGACTCAGGGTATCACTTGGGACAACTGCGAGCTTGAGGAGGTCGTTACTGAAAAGATGGTAGCTGCCAGGCTAAAAGGGAAAGAGAAGATAGCAGAATTAGAGCTGAAAATGGGGGATTTGAAGATTTCTTCCGACGCGCCTGAGGGGCCTCTGCTAAATCAGAAAGTTAGTGAGCAAGCTGCAACAGCATCAACCTCGGGAGTGGCGGAAGAAGACTCTAGCCTAGATTGTCTTTTTATTCCAGAACTCTTTTATGATGTAAATGATAACTATAATATTATTAATAAGATAAACAATTTCACTTATTTGTGCGATGTTTCTAATGATTTCAACATGCATGAACATGATCATATTCCATCAATTTTTGACATTGACTCCACTGGCACAACGCCTTTTAATCTTGGAACCTCGGAAAATCCGAGAGAAATTCTAATAGCATCAAACATAACTCCTGAGGAGAGAAAAAATTTTGAGAGAATAATAAGAAAACATAAAAAAGTCTTTGCCTGGACCTACGAGGACATGCCGGGGATTGACCGGGACGTGGCGGAGCATGCCATCCCAACTTACCCAGATTGCAAGCCTGTGAAGCAGAAGTTGAGAAGGCTAAGACCAGAATGGGCTGATAAGGTTAAGGAGGAAATTTGACAGCAGATTGAAGCCAAGTTCCTCGTGGAAGTCCAGTATCCTACATGGCTGGCAAATGTGGTCCCTGTGGCAAAGAAGAACGGAAAGATCAGGGTGTGTGTGGATTATCGAGATCTTAACAAAGCCTGCCCTAAAGATGATTTTCCACTACCCCATATTGATGTATTGATAGACAGTGCCGCCAATTGCGCGATGTACAGCTTTGGGGACGGCTATGTGGGCTACAACCAGATCCTGAACAAGATAGCTGACCGGGTTAAAACTGCTTTTATCACGGAGTGGGGCACCTATGCCTATCGGGTCATGCCTTTTGGCCTGAAGAATGCGGGGGCCACATACCAAAGGATGGCAACCAAGATCTTAAGTGACCTGATTCACAAAGAAGTGGAGGTGTATGTCGATGACATGATGGTCAAATCAGCCACCCGAGAGGGACACTTTGAGGCTCTAGAGAAGTTCTTCACCAGGATCGATAAGTATAATCTGCGACTTAACCCCAAGAAGTGCATTTTCGGAGTGACTTCAGGAAAGCTGTTGGGACATATCGTCAGCCAGAAGGGGATAGAAATTGACCCAGACAAGGTGAAAGCTATCAGAGAGATGCCTATGCCACAAAAAGAGAAGGATGTAAGGAGTTTCCTGGGCAAGCTGCAGTATGTTAGCCGGTTCATTGCCAAGCTCACTTTGATATGCGAACCTGTTTTCAAGCTGCTTAGAAAGAATCAGCCCGTAGTCTGGAACGAAGACTGCCAGAGAGCCTTTGATAATATCAGGGAATATCTATTAAATCCGCCAGTGCTAAGGCCTCTGCAACCTGTCAAACCGCTTATTCTGTACCTGGCAGTAGAGGACGGTTCAGTGGGCAACATGATGGCTCAAGAGGATGAATTTGGGGTGGAGTTTGCGATTTACTACCTTAGTAAGAAGTTCTTGCCTTATGAAATAAAATATGCTGAAGTGGAGAAGATCTGCCTTGCAGTGATTTGGGCATCAAAGAAGCTGAGAAATTACTTCCACTCATACAAGGTTCAGGCAGAAGCCAAGCAGAATCCATTAAGATATTTGCAGGAGGCACCGTCTTTGCTTGGAAAGATGGGGAGGTGGCTGCTCTTGCTATAAGAGTTCGATGTGCAATACATCACCCGCAAGACTATTAAGGGGCGAGCTGTAGCCGAATTTCTTGCTGAACATCCTATCCAAGGGGACACCCCCGAGTTTACCTTCCCTGACGAGAGCATAGGCACGATTTCTGTTCAAGGATGGCAGTTGCACTTTGATGGGGCAATGAATAACAGAGGAGCCGGAGTCGGAATTATCTTGACAACCCCAGATAATGAAAAACTTCCTCTTGCTAAGAAGCTGAGATACAAAGCAACCAACAATGAAGCTGAATACGAAGCGTGCACCTTCGGGTTAGAAGCTCTAGCTGTGTTGGGGGCAAGGAACGTAGAGGTATTTGGTGACTCGTCCTTGGTAATAAACCAGATCCGAGGTGAGTGGGCTGTTAAAGAAGAACGACTAATCCCCTATGTTCAATATCTGAAAGGAATGAGTGAGCAGTTTGAGACTTGCACTTTCCACTTTGTGCCCAGAGATGAGAACCATCTGGCTGATGCGTTGGCAACCTTAGTGTCAATGTGGGATAACCCTGAAGGAGTGGCCATGAAACCGGTGCTAATTTCGAGCTCTGATAAGCCTAGTTTTGAAACCGAGCCAGTAATGGAGGTAGAGGCGTCAGATGGGAAGCCATGGTACTTTGATATCATGAATTACTTGGAAAACGATAAATTTCCAGAAGAAGCCACTGAAAAAGATCAGAGGATGATATGTAAGTTATCTACTCAGTTCATATCCTTAGAAGGGGTGTTGTACAAAAGACGGTCAGATGGGATCCAGCTCAGGTGCTTGAATGAAAGTGAAGCGCGCAAGATAATGGAAGAAACCCATGCAGGGGTCTGTGGGGCCCACATGAATGGTTTGACCTTGGCCAAGAAGATCATGAGACAAGGCTTTTATTGGCTTACGATAGACACTGATTGCTCGAAGTATGTCAAACAATGTCAGTTGTGCCAACAGTATGCAGATCTGAGACACCTGCCGGTATCAGAACTACATAACCTGACATCACCTTGGCCGTTTGCTGCTTGGGGGATAGATATCATTGGAGAGATTCGCCCTACCGTGTCCAATGGGCACAGATACATCATAGTCGCAATCGACTATTTCACCAAATGGGTCGAGGCAGAATCCTTCAAGAAAATTGACGCAAGGGATATGGCCAAGTTCATAGAGAGGAATTTGATCTGCAGATATGGCCTCCCTCATCACATAGTGTCTGATAATGGAGTGCAGTTCATGGGAGAAACCAGAAAACTTCTCGAGAAATATGGTGTTGAGCATCATAAATCCTCTCCCTACCGACCGCAAGCGAATGGAGCAGTAGAAGCCGCCAATAAGAATGTGAAGAAGATCTTGTCCAAGATGGTCCAAACCTACAAGGACTGGGCTGGAAAGTTACCCTTTGCCCTGTGGGGATACAGAACGACGGTAAGATCATCTACAGGCGCTACACCATTTTCCCTGGTATACGAAATAGAAGCAGTATTGCCAGTAGAGATAGAACTTAAATCACTAAGGGTGGTCATGGAGGCCCAAATCCCGGAAGCCGAATGGGCACAGCAGAGGTTGCAGCACTTGAACTTACTGGATGAGAGTAGGCTGAAAGCTTATTATCATAATCAGATATACCAGAAGAGATTAGCGAGAACTTTCGGAAAGAAAGTGAGGAAGCACCCGCTGAAAGAAGGAGACTTGGTGTTCAAACAGATGAGGCCAGGGATACCAGACATCAGGGGGAAATTCAGACCTACCTGGGAAGGGCCGTATATCCTTAAGAAGCTGTTGTCCAAAGGGGCTGCAATCTTATCAGATAGCGATGGGAACGAATTCAAAGAACCGATCAATATCGACAGACTCAAAAGGTTCCACGGCTAAAGACCAAAATAAAAAGAAGAGAATAAAATGCCCCGCAAGTCGAAAATCGAAAAAAGGCGGCTATACTAAAATTGGGCGCCTCGACAGGGTGAAAACCGAAAAAAGGCATCCTGTGCAAAAATTAGAGGCATGAGAGAAAATGTCCGATCGTGAAAACCCGAGAGGGCCGATTGGTAACAGGAGTTGATGCTGTTAAAATTTGGTTTCATGTATTGATGGCGCGTAAGCAGCTGAGTAAATGCCAAAACTGATCATGTATGCTGAAATTATATGGAAATGTACACAAAACTCGTGAAAAAGGATGAATATTATTCTTTTCACTTTCGTCATTTTCTAGTTCTGCATTAAAAAGAAATGTAGCACCAAAAGAAATACACATATTGTCCAAAGCTAAGTCCTGTTGCTGCTCTCGCCGATCAGATGCTTGAGCCGATCAGAGGCTGGGCTAAGGATCCACTTCTTGTACCCGCTAGTCGAAGATACAGAATGGTTGCCAAACCTCGGGATGACGGTCTTCACGGGTAATCTACCCCACAGCTCATGATACCGGGAGGCAAATGCGGCCGAGAGATCTCCTCCTCGGAAGGACAGGGGAACCCTCACTATATCCTGGGTCATCCCAAGCTGTCGTGTACACCGGGAGGTGATGCAGAAGGTGGCCTGACGGAGGCCGCAGAGGGGAACGCAACCCGATGGCCCATCAGTGACCGCATGAGACAGCGGGAGCCAGGCGGATGTAAAACTGATATCGTCATCTGACAGCTCGCCAAATCTGGTAATGCCTTCACCAGCAGTGATACACCCATGCAATCGTCGACGAGGCAAGAAGTGGCTCGGCGAATACTGGGGGGTAACGCGAGGGGGCGGTTCAGACAGCATCTTCAGTTTTTCCTGTAGCCAGATCTGAAAAAAAAAAAAAAGCCGCTGGAGTAAGTAGGGTTTACTTTAGGCAAAAATAAGGCACAGGGTTGTGTGAAAATCCGAAAGGACGCACCTCCCGCTAATAAAAGCTAGTGTGAAAATCCATGAGGGATACACTACCTTTAAAATAATGACGTACCTGGAGTAATAAGGGACTGCTGGCAAAGGTTGTAGTGGACCCAGAGCTCACAGCGTCCAGACCCAGGATGGTTTCAGCCAGGACAAGTGGAAGGGGTGACAGACCCAGATGAAAGTCGCTCAGGACTCCGAACAGGCGAGAGTCACCTGTCAAACCTCCCGGAGCAACAGTAAGGAAGTTCACCATGCAGAATAAGAATGTGACGCTTACCCGATATGTGGGGATGTCAGTGAACCGATCCAGAGCCCCGATCAGTGGCTCCAAAGAAAAGGAAGAGCTCAGAGGAATCAGCCGGTTGGCCTCCGAAGAAGATATGCCTAGAGCCAGGGCTACGTCCCGGGTCTGAAATAAGCCACAGCGGGGGACGCAAGGCAGAGCACTAGGAGGGAACCATGCTCCCAGAATGGAAGCTAACTCTTCAGACAGAGGGCACAATTCCTGATAGGTGAATTCGAAAACGTGGAACCGGGGGTTCCAGAAGTGGGTCGCTGCCAGGAGGAGGTTCTGGTCGATTTTCACCCGGCACAGGTATTTCAGCCCGGACAGAGAGGAAAGGGCGCCTTCTCCCCAAGTGTGTTTGTCGTCTAAAATACGGTGCATCCTTTGGGCAAGAGGAGAGGACATTTTGAGAAGAATGAAGGACTCAAGATGTGGGAAAATGAAGAGACAAAAATTTTGCAAGATTTTATAGGCAAGCGTCACCGACGGCCTGCCCGTCTCTTCACAGGGACGGCCTAACCGCCTTTACATAGGGACGGCCTGCCCGCCTCCCCGCAGAGACGGCCTGACCGTTGGTATAGATCCACCTGGCAGATGCATGCGTCAGCATTGCATTCATCACGCGCATTAACTCATATTTATTGCATGACAGACGGTCAGCCCGTCGGTCGCTTGTACAGATGCCCTGCCCGTTGGTCAAGAATTTCTATATAAGGGCGAGTGATAGACGGTTTAAACGTTGCTGTCCCTTTCTTCTTCCTCTCTCAAACGGTTTCTTAGCATTTTTTAGCGGTTTTTAAAGCTTTTCTCCTTATTTTTTCACGATTTCTTCATATTTTCGCATTTTCTACCCACCGGGCACTTTGATATTCATATTTTCTCCAGTTTCTACGCTTCCCGCGACTACAAGTAAGTAAATAACTACTTTTTTTGAATTTTATTTATCTCCTCATCTCTTTTCCTTTTGACTTTAGGATGCCTTAGATGTCTTAGGAATTTAGGGAGAATGCTGCCCAACTTTCTGTATTATTATTTTTGTAATTAAGTCCGAACTTTTTGCATGATCACATAGAAATAGAACCTTTCCATAATCTTGGTGCTTTAGAATTGCATCCTTTTTAGCGCACCATTCTGTGCATGTTTTGCTTTTGCGGTCTGAGGCCATTATTTTGTGTTGTTAGGGGCACACTCTTGCCGGGGTGCGTCCCATTTACATATGTACACTATTATTGAGGCCTGAGGCCTATGTTTTTATCTTTTTCATGCAGGAGGCTGGGCATATCCCTGCCGGGGTACTGCCCAAATTTTCATTATTTATTCAAGAATTGAATATTTTCATGCAAAATGCATGCCTTGGGACCTAGAAGGCCCATCCTTATTCACTTTAATTATTTCCATGCTGATTGCATGTTTGCTTTTGCCATGATGCGTGCGAGGCACTTTGAGCTATTTCCTTAGACAGGATGTTTGCTCTTTTCATTTTGTTTATCATGTCTTTATCTTGTTTTGGGCCGCTATTGCCCCGGTGAGGCCTAAATCGGCCTTCACCTCGAAAATAAGTTTAAAAATATTTGTTTCGCCAAATTTCTGATATTTAATCTCTTCCCTTTTCGCAGGATGCCTCCCAGACGTAGAGCACCACAGGCCCAGCCCGAGCTTGTGGCTCCGGCTTGGATGGATGATGAATCCGCTCAGAGGTACAGAGCGTTGGCTCAGGTAGAGTTTTGGGCCAGCCGTTTTGTATCTCGCCCATTTCTAGAGGCCCTTGGGTTGGCCCCAGAGTTTGATCTACTTGCCGAGGGTGCTGGTTGGACAGAGTTCCATGAGCCCGCCTTCCAGACTTTTCCAGAGGCTACCCGCCAGGTCCTGGCCACTCTCCGCTACACTGGCTTTCAGAGTGCAGATACCGACCTGGGGGTGATTCAGTTTTGGTTCAATGGCGACCATGTCAGCATCATTAGGCAGAGGTTTGCTCAGGCCATGGGGCTCCCTACGGAGGAGGGGGTCGAGATCCCGCGGTGAGACGCGCCCATTGGGCGGCCATTGCGATACCAGGAGTGCTGTACAATCACTATACAGCGAAGAGCACCGTACTGGTATCTTAGGCACTCCGGTATTTGCACAGAGTGCTTTCCAGCTCATACCTCGGTCGAGCTGGTAATCCAGGGTCGCTTAACGCGGCCGAGATCTGGAGCCTCTGGGCTATGGTGGCAGGCCATCGTCTCAACATTAGCCACGAGATCTTGGACAACCTGACCAGAGTCGGCAGAGGGTTGACACCGGTGGTGATGGTAGGAGGAGTCATCACCCGTTTACTGTTGAGATTGGGGTTTAACCCCGAGAGGTTGAGAGGACCCTTGCCTGAGGGGATCCATGTAGACGCCGCAGCGGCAGTTCAGATGGGGATGTTCTCCCCAATTTCTGGTCAGGCAGAGGCCTACAGGGTGTTGACTATCCATGAGACCCGGCAGATGTTCAACCTTCCACCCTTGGGGGCAGATCCTGATCACCCAGAGCACCAGGAGGAGCAGGCTCCACAGCTAGAGCCCGAGCCACAGCCCCAGCCTCAGCCTCCATAGCCAGAGCCTCAGCCGGAGCACCAGCCTCCTCAGCCGCGGACGGTGCCTCCACCACGGCAGCAGGAGCCACCTAGGACCCCCTCAGATTTTGACTTTGAGATCACGATGGACGACCTCTTTGCCGCTTCACCGGCATCCAGAGTGCCGACTCCAGTCCCATCACCGAGCGCCAGGGTACAGAGGTCTATCCATGGGCCCTCCGAGAGATACCATCCGTACTCCCGATGTGACCCCGGGGCATCCACCTCCTCGGCATCGCCACCAGAGCCAGCACCGCAGCAGCCTATGCAGCCTGACTTCTCTCAGCTCCTCACCTCCATGTTCACAGCCTTGGAGCGGTGACAAGATGAGCGAGATAGGGCTATCCACGAGAGGTTAGATCGCCAGCAGGCTGCCATTTTGGAGCAGTCCCAGTCGGTGGAGCGCTTGGCTCGGGAGCAGGCCGGCTACATCGAGCACACGACTCGGGAGCAGACTCGGGCCATGGATGCCTTTAGGGATGAGCAGACTCGGGTCCTGGAGGCTTTCAGAGGAGAGCAGATGAGGCTGATTGAGCAGATTGCTCTGGGTCAGAGGGAGTTGAGGCAGCAGCTCGCTCATGATGTGAGGACGTCACAGGACCAGGCGTCTCAGAGGGTCGATATGACCCTACAGACGATTGATGAGTCACTTGACTCACTGAGATCCCGCGTCCAGGCGATGGAGGGGATTCTCCCCCCTCTTTCTCAGACTATGAGGGAGTTTAGGGAGCAGACGGAGCAGAGCCTGGAGCAGAGGAGAAAGGCCGCCAGCGAACAGACCATTCAGTTGAGCTAAGCCTTCAAGAAGTTGGGAGAGAAGGTTTCTGAGACCTTAGGGTTTATGAGCACCTGCACCCAGCCCTTCTTGGATGGTTACGCTCAGATCCGGTTCAGGCAAGCCCATGATCATGAGGCAGGACCCTCCACAGCTCCGCCACCGCCTCCGGCCCGTCCACCTCCGCCAGGGACTGTGCATATATCGGATGACGAGGATCCCGATGAGCCCTCAGACTACATACCTCTCTGATCTTCAGGGAGTTATTTTTGTATCTTTTGTATATTTTATATATTTTGTATATGCACTGTACAAAAATGACATTTCTAGTGGAAAACTTTTGCTTCCTTATTGCATGATCATTCGATTGTTAATTGCTTAATCACATCACAGAAAGTGTATGTTCTCATATCTACTTACATGTCGATAAAAATGACAATATAAAAAAAATACAAAACAAAAAACAAACAACAAAAATGATAATCGATAACAGCTCAGTAAGGAAAATGAGTAAAAGATGAAACATGGCATAGACAATAAAGCAAGATCACGCCATCAATAGACAGGTCAAAAGATGACCACTCAAACGTGAATTAACAAAATCTTTTATCTCACAGGTACGGAGGAATACTAGTCCAAACACAGACATGGATTAAAAAGATCTCCTTTGAAACAAGGAAACCAGCGGAGTTTCCACACTCCAAATCGAAGCTGCAGTTAAAGAAACACTGCTCTTCACCAGATCGAGGTTGTAGCCAGAGAGTGCTGCATCTCACAGATCGAAGTTGTGGTCAGAGAGTGCCGCACTTCACCAGATCGAGACTATAGCCAAAGCATGCTGCATCTCACAGATCGAAGCTGCAGTTGAAGAAACACTGCTCTTCACCAGATCGAGGTTGTAGCCAGAGAGTGCTGCATCTCATAGATCGAAGCTGTGGTCAGAGAGTGCCGCACTTCACCAGATCGAGACTGTAGCCAAAGCATACTGCATCTCACAGATCGTAGCTGCAGTTGAAGAAACACTGCTCTTCACCAGATCAAGGTTGTAGCCAGAGAGTGCTGCATCTCACCGGATCGAAGCCATGGTCTAAGCATACAGCGCTTCACCAGATTGAGACTGTAGCCAGAGCATGCTGCATCTCACCAGATCGAGGCTGCAGCCAGAGCGTGCGGCATCTCCCTGGGTACCTACCGGTCGAGATAAGGCCGATGGAAATATCTTTGCATCACGGAGCGGATCGAGATAAGGTCCACCCGGCAGAAGGCACGGAGGGTGAAAAGCCGTCGCAGGTACACTTCCTTTCTGACCTTTCTCTGAGTTTTGGCTTATCTAGGCGCTTGTGCACTAGTTTCCCCAAAACTGGGGGCAACTGTAAGCACCGTGTCCCGGAGCGGTCCGGATCAGAGGTTACCCTATGATGAAATCAGTGTCCAAGCCTGTATGGTAGGTTGGATTTAGAGGTTTTAGCCCCGCGTTCCATGAAAAGTGAGGTTTTTATCATTCCTGGGCCAAAGGAGAGAAAAACAGAGGTTTTTTTCGAGTCAAAGGGCTTTTTGTCCTCGACAGATGGCCTGCCCGTCTGTGAAGTCAGCCCGTCGCTCCGAGTCACCGACGGCTCTGGGTATTTTCCGACTCCCGTCGGAAAATCACCGCCCCTGTCAGATTGCCGCCTGGTTTCCCGGAGCACGCAACCCTTCCGACGCCCATCGGTCGATGTGGCAGGGCCGTCGGACTAATCCTTGTGTCAGAAGGATTCTTCCGACGCCCGCCTCTATACACCGACGCCCGTCGGTCGTGTCTGGCTATAAAAGCTCCGAATTTTCATTTGAAAAGGGGTTTGGAAAAATTTTCAGAAGAGGAAACTCTGCCCAATTTCAAGCACATTTTCTCTCTCTTCCAAAAACACTTTTTCTAAAAGAACTCTATTGCATCAAGGATCAAATCAATCAAAGGAACTAAAAGCTAATTAGTTTTCTTTAGATTTTGATTCCAAAATCGTTGTTTTGAAGGATTGAAGGTGAAATATCTCATTTTCTCTCTTTAATCTTTCATCTCTGCTTCTCGTGGAACGCGCGGGGCTCTAACCGACACCAGAATCTCACCTGAAGTGATTATCTGAGGGTAAATATTCCGGATTCTTTCTCCATTTTTATCTCATATTTAATTTTTTATTCTGTGAAATTTTTGAGTATCTGTCATTACTTTCTTTCATTTTGACTCTCTTATCTCCTTTTGGGATAAAACCTGCTTTTTGACCTTGAAAGGTTTCTTTTTCCTTTCTGTTTTTTGGAGACAGAGGTGACCGACGGGTAATCTTCATGACCGACGCCCGTCGGTCACCCACCTACAGACGCCCATTCTTGAGTGACAAACGGGCATATCGGATAACCGAACCGATGCCCGTCGGTCAACCAGGAAAGTCCGTCGGTGGGTTCTGTCTCCATCTTTTTAAATCATTTTTCATCTCTATCCAGTCTCGTTGATTTCTTATATGTTAATTTTATGTATATTAACATCTCTTAACTTTCTGTGAGTGTACATCGGCCCTCCTGGATTATTTCGAGCTCGAGCGGCTATCTACCATGTTTGGAGGATCTCGTCCGGTTTAGTTTCCTAATCCTCTTGTTTCATTTCATTTATTGATTATCTTATGCATATGGACGTACTCCTTTCATATCCCGTTGATGTATAAAAATGACTCAATGGTTTTATATTTAATAAAATGAGGTTTACACAAAACTGGACCAATGTCCTATTTTATCCAATAAAGATCATCACAAATGAAAATATCCAATTTTAATAACGATGCATGCAAGGACCAAAGTCCTCAGAATAAGCAATGTCCCGATTTATGTATGATCCGCACATTTACAAAAGGGAGTTGTATTCCGCTCCTTGTATTATTGTAATTTATTGCTTTCACTATTTATTTGATAATTTATGGCTTTCCGAATGTGAATAAATGTGCCTTTTAATTAAACTGAATAGTGTGGAGAGAGAGCGAATTAATGACATTAAAATTTGATCACAAACTAATTGAGGTAGAAATAGATGAGAAATCTCGAACCCAGCTCTGGTCTTTGGGCTCGAGAGGTTAGAGGTTATCCTCCAAAATACTTCTTGGGTCACGAGGCTTTAGCGCTAATCCTAGGCTCTTTAGGGTGAGAAGTTCACCTTCCATGATCCCTCTAGCTGGCCCAAAATGGATACCAAGCGCAGTCTTAGGCTCTCCGAGGCAAGAGTAACTTTCCCAATGTTCTATTGGGTGGCGACTCCATGATACCTCCTTGTTGCCCAACATAGACGCACTTGCGATTTATAGCAAGCTGTCAACGGACCCATAAATGCCCCGGTCGCCCACGTGCGGGCGGTCCGAACGGGCGGCGCATCGGGATCCGGCGCGCGTCACACATAAGGTTAATACTAGCCCCTAAATCACACAAACACCTAGAAAATTCAATAACCCCCAAAGTATAAGGAATAGTGAAACTCCTATTATCTTTGAGCTTGGTAGGCATATTGTTAGTGATTACTAAACTACATGCTTCAGTCAATTCAACAATAGATAAATCTTCCCAACTCTTTTTCTTAGAAATTAAATCCTTTAAAAACTTAACATAGTTAGGAATTTGAGTTATAACCTCAATAAAATTTAAATTAATATGTAAATGCTTCAATTTATCAAGGAAAGTTTGAAATTGCTTATCATTGTTTTGCTGCTTGAGACGTTGTGGAAATGGTGGATGAGGTTAGAAAACTTTTGGAATAGTTGCCTTGTTTACCCCCTCTATCCACCCATGACTGGTGTCATGCTCGCGACAGAAGGCTCTTTCTTCACATGCGCGCTCGCGGATGGGATCGCGCTCGCAATCTTGGCCGGCTTCCCCTCTGTCGTGCCTGCAACTGGTGTTGTGCTCGCGATAGAAGGTCCATTTTCCTTCTTAATCTCATTTTCCTGCATCACTCCACCTTTGTTAGTAGAAACAAATTCATGGTTATAGGTTTTACCTGATCTCAATGTGATTGCCTTCAAGTTCACCCTTGGATTATCTTCCGTATTACTTGAAAGACATCCTTGGTTATATACTTATGGTCAACAAAGGGAAGGGAATGAAAAAAAACGGTAAGGCTAAGGCAAAAGTTGCTGGTAAAGGAGGGAGTTTGCTACCATTACAATGAACCTGGTCATTGGAAAAGGAATTCCAAGCCCTATTTGGAAGAATTGAAGAAGAAGAAGAGTAGTGAGATTACATCTTTAGTTATTTATGTTATAGAAATTAATTTATCTACTTCTACTTCCTAGGTATTATATACTGGATGTGGATCTTGTTAGCGTATTTCTAAGCGCTAATTTTCGCAAGTATACGATGTACTGAAATAGTACAAAAGATGTCAATCCCACGAGGAATGTGCTAATTATTACACACTAGTACTACTCAATTTTAATCTTGTTTACAATGATCAATAATTTGTTGAATGAAAGTGGAAATACTATGTCTAATTCTAATTAACCTAGTTATAGATAATAGGAGAAGATAAAAGATCAATGATTATAAAATAATAAATAGAACTTGAATTAATTATTCTTGATTATGAATATATTCTTGTCATGCAAGCCAAGTTGAATAAAATTCCAATTTACTCTTTCAACATAAATTAGAGTGCCTAAAACATGCATTTGTAATTCTAACTCACAATTTTCATTAATGAATTAAAGTGTTATATATGCAAATTTCAGGAATAATAAACAGCCTATAACAACCATTTAATATTATGATTTCTCAAATAATACTTCAATGATGAAATTCTATTAGATTTAAGTAAGAATTATCTTTCAATTAAATACTTACTTATAATGATCATGCATAAAAATACTAATAGAAAATTCTACAACAAAGAATATTAAATTGATATGAATAATAAAATATAGCATTAAATAATCAAGTTCATGAATTCATCATTAAATAATTACAAAAAAGAAGTAAAGATGAGAAATGAAGAAAGAGATCTTTCAACCCTTTTTCCTTCCACAAAGGATATCTTCTTCTTTGAAAGTAATTTTCTCTTCAAAACATAAAAATTCTAACTTAAAAATGTACTTTTAATAAGAAATGTACTTTTAACTTGTAGAATTCTTAATAAAAAATATTCAACTAAAACTATTCAACTCTTCAAATTACAGTTAAAACTAATATTTATAATGTTCTAAAAGATATGTTCCTTCAAGTGTCCCTTAGGAAGGTTGCAAGACTTGGTGGAAAGTCATACTTCTTCAAGGCAAAATTTGATTTTAACTTCCAACGGTTTTCTTTGTTGCGATCGTGACGTCTGTCGCACTTGCGACAAAACACGCCTCGCTCTTCGCTCCACTTTCCTTGCGCTGGCTTTCCTCCGCGCCACATCACGACCTCGTGATAGGCGGCCTTGCTCACGACAATGCCCGCTAGCTCCCTTTCTCCTTCTCTTTGGCTCCCTTCAATTACGCGTCCTGTCGCGCTCGCGACAGATTACTTCTCTCCTTTGCTTTCTTTTTTCCTTTCTTCTTTCTCTTTGGCTTGGCGCTTCCTATCGCGCTCGCGATAGACTGATTCTTTCTTAGCTAATTTCTGCTCCTTTTCTCCAATCTTCTCCATTTTCTCCTATACACACAAAACTCAAACAAAAACATAAAACACACCTAATTCTAACACAATTAACTATACATAAACATTATTTTAAACCTAAAACATGGATTAAATATGAGCTATTTAGACTCATATCAAACCCCCACACTTAAACATTTGCTTGTCCCCAAGCAAAACATAACAAACACTCAAACATAACATATACATAACACACAAAAAGATGCACACAATTGTGGAGCTTACTTACATATTTGATAAACATTTGGATATGACATGTATATGCTTTTATCTCTTAACAAATTAGTCTAGACATGCAACATCTCAATCAATACCATTATCCATCATACTTGAACAATCATGCACATTTTAAAAAACCATAAAGTTGCAAAACACAAGAATGTTTGACCTCAAGATTTTGAATATCTTAACACATGTAAAGATCATTTCACACAAGACTTGACTAAAGTAATTCTCACTCAAACACTATTTTTCTTAAACACTCAATCACTCAATGTGTTTGTAGATTAGTGTTTCTCTCATTCCTTAAATATGCCATTGCATACCATAAGCTTGTAAATAGTAAAAATCTCCACTACTAGTATAAAGTAGTACATGAAATCAAACGGTCTTAAAAATGGTTGTAACTTGGCTTAGGTAAAGGTAAGATAATTTTGATTTAAGTAGCTAATATTGTGTAGTGAATAAGTACCACTATACCACAAGAAATGTAAAAAACTAAGTATAGCATCATATTCAAAGTTTCTATTTTAATTCCCTTCCTAATGTCCACCCTTTTTCTCTAGTTTCATTTGTTTTTCTTTTTCTCTCTTTTTTTTTTGTTTGTGGGTGCATTTTATGCTCCATCCCACTTATTTATGTTTTTTTTTTCCTTTTTTCTTTATTCTTGTAGAAACTAGATTTTTCTAATAATGAACTTTTGATACATGAATAAGGGAATTCAATTTATACATAACTATAATCATTCTTATACTAACAAATGTATCCCCCAGTATAGCAATCCTAATTCTCAACACAACAAGGGTAACAAAAAATGAGTAGTTATTGTTAGCAAAAGATTTGGGTAATAATATATATGCTTTACAACAAAAATAGGTTAAGGCTCAAAATAGCTACCTAAAGTCAAACATGTTAGTTTTTTAAAGTAAGCCAAAATGGTTTAATCTAATTTCCTTTTTCATTTCTCATGCACATCCCATACTAAATATAATCTCAAAATTTACGAAAGACAAGTTCTAGAGGATATGGTATACTAAGACTTTCATACAAGAAAATTTCAAAGTATAAGGCTCAAAAGCTCACATAGCTATAGGTCAAACTACCCTAAGCAATGTATTGGAAAAATAATCCTTATATACATGTGAAAAGATACTCAACTTAAAAAGACCCAACACTAAAGTGCTTTGCCAAGTCATTACCTTCACTATGTACAATTAATTATCCAAATTGAAAAATAAAAATAAAATAAAAATGGCATTCTTCAAGATATGGCATATATAGACATAATTAAAAGAAATACAAGCTTACTCATGCATATATTCCCAAATATACATCGAATATATAAGCTCCAAAATATAATGCGCAAAACAACCTATAAAAACAATAACCCTACATACACATATTTACATATCAACTCAACATACTGTAGACACCGGGTCCCGAGTAGCCTTGATCAGGATTACCCAATGATGAAATTAAGTGTGCCGATTTATAGGCAAAAAGAATGAAAGTTGAAAGTGATAATTTCCTTGTCGTTTTGATTTGTTAGGAATGAAGAAAAATGTATTTTAAAAATATTTTAAAAATGTTTTAAAAAAATTATTTTGGGATAAAAAGTTAGTTTTTAAATTATTTTTATAGAAATTTAAAAAAAAAAAATTCTGCCTGAAAAGCACGGCTGTGCTTCTTTGAAAGCACGGCTGTGCTTTGCGCTGCACTGCGTGAGCGCGCGCGAAAGCACAGCCGTGCTTTTCTCAGAAGCACAGCTGTGCTTGTGCGTGAAGTGCGCCCCCTGACGTCCCATTTCGCCCCAATGGCGTTTGTGGTCATATTTTCTTCATTTTTAATGCTTTTTAACTCATTTTTTTTGCATAATTTAATTCAAAAAACCTTTTATCTTCCAACCCTCCAAATTCAGTTATTTTTTGCAGCTATGGGAATTAAATTAATTTAATTTCTTAATTAAAAAATCTGAATTTTGAAGGGGACTAAAAAGAGTTTTTTAGTGAGAATTGAGGGGGGTTTTTTTAGAAAATTTGGGCTTCTTCTTCTTTCTTCTCTCAAGCAAATTCTCTCAAGTTTCTTTTTAAAGAATTTTTCCAAGAAGATTATCAAGGCAAAAAATAATAATTTTTGTTCTTGGTGACTTTCTTTTTTTTCATCAAACATTTTTTTACTTCAAGACAAATAAACTAATTATTTGTTCTTGAGTAAAATTCATCTTTTGATATTTTATTTTTCTAATCATATTCTTCAAATCAAGACAAGGAATTGGATCATCTACCTTCATCTCTTCAAGATAAATTTGAGGGTAATTATTCTTGGCTCAATTTCTTAAATTAATTTTAATTTCATTCTTTTGTTTTTATTTAATTAGTTAATATGTAAATTCTTAGTTCTACCATTTTCTTCTTATTTTCTTATTCTTTTGTTTTTAATTAATTATCATGCAAATCCTCTTAGATCTATTTTTATATTTCTTATTTTTAATTGTTTATATTATTATTTCTTATTCTTATTTCTTATTTAATTGTTCATGTTCATATTATTGTCATCATTTTTTGTTCACATATTTTATTAGCATTATCATTTAACATGTTTTAGCATAATTGGCCTATTTTATTTTCGTTTTATTTTTCCTCCATATTTAATTGGATTGTTCATCTTCTTTGATGTTGTTGTTGTTGTTGTTGTTGTTGTTGTTGTTGTTATTATTATTATTATTATTATTATTATTATTATTATTATTAATATATTTGATTGTTCATATTCTTTGTTATTATTGTATTATTATTATTGTAGTTATTACCATCATTAGTATTATTATTATTATTATTATCTTTATTCTTGTTTAATTTTATTATTTTTATCATTATTTATTTCTTATGCATGCTGATTTTTATCATTACCTTTACATTTTATACATGTTGGATATTGTTGTTATTATTTTATACTTTTACACATGCTGAATTTTATGTTTGTATTTTCTATTCATGTTTTTTGCATGTTGAGTTTTATAATTATTCTTTTATGTTTGCTTATGCATGTTGGCTTTTATTACTATTATTATTTATGTTTTATGCATGCTGTTTTTTTATTATTTCTTTTGCTTTTTATGCATGATTGGATGTTATTGATATTATTTTGTGTTTTTATGCATGTTAAATTTTATTAACACTATTTCATTTTTTAGCATGTTGATTTTATTAATTTTTTAAATTGCATATTTTTTTTATTATGTCATTTTAATTGGCTTGTCATACATGATGCAATTTTATTTGCATTAATTTAATTATTTTCATGTTATATGTTTAATTTTTTTTTATACTAACTTCATTTTTATTTGTTTTTTTTATTTTTCAATACTTATTTTTCATATGTAAGTTTTTGTCAAGTGAAAACCCATGGAGATTTGAAGATCCACTTGGGAGTTGTTTATTATTTTTGTTGCTTTTTATTATTTTGGATTAATTTATTATTATAATTTATAATAAGTTTATTTAATTTTATTTTTATGCACGTTAATTAAAAAATCACAAAAATATTTCTATTAAACTAAATTGGATTTTATTTAATAAAAATGGGACCAATGTCCTAGATTTTTCATCTAAAGTAAATTATCACTTTAAAATTGTTTTCTTTAATTATGCATGAGAGGACCAATGTTCTCATTTTTAATAAATAGCCCGATTTATGTATGATTTGCATTTTATTTACAAATGGGGGTTGTATTCCACTCCTAGTTTTATTGTAATTTATTTTGCTTTCATTTACTTTATTTGTCGCTTTTATTATATGATTGATATGCGTTTAATTAAATTGCATTAAAATTGAATGAGAAAAGGCATGAAATACTAAATTCAAAACTCGATTATAAACTTAACCAAGGTATGAATAAATGGGGAGTCCCGAACCTTCTCTGGTCTTTGGGCTCAAAGAGGCGAGAGGTTTACCCTCCAAGACACCTCTTGTGTCACGAGACTTGGCATTAATCATAGGCTCCTCAGGGCGAGAGGTTCACCCTCCAAGACCCATTTGGTTGGCCCAAAATAGATACTGAGCGCAGTTTTAGGCTCTCCGAGGCGAGATGAACTGTCCCAATGTTTTATTGGGTGGCGACTCTATGAAATCTCCTTGTTGCCCAAAATAGACGCACTTGTAAATACCTTACAAGTTTTATAAACCTCTCCTGATCTTCCTAAAGCGGGCTTTCGGGAGCCTACGGGGTTCGGTGCGCGTCACAGTGGCGACTCCACTGGGGAACATTGAGACTTTCCTTCGAAAGCACCTTGGTTAAACTTTACAATTGAGTTTTAATTTAAACATTTCATCTCTTTTCAAAATTGCATTGCATCCATGTTAGAGCTTTAGATTATGCTAGTTTGGTCCCTATTTTAACCCCGGTGCTTTCCCGAAGCACGACCCTATTTTCACTCAATTTAGGGAAGTGTTAAGGATAATCACCAGCCCAAGCCTTGTACCTTATGGTATATCAAATGGTGACCCAATCGGTCGTTATGCTCATGATGAGTTAGACCCGTTGGCAGGGACCATGCTTGGGTAGCCCTAAAGGATCACTACCTTTTGACCAAAGCTCATGTATTGGCAATAGATACTTCCACTAGGTGAAATGTACCATAATCCCGTGCTTGCTACATGGGCTATCATATATTGAATAAAATCAGTTAAATTAAATGGTCTTTCATCAAAGGCTTTCATGCCCCGGTGGGCCCATCTTGATTTAATTGATGTGTTTAAATACATAATGGCCAAACACCCATATGTATGTACATTAGATAAGAGATGTTATGCTGCCGGTTTTCCACCATGCACCATACGCGTCCATTGGGTCCCCTGTTGAGCCATGGGCCAATCCCACCTAGGAAAGAGACTATGACCTCGTGTGCGGGAGTGATAAGGTTGTACAGATCTATCTATTTGCATGTGGTTGTGGATGCTACACAACATGCTCATGTATCACGTGTCATTCATGTGTGTTAATAAAAAGCAAAAAAAAAATATGCATTTCATTTTTGCGTGTGTATATCCTTTTGTCTGCATATTATCCCTCACAATTTTTCCATGCATTGCATCGTATTATTGTAAACTATTGATCTTTCACTCGTCGAGGACCATCTGCACCAACACGATCATACATTACATGCCATTCATGCATCATTCTAACCCCTTGGTTTTTTCAGCCACTATAGACCATTTACCTGGGAGGTTTTGGGGTCCCGCCGTTGCTCGAGGGGCAAATAAAGTTCAAATTGGTTGGCAGAGGTCTAGTATCTTTATCAGAATATACACAGGCATTAGAAATGGCTGATCCATCACAACAGATTGAAGAGGTTCGTGCCCTAATGGCCCAAGAGATAGATGAGAGATTTGAAGAGCTAGAGAAAAAGTTGTTGGCCGTGATTAAGGAGAGGATGGATACCATGGCACTTATTCTTCAAGCCCAATTCATGATGACTTCTATTAGCCAGGTTAACTCGACCCCGACTCAGAAGGCTCATGCAACGACGGCCATAATGTTCCCGTCCACTCCCGAGCCTAGCCACAAGGCCCCATTCGACTCACCAATCAAGCTACTGGGAAGAGCAAAGGGACTAAAGCCTTTACGGTCAATGGGCCTCCTCAGTCCCTCGAACACGGAAAGGAAGCTAACTGATCTTGAAGAAGAGATTGTGAAGTCCAAGCTTGCAACTACCCGGGCACCTCTCAATAAGACTATTGCTAGCCCCGCAAGTCCAGGAGTTGGTTACTATGATAATAGCAGTAATACCCAAAAAGTAAGGAAAGTGTCAGCAATTAAAGCGGATTAAAGGCACTACTCTAATTTGGGCAGATCCTTGTCTTGGGTACTCAACAGATTGATGAAGGAAGGTAAGCTACAGCCACTACCTTCTAAGCCCGCCAGAAACCAGGGACAACCCAATCACAAGGCCGATCATTGTTGTGCCTTTCACCAGCACACTGGGCATGTGACGGACAATTGTGTGAGGCTAAGGCATGAGATTCAAGATCTAATTGATAATAAATAGATTACTGATCCAGAGTGCCGCAAGAAATAGGGGAGGAAACCTTCTAGTAGATATGCTTTTCATATTTGAACTTTTTTCCGTTTCGATGTATGCGGTGCTGTTTACATTATATTAATGGCTTTTTATTTATGTTCTCATGATTTCATTATGCATGATCACAATCACAAGTCATTTACATTTGATATTAACTTAATGAATACTCCTTCATATAATCTCGAGATCTTGTAGCGTCTGATATAACTCCTGAAGAGAGGAAAATCCTGAGAGCTGAAAATAAAAATAGAATGCAGTGGAAAGGAAAAACTAGATGCAATTAGGGGATTGGATGAAAACTCACTAAGAGCACTAGAACCTTTCTGATAACCCGTCAAAGCAACTCTTGGATAAGGCTGGATCTAGAAAATAATTTAGACACTATTTCTTTGTATAGCTCTCTAAATGACCATTTCCTACCCTCATTTCAAAATCGCTTGCTAGCCCATTGAGCCTTTATTTTGGTATGCTAAATGCGTGCCGATTTTATTGTTACACACATTAAAACTACCTTTCGCCTAAAATAATTTTGGTTTTCCCTTAGAAGAATGGCCGCTCTAGTAAGGATGGATGTACATTACGATATCCACTTGAGCTATCCAAAAATTGCCCTAGGGAAATTGGGTTTATACTTCTGAAAGAGATTTTTAATCATTGATGATCTTTGAGGCTTGACCATTGGCAATCCTTTGGGCCATCAAAAATTTGTCCCGATGAAAATGGGTCTACAGTTCGAGAAGGGAATTTCAACCATTGATAATTTTGTGTTACCAAAAATCACCCTGATAAGGATGGGTCTACCCTTTGGAAAACGAATTTGCGATCATCGATAATTTTTGGGCTACACTTCAGGAAAGGGGTTTTAAATCACCAATAAATCTTTTGGGTAATTAGAGACATAAATTTGTGAAGAAAAAAGGAAGGAAAAAAGAAGAAAAAAAAGAGAAGAAAAAAGGAAGGAAAAAAGAGGAAGAAAAAAATGAAAAAAAAAGGAAAATAGTAGGGCCCAAGATAATACTCCTTAATGAGTTCAGTAGCTATCTTTCTTAGCTTAATTGTTATGTTGAGTTTGATAAGTCAGAGTATTACCGAGTCCAAATTTGAGAATTTCTGGACAACATGAAATTAGTTTGAAAAATGATTCCATCATCCAAATGAACGTTGCGGCCATTTTTCTCTAGAAACCTAATCCTCCTTTGATAGCCATCTACCTAAGCCTAACGTTACAACCAAAGTAAGACCTTTTGATTCTTAGTTCAGTCTTATCCAATTAGTGAAGATGTCCTTTTAATAAGGTTTGGTACGTAGGAAGAGGCATATGGTGTTTCTTGAGCTTCAAGCGGGGAGCCACGAATGCATTTATGCATTTGAGTTGAGTCTCATCCCAACGTTGCATCTAGAATTTACTTAGAAAATAAGAGCATCCTGGCAAAAATTAAGGGTAGAGAGAAAATTTTCAACCATGAAAATCCGAGAGAGCTGGTTGATAATAGGAGTTTGATGATTTCAAGATCCATTTCGAGATTAGATAAGGTCATGTATTTTTGAGATTAATGCCAAATAATGATCATGTGTGATGAAATCAGACAGGAACATATGCATATATACAATAATATTTTAATGTAAGCAAAGCACTTTATCTTGCATACTCAAAATGGTTTAAGTTCTAGCATTAAAAGCAGTGCATTGTTTTTCTTCGTATATGTGCAATTTACTATAAGTGGTCCTCATTGCCATTTTCATCTTGATCCTTCCGCAGACTTGCCCCGACATTGGCTTCGAGCTATTCGTCAGCCAAAATCCTTACGACCATTATTCAAAAAGCCAAAAGAATTTTGGACAAAAAAAACAAACAAAAAAAAGAGGCCGTTAGAGATGAAAACCGTAATTAGCTCTCTAAGCAAAAGTTAGGCCAAAGGGCAAGGTGAAAACCTAGAAACAGGCAGTCTGCCCTACAAAAATAATAAAAATAAATAAAAGCCGCTGGATTGGGTTGGGTCCATTCCAGGCAAAAATTAGGCATAGGGTTATGTGAAAATCCCTAAAGGGATACATTTTCCATGAAGAAAAGCTAGTGTGAAAATCCACAAGGGACGCACTACCTTTAAAACAATGACCTCCGATGCCCGGAGCAATAAGGCAGCATACTTTGGATGATCTTCCTTTCAGCCAGATAAGGCATGATTCAGGACATGAGTCAGAATCCCGGGCATTTGCTCATTGACCGGGGGGCAAAGATGCACACCTGACGATTCTCTTTAAAGAGTTTACGGGTCTGGGTCCCTAAGCAAAGATGCCATTTCTAGTTCCTCAGGGGGCATGGTGGAGCGACCAAGCCATATCCTCAATGGATCCTTAACCACTTAGGACATGGTCTATCAATTTTTGCATGCATTTCATACCATTCTTTAGCAAATATCTGCATATGGCCATTTACACTTGCATGCACAATCTCTTGCATAATGCATTTCGTACCATTCTTTAGCAAATATCTGCATATGGCCATTTACACTTGCATGCACAATCTCTTGCATATATTCCTGTGCACAGCTTTACAGGAAAGTCGAAATGAAGGCCACATACATAAAAGCTAGTCAAGGACGGCAACGTTAGCACTCGCCCTTGCTGGGCAATCAGGTCAAGATAGAATCTACGCCGGCAAATCTTCGAGACTTTTTAAGAGGCAATTCTCCGAGGTCTCTTAGGAGACTAATCTCTTAATCCCTTGCACTTTTAGCAGTCTGTAGCAGACTCGGTGCAGTCCTCTAAGAGGGCACCCCTTGCACTTTTAGCAGTCTGTAGCAGACTAGGTGCAGTCCTCTAAGAGGGCATCTCTTGCACTTTTAGCAGTCTGTAGCAGACTCGGTGCAGTCCTCTAAGAGGGCATCTCTTGCACTTTTAGCAGTCTGTAGCAGACTCAGTGCAGTCCTCTAAGAGGGCATCTCTTGCACTTTTAGCAGTCTGTAGCAGACTCAGTACAGTCCTCTAAGAGGGCATCTCTTGCGCTTTTAGTAGTCTGTAGCAGACTCGGTGCAATCTTCCTTTTGCGTTTTTTGTAGCCTGTAGCAGGCTCGGCGCATCGTCATCTACGGATGGCAGCTGTACTTTTAGTAGTCTGTAGCAGACTCGGTACAGTTCTCTTTTTTGCACTTTTTGTAGTCTGTAGCAGATTCGGTGCAATCTTCCTTTTGCATTTTTTGTAGCCTGTAGCAGGCTCGGCGCATGGTCATCGGCGGATGGCAGCTGCACTTTTAGTAGTCTTGTCAGCGACTCGGTGCAGTTTTCCTCCTTTGCACTTTTAGTAATCTGTAGCAGACTCGGTGCAATCTTCCTTTTGCATTTTTTGTAGCCTGTAGCAGGCTTGACGCATCGTCATCTATGGATGGCAGCTGCACTTTTGGTAGTCTGTAGCAGACTCGGTGCAGTCCTCTCTTGCACTTTTGGTAGTCTGTAGCAGACTCGGTGCAATCCTCCTTTTGCGTTTTTTGTAGCCTATAGCAGGCTCGGCGCATCGTCATCTACGGATGGCATTTGCACTTTTAGTAGTCTGTAACAGACTTGGTGCAATCCTCTTCTTGCATTTTTTGTAGTCTGTAGCAGACCGGTGCATCATCGTCTTCGAATGGTTTCCTAGCACTTTATAGTCTTGTCAGCGACTCAGTGCAACTCAAGAGGATACTCTCAGCTCAAATCACGGCACTGTTCCTGAGGGAGCAGCTGGAAGGAGGCAGCCTCAGGTACGCGCTTCTTTCCTTTTCCTGAATTTTGGCTCACCTAGGCATCCACACACTAGCCTCCCCAAAATTGGGGGTAACTGTAGACACCGGGTCCCGAGTAGCCTTGATTAGGATTACCCAATGATGAAATTAAGTGTGCCGATTTATAGGCAAAAAAAATGAAAGTTGGAAGTGATAATTTCCTTGTCATTTTGATTTGTTAGGAATAAAGAAAAATGTATTTTAAAAATATTTTAAAAATGTTTTAAAAAAATTATTTTGGGATAAAAAGTTAGTTTTTAAATTATTGTATGTTAATAGAAATTTAAAAAAAAAAAATTCTGCCTGAAAAGCACGGCTGTGCTTCTTTGAAAGCACGGCTGTGCTATGCGCTGCACTGTGTGAGCGCGCGCGAAAGCACAGCCGTGCTTTTCTCAGAAGCACAGCTGTGCTTGTGCGTGCAGTGCGCCCCCTGACGCCCCATTTCGCCCCAATGGCGTTTGTGGTCATATTTTCTTCATTTTTAATGCTTTTTAACTCATTTTTTTTGCATAATTTAATTCAAAAAGCCTTTTTATCTTCCAACCCTCCAAATTCAATTATTTTTTGTAGTTATGGGAATTAAATTAATTTAATTTCTTAATTAAAAAATCTGAATTTTGAAGGGGAATAAAAAGAGTTTTTTAGTGAGAATTGAGGGGGTTTTTTTAGAAAATTTGGGCTTCTTCTTCTTTCTTCTCTCAAGCAAATTCTCTCAAGTTTCTTTTTAAAGAATTTTTCCAAGAAGATTATCAAGGCAAAAAATAATAATTTTTGTTCTTGGTGACTTTTTTTTTTCATCAAACATTTTTTTACTTCAAGACAAATAAACTAATTATTTGTTCTTAAGTAAAATCCATCTTTTGATATTTTATTTTTCTAATCATATTCTTCAAATCAAGACAAGGAATTGGATCATCTACTTTCATCTCTTCAAGATAAATTTGAGGATAATTATTCTTGGCTCAATTTCTTAAATTAATTTTAATTTCATTCTTTTGTTTTTATTTAATTAGTTAATATGTAAATTCTTTTAGTTCTACCATTTTCTTCTTATTTTCTTATCTTTTGTTTTTAATTAATTATCATGCAAATCCTCTTAGATCTATTTTTTTATTTCTTATTTTTAATTGTTTATATTATTATTTCTTATTTTTAATTGTTTATATTATTATTTCTTATTCTTATTTCTTATTTAATTGTTCATGTTCATATTATTGTCATCATTTTTTGTTCACATATTTTATTAGCATTATCATTTAACATGTTTTAGCATAATTGGCCTATTTTATTTTCGTTTTATTTTACCTCCATATTTAATTGGATTGTTCATCTTCTTTGATGTTATTATTATTATTATTATTATTATTATTATTATTATTATTATTATTATTATTATTATTATATTTGATTGTTCATATTTTTTGTTATTATTGTATTATTATTATTGTAGTTATTACCATCATTAGTATTATTATTATTATCTTTATTTTTGTTTAATTTTATTATTACTATCATTATTTATTTCTTATGCATGCTGATTTTTATTATTATCTTTACATTTTATACATGTTGGATATTGTTGTTATTATTTTATACTTTTACACACGCTGAATTTTATGTTTGTATTTTCTATTCATGTTTTTTGCATGTTGAGTTTTATAATTATTCTTTTATGTTTGCTTATGCATGTTGGATTTTATTACTATTATTATTTATGTTTTATGCATGCTGTTTTTTTATTATTTCTTTTGCTTTTTATGCATGATTGGATGTTATTGATGTTATTTTGTGTTTTTATGCATGTTAAATTTTATTAACACTATTTCATTTTTTAGCATGTTGATTTTATTAATTTTTTAAATTGCATATTTTTTTTATTATGTCACTTTAATTGGCTTGTCATACATGATGCAATTTTATTTGCATTAATTTAATTATTTTCATGTTATATGTTTAATTATTTTTATACTAACTTCATTTTTATTTGTTTTTTTTTTATTTTTCAATACTTATTTTTCATATGTGAGTTTTTGTCAAGTGAGAACCCATGGAGATTTGAAGATCCACTTGGGTGTTGTTTATTATTTTTGTTGCTTTTTATTATTTTGGATTAATTTATTATTATAATTTGTAATAAGTTTATTTAATTTTATTTTTATGCACGTTAATTAAAAAATCACAAAAATATTTCTATTAAACTAAATTGGATTTTATTTAATAAAAATGGGACCAATGTCCTAGATTTTTCATCTAAAGTAAATTATCACTTTAAAATTGTTTTCTTTAATTATGCATGAGAGGACCAATGTTCTCATTTTTAATAAATAGCCCGATTTATGTATGATTTGCATTTTATTTACAAATGGGGGTTGTATTCCGCTCCTAGTTTATTGTAATTTATTTTGCTTGCATTTACTTTATTTATCGCTTTTATTATATGATTGATATGCATTTAATTAAACTGCATTAAAATTGAATGAGAAAAGGCATGTAATACTAAATTCAAAACTCGATTATAAACTTAACCAAGGTATGAATAAATGGGGAGTCCCGAACCTTCTCTGGTCTTTGGGCTCAAAGAGGCGAGAGGTTTACCCTCCAAGACACCTCTTGTGTCACGAGACTTGGCATTAATCCTAGGCTCCTTAGGGCGAGAGGTTCACCCTCCAAGACCCCTTTGGTTGGCCCAAAATGGATACTTAGCGCAGTTTTAGGCTCTCCGAGGCGAGACGAACTATCCCAATGTTTTATTGGGTGGCGACTCCATGAAATCTCCTTGTTGGCCAAAATAGAAGCACTTGTAAATACCTTACAAGTTTTATGAACCTCTCCTGATCGCCCTAAGCGGGCTTTCGGGAGCCTACGGGGTTCGGCGCACGTCACACATACCTAATAATAACAACCTAAAACTAGCAGCGCATGCATAACACAGGCTACACTAAACACAACAACTAAACACAACATAACAATAATACCCCCACACTTAAAGGACACAATGTCCTTAATGTGTGAAAATAACAAACATTAAATATATACAAGCAAACACAAAAGACAATAAAAAAACAAAAATAAAGATAACGCGAAAAATAAAAGAGTGGAGAAAACTTAGCTCAATTCCCACTAGGGGAATCGGCTGGAGATGATGAAAAATCTACATTTTGCTGTCTGAAAAAAGGAAAGAAGCTTGCTACTCAAACTTTTATGGCCCTTGTGGACGGCCTTCACAGTAGTCTCTAAGGAGTCATCCTTGCAACCATACTTTGGTTGGCAGCCTCTATACCATCCAATCTAGTTAGAACCTACTGCCAACCAGCATTTGCACCTACACCAGCACTAAATCTGGTAGCCTCTTCCTCCTCATCAGAATCATCATCTTCAACAGAATCATCATGCACTACAGCTGCTGCGAATGACTTAGGGGCTTTCCCTTTTCCCTTATCAAGGTGTGAACTGCTACCCTGCAAACCTCTATCAACAAAGTTGGGCGGTCAACCGCCTTTTGTCAAAATATTAGCTCACCTAAAGTACACTACATCAAGCATAGTAACATGTTCACCCTCTTCTAACTGAAAATTATGCAAATCCCCTAGACATCCTAAAATAATCCCTGTCACCATGTGACACATCCCAACAGTTTTACTATTTGCAGTGGAGGCATAATATAAACCATCAAATATGAAATTACTTGAACAAGGGGTCTTCCTAGACTG
This sequence comes from Excoecaria cochinchinensis, assembly GCA_947683425.1. Taxonomy (NCBI): domain Eukaryota; kingdom Viridiplantae; phylum Streptophyta; class Magnoliopsida; order Malpighiales; family Euphorbiaceae; genus Excoecaria; species Excoecaria cochinchinensis. The sequence goes on from CANTUQ010000037.1 coordinate 3,145,742, forward strand.
CAACAAATCAAGCGCAAATAAATCTTTGGTCTGAACCTTGGAACTCTCAACTCTACCAAATAAGGCATGACATAAATATTTATGAAAAAACATTAAAACATCATCCTTAATTTGGTGATTTGTGGAATTTTTATTATTGAAGGAATCTAAACCAGACAAGCGTTTCTATACAGGCCTAGGATTAAAAAGATGTGCATCAAATCTTTTTCCAGTAAGAGGAAACCCAAACCAATCATGCAATTCAGGAAACCCAAAGAAATACTCTTGCCCTTGATGTCTAAACTTCATTCTATTTCTACCCTTATCAACATAATCAAGGGAAATAAATAATTCAAGGTCCCAATCACGTTTAATAGGAAGATTTAAATGGACAAATTTTCCCCATTTCATATACTTTAAATATTTTTCAAATTTATTAGTGATGCCCAAGTGATTTAACAGAGAAAAATCAATATGCCACATGCCAACATATGTTTTATTGTCAAAATATACAAATTTTTCACCTTCCTCCTAAGAAAAAATAGGAAAAGGACACTCAAACCTGTTTTACAGGTGAATAGGATCTTGGTTTGCACTGGAACCTTCAGCAGCCTTTTTTCCCTTGTTAGCAATAGTTTTTGTTCTCACCATCTTGATTGGTAATGAAATCTAAAGAAACTTTTCTAAATAAACTCACAAAGAAAAAATAGATGAAGAACAAAACTGGAAACTTAAAATATATGAGAGAAAAAGAAGAAGTTTTGAGAGAATTTTGAGAGAAAAACCAAAGAAAATTGAGAGACAACTTCAAAAGTAAAGAGGAAAGCTGTAGCTAGGGCTTTAGGCTTTTATAGGGGAGTAAAATTCTAGGGTTGTAACGGTTTAAAATTCAAAAACTTTCAAATTTCGTGCTCTGTCACGACACTGTCGCGCTCGCGACACTGACGAAAATTCAAATTAACTGCTCGCGAACCCATCGCGATCACGCAAGAAAAAATTTTCTCAACTCTCTGTCGCGCTCGCGATAAAATGAAATTGCCCAACTTAACATTTTCCTGTCGCGCGCTCCATGCTAGGCACGATCGCGACAGCAACCTGTGAAAAACTTCTTCCCTCCACTGTCGTGCTCGCGACAACCGTCGCGCTTGCGACAGTGAGGAATTTTTAAAGAACAATTTTTTTCTTTTCAAAATGACGCTGTAAATTTAAATAAGTTGAATTACTCACTATCTAAGACACCCTGTAGAATGAAAAAGAAATAATATTAGTAATATATTAATGCAAAATCACACTAAAATCTAATTAACTCCCTACAAAACTACTTAAAAATTACAATAAGTACAAAATAAAAAGAACATGTAAGTAACTTTTAAACTATTTTTAAAGAGATATAAGAAACCTCTCTACCTTGAAAAGTTTCCTCTAATAGACCTTGCATCTTTGACTATTTGTTTTAAATAGTTTTCCTGTACTATTTTTTTAGCTCCAAATAACCATGGTCAAAAACTTAGTTGACCTCAAAGGGTCCACTTCACCTAGATCTCAATTTTCCAAGAAAGAGTTTCAATCTAGAATTGTATAATAGGACCTTATCCCCAATCTTGAAACTCTTGTATCTAATATGAGCATCATGCCATTTTTTGGATCTTTCTTTATATATCTTAGCATTTTTCATAAGAAAGAAGTCTTAATTCATCAAGCTCATTAAGTTGCAAACATCTTTTAACACTTGCATCTTTAATGTCATAATTTAAAGTTCTTATAGCCCAATATGCTCTATGCTCTAACTCAACAGGCAAATGACAAGCTTTTCCATATACTAACCTATATGGTGTCATTCCAATATGTGCTTTAAATGTTGTGCGATATGCCCATAATGCATCATCAAGCTCATGTGCCCAATCCTTCCTAGAGCTAGAAACTGTTTTTTCTACGATCCATTTTAGTTCCCTATTAGATACCTCTACTTGACCACTAGTTTGTGGATGATATGGAGTAGCTATCCTATGATGCACACCATATTTATGCAATAAAGAATCAAAAGAGTGATTAATAAAATGCTTACCTCCATCACTTATGATGGCTCTTAGCACTCCAAACCTTGAAAAGATCTTCTTTAAGAATTTGATCACCACCTTGGAATCATTAGTTGATGTTGCTTTGGCTTCAACCCATTTGGATACATAATCAACTCCAACCAAAATATAATTTTTTCCAAAAGATGTAGGAAAAGGACCCATGAAGTCTATTCCCCACACATCAAATATCTCCACTTCCAAGATATTATTCAAAGGCATTTCATCTCTCTTCCCAATGTTACCAGCTCTTTGACACTTATCACAATGAGCTATAAATACTATAGCATCATGAAATAAAGTAGGCCAAAAGAAACCACATTCTAGCACACGAGAGGTAGTCTTAGTACTACTATTATGACCAGAATATAAAGATGAATGACAATGTGTTAAAATGTTTGCATCCTCACCCTCACTAACACACCTACGGATAATACCATCCCCACTTATCTTAAATAAATAGGGCTCTTTCCAAAGATAATTTTTGACATCACTAAAGAATTTTTTTCTTTTGTTGCCATGTCAAATCATTAGGTATAATTCCTGCAGTAAGAAAATTACCAAAATCTGCAAACTAAGGACTATTTACTTGCTCAATAGACATAAGAGATTCATCCGAAAAGGATTCATTAATTTTATTGTTATCTCTTATAGGTCCTTCCTCATTTTCTAACCTTCACAAGTGATCAGCCACTAAATTTTCAGATCCCTTCTTGTCTCTAATTTCAAGGTCAAACTCTTGCAATAAAAGAACCCAATGAATTAATCTAGGCTTAACATATTTTTTAGCAAATAAGTACCTTAATGCAGCATGATCCATATAGATGATTACTTTAGATCCTAATAAATTAGACCTAAAGTTATCACATGCATAGACAACCGCTAACATTTCTTTTTCAGTAGTTTTGTAATTAACTTGAGGTGATGACAATGTATGGCTAGCATAGTAAATCACATGCAAATATTTACCTTGTCTTTGTCCTAACACACATCCAACAACAAGATCACTTGCATCACACATAATTTCAAAAGGTAATTCCCAATTAGGAGAAGTAATTATAGGTGCACTTACAAGAGCATTTTTTAAAGCATCAAAAGCTTGTATACATGCATGAGAAAATTCAAAAGGTACATCCGTAACTAACAAATTCGTTAAAGGCTTAGCAATCAAGGAAAAGTCCTTTATAAACCTTCTATAAAAAGCAGCATGTCCCAAAAATGACCTTACACCCTTAAGTGTACTTGGTGGAGGTAATTTCTCTATCAATTCTGTTTTAGCTCTATCTACCTCAATCCCTTTACTTGAAATTTTATGGCCTAGAACAATTCCTTCTTCAACCATAAAATGACATTTCTCCTAATTTAGTACCAAATTAGTTTCCTCACATCTAGCCAATACTCTATCTAAATTATTTAAACATAACTCAAATGAGTCCCCATACATAGAAAAATCATCCATGAACACTTCCATAATGTCTTCTATCATATCCCCAAAAATAGAAGTCATGCACCTTTGAAAAGTTACTGGTACATTACATAACCCAAATGACATTCTTCTATAGGCAAAAGTCCCATATGGACAAGTAAAGGTGGTCTTTTCTTGGTCACTAGGATAAATAAATATTTGAAAATATCCTGAATAACCATCTAAAAAGCAATAATGAGAATGGCCAGCTATCCTTTCTAGCATTTGGTCAATAAATGGTAAAGGAAAATGATCCTTTCTAGTGGTCGAATTTAACTTCCTATAGTCAATACACACCCTCCAATCGGTGGTGGTTCTAGTACGAATCAATTCCCCAATCTCATTTCTAACTACCATCATACCCCCTTTCTTAGGTACATAATGAATAGGACTTACCCAAGAATTATCCGAAATTTGATAAATAATCCCAGTATCTAATAATTTAATGACTTCTTTCTTAATAACTTCTTTCATATTAGGATTAAGTCTTCTTTGTCTATCAGCATTTGGTTGACATTCATCTACCATGTTAATCCTATGCATTACTACATTAGGACTAATTCCTTTCAAATCAAAAATTTGCCAACCTATACTCTTTATTCTCTTTCTAACAACCTCTAATAATGAAGACTCTTGTGCACTAGTGAGTTTGTTAAAAATAATAATAGGTAAAGTATGATTTGGACCAAGAAATGCATACCTCAAATGACTAGGTAGCTCTTTCAATTCAACATTAGGAGGACTTACAATGGAAAATGATAATGGAGCTTCATTTCTATTTAGAAGTTCAAGCCTTGAGCTCTCTTGCTCCACCTCTTCATTGACTCCTTCTTCAAAATGAACCTCTTCTTGACCTGCATTGTCTAACACTTCCAAAACACAAGCATCAATGGCATATATTTTCATGCACACATTCTAATCCATGGGATATTTTACGGACTTATCCATTTGATATTGCACACTATCTTCCCCCACTCTTAAGATTAAAGTACACTCATAAACATCAACTAAAGCCCTACCAGTTCTCATGAAAGGTCTTCCTAAAATCAATGGACATTTCACATCATATGCAAAATCTAGAATAATAAAGTCAGCTGGTAGAATGAATTTATCAACTTTCACAAGAATATCTTCCACTATGCCATATGGTTTTTTAATAGATTGATCAGCCAATTATAAAACCATAGAAGTAGGTTTAACATAGTCCAACCCTAACTTCTTAAAGATAGTCAAAGACATAAGATTTATACAAGCCCCCAAATCACATAAACATTTAGGAAAATCAACATCTCCTAAAGTGCAAGGAATAGTAAAACTACCATTATCCTTAAGTTTAGTAGGCAAATTATTTGAAATTATTGAACTACATGCTTCAGCCAATTCTATAGTGGATATATCCTCCCAACTTCTTTTCTTTGAAATCAAGTCTTTAAGGAATTTTGCATAGTTAGGAATTTGTGTAATGGCTTCAATAAAATTTAAATTTATGTGTAAGTGTTTCAATTTATCAATAAAAGATTGGAATTGCTTATCTTAGTGTTGTTGCTTCAAGCGTTGTGGAAAAGGCGGACGAGGTTGAAAAACTTATGGAGTTTGTACTTTGGTCACCCCTTCTGTCGTGCTCGTGACAGGTGTCTCGATCGCAACAGTGGGCGAATTCTCAGTCCTCGCACTCACGAAAGAAGTGCGCTCGCGATGTCTGCCTGCCCCTCTTCTGTCGCGCTCGCGACAGAAGGTTCATCCTTCTGAAAATTCTTTCATTTTTCCTGCACATTCTCACCCATATTAGTAGAAACAAATTCATTATTATAGGATTTACCTGACCTCAGTTTAATGGCTTTAAGATGTTCCCTTGGATTCTCCTCCATATTACTTAGTAGATTTTCTTGCATTCTTGAAGGTAAAGCCTTAGCTATTTGCCCTATTTGTACTTCCAAGTTATGGATGGATGAGGCTTGATGTTTAGCGATTTGGTCAAACTTTGTTTTTAGCCTCTTTTGGTTCTCTTCTTGTGAACTAAACTTTAGGTTAATTCCCATTAAGAACCTATCCATTTTAACCTCTAAAGCTCCAAACCTATCTTGAGGTGGTTGAAATCCTACACCCCTATTTTGGTTATTACTATTCCCCCATGAAAAATTAGGATGGTTTCTTCAACTAGAATTATATGTATTTGAATATGGATTACCTCTTCCTTGCCCTTGGATAATACTAACTTGTTCCTCAGAATTATTCCTTGCCCTTGGATAAAACTAACTTGTTCCTCAGAATTATTTATTCCCAAATTGCATACCTCACTTGTATGACCTTGTTGGCCATAAATAGTGCATACCTTTTGTGAACTACCCCCATTCCTAGGCTACTAACTTTTTGAGTTAAAGCCTCTATTTGGGCTTGTAAGGCTACAACAGAATCTAGGCCTAAACCCCCCTAGCATTAGAATTAGATTCCCTTACTCTTTTGGTGGGCCACATACAATTTTTCATAGCCATTTCTTCTAGCAATTCAAAGGCCGCTTCTATTATTTTCCTCATTAAGGAGCCACCAGCTGCAGTATCAATAGTACCCCTAGTTATAGGGTTCACTCCATTATAAAAAGTCTGCATGAGCAACTCCCTTGGAAGATTATGGTGAGGACACATTCTCTGCAATTCTTTAAATCTCTCCCATGCTTCATATAAAGATTCATTGTCATTTTGCACAAAAGTTGTGATATCTTTTATAATTTTTGCAGTTTTGGTTAGAGGGAAGTATTTTGATAAAAATGCTTGGGCCAATTGGTCCCAAGTGGTTATTGATCCTCTAGTTAATGAATTCAACCAAGCCTTGGCTTTATCCTTCAAAGTGAAAGGAAAAAGTCTAAGTTTAATTGCATAATTAGAAACTCCATTAATTTTAAAAGTATCACATATCTCTAGAAAATTTTCCAAATGAGCATTAGGATCCTCATTTGCCAAACCATAAAATTGAATGCTATTTTGTATCATTTGTAAAAGAGAAAGGTTAATTTCAAATTGGTTAGCATTTACCGTAGGCCTTACCACACCTTATTGAGCACCACACAATGCGGGTGTAGCAAAATCCATCAACCTTGGTGGATTTTCCTCTTCAGCCATGATTGGTCTCTTATTTTCATTCTTCTTTTTATTGGATTTTCGGTTACTTGACAAAAATCTCTCTATTTCAGGATTCAAAGGTTCAAGCTCTTCTTGAGAACTTCTTGTACTAGGCATGAACTTATCAAATCCTGTAAAAACAACACAAAATAAAAATTAAGTCAAACTCTACAAACAAACAAAATAAAATAAATATTGTAATCCAAAATCATAAATCAAGTTTCACAATGGCAATAAATAAAACATCATTCCCCGGCAATGGCCCCAAAAACTTGTTAGCGTATTTCTAAGCGCTAATTTTTGCAAGTATATGATGTACAGAAATAGTACAAAAGATGTCGATCCCATGAGAAATGTGCTAATTATTACACACTAGTACTACTCAATTTTAATCTTGTTTACAATGATCAATAATTTGTTTAATGAAAGTGACAATACTATGTCTAATTCTAATTAACCTAGTTATAGATAATCGGAGAAGATAAAAGATCAATGATTATAAAATAATAAATAGAACTTGAATTAATTATTCTTGATTATGAATATATTCTTGTCATGCAAGCCAAGTTGAATAAAATTCCAATTTACTCTTTCAACATAAATTAGAGTGCCTAAAACATGCATTTATAATTCTAACTCACAATTTTCATTAATGAATTAAAGTGTTATATATGTAAATTTCAGGAATAATAAACAATCTATAACAACAATTTAATATTATGATTTCTCAAATAATACTTCAATGATGAAATTCTATTAGATTTAAATAAGAATTTATCTTTCAATTAAATACTTACTTATAATGATCATGCATAAAAACACTAATAGAAAATTCTACAAGAAAGAATATTAAATTGATATGAATAAAAAAAAATATAGCATTAAATAATCAAGTTCATAAATTCATCATTAAATAATTACAAAAAAGAAGTAAAGATGAGAAATGAAGAAAGAGATCTTTCAACCCTTTTACCTTCCACAAAGGATATCTTCTTCCTTACAAGTAATCTTCTCTTCAAAACATAAAAATTCTAACTTAAAAACTTTAACTAAAACATGTACTTTTAACTTACAGAATTCTAAATAAAAAATATTCAACTAAAACTATTCAACTCTTCAAATTACAGTTAAAACTAATATTTATAATGTTCTAAAAAATATGTTCCTTCAAGTGTCCCTTAGGAAGGTTGCAAGATTTGGTGGAAAGTCATACTTCTTCAAGATAAAATTTGATTTTAACTTCCAATGGTCCTCTCTGTCGCGCTCGCAACAAAACACGCTTTGCTCTTCGCTCCACTTTCCTCGCGCTGGCTTTCCTCCGCGCCATGCCACGACCTCGTGATAGGAGGCCTTGCTCACGACAATGCCCGCTAGCTCCCTTTCTCCTTCTCTTTGGCTCCCTTCAATTATGCGTCCTATTGCGCTCGCGACATATTACTTCTCTCCTTTGCTTTCTTTCTTCCTTTCTTCTTTCTCTTTGGCTTGGCGCTTCCTATCGCGCTCGCGATGCTTGTCATGCTCACGATAGACTGATTCTTCCTTAGCTAATTTCTGCTCCTTTTCTCCAATCGTCTCTATTTTCTCCTACACACACAAAACTCAAATAAAAATATAAAGCACACCTAATTCTAAGACAATTAACTATACATAAACATGATTTTAAACCTAAAACATGGATTAAATATGAGCTATTTAGACTCTTATCAGATCTTACATTTGTACAAATATCTAGAGACTCAAAAGGAGTAGACAACTAAAAAGGGTAAAGTGGACCTAGGAGGAGGAAATGGAGTAAGGGTTGCTGCTTTAGCTTTAGGAACCTATGAATTGACTTTGCACAATGGGCTTTTATTAGTTTTGAATAATTGCTTTCATGTTCCTACTTTAAGTATGAATATTATTCCAATTTCTTATTTAGATAATGAAGGTTTTTTCTTTCTTATTAAGAATAAGAGATGCTCCATTTATTATGATGATAAGCTTTATTGTATTGATGATTCATAAAATGGATTTTACATCCTATATCTAGACAGATCTAATAATAAAGATATATACACTACAAGAAAAAAGCAAAATAGAGACGAAAAATAGAGACGAAATTCCGTCTCTAATGCAAAATAGAGACGGAAATAGAGACCGAAATTTTCGGTCTCTATTTCGGCGGTCTCTAAAATTTAGAGACCGAAATACTCCGTCTCTAAAAATAGAGACGGAGTCATTTTTTCGTCTCTAATTAGAGACGGAATAGTCTTTCCGTCTCTATTTTTAGAGACGGAAAATAGATTTCCGTCTCTAAAAATAGAAACGGAATCGTATTTTCCGTCTCTAATTAGAGACGGAAAAGAATTTCCGTCTCTATTTTTAGAGACGAAAAATTCCGTCTCTATTTTTTAAAATATATTTTTTAAAAAAATATATAAAATAATAAATAATATTAATTTTAAAATTACTTTAATTAATTTATATAATGAAACAAATATTAAATGAACTAAAAATATATTTTAAAAAATGTATTAATATTCTCCAACTTTTTATTCAATTAATTAATATAGATTAATTAGAATAAAAATACAAAATAAATATAAAAAATTAACCAACAAATTAAAATAAACAAAATACATAAATTTAAAACATAAATAAAATACAACATTAAAATAATAAAAAATGCATAAAATACAAAATAAATATATAACATTAACCAAAATATTAAAATAAACAAAATACATAAATATAAAACATAAATAAAATACTACATTAAAATAATAAACAAATACAGAAAATACAAAATAAATATAAAACATTAACCAACAAATTAAAATAAATAAAATACATAAATATAAAACATAAATAAAAAACTACATTAAAATAATAAAAAATAACAAAATACAAAATAAATATAAAATATTAACCAACAAATTAAAATAAACAAAATACATAAATATAAAACATAAATAAAATACTACATTAAAATAATAAAAAATAAAAAAAATGATCTAAATAAAGTACATGTGCAGCAAATCTGGCCGGAGAAGAAGATCCGCCGGCGGTGGTGAAGGGGGAGAGTGACGGCTTCGGTGGGTGCGGGGGAGAGCGGTGGTGCATATGGTGCAGATTTGCCACAGAGAGAGGGGAGAGAAGGGGAAAAAGAAGAAAGGGCGAGAAGGAGAGAAGGAGAGAAGGAAAAAGAAAAGAAAATGGATTAAAATATCCTGAAAAATAGAGACAGAAATTGCTTTCCGTCTCTATTTAGTGACGAAAATTGATTTCCGTCTCTAATAAAAATTCCGTCTTTAAATAGGCGGGATTAATTCTCGCCTATTTAGAGACCGTAAACTTTTTCTATCTCTATTTAGAGACGGAATGACTTTCCGTCTCTAAATAGAGACGGATATTAAATTCCGTCTCTAAATAGGCGGGACTATTTCCCGCCTATTTAGAGACCGCAAATAGAGACCGTAAGGCATTTCGGTCTCTATTTAGAGACCGAAAGGCAATTCGGTCTCTATTTAGAGACCGAAATGCAATTCGGTCTCTAAATAGAGAAAGTAAAAAGGGAGGGCAGTGGGAATTAATTCTCGAAAATTAGAGACCGAATTTAATTCAGTCTCTAATTAGAGACCGAATAAAAATTCGGTCTCTAATTAGAGATCGAAAGGCAATTCGGTCTGTATTTAGAGACCGAAATGCAATTCGGCCTCTAAATAGAGAAAGTAAAAAGGGAGAGAAGTGGGAATTAATTCCCGAAAATTAGAGACCGAATTTAATTCGGTCTCTAATTAGAGACCGAAAGGCAATTCGGTCTCTATTTAGAGACCGAAATGCAATTCGGTCTCTAAATAGAGAAAGTAAAAAGGGAGAGAAGTAGGAATTAATTCCCGAAAATTAGAGACCGAATTCCATTCGGTCTCTAAATAGAGACCGAAATGCAATTCGGTCTCTAAATAGAGACCGAATTCCAATTTGGTCTCTAAAAATTGAGACGGAATACTTTTTCGGTCTCTATTTAGAGACGAAAAAATAATTTCGTCTCTAAATATGGTCTCAAATTATGGAGGAAAATAATCCCGCCATATTTAGCGACCAAATTTAGAGACGGAAAATTTTTCGTCTCTAAATAGAGACGGAATTCATTTTCCATCTCTATTTAGAGACGAAAATCGAATTTCGTCTCTATTTAGAGATGAAAACTGAATTTCGTCTCTATTTAGAGACGAAAATTTTTCGGTCTCTAAATTTCCGTCTCTATTTTGCTATTTTCTTGTAGTGATATAACATAACTACAAAGAAATCCAAACCCTATAATTTAAATCTAACATATCTATAACATTGTAGCCTTGGTTATATAAACAATAAATGCATGTCTAAGCTCCATCAAGATGGACTTTTGGAATCATTTCAAAATTATGAATCTTGTTTATTAGGCAAGATGACAAATCATCCTTTCACTGGACATAGTAAAAGGGTAACTAACTTATTAGGCCTAATACATACTGATGTATATGATTCATTAAGCATAAATGCTAGGGGAGGATTTCAGTACTTCATTACATTCACTGATGATTTTAGTAGATATGGCTATGTCTATCTAATAAAATATAAACATGAATCATTTGAAATATTAATAACTTTTCAAAATGAAGTTCAAAATTAGCTTTGTAAAACTATTAAGGGACTTCAATTTGATCGGGGTGGTGAATACTTGAGCCAAGATTTTGATAATCATCTAAGAGATTGTGGAATTATTTAAAAATTAACTCCACTCAGAACACCACAATGGAATGGTATATTTAAAAGGAGGAATCGAACCTTATTAGATATGGTTCAATCCATGATGAGTCAAGTAGATCTTCCTTTATTCACTTTGAACTGAGTTTCATCTAAAGCGGTAGACACCATATGAGATATTGATTAGGAAAACTCCTAGTTTGTCTTTTCTCAAGACTTGGGGCTGTGAGGCTTATGTGAACGATAAGTCTCAGATAAATTAGCACTAAAATCTGATAAATGCCTTTTTGTGGGATATCCTAAAGAAAGTAAAGGATACTACTTTTATGATCCCTCTAAGAACAAAGTGTTCGTTGCTCGAAATGGTGTCTTTTTAGAAAAATAATTTATATCTAAAAAGAACCATTAGGAGCAAAGTATAGCTAGAAGAAGTTCGAGAACAATAAGATAGCATATAACCATCGATGGAAGCCTAATAACTTTCACAAACAGTTGTGAAACTTGTGCAAGTTACATAAGTACCACACAGATCTGATAGGACATGACATAAGCCCGAAAGATATGGATTTCTTGTAATGAATAGTCATGAAGTAATGCTTATGAATGAAAATGAGCCTACTACTTATCAAGAAGCTATATAAAGTCCAAAATCTAAGAAATGGCTAAAATCCATGAAATTTGAAATGCAATCCATGTATGATAATCAAGTTTGGACCTTGATTGATCCATTTAAAGGAATTAAAACAATTAATAGGTTTTCAAAAAAAAAACTAAAATGGATGGGGAAGTACATACCTTTAAAGCGAGATTTATTGCAAAAAGCTTCAAGTAAACTCATGGTATTGACTATAATGAGACCTTTTTACCAATCATTATGTTTAAACCAATAAGGATTCTTATTGCCATTACTATGTACTATGATTATGAGATATGGCAAATAGATGTCAAAACAACATTTCTTAATAAAAATTTACTCAAGGATGTGTATATGCCACAACTTAAGGGTTTTGGCCATCTTGAGAATTTTAAAAAGGTTTACAAGCTGCAAAGATCCATTTATGGATTAAAGCAAGCTTCTCGGAGCTAGATTCTTCATTTTGATAAAACAGTCAAAGAGTTTGGATTCATCAAGAATGAAGATGAACCTTGTGTGTACAAAAAGGTTACTAAGAGCGTAGTAATATTTCTTGTGTTTTATATGGATGACATATTACTCATTGGAAATGACATCCCTATCTATAGGGAGTTCTTTCTCAATGAAAGATTTAGGTAAAGCTGCTTATATCCTTGCGATTAAGATCTATAGGGATAGATCTAAAAGAATAATTGGTCCAAGTCAAAGTACTTATATAGATAAGGTATTGAAAAGGTTCAACATACAACATTCTAAAAGAGGATTCTTACCAATGTCTTATGGCATTTCTTTTAGCAAGAATCAATGTCTTATGACATCTGATGGGCTAGATGCATGAGCACGATTCCTTATACTTCGGTCATAGGATCTATCATGTATGCCATAGTATGTACTCGACCAGACGTTTCGTATGCATTGAGCATAATAAGTAAATACTAGTTAGATCCTGATGAGAGTCACTGGACAACAGTAAAGAATATCCTTAAGTACTTAAGAAGAACTAAAGATGCATTTTTAGTGTATAAAGGATTGGAAAATGAGCTAGTAACAAATGATTACACAAATGCAATCTTCCAATCTGAAAAAGATGACTGTAGCTCATAGTCAAGCTATGTATTTATGTTAAATGGGGTGCTATAAGCTAGAAAAGTTCTAAACAAAGCATTATCACTGATTCAACTATAAAAGTTGAGTATATTGCAACATCAGATGCAACTAAGAAAGCAATATAGATCAAGAAGTTCATTACTGAGCCAGGGGTAGTACCTAGTATCACAAACCCTGTGGATCTTTACTGTTACAATAATAGTGCTATCGCACAGGCTAAAGAGCCCAAATCTCATCAGAAATCCAAATGTATACTCAAGCATTATTATTTCATTCAAGAAATCATTGAGAGATAAGACGTCAAGATATGTAAAGTACCAGCAGATGAAAACATTGTTGATCCACTCACTAAGGCTCTCTTATAAGCCAAACATGATAGACATACTAGGTCAATGGGCTTTACATACATGTATGATTAGGCCTAGTGTAAGTGGAAGATTGTTAGTGGTTACACCACTAGGCTAAATATTTGGACCTTTATTCTATGTCATATTTTCATTTATAAAACGATTCTCTCAACATTAGTATATTGTTTGCATGTTGCATTGTAATAATGTTTATAAATAACTATTTAATGTTATTCTAAATATCCCTAGTCATTTATCAATAAATGAGTAATGATAAATTAAGACTAGTATGAGTTTGATTGATAACCATGAGATGATTATATGTATGGTTATATAAATTAAACTTATAGATACTTATTAAAGAATAAGGTACCCGAATGGTATCTGGTTGTTCTCGAAGGTCCACTTTCAAGAAACGAGGTCGAATGAAGGTTCATTTAACTCATAAAGGCTGGTTGCTTCACAATGGATAGGGATTCAACCCAATTTGCTAAGCCTCGGGCCTCTAAAAGGCATGAGACAGCGTCTCGGGGTACCCTTATTCCATTGTGGTCGATCAACTTATGAGGGCATCAGTTGGGCACTATAAGCACCCAATAAAGTATTAGAAAAGTTATTATACCTTATGAAGCCAAAACCAAAGATGGTTTGGGACTTCACTCTTATTTATGAAGCCATAACCAGAGATGTTATATAAATGAGTTTCAAGATTAATTATTTTATCTCTTTTCACGAGTTATTATGCTAGAAAAGTAAAGGCACACTTAAGCATGTTGAAAAGCTATAAAGCATTTTAAGGATAAAAGCAATAAAGCATGGTATAGAAAATCATAAAATCATGATATAGAAATAAACTTAACTAGAAAATCATACACAAATCGAAAAATTTATTTAACATCACTTTAAGTGGGAATGTTCGTTCCTGCATGCAATTATTATAAGAAAAGCGATTTTATTATGTTCATTTTGAGAAATTAGGATCAATGATCCCATTTATTATAAAAAAAGTATATGTTAATTTATATACAAAAGTTGTTTACAATTTAAAAGAATCATAATTTGTGTGTATTTTTATTATACAAAAATAGGACATTGGTCCTAACTTATTAGAAATAAACCTAATTAATTAGTAGAAATAGTTTTTGTGTGATTTTTATATTAAGTGTGCAAAAACCTTTATTATTATAAAAAAAATGCAAGAAATAAAAGAATAAATACAAGTTACGTACAAATAAAGAATAATAAACTGCGGCACATTTGCCACAACCTTCAGCCTCCAACTCGGGGATGTGTGTGTAGGTGGAAAATAAAGAACAGATGGTTAGTGATGAATAAAAAATGATATATACATATATATACACACACACACATGAAGAAATATAAATATATAGTAATAGTGTAATATATATTATATAATATATAAATACTATATACATTGTAAATAAATAAACGTAGATAAATAAAAGAAAAAAGCGCCAATAAATAAATATACGCATATGCATATATATATATATATATATATATATATATATATATATATATATATATATATATATATATATAACTAATATATTTATTTAATTTAAAATAAATGCAGTAATAAAAATATAGTTAAAACAAGTTAATAAAAATGCATGATGCAATCCGAAATTCATGCAACAAGTAATTACACGCGTATGCTAAAGCGAGTAAAAAAATAGAGATAAATAAATTAAATTAAATGAATTAAATTAAATTACTGGAATAAATAAATGAGAATAAAATAAAAATAAATTAACAAAATTAATAAATATAAGAACATGAATAATAATAATAATAATAATATATTAACATAAAATCAAATTAAATAAAGCAATTAATGAACAATTAAGTAAATAAATATCTATATATATCTAGGATGACAAAAGGACAAAAAGTGGTCAAAATCATGCAAAAAGACATGTAAAATTGTGAGGATGGGCTGACGAGAAAGAGGCATGACATGTGCGCAGGAGAAGAAAGAAAGGACAAGCGAGTCACGCCCTAGGCTGTGACTTGGCCTTAAGTCATCTTCCCAAACTGGGAATGACGCCATTTTCAAGTGGGAAATGACCACAAGAAAACTAAATCCATTTTTAAGGCTGAAAAACAAGATTTAATGCAAGATTTATGCATAAAAACATCAAAAACACATATTTATGTAAAGTAAACTGAATTTATAAAAGAAAAGAAAGAAAACACAAAAACATGAATTCTAGAGAGAGAAAAACAGAGCATGAAAAGATTATGAACAATACTTTTCTTATAACTTGTTCGATCCATTTTGCATGGAAAATTTAAAAACTCATTTTTATGCATGAAAAATATAATTTACATAAAAAACTAAATTAAAGAAAGAAATAAAGGATTTAAAGATTTGAATTCAAGGTAGAAAATGATGAATAGTGTAATTTGGAAAACTCTATTTAACCAGTTTTTATGCGTTTTGAATTGGTTTTACCGGATTAATGAATAAAATAAGCATTTTACAAAACAAATAACAAGTTTACAAATTAAAGAATAAAGAAATTAAAGAATTGCAAAAAAAACCAAAGAATTGAAACACATTGATGGTATTTAGTGTAAATAACAAATAAACATCGGATTAATGGGTATTTTGGGGCTCAAGAATATTACCCTCAGTTTGGCTGCTCAAAGATCAAAGATCATGTGCCTTTGGCTCTTTCCTTTCTTCCTCTATTTTTGATTTTGGAAAACAGAGAGTGTGAAAGTGTTGAGAGAGAAAACGTGAGGAATAAAGATATAAGGATTATAAGGTTCTTCCTTGTTTCTTGGCTCAAAACCAATAAAATGCTTTTTTCTTTTATTATTTTTTTTTATTTTCTGGGATTGAGTCATGATCTTGGCTTTGACTAAGGTTGAGTCACGCCCAAGATCGTGACTCAACTCATTTTTTTAAAAGCATTTTAACCTTAATAATCGAAGGAAAAGGGGACAAGAAACCCAGAAAAAGATTTTTGAACATTAAACCTCAAAAGAGAGCCCAAAAAAACATTTTGAAAAATAAAAAAACCCGGGAGAAAGCCTAGCACTTTCATTTCTTTTCTATTTATTAGCAACATTATCCTTATTAGGTAACTCCAATCATAAGCCGCCTCAGGACCCAATGTCTACAGACCCGCTATGAGATCACTATGTGGGTTAGTGTCATAAGTGATCACATAATAGTTAAATTATTGAATCCTTAGAACTAAAATTATTATAGTTTCCTACATGAGGAGCATCATTCTTTGACATAATCAAACTTTATCTTTAATAGGATAATCATAAAGGTTATGATTGATCATGATGAAAATTATACAGAGGAAAGTGAGCAATCAAGATGGGATTTATTCCTCTCTTATGAGAGAGATATCTAATGGGCCATTTGATAAGTAGGACTGAAAAAAGCATGGCCATGCTCAAATGAATTGATAGAGTTATCAATGTCATTTGATTTTATTAGTGTACTTAGTAATCATGAAATTATATGTTTGAATAATATAAGGATGACATCAACCATGACTTACATTTAAACTAGATATCGTGTGATAAAAGGATTATGACGTATTCTATTGGTTAGTTTTAAATCAGACTATCAATATTCATATTATATGGGCAGTCATAATGTCTTGTTAGAGATAGCTTATGACTTATGGGCTTATAATAGGATTGGGCCCACTATGAATATAATATGAGCCTATTGGATCGCACATCTAGAACATAATGAACGAGCTAGAGTTTATTTGGGCATTTCGAATTTGAAATATGTTAGATATAAAATTGGAAATAATATCTTAGAGATAGGGTAATATTCCTTAACTATCATATATATAATTTCCTTTTGGTTAAAATTCAAAATTATATTTGAATAAGGAATTATTATTCCTAAAATCTCTTATTTAATAGACATGTTAACCACTTATTGGATTGAGTTAGGGTTAACGTGTGACTATATATGTGTGTGTGTGTGTGTGTGTGTGTTTGTGTGTGTGCATGTATATATATAGTTAGAAGCCCTACTTATTGTCTCTACAGTCTTTGAAAAAGAAAAAGGAACAGAGAGAAAAGAAAAATCCTAGTTGCACAAAAAGAAGTTAGCACCCTGCAGTCTTGTTCGTGGCCGTTCATGTGTGGATACCAATAGAAGATCGTGGTTCTTGGAACAACACCTATGGTTCGATTCAAATTTTGAAAAAGTCATTAGTTTTTGCATAGAAAAGAAGGTAGATCTAATCAAACTCAAATTTATTGTTTCTTGCACATAAAGGTTGGTAATCGTAACCCTTTTTCGATCAATTAAAACCATGGATCTATGGTGGATTTTGTTTGTTTTCTGCTAAGTTTTTATATTTTGTATAATAAGCCAAAACCTAACATTAGATTACCCAATTTCTACAACAAGTGAGGTACTCGTGGAATGGCTCATTTGGTTTATGCTGTAAAAGCTCAAGGTCTTTCAGCGTCACCTCTATCCTCATGCTACAATCATACTACTTGTGGAACTCTTCTATCAATTTTCTCCAATCTTTCTTTGCTCTTCTGTCCAGCCCAAGGTTCCAATCAATAAGAGATCCAATGAGGCTAAGATTCAATCTATATACTCTTTGTTTGGGTGGTAAACTTCATTGATTTGAGCTCATAGGTCGAACGTACCATCAAATTTGGGAAAATCAGGAATTTTTAATCAATGGGACAATACTACCTCACTGCATACCTTTAGGGCTAGTTCCTTTCCTGGTTGATATTACTTTAGCCATCATTTCTAGCTTTTCCTCCATCCTCTTTATGGTAGGATCATCAACCTTTGGAACTCTACTCATTGCCACCTCAGAGCCTAGAGGCTCATCATCCTCACTGTCGATAAAATCAAATCTCGAGTCATTATGTACAGTCTTCCTATCCTTCTTATGGTTGACCAAAGGAACCCTTGGTGTTATATTCCTCATACTAATGATTGCTAGAGGCATTACGGAGACCATCACAAGAGTTTCCCCAATAGGTGTTGGTTCAACTGGGGCAGCAATTGGTGTGACTAGAAGGGTGCCTAAATTAGAGGCCAAATTGGCTGAGGTTTATATCGTGGGAGCTAGATGTACCAGCAGGTGGCGTGGTATATAACATTTTATTCCTTTTTAATGTTCTAAAAACCATTCTAAAATACAATATGAACTCCATTCTAAACCCTATTCTGAGCTTTGATCGGCTGTAGGTGACACGGACTATACTGGAGCAGGCATCCTAATAATATAAGCACTTTGACCCTTGAAACCACCTAGGAGATGGTTGATCTATAATGATTGCAAAATAAAGATGCTAGTATGATGCATGTCCAGAATATAGATGCATGATCATGAAGTACAACATCGACAAAGACACACATAGATCCTTCCAACCTTATTACTCCCACACATGTAGTCAGGCAGTCTCTCATCTAGTGGGCTTAGTTCAAGAGTTAACAAGGAACCCAATGTATATGTATGATGTACGACAAAAATTTAACAACACAACACCTTTTTATTGAAAATGCATGCACAAAGCTTAATCATTATCTATTTGAGCAATCCCAACAAGCCAAAATGGGATTATCTTTGTCACACCCCGTTTGTCCCCTAGTAGTATGAGCCCATCTGTGTGTGCATGCATTGAGTGTGTTTTGACATGTTATAAGGGTATTTTGGGTAAAATGTGTGTTTTAAGGGTTTTGTTAGCATATGGATGCATGTATGGCATTAGAGTGTGAATTAGTTGGGATATGTTTGTGTGTGCATGAGCATGTCATTGTAGGGTGTGAGTAGTAGTGTGGTAGTTGTGTGCTTTACTCACACATTAGTAGGGTGTTTTAAGTTGGGAGTGCATAGTGTGTGTCTGTTCATACCATGGTAGGGTGTGAGGGATTGATCTCCACCACTAGAGATTGCCAAGTGTCTAGGTTTAAAGAAAAATGAGTAAAAGAAGAAAGAGGAAGGGAAATGCAGTAACTTCATTTTTCCCGTTCTCTTCTTCTCCATCCCTTCTTCTTCCTCTTTGCTCTTCTTTTGGTTGCCCTAACTTGGATTCAAACTTTGGTGGTGGAAATTGATCACTTCTTGCATAAATTGGTGAGTTTAATGCATATTTTCATCTTCTTCTACATGATAGTTTGGATTTTTAATCTAGGGTTGTTCTTTATTTGTTCTTAGTGGGTTTGTGTTTAGTTAACCCTCCTCACGATCTCAAGGGGGAGGAGAAGGCTGGGAGTAGTGGAACCAAGTGATTGAAGCTAGGATTACAGGTTTGGAAAAATCGCATTTACAGGTTTTTGCTGTGTTTGATTATCTACTATGTATTTACCTTGTTTGATTTCTTTTTATGATGATCTAATGTATTGATATTGCATGTTGGGATTTGAATAGATGGGTTTTGATTGTGGTTAATGCATGAGGATTGGAACCTTGAGAATGAGCTTACTGTTAATTTTCTGGGTTCTATATTTCAAAGCTTGATTTAGTTAATATTTGTTTTGGATGGGTAATTGTTAAGGAAATGATTTTGTATTATTTATATTGGTTTTTGCGTGCTTGAGGAAGTTAATTTCAGGTAAGAATGATTTGGATTTGAGTTGGGATGGTTTTCTGGGAACTCTGGGTTCTGGGTGAATTTCACGACGTTAGGATTTTAAAAAATTGGAAATTGCGTTAGCTGTCTCTTCCGTGATTTTGTTTCCTTTGTTTGCTGTCTATGTGATTGTCCTAGTCGTGCTTAGACGTGTGAGTCGTGTCCATCTGGTGAGTACTTCTTCCTCTTATTCTTCTCTTTTATGCCATCTGAGGGAGTAGTGTGAGAGCCAGAGCACGAGTCGTGTTCTAGAACACGAGACGTGCTCTGACAGAGAGCATGAGCATGAGTAGTGCTCGAAGAGCACGACCCGTGCTCATGCCTGAGGGACTCAGCACGAGTCGTGCTCCTCAGCACGACTCGTGTCCCTCAATCCCTCAGTCCCTCCTATTTTATCAAACGTATCTTGGTCTCTTTTCAATCTTCTATTTTGAGTCCTTTAGTCCTCATTTATGTGTTTTTAATGTGTGAGTGATATAATTGTTATTTTAACTTAGCCAAATAAGAAGTAATGTATGCTATATTGTATGTTATAGTTTATTGAATGCTATCGGGTTATACATGTCTTATTTATGATTCCTTGATATGAATGTGAGTATAATTATACATTATTCTTGAAAGCATGATTTGAATGATACATGACCTGCTAGAGTCAAGTAAGTGGATAGTTAGGCATGCCTAATAGAGTCCTTTAGCTGCAGTCTTAATTCAGTTTGGACCCCGATCAAGTCCTCGTTTGGTTCCTTGCGAACCCCTCAGTATTCGGATCTTGTTTAAGGTCCCCTCGGTAAAATGTTTTGAAAGTGATAAAGTAAAATGGTTTCCGATTTGTACCCATAAGGTACTGTCAGTTATCGATTTGTACCCGTAAGGTACTATCTCTATACTCGTTATCCACTATTATGAGTCAGCAGGGTTTTCTTTTATGTGTTCTGTTTCTTTATTTTGCTCCGAATTGATAATACGAATGCAATATTTGAATGAGTATAATGTTGAGATGTATGTTCAATTAATATGGAAATGGATATGAATATGAGATGCAGAATGTATGGCTTTAATTTATGAACATGTTTATATATATTATGTCATGAATTATTGCTTATGCCATTATGAATGTATTATGCCTTGACGACCATTGTGAGTGGCCGTCCATATCATATGTGTGTTTCCCCACTAAGTATTTATCGCTTAGCATGGTGTTTTTACCCATGCAGGTGTGGAATAAGTTTTACTTTGAGAGAGTCACCGCCAGTCAAGCCAACACAGAAGGTTTTAGTGTAGGGCTTAGCTTTTGTAATCTTTGATGATTCTTTTTGTATAGAACTCTCCTGTATTAGTTTTGATATAGCTTTCGCATATGTACTTATATTTTGGGTTATGTAATATCTTTTGTATCAGCTAGTTTGATCAGAACATTATTGTAATGGTTTTGTATATTAATGTATGATTAGCTATTGCTTCTATTTCCCTTAAAGTTTTTATTTATTTCGTAGTTCTGTATGTATGTTATGAATGAATGTATGATTTGTATTGTATCTGTGTGGTGGCACCTTGACTCATAAGGCATCTCACTCCTTATCGGATGGGATCGCCCATGTATGGGTAGGGGGTGTTACAATCTTGGTATACAATGCTTGATAGACAAACATCTAAACTTGTTTGAGTTTGCCCAATGCACAAAGGCCCACATCACAAATAATGCAAAATTATTAAAGGGCTTATTAGCTAATCTAGTGAATGTATCTATGCCATTACATGGGCTTTAGTCCAGGTATACAGCTTTAAGGCTATCCAAGCACGATCCCTAATAATAGGTCTAGCTCATTACGAGCATAGTGACCAATTAGGTCACCATTTGATATACTATATTCAAGGCTTAAACTGATGATTATCCTTAATACTTCCCTACATTGAGTGAACATAGGGTAATGTTTCTGGAATGCACCGAGATAAAAAGGGGGGCGCATAACATAATCTAAGGCTCTAGCATGATTCTAATGCAAATTTAAAAAGAGATCAAATTTCTAAACCTTGGGCCCATTTCATGTCTTATTAACCAAGAGTACTTTAGAGCAAAGTTTTATAAGTCCGTAATGGAATCATTACTATGATGCCCATCACCCTAGTAGACCATTTTATCTATACTAGCCCCACTTTTAGGGATAACTAGGCTAAGGTCTTCCACTCGTGAAGGTCAATCGTTTTACAATAGTGAAGGAATTCGACCTAATTTGCCCGAGTCTCGAACCTTAAAGAGGCATGAGATAGCGTTTCAGGGTACCCCTATGTTGGCAATTGAACTTAGGATGCATCTTTAGGCATGGAGTCGAACATCGGGATGATGGTAAGACCTTATGAAGACAAACTAAGATAAGGGTTTGGAATCTCACTCCTATTTGAACCCTTGGTTAATATGATCTTACTGGAACTTTAAATTAATGATTTTATCTTTCTCCTCGCATGAGTATCATTGCAGTGAAAAGTAAAATGCACTTTTACAAGTTGGAAAGATGTAAAACACGGCATAAATATATGCATATAGAGTTAAATAAGCGTCCATAAAATGGGTTATTTGTTGAACTCAATTGGATAAGGACTTTGGTCCTCTCATGTGATTGCAAAAAGCATTTATTGTGAGTTTTATTCGTTAAAAATGGGGATATTGGTCCCAGTTTATTAATGAAATTACAAATTGTTTAATTATGTACAAAATCTTTTACATTATTAAAAAAGTATATTATTTGTATGTGATTTTTTGGTACAAAATAAAACGTTGGTTCTGTTTTATTAACAAAAATCCAGATTACTTAATACAAATATTTATATGACCTTTTTTTTAAGGCAGAAGAAAACCTTTTATCACACTATATAAGCTCTAAAGGAAAAACAATAATACATAATTAAAAATACACCATTACTGTGGCCATATAGGACACAAGGGCATGGATTATGCCCAAGAAAAACGAAGAATAACAGAGAACAAAAGAAATCAATGCAAACGAAAAAAAAAAGATTAAAAAAAGGAAAAAAACGAAATTTGGTGAGTCAAGCCCCAAAAATCAAGTCACACCAAGTCGCGGGCATTAGTGGTGACTTACACCTATGAGTAGAAAGTCATGGTATAAATCAACTAGGCTCACAATGCTGAGAGAAAGAAGACCGAGTTGTGGTTGTGACTTATCGAGTTATGATCGTAATTAATTTCAAAATAGCAACTCTATTTCTTCCCTCTCTTTTGCTCATTGCCATTTTATGGGTTTGAAATCTAGAAAAACCAAGAAGATAAAGAGAAGGAAATAAACTCAAAACCTTTTAAAGAAGCCTTTTTACAAATTTTAAGTTAAAACCAACTCAAAAGCAATCAAAAACAAAAATTTTAAACACCTAACCTACAATACTTCTATCGCACGTCAACTACCCACAAATGGATTTCATAACTTTTATTTATCTAAAATGAGAAAATCTCCCAAGAGAGCACCTAAGGGTTTCACATTTCTCACCATCTAAACAGCAAACACCACCTTAAATCCACCTTCTTCAATCCCTACTCTAAATTTCAATCTTCAATCAGAATGGCCACAACTTCCCACATAAATCATCGAACACATCATTCCAAATCAAAACGATTAGATTTTTGCTTGATCCAATTGAGAAGAGCAGAAAATAAAAAGACCCGCATTTTGCTTGATTTGAGGAGAGTTCTTCAAATCCAACTGAGAAGAACAAAAATCAAACCCCAAATTTAAATAACCAAAAAACCCAAAAATCAAAACTCCTATTTTGCGAGTTTGTAAACGATACATAAAAGACTAGAGATCTCACTAGCGGTTGCCTCGGTGGTGGCGCAGCTTGCGATCCGCCACTAGTTTGTACACTGGGGGCTGCGATCAAGTTTTCTTTAAGTGAGGCATGATGGTTGTCGTGTTTTGTAGTGATTTTGGAGGTGGGGGTGTTGGATTTTCAATGGAGAAGCTTGGATGGGTAGGTTATGGTGGAGATGGCGTGAGGTTAAGGAAGATGAATGTGAGAAAATGATAAAAATAATTAATAAAATGAGTAATATTTGTCATTAAGTACATATCAGCATGAACCGATTGGATCGAATCGAACCGACCGAAATTAATTTAATCTATTCGGTTTCGATCCTAAAAATTTTGGTCTGCAGTTCGGTTCTGTAAATTTCAAAAGTTCGATTTTCGATCTATTTGATTCGGTCCAAAACCGAACAAAACCGACCATCTGCACACCCCTAATTTACCAAATCCTTTATATATATATATATATATATATATATATATATTTCTTATATAAAATAGAAAATATTTTAACAAATTTGTTCTAATTAATCATTTGTTATCCTTATCAGTTAAATAAAACATATTGTTTAGGAACATCACCCTATTAATTAAGGCCTTTAAACGAAAAATGTATTGTATTTTTATGTGTCTTAATTAAAATATAATTAAGATCCAACGTAACTTATATTTTATGCAAATAATAAAACAATTCTTCTATAAAAAAAAATATTGTCTCTTATATGGATAATGTTATCATCCAACAAAGTTGAGTTAATTTTATTTATAATTACTGAACTTATATTATAACAATAATTTTATCATAACAAAAATTTATTTTACAAAAATATTTTAACTTTTGAAATATTATCACTAAAATCATAAATTTGACACAAAATGCTGACGTGGCTCATAAATTCGGCAGCAGAGTGATAATATAGCAAGTCACATCAGTTTGAAATATTTCAAAAATGCCACGCATGTGAAATTTTTCAGAACATATCATGTAAATATTTTAAGCTAATATAGCTTACCACATTACCGTTTTAGAGCCGGATTTATAATTTTCCGACTAAAGTAATTTTAGCGATAATATTTCAAAATTGAGATATTTGTATGAAACAATTTTTTTTTATCTAATCGTTATTAAAATATAAATTTAGTGATTATTAATAAAATTAAACCAATATTGTCCAACAAAACTAACATAAAGAAAACGGAAGTAATAATAATTAACATTATTATTAACTAAGCAAGAACAACGAAAACATCGTACAATTAAATAGATATACAATAACTTAAAGGGCTAAAAGTGCCTTTGTTAGGTATATATGAAAAGTACAAAATAAGATTAATCATTGA
This sequence comes from Excoecaria cochinchinensis, assembly GCA_947683425.1. NCBI lineage: Eukaryota > Viridiplantae > Streptophyta > Magnoliopsida > Malpighiales > Euphorbiaceae > Excoecaria > Excoecaria cochinchinensis. The sequence continues at coordinate 3,170,961 of CANTUQ010000037.1, forward strand.
ACTCATAAAGTACATGCTTAACAACATAATTGGCAATAATCTGATTAGTTTTCTGAGTTGGATGGAAAGAATCCCAAAAAACATACTTATCTGCGTTCATGCATGTAAATGGATTATTTCTATTGCATGCATATCCCATCTCAAACATTCCTGTTGCGCAACATGCCATTGATGTCACCTCAAATCCTGCCATTCATTTAAACCTTCGTTAGTTTATATTTTATTTTTCCATTATATAAGAAAAATTAAACTATACAAAATTTTATTTTATTTGCCTTGTTCACTATATCTTCTTATAAATAATAAAATAAATAAATTGGTAAGTTTCATATACCATGTTTTTAAAAGAAAAAGATTCATCTGAAGAGAACAATAAAATACGTTTATACAATAAAAAATCTCACCTGTCTACCACACAATTAATATTTGTAGAAAAAATGTCTATAATTATAAGATATCATTGATCAAATTCAGACATGCAGGCTTCAATTAATTAATTCTAAAATAATGTGTGAATTCACTTAATATATCCATCAACTTCTAACCATATTACCTGGTGGATAGTGACTACAGATAATTAATGGCCAACAGTGAGAATAAATGTATTCAAGATTTCTAAATTAAAATTAAAAATAAAAGGGTTAATACATTTTATTTTAGCACCTAAATTCATGTTTGTTAATTTTAAAAATAATAAATACTTATTTACACTTTTTTTGAAAATTAGAACATGTGTCATTCAATCGTACTAATGTAGTATTTGAATCGTTGTGTTAAAAATATGTGTTCCACATTAATAATGAGACCGAAAGAAATTGAAACAGAACAAGTTTTTTTTCTTATTAATTTTGATAGATATTTTTTATTAATTTTGATATTGTATGATGGCATATCAATACGGTTGAATATAAATCGTTTCAATTTTTAAAGGCATTATAAATTTGTGTTTACGATTTTTAAAATAAACAAATACAAGTGTTTAAAATTTAAGAACTATGAAATTAAATTTAAGTAAGCTATATATATATATATATATATATAAAGCAAAAATAAAATAAAATAGACTTACCATATGATGTTGGGTTTCTGATGATATGCATTAAAATATTATAAGGGTTGGAAAAAAGCAATTGAATTCCAGGAAGTTCCTTGTTGAGCTTGAGAACCGAAGCATTGAGCTTGGAATTGAAATCCATGGCGACAGTGTTATAGCTTTGAACACAATCATTTCCACCCATAAAATTCGTGGATCGTTCCAATGGCATGCAACCCATTGGAGGTACCCCACCAAGGGATATTTTTCTACCACCTAAACCATATAATTTTCTTACAAAACTTTCCGCAATTCCTGCAAGAAAATTTTGGTATTCATCGATGCTATACTGCGATGATCGCCCTGGAATTGCATAGTAATTCTCCAGGAAATCATTTGTTCCTATGCTTATTAGGTATAGCGATTCTTCTATTGTTTTGTTTGCTTTTGCTTCTCCAAGATAGGCTTTCAGTCTTCGCTGATAACTCTTGTAAAAATCTAGTTGCTGCCAAAATGGTATCACTGACTGCAAAAACAAAAGAAAAATTAATAATAATAATAATAATAATAATAATAAAGAATCCCTTAAAGAATCAATAATATGCCAAATAGACCCTTAAAAAATTAAAATTAGGCACTCAAATCTTAATTAATATAAAATATTTGACTTATTTTTGCTACATTAACATATCGATATTATATTATAATTTATTTATCGTAATTAGTAATTTCAATTTTGCACAACTCCAACCATCTATTCTACCTGTAAAACTTAACAAGCCATTAAATTAGTGCTTAATTGACACAATTTTGATTTTTAAAGGTGAAATTAGCACATTCAAAACATGGAGAGCTTATCTTTCTGATTTAATTAAACCTTGAATAATATTGATTGTTCATGTAAATAGTTTTCAACAAATTAACCTTGAGAAGAGATGCTATAATATGTATAGCAGCATGTAATGTATGAAGTGATAGGTATATATATATACACACACACACTCACACACTTACTAAGACATCAGAAGTGGCATTGTCATAGCCAGTTGCAGCAGAAGCAAAAGTAACCCCAACAGCAAAATCAGATATATTATAAGCTGGATCCAAATAAGCTGGAATTGCTGGTTTCAACCCCATAATTTCTGATATAAAATCTGTTGTAATTCTACCATTGGAGAATCTTCCAGTCGGCCGGCCGCCTGGGAAGTCACGACCATACGGTTGAAAATTGCTTCTGGCCACCGTAGAAATATAATCATTATTCCCAGCATCCACAGATGAGTCTCCAAACACAACCATTGCTGGAATTTTTGCCTCAATTTTCACAATCAGTACTATAAAAAACTGAGTTAATAAAACAAGCAACCAAATGTATTTGTTTGCCATTCTTTTTTCAGTATGTTCGCAATGTGTCTAAGCTCAATCTATTTATGGACTACTAAAATAGGTGCTTTGCGGTAAATAAATGCTGGTTGGAAAGAATGAGCACTTTGATTTTCAGATTTTTTTATTTAGCAGATCAGGAAAGTTGTTGGCAAGTTTAACTGATACTAAACAAGACGGTATTTAATTATGTGTACTATAGACATGAAGAGAATGAAACTAGATTTACATGACTTTTAAAAAAAAAAAATCTTTCCTTAGCTTGGATTCCATGTGGACCCATATATATATATAAGATCATCACATAATTAAATATTTTTTTCATAATTAAAATAATGAACAAATTTGGAATTTGTTTTTGTTTTGATGTTGAATCTTTTATTAACGGATTTTATGAGCATGGTTAATACAAATGTCAATCTCTCTCTCTTATAATTATGTCTTTTTGTGATACAATTAATCAAAATAGTAAGTTGAATTCTACTTCTATAAGTACATTTTTAATTCAACTTCTACAAGTATATTTTCCATCAGTTTCATCTTTTAATTAAAGTAGATTTTTCAAAATCCTTATTAATCCATTTCAAGAAAAATAAAAGCCCTCATAAATTATAATCAACAACATTTACAATTCTTACTCTCTGATCATATATGAGAATTTTAAAATATTTTATTTATAAATGCTAATTGAAATTGGTCGCGAATTAATTAATAATATGGTTGGAGCCAACCAATTAGGAAGAGAAAAGTTTCTTGTAATAAATAAAGTAGGCAAAAGGCATTAAAAACTATTCCAACAGAAATGGAGGTGATATGTTCGTTGTTATTATTAATTCATGAGAAATTTGCTCCCATTGTACTCTCATACGTATACCATATATAAGGGGTAAATTTCACTCATGGTCACTTAATTTATCACTTATCGCACAAAAGTAATCGATTTTTTTTTCTATCTTAAATGTCACTGAACTTCTAACATTTTTTAAAAAAGTCATGTTGACCGGAATCCGGCTAGAACCCTTGTCGGATTGATGACATGGCATATGACACGTGGCAACGAATAGTAAATATATGATTTTTTTGCAAAAATGTTAGAAAATCAGTAACATTTAAGTTGGAAAAAAAGAAAATTGGTTATTTTTGCGCGATAAATAATAAGTTTAGTGACTTTGAGTGAAATTGATTTAGATGTAGCATTTATTGGAAATATTGTTAAACGACATCTAATTTATGACATGGCATGTCATGTCATAAATCCGGCTATAGTCCTCATCGGATTCCGGTCAATATGAATTTTTTGCAAAAATGTTAAAAGTTCAGTGACATTTAAGTAAGAAAAAAAAAGTCGATTACTTTTGCGCGATAAGTGATAAGTTGAATGACCGTTAGTGAAATCATCCCTATATATAAGCTTTCCCACTACTTATTACTTTCGCATATCTATGGGTTCAAAACCAACACCACATATTGAGGAAATTTATCAAGAATTTTTTTTTTATTTTTTAAAAATACTTTTAAATTGACTAAATTATTTCTAATAAACTTTGTTAAATTGAGAAAATTATCCAAGCCTTTTTTTTTTTAAGCAAGAAACTTACATGCACTTAGAATTTTTTATAAAGTAAAAAAAAAACTAAACACTTAATTTTTTTTCCAAAATAAAAGATCCAAACACCTTGCTAGCTTTTTTTCTAGATTCTAACCAATCTAATCCTCACTTTTCATGCTACAAGATGAACTATAATTTGAGAAAATGGTGATAATATATGAAGCTCAAATGAGATGAAAAATATAAACCAGTTCAAAAATTCAATGAAAAGTGTTTTCAGCTCTATTATTGTCTAGATCTCAATATAAAATCAATTTGTAGGTTTAGATAAATTAGTCATTAAGTATAAATACATTTGAATTATTTCCTTCTTGAAATAATGATAAGAAAACGGATTTAATTATCTTAAAAATATTTTGACTGAATATGATTTATTTAGGAAAGAATAATTTTTAAATTAGAATAAAGATTGTTTCCTTTTCAAAAAATACAGCTCTAAAACTTCTTTTTTATTTTTTTAATTTTTTTTTTGTAAGAAGCTCTAAAACTTTCTTAATCAATATCAGATCAAATCAGATTTAAAGAGAATAAAATCAATTAGTTGTTTTCTTATTTTGTCAAATCTTTTCTATAATGTTTTTCTCTTTATAAACATGCAGATTTAATGAAAATCAATTATGGAAGTAGATCAAGCTTATTAATTTAGAAAATACATTTTGGAAACGATTTTAAATTAATAAATTAATATGAAAACGATATGCATGATGTACGTAAGTATTTTTTCGAAAAGATTGTACAAATAACTTCTTAATGTAATCGAAACTTTAAAATTTTAAACTATATCTCAAGTCTGAAATTCTCCCAAAATCATTTATGGTACAATTTATTCAACTACTCTTTAGAATTCATAAAAGAAAATGAAATATTAACCCTAATCCATGGTTGCAAAAATTTTTATCCACTCTCTCCTTTCACTTTTCTTCGCTCTTTTTTATTGGTGCAAAAATGTACCTTTTTATATTTTTGATAACTATGCTTTTCTATTATGTAAAGTGAGAGAGAAGGGTTCCCCTTTTAGAATAAAATCCTAGGGCCTGTTCAGTTACAGAAAACTGGTTCAGTTTTTCAGAAACTTTTTTCAAAGAAAACAGAAAATAGAGATCATGTTTATTTTAGTCAATTTTCTAAAATAGAAAATAGAAAATAAATTTTCCAGTTTTCTAAATTAAAAAAAAAAGATGAGAGAACTAATAAAAATATTTTCTAAATTTTCTAAATCATTTTAATACATATATATATGTGTGTGTATATATTCACACACACATACATATACATGTATGTGCATACATATATATGTGTATGTATATGTATGCATAGACATGTATGTGTGTATGTATGTATGTACATACATACATATACATATATGTATGTATGTACTTATATACATATGTATATACATACATATATATACATATATGTATGTATGTACTTATATACATATGTATATACATACATATATATACATATATATATGTGTATATATATATATATATACACACATATATATATATATATATGTATATATATATGTATGTATGTATATATATACATATATATCTATATACATACATATATATATACATATATATATATATATATATATATATATGTAGACACATACATATACACACATATATACACATATGTATGTACATACATATACATGTACATACACATATTTATACATATATATGTGTGTGTGTCTGTGTATATACATATGTATGTATGTATGTGTGTGTATACGTATACATACACACACACACATGTGTATATACACATGCACATGCAGATGCACATGCACATGCATATGCATATATATATACATATGCACATGCACATGCATATATATGTATGTATGTATGTATGTATGTATATATGTATGTGTATATATATATATATATATATATATATATATATATATATATATATATATATATATATATATACATATATATATATATATATATATACATATGTATATGTATGTATGTATATATATATATATACATACATATATTGATATGCATACGCATATACATATGTATATATATATATATACATACATACACATATATATAGAAAATAAATATTCTAATTTTTCATTTCTTGATAAATAAACGCGTTTTCTAAATTTTCTACAGAAAATAAATACTCCAATATTCTAAGAAAATAGAATACGGAAAATAGAAAACTGTTTTCTGTAAGTAAACGCACCCCTAGTGATTCTAAAATTCTCAACAACCCAAGAACCATTATTTTGAGTTCCCCTTACATTAGAATTAATGCAAGTAGTATGGGCCACACTTTTATCATTATTAAAAGGCTTAATATATAAAAATCCTCATGTACTTGTATTTAATTTCAAAATTGATACCTAAACTTTAGCTATTTTTTATTTACCACCTGAACTTTGAAAACTATACTAAATGAACATCTAACGCAGTGATATTGCGTATAACTTACCACCTACTTGCTGACGTGAACCGGAGAGTGAAATGCACGTGATAAGGGAGTATGTGGTAAGTTATACGCAATATTGTTGCATTAGGTAGTAATGCAATACACTTTTCAATATTTGGGTGGCAAATTAAAAGCTTAAAAAGTTTAGTATCAATTTTGAAATCAAATACAAGTACAGGGGGGATTTAATATATTAAGCCTTATTAAAATTAATCTAACAATCTCCCACTTGGTCCATGTTACAACTTGATGGTCCAATAATATACTTTAAACATGCACCATATATCGAATCTATCAAGTCATCAAACTTGAATGAGCTGAAATGATGGGATCATAGCGGTCACAGGTCATCTAACAATATGATTCATTCCATGTATCACACAATCAACTCAACTCAAAATAAATGTAATTGAGAAATACTGTAATTCTCAATTTTGATGTTTTTTTTAAACATAATTTGTTATCACGGTAAGACAATGCGTGTACACTATATGATGTGATAGCTGTTGGCTCAAGACTACATCCTAATTTTGATGATAATCAAAATTTAAATAAACTCAATTGTGAATTTTTTTTTTCTAAGCAATTTTTGCAGGTATATTCTACATAATTTCTAATGCAAAATCCTTCATGCATGGACATTAGAAGATAAATCTTAAGATTGTCAAAGTTTATTAGAAATTAGGATACTAAATTGTAAAATAAAACTGAGGCAAATTATTTCTATTCATGCATACACATTATAGTTTTAAAATTGCATAAAAATATTTTTATGTTAGAAAATGAGTTTTTGAACAAAACCAATTTTGGTCAGAAAATGGTTTTTTAGAAAATGAATTTCTATCTGCATCAATTTTCTAAATGAATTTCAAATGGTATCAGAATTTTGAATAAAAATCTGGATTCTACTACAGGACAAGAATAACGGCTAGATAACGGCTAATTTTCTCCAGATTTCTCCCCAACGGCTAGTTTAGGTTTCAAACACCTACAACTCATTTTTTGGGTATAAATACATGTTATTTCACCTTTTAGAAGGTTAGAAAAAAAAAGTTGAAAAAAATTTCTGTCTCTTATGAGAGAAAGCTTTACATTTTTATCTCATTTTATGCATTTTTTACACTTCATTCTTTACATATTATCCTCAATTTAATTATAGCTTATGTTGTAATTGTTTGTGAGAAAATTCTATTTGTAAAATATTGTGAGTTGGGTTGGCTAGGACCTAGGAGAAAAATTCTAGTAAGTATTTTACATCTTTTACTTTTTTTAAAAAATTGTGGATAGATATATATATATTTAGGATTGTATATTGGTTTTAACTCTCACCCTTAAAAGAGTTAAGAGTCGAGAGAAAAACTAAAAAAGTGAATCTTGAGGAGTGGATGTAGGCATAGAGACCGAACTATTATAAATTATGTGTGTTTGTTTTTCTACGCCCTTTTCTGAAACTCTACTTTTCCACTACTCTATTTTCATATTCTAAAATTTGTGTTTTCAAAACTGTCTTTAAAACAATTCTTGAAATATTCATAACAAATTTTACACATAAACTTTTCGAAATTATTTTTGAGATTTTGATTGAAAAAGAACTTACAAAATTCTGAACATTATTTGGATTACATTTTTGTATTCATAGTTAGAATTCTGCATTTTCATACATTTATGTTCCATTTAGAAAAATAGCCAAAAAAGTTTGAGACACTCAATTCACTCCTCCTCTTATGTGTCTTTGTGACTTACATTTGATATCAAAGCAGTATTTATTTCCCTAAGGTCTAACCTTTTTGAGTGATCCTAAAGATTGTGGATTTTCTAATAGCTACTCCTTTCAAAGAAGGACATTCTGTTCATCGTCCTCCAATGTTTAATGGTGAAAATTATCCATTTTGGAAAGTTGTTATGATGCACTTTATTCAATCTCAACATATAAATTATTGGGATATTATTAAAGATGGATACGAGCCTTCACAAAAGTAATCCACTGAAGAAGGAGCTTCTGTCAATGCTACAGTGCTAAAAACTAGAAAAGAAGCAAATGCAGTAGAATTCTAAAGCTATGAGTATTTTGTTTTGCTCATTGCAAACAAATGAGTTCAACAGAGTCTCTGCATGTGATACTACTAAAGAAATATGGGACAAGCTTCAAGCCACATATGAAGGTATGAATCAAGTCAAAGATACTAGACTTTATGTTCTCATGGTAGATTATGAGGCATTCAAAATGAAACCAGAAGAGTCAATTTCTAAGGTAATAAATAGGTATGTGATTAACTAATGAAATTAAAGCTTTTGGTAAAAAACTTGATGAGCATATTAAAATTGCAAAACTTGTTAGAGGTCTTACTCCCAAGTGGGAAGCAAAAGCTTCAATTCTGTTAGATAAGGATCTTAGTACTCTTAATTTTGATAATATTTGTGGATCTCTTATTTCTCATGAACTTTACATTAAGTCTCAAAATGCAGAAAATGAAAAAGACAGAAAATTGAAAGCTATTGCTCTTAAAGCAGAATTTGGAAGTGATGATGAGATGACATTAATACTAAGAAGTTCAGAAAGATGTACAGAAAAGGAAAGAAATCATACAAAAAATAGCATCAAAAATTTCCTCATTATAAAGAAGAAAATTCATCAAAATTTGCTGGAGACGTTATTTGTTATGAATGCAAGAAACCTGGTCACATCAAATCTAAGTGTCCAAATTATTTAAAAAGAAATGAGAAAATATTCAAAAAGAAAGATATGAAGGCTACATGGAGAAACAGTGAAGAATCAAACACAAGTGAAATAGAACAGAAACATTACGATAACGTTGGTGTAGTGGTCCAAATATCGGCTTAGCCATGAATAGTATTTTTCATAGTTGGTCAGTGCACCTAGGGTGAAAATACACCCGGTAATGAAAAATATGTTATTTAACCATTAAAAAATATTAGTCACAGTGAGTTCGAGATTAAAAATTTGGAGTCAAAATGAGGTCAAATAGGTACTTGAAAGTCAAAAATATGAAAATTTTATGGTTTCGGTGCTGATAGTACATAGTTAATCGGAGGTTTGACCAGATTTGAAAAATAGCAAACGACCTTAGAAAATTTATTTAAAGATGTGGATGAACTTAGAATAATATGTAGAATTATTTAGTATAAAAAAATAAATTTTACTATAACACTAAAAAATTATCGAATTGGACTGGTTTGAGTGGACCATACCGAAAATGGATTCCGATTATGGAGGCTTTGTAACAACCCAAAACAGGTCTGATCGGAATTTGTATGCTAAGTCGGGAATTTAAGGGTATTTCAGTACTTTATGCTTGAGGAAGATTGGATAATAAGGATTTAATTAAAAAGAAAATAATTAAATAAGTTTAGTGGAGGAATTTTATGGTGTGCTTGTGGTGCATGGAAGTAGGATATAAGTGGGTTAAGAGGTTTTATAGTGTGGGTTGGGAGGTATGGTGCCTTGGAAGATAAGTGGTTTATAAGGAAATGTTAGGGTGTGACTTATGTTCGGTGCCTTGAAGATATTATTGTAAGAGGTGTTAGTGTGTGTATTGTGTATGGTGCAAGGAGGAATAAGTCAAAGTGGGTTTTGTTGGTCCATTAGGAGGCTGCCATGTGGACTTGGTAGGTGTGTGCATTAAATGAAAAGAAAGAGGAAAAAGGGAAATAGAAGAGAGAGAGAGAAGGGCAGATTTTTGCCTTGCCTTTCCCGTTCTCCTCTCTTCTTTGGTTCTTTCTCATTTCTTTTCTATTTTCTGCTCTCTCTCTTTCTTTGCATGTGGGTTTCCCTCAAGCTTTAAGCTAGGGTTTGTGTTGTGAAGGATTCTAAGAGGTAAGTGGCTGTTTTTGCTTTGGGTTTTCTCCTTCTTCTCCTTTTTCGGGTTGGATTGGATTTTTAAAGGTTATGTTCTTGGATTAAGAGATTTTGTTGGTTTTGTTGTACAAGTTTGTGGTGGCAAGAAGAAGTGTAAAGGCAAAGAGAAGAGTGAAGAGTGAAGATTAGCTGGGTTGTGCTTCAAAGAGGTTTGGGAGCTTTGCTTTCTACATTGAGTTTGAGTTGTCTATGCCTATTCTCCTTGGATCGTGAGTTTATGTTGTGTTTGTTTTTCAGAAATTTGAGTGCTTTGATATGAGTTTATGCATGAATTAAATTGGGTAAATGTGTTAGTAATCCATATTATTGATTGAGATAAATGTTTATGAGGGTTGTTATTGAAATGCATGAGTTTTGGCAATTTTGTTCCGTTTTTATTTGACCTCCGTGTATTGTTTTTATCATAGGTAGAGTTAATTTTATGTCTCCAAATCATGTGATTCTTGAGCCATTAGAACCATAACTTCCATGTCTTTAAATGTCCTAGAAATAGCCTTGGGCAAATTCTTGCTCTAAGACCCTGAAATTTGGATAAAACCGTAGTGTCTCTATTTGTGTCGGGTTATTTGAGCAGTATAGGTTGTTTAGGTCATATCTCGCGTTATAGATGTCTTTTTGATCTGCAATTTGTTTCATTTGAACGTTAACATCCTAGGGAACAATTTCTAAGAAGGAAGTTTTGGCTAAAAATGAGGTTTAGAGGTCGGTTTAGGCAACACAAGTCAGGGATGTAAAGCAGTCTTTTTAGGTATCAGAGGTGAGCCTCTGTCGCGAGCGCGACAGCGTCGCGACCTCACAACAGAAAAACTTGTTTTAAGCCTTTTCTCCTTTATTTTTAAGTCCTGGGTTGACCCGGATCAATCCCGTACCTTCCCCTCAGCTTATTATGCATGTTTAGGATAATTATATGACTATATAAGTAGTTATCTTTGGGAAAACTTATGAGTATGATTAGGATTGGTGATCTAGCTAGTGAATAACAATAGATATAACTCCGCGAAGGTTGGTTTTTGGATGAGTGTTGATATGTGTTGATCTCATGAGTAACCTAGGCATGTTGTACCGTATATATGAATGCATAACTTGGGTGCGTTTGAGATGAATGACGAATATTGTTGATATTGTAGATGTGTAAATGGATATTGTTAGTGGCATGATTTATTTGGAATTCTTGGTATGGATGTTGTGTTTTATGTTGTCAATGATGTGTGGCTTGCTGGAGATGAGGTAAGTGGATGTTTTGATGTTTGGTTTGAGATTTGGGTATTGTGAAGTTGGGTTTTTCTAAAGATTTCTTGTGTAAGGGTTGGAATTCATGACTTTGTCGCGAGCGCAACGTTGTTGCGAGGTCGGGATAGAGCCCTGTGAAAGCAGCCCTCGCACGCGTCCGAGCTCGTTGTCGAGCTGGGCAGCAAAGCCTCTGTCGCGAGCGCGAAGAGCGCTTGGCTGCCGATCTAATTTGGGCGATCCTCTGTCGCGAGCGTGCTCTCGAGCACGATAGATCGAGCTAGCAGCTCACTGTCGCGAGCGCGATAGTGAGACGTGTATAGTTCCCTCACGAGATCGCGAAGGTTGCCGTGATCACGACTTGGGGCGAGTCGCCTCTGTCGTGAGCGCGACATCCGTCGCGATCGCGACACTCCCTGGTTTCCAAAATTGAGTTTTCTTTTGTGATTCCAATGTTTGAACTCCGAATTTGTGATGCCTTTAGGTTTATACTTGGACTATTTTATGAAGTATATTAATATAATTGGATGAATTATGTATGGACAATATTATGAATTATATGAATGTAATATGTTAAATTATGTGCCATGATGTGAGATATGATTTGTATTATGCATGACCTGCGAGAGTCAGTCTAGTGGATAGTTAGGCATGCCTAATAGAGTCTCTTAGCTGCAGCACTTGTGAACGTTTGGACCCTGATCAGGTCCCCGCTTGGTTCCTCGTGAACCCTTTATGTGTTCGGATTCTCGCGATCCTTTTTAATGTGTTTGGATCTTGTTTAAGATCCCCCTCTCAGTGAAATGTTTTAAAAAGCAAAAAGGTTTTCAATTCGTACCCGTAAGGTACCCTTGTGGCCGGTTGGTACCCATAAAGTACTGTCCGTATACTCGTTATCCACTATTGTGAGTCAGCAGGTGCTTTATTGTTTTGTTTTGCTTTGAAATAACTATAAGAATGTGATATCCGATTGAGCACGATAATGATTTGAGGAATTAGTTTATATGTATATGAACGTGACTATGGGCTTTGGAATGTATGTCTATATTATGTAAGCATGATTTTATATCTAACACTATTATCCGCACTTGTCATATGATGTGGTATAAGTTTCAGAATGCTTTGAATGTGATTCGACTAATGTATTTATATATGTGACTCAAGCATGGTCTTATTGTATATAAGCATGTGAATCGAATCAGTTGTGGCTATAAGTATGTAAGATTTAACTGTACTTCCCGCATGGTGATGTTATGAATGTGATGTTATGTGATTATGTCTTTGGTCTCTGCTATTGGAGTGTTTTTGGCACGATATTTTATGTATTAGAGTTGCGCAGCGGAAGTGTGGTGCTTTGGATGTTCTCCCTTGGATTTTGGCTAGTGTGTGTGTATGGCATGTCAAAGCATGTTAGATAGCTGGTATTCTTAGCATGATAGTTGAGTACGTTATATTATGGTAATTGTGTCGCATTTGAATGGGTTTTCAGTTAATGCATGGGTATTTGGATATGGCAATTGCATGTGTAAATCTCATGTGACTTCGTACGGTAAGGTACTGATATTTGATACCTTGGTAGGTTTATGCATGTGATATTGTATGTAGTTCTGCATGATGATACTTGTATCGTGTATTGTATTATGTCTGTTTTGGCCTATTCTCGACGTAAGTATATTGTTACTATTGTGAGTTTTTGAATTAATGCCTTTTCTATGCAAGTCTGATTATATATGTGTTATGAATATCCGCATTTGCCATTTGAATGTGTTATGCCTTGGCGACCATTGTGAATGGCCGTCCATGTTTCTTGTGTGTTCTCCCCACTAAGCGTTTATCGCTTAGCACGGATTACGTTCCCGTGCAGGTGGCAGGTTTGGTTTTGTTCGAGTCGCGCATCTGCAAGGTCGGCCACGTAGAAGTTAGAAGTTTGGTTATGTGATCAGCTTCTGTATTTTGGATTTTTGTTATTCCTGTAGTCTTATGTATCTGTAAGGTTTTGAATATTATTTTGGGTTATGTAAACGTTATTATATTTATATATTAAGTTATTCCTTCGTTTTATCTTTTGCCTTATGCTTCCGCTGAATGATTATATGTATGTATGTGAGTTGTATGTTCAGCTATTGTTCTTTTAAAGTTTTAATTTACTCTGTATTTTCGTATGCATGTCATGTATGAATGTATGCTTTCGCTTAATGTATGTGTGTTTGTGTGTGAGTGAGCGTCGGGTAGCGCGCCTGCCGGCGCCCTTCCAACGGGGGCGGCGGTGGGGGTGTTACAGGCTTAATTTATCATTTTAAGAATTTTAATATTGATTTTGAGTGAAATTAAGCTTGGAAATAAAAAGAAATAATTTAGAATGCATTAAATGGGCCAAAAATCAAATTTGGGCTTAAATTGGGTTCAACCACTTTGGTTGGACCGGCCTAGCCCATTAACCAAGGTATATATGCACCAAAATATTAGAAATTCTAGAGAGAACTCCAGAATTCTATGTTCTCCTCCACCCTTCTTCAAAATGAAACCCAACTTTTTCACCTCTCACTAATTGTCTTCATTCTTCTCCTAATTTCTCACTAGATCAAGCCTCATAGATTAATTTTCAACCTCTCTACAACATTATTACAACATCCAACCTTCAATTTGAATGGAAGAATTTGATTAAATCAATGGAGCAAAGTTAGGGTGTAATTTTGAGGTATGAAAATTGTTTGGGAAAAAAATTTATGTAAGGGTCTAAGATGTAATTTAGGGTATGTAGATGATGTTTATGCATTCATATTGTAAAAAGAAAGAAGATTAATAATGGTTTTATTTGGTGAAATTTTGGTCAACTATAGAAAACAAGGAAGGTGAGGGCACATCAAAAGGAAAGGAGAAGTAAGGGAGAGCTTGAGGAGTATATTTCAAGACTATAAGGTTAGTGGTTACAAAATCTAATCCTTTCTATTTAATTTGATTTATTTTAGGATGTAGTTATATTATGTATGTGTGGAATTTGCATGCAAAATGAAATTAAATCATATGCACATGTTTAGGATGGAATAGTAAGTGGATTGGAATGTGTAAAATGAAAAGAAAATGAAAATAAGGTGGGGACATAGGTGTGGCCGAATGGGTTGCTTAGTGAAAGAAATTGTAATTAGTTAATTAATAAAAAATAATTGCATAAATGGGTAAGTTTAGGTATAAAAATGCTTAATCTAATAATTAATGATAAAAGAATAAAGTGAAAGGAAAGAAATTACCTAGGCCAAATGGTATAATGCAATGTAATATTGAACATGTTGACTAATTATTAATTGTTATGGCATATAATGGAATTAGAGTGAAACTTTAGTGTAAACTAATTTAATGAGAAATTTTAGAATTTATTTGAGTAATTATTTAAATTATATTACATTGTATTTATAAAGCAATTTATGTGATATAATATGTTTACATGAGATTTTATTGTATCTAAAGTTAGTAATGTAAAATAAGTGACTTAGAATGCAATTATTGATAAATGAATAAATTTGGAAATAAAAATTTATAGGTCAAAGAAATTAGTAAATGAAAATTTAAAATTTAAGATATATAATTAATTGCCCTTAGTAATAATATGGTGGGTAATCTAGTTCAAGATATAGTTGGCTAGCCATAGTGACACTAAGTTACGGTGAGTCATGACGACTCATTTTAGTAGGCCAATGATGGTTTACTAAATGAAATGAAATGTTAAATAATAAAATATTAATTTAAAAGAATTGTAAATGTATGAGTGGTCCTTTGAGTCATTCTAAAATGATGTGAATCTATAGGATTCACATCCTGTGTATTCAGTTCGAAGATTCTTACCGGAGTGCTACTAGGGGCAAGATGTAAATGATATAATAATAATGAATAAATAGGAGACAAATAAGGAAATAGAGTGGAAATGGACTTAATTGAAAGAAAAGTAAAAGTTAGAAGTAAATTGGGAAGTATCACTAAGTAATGGGTTTATGTGATAATATAGATAAATAAATGATTTAAATGTTAAAATATGTAAATTAGAGAAATAATAGGGACTAAAATGTAATTTATTGTAAAGTCGATAATTAAGGTATTAAAGGGTAATTTGTAAAGTAAATAATGTAATAAATGTAAGAATGTAATCAAATAATGGTTCTATGTAAATTAAATTAAGTGAAGGGTAAAATTATAAATAAATGAAAGTTTAAGGACTAATCCGTAAATGCATTATAAGATAATCGATTTAGGGATTAAATTGTAATGAAACTATTAATGTAGGTTAATGATAAAATTGGTAAGAAATTTTGGGATTAAATTGAAATATAAGTGATGATAATGATAATAATAACAATAATAATAATAATAATAATAATAATAATAATAACATACAAAGTCAAATTGTTAAATATTATAAGGTATTTGATTATTCAAGAACTAAATAATTAATTATAGTAAATTATATATATATATATATATATATATATAAAATGTAAACTAAGAATAAATAATTATGACCTATTAAGTACAAACAAAAAGGAATATGTAAATATAATGTGCATGCTTGTGTGTTAAATTTCAAATGGAAATCTTTAGATTTGTAACAAACACTGAGCATAATTAATGCTCAGCACGTAATTATTTATTGACTGTGTGTAGATACCTTCAAACGACTTTTTGGAGCAAAGCATACACCAAGTTAGAGAGTACCAGACAAGGATATTAGATAGGATATTTTGTATATTTAATGTCAGCATATATATGTGATTATGTGGATATTTATGGACATGTAATATGACTTGTTACGTGAAATTAAGTATTACTCTTGGACAGTTATGGCATAGTATGGGAATGGATGTGTGTGGGTTATATTGATGATTATATGAGTGAATATTATTAGATATTGTTGTTATTCCCTTTACGGGTTGTGGATTGTTTGAATTTCCAGGAAGGGTAGTGCAAAATATAAGTCGTTATGCTGCTGAAATTTCAATTGAAGGAATAGTAAAAATGAATAGTTATAGGTCAACGGCAAGCATAAAGGCAATGGTCATTAATATAAATAACTAAACAATTCAAATGAATAGGTACTAATCAAAGTGACGAATTAATAAAGATGAAAAATTTTCATATACTATTAACATGCAATGATCATATAAACCGGGACAATAATATAAATAAACATGACATACGTAAAGTATAAGAGTATAAGGGTGTTACATTTTATTTGGTATCAGAGCACGGTTTAGGCGATTCTAAAATCAGAGTAAGGTTAATGTGATAGAATTTAATGCATATACATGCCAATTTGTAAATGTAAGGTGATGAAAGACTAATGAATGCTTGCTCCTTCTTGTCTTATAGTGAGTAATGGCTTCAGATCAGAGTCATCGTGAGTAAGAAGTTAAAAGTGGGGCTTCGTTTAGTGCTGAGCAAGCCGAGGCTCCATAGCCACAGGCAGCTCCACCTGTTGCTTTGCCACTAGTACTGCCCCAGCCGAATATCTTAAACTTAATGGCAGATTATATTCAGCAGCGGTTACAATCCAAACAGGCACAACCGGTCCAACTACAAACTCCAGAGCAGCTGCTATCTCCTTCAAAGAAGAAACCTATTTTGGAGCAATTAAAAAGATTGGGTGCAGAGAATTTCTTTGGCTGGGATTCCATGACAGCAGTTCAGGCTGAGAAGTGGCTGTTCAGTATTAAGAAATTGTTCGAGATTACTCATATCCCACCTGAGGAGATGCTAGAAGGCATAGTTGCATTATTGTAGGGCCCAGTATATGTATGGTGGGATTCAGTGAGGAAGCATACTCCCGCAAATAGATTAACTCGGGGCTTCTCTGTAAAGTAGTTTGAGAAGAAATATATAGGAGTTGAGTATAGAGCTTCGATGCAAGATACGTTCTGGGGATTAACATAGGGTAACAGGATTGTGGCAGAGTACTAGAGAGAGTTTGAACACCTTAGTTCATGCATAGATGAATTTAATTTGACTGAAGGACAATTATGTTAGAGATTTAAAAGAAGTCTACATAATAAGATTCGACAGATTGTGGGTGCTCAAAAATACACTAATTTACAGTCTTTGGTTGATGCAGTTGGGAAAGTAGAAGCTAGCTAGATGGATGAAGCAAACATGTACTCCAGATTTTAGCAAAAGAGAAAAGGGAGGGGAGGGGGGGGGGGGGGGGGGGGGCGCAAACTAGTGGGATGGGCAGTCAGAGAAAAAAATCCAGAGGACCTTCACCTTTTTAAAGTCGAGGTTCAACAATTTTAGGCTGCAGTCAGAAGAATCTAGTGAACAGTCAAGCACCTATTTCCTCAGTGGGTAGTGTATCTAAAGACCATGGTAGAGGCTCCATTCAGCAATGTGAGCACTGTGGTAGATTCCACCCTCGGTGAGTGTAAATTCCACACCAGATCATGTTTCAAGTGTGGTTCAAAGGAGCATTAAGTTAAAGATTGTCCTAAGTACAAACCTCTATAGCCACTTCACGCGCATCACAGTGGCGACTCGCCGAACCCCATAGGACGCCCCGAAGGTCCGCTTTAGGGCGATCGAGAGAGGTTCATAAAACTTGTAAGGTTTTTACAAGTGTGTCTATTTTTGACAACAAGTAGATTTCATGGAGTCGCCACCTAATAAAACATTGGGACAATTCATCTCGTCTCAGTGAGCCTAAGACGGCGCTGCTATGTCTATTTTGGGCAAGCCAAAGGGGTCTTGGAGGTCCCATCCTAATAGAACATTAGGATGGTCCCCTCGCCTCTTGCAGCCTAGGACTATGCAAGTTAAAGCCTTTTTACGGGACACAAGAGGTATCTTGGAAGTCCCATTCCAATGGAACATTAAAATGGTCCTCTCGCCTCGTTGAGCCCAAAGACCAGAGATGGTTCGAGACTCCCCATTTATTCATACCTTTGGTTAAGTTTATAATTGAGTTTTGAATTTAGTATTTCATCCCATTTTTCATTCAATTTTCATGCAATTTAATTAAACGCGCATGTCAAACACATAATAAAAGCGATAAATAAAATAAATGAAAGCAAAATAAATTACAACAAAACTAGGGGCGGAATACAACCCCCATTTGTAAATAAAATACAATTCATACATAAATCGGGATATTTATTAAAAATGAGGATGTTGGTCCTCTCATGCATAATTAAAGAAAACCATTTTAAAATGACAATTTATTTTTGATTGAAGAAGCTAGGACATTGGTCCCATTTTTATTTAGAAAAACCAAATTAATTAAATAAAAATGTTTTTGTGATTTTTTTAATTAACGTGCATAAAGATAAAATTAAACAAACTTATTGCAAATTACATATTAGAAACAAAATAATGAAAGCAAAAGAAATGAAAATAATAAAAATTAATATATCAAATCCCAAATGGATCTTCAAATCTTCATGGGCTCCCACTTGGAATGGAAAAGACTCACACATAAAAATAAGTATTGAAAATAAAAGAAAAAAAAACAAATAAAAGTGAAGTTAGTAAAAAATTAATTAAACATATAACATAAAAACAATTAAATTAAGGCAATCAAAATTGCATCATGTATGACGGGCCAATTAAAATGACATAATAAAAATATGCAATCTAATTAATTAAAAATTTAACATGCATAAAAGATGACATAATAATAATAAAATTCAACATGCAAAAAACAAGCATAAAATAATGATGATAAAATTTAACATGCATAAAGATATAAAATAATAACAATAATATCCAATTATACATAAAAAGTAAAAGTAATAAGAAAAATCAGCATGCATAAAACATAAATACCAATAGTAATAATAAAATTAAACAAGAATAAGGATAATAATAATAATACTAATGATGTTAATAACTACAATAATAATAATAATACAATAATAACAAAGAATATGAACAATCAAATATAATAATAATAATAATAATAATAATAATAATAATAACAATAACAACAACATCAAAGAAGATGAACAATCATATAAACATGCAAGAACAATAGGAAATAAAATCAACATAGCATGTTTAAGGCATGATAATAATAATACCAATAATAATATGGATAATCACATACGCACATGGTAATAATAATAATAATAATAATAATAACAATAATAATAATAATATATGAACAATTCAATTAAATATGGAAGAATAAAATGAAAAAAAGAAGAGCCAATTATGCTAAAACATGTTAAATGATAATACTAATACTATTTGAACAAAAATGATGACAATAATATGAACATGAACAATTAAATAAGAAATAAGAAATAAGAAATAATAATATAAACAATTAAATAAAAATAAGAAATATGAACAATTAAATAATAGATCTAAAAGAATTCACATGATAATTAATTAAATAAAAACAAAAGAATAAGAAAATAAGAAGAAAATGATAGAACTAAAAGAATTTACATGTTAACTAATTAATTGGAAACAAAAAAATGAAATTAAAAATTAAATTAAGAAATTGAGCCAAGAATAATTACCCTCAAATTTATCTTGAAGAAATGAAGGTAGATGATCCAATTCCTTGTCTTGATTTGAAGAATATGATTAGAAAAATAAAATATTGAAAAATGAATTTTACTCAAGTACAAACAATTGATTTATTTGTCTTAAAGTAGAAATTGTTTGATAAAAATGATAAAAATTTCCAAGAACAAAAATTGTTATTTTTTGTCTCAAGAATTCAGTTGGAAAAATTCTTTAGAAAAGTTGAGAGAATTTGGTTTTTTAGAGAAGAAATAAGAAGAGAAAATAATTTTCTCAAGAAAATTTCTTTTTTTTTTTCCTTCAAAATTCTCCTTTTATTTTTCCCCCAAAAATCAGATTTTTAATGAAAGAATTAAATTGAATTAAATTCAATAAAACCCAAAAAACTGAAGAAAATCAAAGTTTTGGAATTTTAAAAATTATACCATTGAATTCTACAAAAAAAAAATGAAGAAAAATCAATTTTTGAGGCCAAAAATCAGAAAATGGGCGACCAAGGGACGACAGCAGCTCCCTCGCGCGCACGTGCACGCTGCGCGTTGCGTGTCGCCCAGCGCACGGGCGTGCGCGCTCCGCCTGCGCGCTGCAGCACGCGCCCAGCACTGCCGCAGCCGACACTCGCGCGAAAAATATATATATATATTTTTTAAATTTCTATAAAAACACAATAATTTAAAAACTAACTTTTTATCCCAAAATAATTTTTAAAACATTTTTAAAATACATTTTTCTTCATTCCTAACAAATCAAAACGACAAGGAAATTATCACTTCCAACTTTCATTCTTTTTGCCTATAAATCAGCACACTTAATTTCATCATTGGGTAATCCTGATCAAGGATACTTGGGACCCGGTGTCTACAGTTGCCCCCAATTTTGGGGAGGCTAGTGTGTGGGTGCCTAATTGAGCCAAAATTCAGGAAAAGGAAAGAAGCGCGTACCTGAGGCTGCCTCCTTCCAGCTGCTCCCTCGGGAACAGTGCTGTGATTCATCCTCTTGAGTTGCATTGAGTCGCTGACAAGACTACAAAGTGCCAGGGAACCATCCTAAGACGGTGATGCACCGAGTCGCTGACAAGACTACCAAATGCGAGGGATGTCCTCTTCGGAGAACTGCACCGAGTCTGCTACAGACTACCAAAAGTGCGGGTGCCATCAATAGACGGCGATGCGTTGAGTCGTTGACAAGACTACAACACGCAGGAAGACTGCACCGAGTCGCTGACAAGACTACCAAAAGTGCAGGTGCCATCCGCAGATGACGATGCGCCGAGCCGCTACCAAGACTACCAAAAGCGCACGAAAGAACTGCACCGAGTCGCTGACAATACTACCAAAAGTGCACGAAACAACTGCACCGAGTCGCTGACAAGACTACCAAAAGTGCAGGTGCCATCTGCAGATGACGATGCGCCGAGCCGCTACCAAGACTACCAAAAGCGCACGAAAGAAATGCACCGAGTCGCTAACAAGACTACCAAAAGAGCACGAAAGAAATGCACCGAGTCGCTACCAAGACTACCAAAAGTGCACGAAAGAACTGCACCGAGTCGCTGACAAGACTACCAAAAGTGCAGGTGCCATCCGTAGATGACGATGCACCGAGCCGCTACCAAGACTACCAAAAGCGCACGAAAGAAATGCACCGAGTCGCTACCAAGACTACCAAAAGTGCACGAAAGAACTTCACCGAGCCACTACCAAAACTACCAAAAGTGCAAGGGTGTCATCCGCAGATGACCGCATCGAGTCTGCTACAGACTACTAAAAGTGTGAAAACCGATGATCTTCATTTAGATATTCCTGCAAAGTAATGTGCACAAAAAATATACAAAATTTAAGTGTATATGAGATGTAAATGTTTGCAAAAATAGATTGACCCTATCCTAGGTAGTTAAGGGTCTGCTGAGGATATAGCTTGGCTGCTACGTTGTGCTTCCAAGAATCTAGTAGAGTGACCTTTTGGCTTTAGGGACTCTGACCCCAAAACATTTTCTGAGAGAGACTTCAGGTGTGCATCTTTGACCCCCGGTTAATGATTATATGCCCAGGATTCTGACTCATATCCTGAATTATGCCGTATCTGGCTGAAAAGAAGATCATCCGAAGTATACCGCCTTATTGCTCCAGGCATCGGAAGTCATTGCTTTAAAGGTAGTGCGTCCCTTGTGGATTTTCACACTAGCTTTTCTTTGTGGGAAATGCGTCCCTTTAGGGATTACATAGCCCTTTGCCTAACTTTTGCTTGGAATGGAACAAACCCAATCCAGCGGCTTTTTATTTTTTTATCATTTTTTTTTGGTAGGGCAGACTGCCTGTCTCCAGGTTTTCACCCTGCCCTTTGGCCTAACTTTTGCTTAGAGAGCCAGTTACGGTTTTCATCTCTAACGGCCTTATTTATTTATTTTTATTTTTATTTTTATTTTTTTTGCATTTTTTTTTTGTAGGAACTACAAGAGAAGACTATTATCAAAACCACCGCTAAGAGTGAATAACACCTATCTGCTTAGGCACCTTTCGACAAAATGATTAGACAATAGTCATTAGATGAATAAGTGATATATTTCTTTTTAAGGCAGAACTAAAAGAACAATGAAAATATAAACTGTATTCTTTTATTCATTGCAAAATTGAGTACATTTCTATATGATTTCATCATACATGATCCTTATTTAACAAGAATTCAAAAGCACAAAACTACACCTAATCTCGGAATAGATCTTGTAAGCATCAAACTCCTGTTATCAATCGGCCCTCTCGGGTTTTCTCGATTGAACATTCTCTCTTGGCCCTTAATTTTTATCTAGGATGCCTTTTTTCAGTTTTCACCCTAACAGGGCGCCCAATTTTAGCAAGGCCACCTTTTTCGGTTTTCGACCTGCGGGGCATTATTCTCTTCTTTTTATTTTTTGGTCTTTAGCCATGGAACCTTTTTAGTCTATCGACATTGATCGGGTCTTTAAACTCATTCCCATCGCTGTCTGCCAAGATTGCTGCTCCCTTTGTTAGCAACTTTTTCAAAATAAACGGACCTTCCCAGGTTGGCCTGAATTTTCTTCGTATGTCTGACACTCCCTGCCTCATCATCTTAAAGACCAAATCCCCTTCTTTCAATGGGTGCTTTCGTACCTCTTGCCAAAGGACCGAGCTAGTCTCTTCTGATAAACTTGATTGTGGTAATAGGCTCTCAACCTATCTTCATCCAATGGATTTAACTGCAACAATCACTGTTGTGCCCATTCTGTCTCTGGAATCTCGGCTTCCATGACCACCCTTAAAGATTTTAGCTCAATGTATACCAGGGAAAATAGTGTTGCTCCCGTAGAGGTTCTGACTGTTGTTCTATAACCCCATAATGCAAAAGGCAACTTTTTCGCCCAATCTTTATAGCTCTGAACCAACTTGGCCAGTATTCTTTTCACATTCTTGTTCGCTGCTTCAACCGCACCATTAGCTTGAGGACGGTAAGGAGAAGATTTATGATGCTGGATTCCATACTTCTGAAGCATTTGTTTAGTTTCTGCTAAGAATTGCACCCCATTATCAGATACAATATGGTGTGGGAGGCCATATCTGCATATCAAATTCCGCTCGATGAACTTAGCCATGTCCCGGGCATCAATTTTCTTGAAAGATTCAGCTTCAACCCATTTAGTGAAATAATCAATGGCAACTATAATGAACATGTGCCCGTTAGAAGCTGTAGGACATATCTCGCCTATGATATCTATTCCCCAAGCTGCAAATGGCCATGGAGATGTCAAATTATGTAGCTTTGAAATTGGGACATGCCTTAAATTCGCGTATTGCTGGCATAACTGGCATTGCTTCACATATTTTGAACAATCTGTATCCATTGTGAGCCAATAGAATCCTTGGCGCATGATCTTCTTCGTTAAGGCTAAGCCATTCATGTGAGCTCCACAGACTCCGGCATGAACCTCTTCCATAACCTTTTCAGCTTCTTTCTCTGCCAAACACCTTAACTGGATACCATCGACTTGCCTTTTATACAAAGTGCCATTTACACTGATGAACTGAGTGGACAACTTTCGAATCATCCTTTGGTCTTTCTCGGTGGCTTCTTCTGAAAAAACTAACCGTTCCAAATAATTTTGAATGTCGTAGTACCAAGGGTTTCCATCGGTGGCCCCAACATCCATCACCTTCTCAGCTTTAAAGCAAGGCTTTTCTAAGCTAGAGATTAGCACGGGTTTCATAGTAACCCCTGTTGGATTATCCCACATGGACACCAATGTCGCAAGAGCATCGGCCAATTGATTTTTATCCCTGGGGGTGAAGTGAAAAGCGCAAGTCTCAAACTGGCTACTCAACATCCTCAAGTGCTTCACATAAGGTAACAGCCTTTCTTCCTTAACCGACCATTCCCCTCTGATATGATGGATTACTAATGAAGAATCTCCAAAGACTTTTGCGGTCTTTGCCTCCAGAGCCAGCAATGCTTCCAATCCAAAGATGCAAGCCTCATATTCCGCTTCATTATTGGTCGCCTTGTACCTCAACTTCTTGGCTAATGGCAGTTTTTCACCATCCAGGGTTGTAAGAACGATCCCTGCTCCTGCCCCTTTACTGTTAACTGCCCCATTAAAGAACAATTGGCACCCTTGTACTGCTATGGCCATGACATCTTCATCTGGAAAATTGTATTCGAGTTGGTCTCCCTCAATAGGATGCTCAGCCAAGAACTCAGCTACAGCTCTTCCTTTAATGGTTTTCCTAGTGATGTATTCGATATCGAACTCCTGCAATAGTAGTAACCGCCTTCCCATTTTTCCTAGTAGAGAGGGCGCTTCCTGAAGGTACCTAAGCGGGTTATGCTTAGCAACCACTTGTACACTGAAGGAATGAAAGTAGTGCCGCAACTTCTTAGAAGCCCAAACCACTGCCAAGCAAATTTTTTCCACTTCAACATATTTGGCTTTATATGTCAGGAATTTCTTGCTAAGATAGTAAACAGCAAAGTCTACCCCAAAATCATCCTCCTAGGCCATCATGGCACCCACTGAATTGTCTTCTATCGCCAGATACAAGATTAATGGTTTGGCATATCGTGGTGGTCTTAAAACTGGAGGATTCAGGAGATAATCCTTAATAGTATCAAAAGCCAATTGACAATCATTATTCCACACCACTGGCTGATTCTTCCTGAGAAGCTTAAAGATGGGCTCACATACTGAAGCCAGCTTGGCAATAAATCGGCTGATGTACTGGAGTTTTCCCAGGAAACTTCTAACCTCTTTCTCTTTCTGAGGCACTGGCATCTCTCTGATGGCCCTAACCTTATCAAGATCTACTTCAATTCCTCTCTGGCTTACCACATGGCCTAACAGCTTACCCAAGGTAACTCCAAAAATGCACTTCTTGGGATTGAGGCGCAGATCATACTTATTGATCTTTTGAAAGAACTTTTCCAAAGCCTCGAAGTGACCCTCTCTGGTAGCTGACTTGATCATCATGTCATCAACATACACCTCCACTTCCTTATGGATCAAATCATTGAGAACTCTAGTGGCCATCCTCTGATAGGTCACTCCTGCATTCTTTAGTCCGAAAGGCATAACCCGGTAAGCAAATGTACCCCATTCAGTGATGAAGGCTGTCTCAATCCGATCCACTATCTTGTTAAGGATTTGATTTACCCTGCGTACCCGTCCACAAAGCTGTACATCATGCAAGCAGTGGTACTGTCTACCAGCACATCAATATGAGGCAGAGGAAAATCATCTTTCGGACAAGCTTTGTTCAGGTCCCGATGGTCCACAGATACTCGAACCTTTCCATCCTTTTTAGCCATAGGAACCACATTAGCCAGCCACGTCGGGTATTTAACCTCCAGTAGAAATTTAGCCTCAATCTGCTTATGGATCTCCTCTTTCACCTTTTGAGCCCATTCTGGCCTAAGTCTTCTGAGCTTTTACTTGACCAGTTTACTCTTTGGGTAAGTTAGAATGGCATGTTCGGCTTCATCTTGATCAATTCCCGGCATGTCCTTGTAGGTCCAGGCAAAGACTTTTTCATATTTTTTTAATATTCTCTCAAATTTTAGCCTCTCCTTAGGAGTTATGTCTGATGCTATCAAGATTTCCTTTGGATTCTCCAAAGTTCCGAGATTAAATGTAGTCGTGCTAGTTGAGTTAATGTTAAAGATGAATGCATCATATTTATGATCATGAGAAATGAAATCATCAGAAACATCACACAAGTAAGAAAAGTTATTCATCTCATTAATGTAATCAGCAACATTAACATTGTCATTAAAAAGTTCTAGCATAAAAAGACTATCTAAACAACATCGATGATGATACTGCAGTCGACTGGACTTCTTGGCTTGGTGGAGGCTTTTTAACTACCTCCGGCGAGATCTCCAAATCTTCAAACTCTAGCTCTGGCTCTACCATCTTTTCATTTCCTTTCAACTTGGTAGCTAACAGCTTATCAGTGACAATCTCCTCAGGCCCATCCCTGTCCCAGACACTGCACTAAGTAATGATCTCCTCATCCCAGAAGTTCTCTGCAGACTTGATAACTCCAACATCCCAGTCAAAGACATCATTGAAAATTTCAAACCCCGAAATGATCTTTCCATCCACCCACTGAGGCTCTTCTTCTCTAGTATAAGCACAAACTGAAGATGAGGGAACAAAACTCTCTGAAATGTGGGGAATCTTCTCTGACACTTTTTCCCTGCCATGCTCTCCTTTGTAGCCCAGACCCTTCCGATCTTTCTGGCGTTGTGTTGTGATGGCATCTTGCAACCCCTGCGAATTTTTACCTATTTCGGCCCCTGGGAGGAAGTGCATCTTCTTCAGCATGTTCACCACCTAAGGGCTACCTGCCAAGCCCTGTTCCTTACCAATCACTGATACGTGAAAGCCACTGAATGGCTGATTAGAGATCCCCAAGGCAGACACTTGGTTCTCTCTCGTTGCTTTAATGGTTACCACCTCCCCTTCATGAGGTATCTTTACCATTTGGTGTAGGGTGGATGACACTCCTCCCAATTTATGGAACCATGGCCTTCCAAGCAGAGCTGAGAAATTTACTGGGATAAGCAAGACCACAAACTCTGCCTCCGTCTCAATAGGCCCAGTCCTAACTAGAGCTCTGAATGTTCCCGATGCCTGTCTCCGAGAATTATCATAGGCTGTGATGGTCAGATCAGACTTACTCAGCATACTCTCGTCCAATCCAAAAGCCTGAAGTGCCACCAAAGGGCAGAAATTTATAGATGACCCATCATCAACCATAACACAAGCGGTGTGCTTGACGTTAATTTGAGCCTTGATGTATAGTGGTCGGTTGTGATTGCGGCCTTCAGTTGGCAAATCTACGTCAGAAAACACCAGTCTTTCCCTTGATACCCCTTGACGAGATCTAGTAGCTCAGATGGAGAAATTGTGGTGGCTACGGTGGACTCACTCAATGCCTCAACTAACTTCTGTCTATGAGAAGGGGACTGCCTTAGAAGGTCCCAAATAGATATCTGAGCCGTGGTCTTTTTCAGCTGCTTTATTATAGAATTTTCTTTCAACTCCTTCTCTACAGGTGCTTGCACTGAGTCCTACTGCTTCTCAACTTCGGGGACCACTCTTCCACTTCTTGTTATAGCCCTAACTCTCTCATCCTCCTCCGAATCCCATGGATCCGTGAACTCTCCATCTTTCTCATCTTCGTCTTCGCCTCCACTCTCACTAGTGGACCAACAGTCATTCGCCGCCACGGGAACCCCTTCTTCACTTGCCTCAGGGCGAGTGA
The DNA here is from genome assembly GCA_947683425.1 of Excoecaria cochinchinensis. Classification (NCBI taxonomy): domain Eukaryota; kingdom Viridiplantae; phylum Streptophyta; class Magnoliopsida; order Malpighiales; family Euphorbiaceae; genus Excoecaria; species Excoecaria cochinchinensis. Next base: position 3,198,833 of record CANTUQ010000037.1, read on the forward strand.
TAGCGATTATTCATTGCCATACAAATCCTATAATACATACCATTCGGGTAGGCTCGACCCAATCATAAAGACAGGCGGTGGCACAACATTAAAATTAGACTTCTTCCTGCTCTCCCTCTTTTCAGGATCGGTGATCTGCTTACTATCGATCAGATCCTGAATCTGGTGCCTCAGCCTGAAGCAATTGCCTGTCAGATGACCCGTATGTTGGTAAAAGGCACAATACTCATTCTCTTTATGTCCCGGTTCCCCTTGGGTCCTAGCTGGCCTAGGTGGCAAGGGTTGTAGCTTCCCCTCCTTCATCAACCTCTTCAATACCCATGACAAAGGCCTACCCAAATTCGAGAAGTACCTCTGATTCACTCCTGTTGCTGACACCTCAACTGTCTTCCCACTTTTGTTACCACTGCTGGAACTAGCTGACTTGGTTGCACCTTGATTGTTGTAGCCCTTCTTGGCATAAGCCTCACTGCTTGCCCTTCTGGCCACATATTCTCCTTTTGCCTATATAGCAATGTCTTTCAAGGACTCCCAATCTTTCAGCCCTTTCATTTTCAGTCCATCTCTCAGATATGGGCTAGCATTCCGAATGAATAACCGGATCTGATTAGGTGTATCGGGTTTGCGCTTCATCTCCATAACCCGGTTCCTCCACCGAGTGAGATATTCATGGAAAGACTCCCCAGCCTTGTGCTGCAATAGCTCTAGATCCTTCATTGTGACCTCCATCCGGGTACTATAATCATATTACTTTAGGAACTCTTCAGTCAACAAGTCCCAGTCTTCTTTGGACCTCCTGTCCAGCCCATGGTACCAGTCAATAGCAGCTCCTGTAAGACTCAAGTAAAAGTACTCTATCTTCTGCTTCCTTATTAAAGTTGTCCCCTTCATGACTAATGAATACTGCTTAATGTGTGCAGCAGGATCAGAGGTGCCGTCAAATTTGGGAATATCAGGCATCTTAAAGTTCTGGGGGACCAGATCATCCCCATCCAACTCACGATCCTCCGGGTTCATTCCCCTTCCTACCGTCATCATCCTTATTATAGCCTCAAACTTCTCCTCCATCTTCCTCCACATTGCTTCCTCTAGCTTGGGCGACTTTCCTTTTCCTACCATCTGTTCCTCTTGCTCATCTTCCCAGAGGTCAATCTAAAATCTCGGGCCTTCTTTACGCTCAACAGGTGCTGGTGCTCTTTGCTCAACCGCATGTGGGTCAACTACAGCAGGGGGGGCCTCCTAACAGCCCCTTGTTCATCTGGCCCCCTAATAGAGCAGCAGCAACTTGTTGCCTAGCTATGGTAGCGGCAAGATTGCCCATCATGGCCATCATTCTAGCCTCAAACTCTTCCATTTTTCTCCCCACTTCCTCGGCAATCATTGCCCTGGTTGCATCAAACCTACTGGCTGGATTAGACATATTTGTATCAGTTGATGATTCTAAAGAGAAAGTCTCACTACTATCTGAAAGAGAATCTATGCTCCGATACGGCACTAGCTCTGGTAACCCCAAGAGTGGAATCCTTCTCAACCGGCTGTCGGGACCCCTAAACCACCCGGGCGAATCTATGATGGCTGAAAAAATACATCTCGTTAGGATGATGCATGATTGAAATGCAATGCATGGTTGTGCTGATGCAACATAGACAAACACATGTAAGTAGATAGATCCTTCCAACCTTATTGCCCCCAGACACAAGGTAGCATAGTCTCTTTCCTAGGTGGGGTTTATCCAAGGGTTAACAGGGAACCCATTAGACGCGTATGGTGCACGGTGGAAAACCAGCAGCATAACAGCTCTTATTTAATGTACACACGTATGAGTGTTTGGCCGTTATGTATTTAAACACTTCAATTAAATTAAGATGGACCTATCAGGGCATGAAAGCCTTTGATGAAAGACCATTTAATTTAACTGATTTTGTTCAATATATGATGGCCCACATAGCAAGCATGATATTATGGTACATTTTACCTAGTGGAAGTATCTATTGCCATTACATGAGCTTTGGTCAAAGGCAGTGATACTTTAGGGTTATCCAGGCATGGTTCCTGCCAACGGGTCTAGCTCATCACGAGCATAACGACTGATTGGGTCACCATTTGATATACCATAAGGTACGAGGCTTTGGCTGGTGATTATCCTTAACACTTTCCCACATTGAGTGAACGTAGGGTCGTGCTTCGGGAATGCACTGGGGTTAAAATAGGGACCAAACTAGCATAATCTAAGGCTCTAGCATGGATGCAATGCAATTTCGAAAAGAGATAAAATTTCTAAATTCAAACTTAATCATAAATTTTAACCAAGGTACTTTCGAAGGGAGGTCTCTTAGGTCCCCAGTGGAGTCGTCACTGTGACGCGCGCCGAACCCCATAGGATGCCCCGAAGGCCCGCTTTAGGGCGATCGAGAGAGGTTTATAAAACTTGTAAGGTTTTTACAAGTGCGTCTATTTTGGGCAACAAGGAGATTTCATGGAGTCGCCACCCAATAAAACATTGAAACAGATCGTCTTGTCTCAGTGAGCCTAAGACGGTGCTGCTATGTCTATTTTGGGCAAGCCATAGGGGTCTTGGAGGTCCCATCCTAATAGAACATTAGGATGGTCCTCTCGCCTCGTGGAGCCTAGGACTATGCAAGTTAAAGCCTTTTTACAGGACACAAGAGGTGTCTTGGAAGTTCCATTCTAATGGAACATTGAAATGGTCCTCTCGCCTCATTGAGCCCAAAGACCAGAGATGGGTCGGGACTCCCCATTTATTCATACGTTTGGTTAAGTTTATAATTGAGTTTTGAATTTAGTATTTCATCCCATTTCTCATTCAATTTTTATGCAATTTAATTAAACGTGCATGTCAAACACATAATAAAAGTGATAAATAAAATAAATGAAATCAAAATAAATTACAACAAAACTAGGGGCGAAATACAACCCTCATTTGTAAATAAAATACAATTCATACATAAATCGGGATATTTATTAAAAATGAGGACGTTGGTCCTCTCATGCATAATTAAAGAAAATAATTTTAAAATGACAATTTATTTTGGATGGAAGAAACTAGGACATTGGTCCCATTTTTATTTAGAAAAACCAAATTAATTAAATAGAAATATTTTTGTGATTTTTTTAATTAACGTGTGTGACGCGCGCCGGACCTCGATGCCTCCCAAAAGCCCGCCTTAGGGCGATCAGGAGAGGTTCATAAAAACTTGTAAGGTATTTACAAGCTGCGTCTATGTTGGGCAACAAGGAGGTTTCATGGAGTCGCCACCCAATAGAATATTGGGAAAGTTTCTCTCGCCTCGGAGAGCCTAAGACTGCGCTTAGTATCCATTTTGGGCTAGCCAGAGGGGTCTTGGAAGGTAAACCTCTCGCCCTAAGGAGCCTAGGATTAACGCCAAGTTTCATAACACAAGAGGTGTCTTGGAGGGTAAACCTCTCGCCTCTTTGAGCCCAAAGACCAGAGAAAGTTCGGGACTCCCCATTTATTCATACCTTGGCTAAGTTTATAATCAAGTTTTGAATTTAATATTTCATCCCATTTCTCATTCAATTTTTAATGCAATTTAATTAAACGCATATCAATCATATAATAAAAGCGATAAATAAAGTAAAATAAATTACAATAAAACTAGGGGCGAAATACAACCCCCATTTGTAAATAAAATGCAAATCATACATAAATCGGGCTATTTATTAAAAATGAGAACGTTGGTCCTCTCATGCATAATTTAAGAAAACAATTTTAAAGTGATAATTTATTTTGGATAAAAAATCTAGGACATTGGTCCCATTTTTATTAAATAAAATCCAATTTAGTTTAATATAAATATTTTTGGTGATTTTCTAATTAACGTGCATGGAAATAAATTTATTATTACAAATTACATAATAATCAATTAAACCAAAATAACAAAAAGCAACAAAAATAATAAACAACTCCCAAATGGATCTTCAAATCTCCATGGGCTCCCACTTGACAAAAAACTCACATATGAAAAATAAGTATTGCAAAAATAAAAGAAAAAACCAATAAAATGAAGTTAGTATAAAAAATAATTAAACATATAACTTGAAAATAATTAAATTAAGGCAAACAAAATTGCATCATTTATGATAAGCCAATTAAAATGACATAATAAATATGCAATATAACAAATTAGCAAAATCAACATGCATAAAAAAAACATGATAATAATAAAATTCAACATGCAAAAACAAGCATAAAATAATGATGATAGAATTTAACATGCATAAAAACACATAAAATAATAATTATAATATCCAATCATGCATAAAAAGTATAATACATATAAAATTCAGCATGCATAAAACATATTAATAATAGCAACATGTATAAAAGCAAAAGTAATAATAAAATTAACATGCATAAGAAATAAATAATAATAGTAATAATAAAATTAAACAAGAATAAGGATAATAATAACAATACTAATTATGATAATAACTACAATAATAATAACACAATAAATAACAAGGAATATGAACAATCAAATACAATAATAATAATAATAAAAGAAGATGAACAATATGAGCAACATGAACAATATGAGCAATTAAATAAAAATAATATGAACAAAAGTAATAGCATGAACAATTAAAGAAGAAATAAGAAAAAAAAAATAGTATGAACAATTAAATAAAAAAATAAGAAATATGAACAATTAAATAATAGATCTAAAAGAATTTACATGATAATCAATTAAATAAAAACAAAAGAATAAGAAAATAAGAAGAAAATGATAGAACTAAAAGAATTTATATATTAACTAATTAAACAAAAAACAAAAGAATGAAATTAAAATTAATTTAAGAAATTGAGCCAAGAATAATTACCCTCAAATTTATCTTGAAGAGATGAAGGTAGATGATCCAATTCCTTGTCTTGATTTGATGAATATGATTAGAAAAATAAAATATTGAAAGATGAATTTTACTCAAGAACAAACAATTAATTAGTTTGTCTCAAAGTAGAAAATTATTTGATTGAAAGTAAGAAAATTCTCAAGAACAAAAATAGTTATTTTTTGCCTTAAGAATTGCTGGAAATTTCTTTAGAGATTAAGAGAATTTGTTCTCGAGAGAAGAAAGAAGAAGAAAAATATTTTCTAAAGAAAATCCCCCTAATTCCACCTAAAAACTCTTTTTTATTCCCCCTTAAAATTCAGATTTTTTAATTAAGAAATTAAATTAATTTAATACTCATAATTACAAAAAACCACTGAATTTATTGGGTTGGAAGATAGAAGGATTTTAGAATTTAATTTTGCAAAAAAAAATGAGTTAAAAAGCATTTAAAATGAAGAAGTTATGGCCAAAATGGCCAAAATAGGCAAAACGGACGAACAGGGGTGCGGAGGGGCCGACCGACGGCCTGCCCACCTGAAGGCGTGACCGACGGCCTGCCCGTCTGAAGGTGTGACAGACGGGCTGCCCGTCCCTCACTCAGAATTTTTTTTTTTTAATTTAAAAACTCACTTTTTTTTTCATCACAAAATAAATTTTAAAATACTTTAAATGTATTTTTGAAATACATTTTTATTTAATTTTAAAACAACAAATCGACAAGGAAATCGTCACTTCCAACTTCATTCTTTTTGCCTATAGATCGGTACACTTAATTTCATCATTGGGTAATCCTGATCTTGGCTACTCGGGACCCGGTGTCTACAGTTGCCCCCAATTTTGGGGAGGCTAGTGTGTGGGTGCCTAGGTGAGCCAAAATTCAGGAAAAGGAAAGAAACGCGTACCTGAAGCGGCAATCTTCCTGCTGGACGGAGTTATGATGACTGTTGTTGCCGTGTTATAGGCAGGCTGTCTTTTGGTTGTAACTGGTGACGTCGTGGTCGTGCTAACCTCTTGTGGGTAATACCGCCATCGTGCTAACTGCTGTGAATCGGTAGTGCCGTGGTAGTGCCAACCTCTTGTGGGTAGTGCCGCCATCGTGCTAACCGCTGTGAATTGGTAGTGCCATGGTCGTGCTAACCTCTTGTGGGTAGTGCCGCCATCGTGCTAACCGCTGTGAATCGGTAGTGCCAACCTCTTGTGGGTAGTGCCGCCATTGTGCTAACCGCTGTGAATTGGTAGTGCCGTGGTCGTGCTAACCTCTTGTGGGTAGTGCCGCCATCGTGCTAACCGCTGTGAATCGGTAGTGCCGTGGTAGTGCTAACCTCTTGTGGGTAGTGCCGCCATCGTGCTAACTGCTGTGAATTTTTGAGCTGTGCTCCTTTAGATGCTTGGACTGGTGTCGTTACTCGGCTTTTGTTGGTGTTTCCCGCCGATTTCTTCTGCAAGATTGTATGTATAGGAATATACAAGAAATCATGTGTGTATGATATGGAATGCAAATGCTTGCAAAAATGTATAGATTGTGCCCTAGGTGGTCCAAGGTTTGCTGAAGTTATAGCTTGTCTGCTCTACCATGCCCCCTGAATCCTGAGGATCGTCGACAAGTTTTCTGAAAGAAACGTCCGGTGTATATCCTTTGCCCCCTGGTCAATGATCATTTACCCGGGATTCATGTTCTGTGTTGTGTGTTAACTGATTGAAATAGGATTATCTGAAAGAATGCCGCCTTATCGCTCCCAGCATCAAACGTCATTGCTTTAAAGGTAGTGCGTCCCTTGTGGATTTTCACACTAGCTTTTCTTCGTGGGAAAATGCGTCCCTTTAGGGATTTTCACATAACCCTTTGCCTAATTTTTTTTGCCTGGAATGAACCCAACCCAATCCAGCGGCTTTTATTCATTTCATTTTTTTGTAGGGCAGACTGCCTGTCTCCAGGTTTTCACCCTGCCCTTGGCCTAACTTTTGCTTAGAGAGCCAGTTACGGTTTTCATCTCTAACGGCCTTTTTATTTTTTATTTTTTTTTAAGGAACTATAAGATAAGGCTATTATCAAAAGCTTCGCTAAGAATGAATAGCACATATCTGCTTAGGCACATTCCGAAAAAATCAAGAAGGCGACAGTCATTAGATAAATAGATGATATATTTTTAAGGCAGAACTAAAAGCCAATGAAAATGCAAACTGTAACCTTTATTCATTGCAAAATTGAGTACATTTCTATATGATTTCATCATGCATGATCTTCATTTGACAGAAATCAAAAACACAAGACCTCACGTAATCTCAGAATAGATCTTGTAAGCATCAAACTCCTGTTATCAATCAGTCCCTCTCGGGTTTTCTCGATTGAACATTTTCTCTTGGCCCTTAATTTTTGCCCAGGATGCCTTTTTTCGGTTTTCACCCTGACAGGGCACCCAATTTTAGCAAGGCCACCTTTTTTCGGTTTTCGACCTGCTGGGCATTTATTCTCTCTCTCTTTTTTTTTTTCCTTAGCCATGGAACCTTTTTAGTCTATCGACATTGACCGGGTCTTTAAACTCATTCCCATCGCTGTCTGCCAAGATTGCTGCTCCCTTTGTTAGCAACTTTTTCACAATGAACGGACCTTCCCAGGTCGGTCTGAATTTTCCTCGTATGTCTGGCACTCCGGGCCTCATCATCTTAAAGACCAAGTCCCCTTCCTTCAACGGGTGCTTTCGTACCTTCTTGCCAAAGGACCGAGCTAGTCTCTTCTGATAAACTTGATTGTGATAATAGGCTCTCAACCTATCTTCATCCAACAGATTCAACTGCAACAATCGCTGTTGTGCCCATTCTGTCTCTGGAATCTCGGCTTCCATGACTACCCTTAAAGATTTAAGCTCAATTTCAACCGGCAGAAATGCTTCAGTTTTGTATACCAGGGAGAATGGCATTGCTCCCGTAGAGGTTCTGACTGTGGTTCTATAACATCAGAGTGCAAAAGACAACTTTTCCGCCCAATCTTTATAGCTCTGAACCATCTTGGCCAATATTCTTTTAACATTCTTGTTCGCTGCTTCAACCGCACCGTTAGCTTGAGGACGGTAAGGAGAAGACTTGTGATGCTGGATTCCATACTTCTGAAGCATCTGTTTAGTTTCTGCTAAGAATTGCACCCCATTATCAGATACAATATGGTGTGGGAGGCCATATCTGCATATCAAATTCCTCTCGATGAACTTAGCCATGTCTCGGGCATCAATCTTCTTGAAAGATTCAGCTTCGACCCACTTAGTGAAATAATCAATGGCAACTATAATGAACTTGTGCCCATTAGACGCTGTAGGACGTATCTCGCCTATGATATCTATCCCCCAAGCTGCAAATGGCCATGGAGATGTCAAATTATGTAGCTCTGAAACTGGGACATGCCTTAAATTCGCGTATTGCTGGCATAACTGGCATTGTTTCACATATTTTGAACAATCCGTATCCATTGTGAGCCAATAGAATCCTTGGCGCATGATCTTCTTCGCTAAGGCTAAACCATTCATGTGAGCTCCACAGACTCCGGCATGAACCTGTTCCATTACCTTTTCAGCTTCTTTCTCCGCCAAACATCTTAATTGGATGCCATCAACTTGTCTCTTATACAAAGTGCCATTTACACTAATGAACTGAGTAGATAACTTCCTGATCATCCTTTGGTCTTTCTCAGTGGCTTCCTCTAGAAAAATTGACCGTTCTAAATAATTCTGAATGTCATAGTACTAAGGGTTTCCATCAGTGGCCCCTAAACCCATCACCTGCTCAGCTTCAAAACAAGGCTTTTCCGAACTAGAGATTAGCACGGGTTTCATAGCAATCCCTGTTGGATTATCCCACATGGACACCAATGTTGCGAGAGCATCAGCTAATTGATTTTCATCCCTGGGGGTGAAGTGAAAAGTGCAAGTCTCAAACTGGCTACTCAACATTCTCAAGTGCTTCACGTAAGGTAACAACCTCTCTTCCTTAACTGACCATTCCCCTCTGATCTAATGAATTACTAATGAAAAATCTCCAAAAACTTCTGCGGTCTTTGCCCCCAGAGCCAGCAGTGCTTCCAATCCGAAGATACAAGCTTCATATTCTGCTTCATTATTTGTCGCCTTGTACCTCAACTTTTTGGCTAATGGCAGCTTTTCACCATCTGGGGTCGTAAGAATGATCCCTGCTCCTGCCCCTTTACTGTTAACTGCCCCATCAAAGAACATCTGCCACCCTTGTACTGCTATGGCCATGACATCTTCATCTGGGAAATTGTATTCGAATTGGTCTCCCTCAATAGGATGCTCAGCCAAAAACTCAGCTACAGCTCTTCCTTTAATGGTTTTCCTGGTGATGTATTCGATATCGAACTCCTGCAATAGCAGTAACCACCTTCCCATCTTTCCCAGCAGAGAGGACGCTTCCTGAAGGTACCTAAGCGGGTTATGCTTAGCAACCGCTTGCACACTGAAGGAATGAACGTAGTGCCGCAACTTCTTAATAGCCCAAATAACTGCTAAGCAAATCTTTTCCACTTCCACATATTTGGCTTCATATGTCAGGAATTTCTTGCTAAGATAGTAGACAGCAAACTCTACCCCAAAATCATCCTCCTGGGCCATCATGGCACCCACTGAATTGTCTTCTATAGCCAGATACAGGATTAGTGGCTTGGCATGCCGTGGTGGTCTTAAAACTGGAGGATTCAGGAGATAATCCTTAATAGTATCAAAAGCTAATTGACAATCATTATTCCACACCACCGGCTGATTCTTCTTAAGAAGCTTGAAGATGGGCTCACATACTGAAGCCAGCTTGGCAATAAACCGGCTGATGTACTGAAGCTTTCCCAAGAAACTTCTAACCTCTTTCTCTTTTTGAGGCACTGGCATCTCTCTGATGGCCCTAACCTTGTCAGGATCTACTTCAATTCCTCTCTGGCTTACCACATGGCCTAACAGCTTACCCGAGGTAACTCCAAAAATGCACTTCTTGGGATTGAGGCGTAGATCATACTTATTAATCCTTTGAAAGAACTTTTCCAAGGCCTCGAAGTGACCTTCTCTGGTAGCTGACTTGATCATCATGTCGTCAACATACACCTCCACTTCTTTGTGAATCAAGTCATTAAGGACTCTGGTGGCCATTCTCTGATAGGTCGCTCCCGCGTTCTTTAGTCCGAAAGGCATAACCCGGTAAGCAAATGTACCCCATTCGGTGATGAAGGCTGTCTTAATCCGATCCATTATCTTGTTAAGGATTTGATTGTACCCTGCGTACCCATCTACGAAGCTGTACATCATGCAAGCAGCGGCACTATCTACTAGCACATCAATATGAGGCAAAGGAAAATCATCTTTCGGGCAGGCTTTGTTCAGGTCCCGATAGTCCACACATACTCGAACTTTTCCATCCTTTTTAGCCACAGGAACCACATTAGCCAGCCACGTCGGGTATTTAACCTCCAGTAGAAACTTAGCCTCAATCTGCTTATAGATTTCCTCTTTCACCTTCTGAGCCCATTCCGGCCTAAGTCTTCTGAGCTTTTGCTTGACCGGTTTACTCTCTGGGTACGTTGGAATGGCATGTTCGGCTACATCTCGATCGATTCCCGGCATGTCCTCGTAGGTCCAGGCAAAGACTTTTTCATATTTTTTGAATATTCTCTCAAATTTTAGCCTCTCCTCAGGAGTTATATCTGATGCTATCAAAATTTCCTTTGGATTCTCCAAAGTTCCGAGATTAAATGCAGTCATGCTAGTTGAGTTAATGTCAAAAATGAATGCATCATGCTTATGATCATGAGAAATGAAATCATCAGAAACATCACACAAGTAAGCAAAGTTGTTCATCTCATTGATGTAATAAGAAACATTGTCATTAAAAAGTTCTGGCATAAAAATAGTATCTAAATAACTATTGTCTTCATCCCCTATCGATGATGTCATTGCAGCCGACTGGGCTTTGTCTTCTTGGCTTGGTGGAGGCTTTTCAACTACCTCCGGTGAGATCTTCAAATCTTCAAATTTCAGCTCCGGCCCTACCATCTTTTCCTTTCCCTTAAGACTGGTGGCTAATAACTTATCAGTAACAATCTCCTCAGGCTCATCCCTGTCCCAGACACTGCACTGAGTCATGATCTCCTCATCCCAGAAGTTCTCTGCAGACTTGATAACTCCAACATCCCAGTCGAAGACGTCATTAAAGATTTCAAACCCCGGAATGATCTTTCCATCCACCCACTGAGGCTCTTTTTCTCCAGTATAGGTACAGACTGAAGATGAGGGAACAAAACTCTCTAAAATGTGGGGAATCTTCTCCGACACTTTTTTCTTACCATGCTCTCCTTTGTAGCCCAGACCCTTCCGATCTTTCTGGCCTTGTGTGGTGATAGCATCCTGCAGCCCTTGCGAGTTTTTACCTAGACCAGCCCCTGGGAGAAAGTGCATCTTCTTCATCATATTCACTACTTGAGGATTATCTGCCAAGCCCTGCTCCTCTCCTATCATCGATACATGAAAACCACTGAATGGCTGATTAGAGATCCCCAAGGCAGACACTTGGTTTTCTCTAGCTGCTTTAATAGTCACCACCTCTCCTTCATGAGGTATCTTAATCATCTGGTGTAGGGTAGAGGGCACTCCTCCCAATTTATGGAACCATGGCCTTCCAAGCAAAGCTGAGAAATTCGCCGGGATAGGCAAGACCACAAATTCTGTTTCTGTCTCGATAGGCCCAGTCCTGACCAGAGCTCTGAAAGTTCCCGATGTTTGTCTTCGAGAATTGTCATAGGCTGTGATGGTTAAATCAGACTTGCTCAACATGCTTTCATTTAGCCCAAAAGCCTGAAGTGCAACTAGAGGGCAAACATTTATGGATGAGCCATCATCAACCATAACACAAGCGGTATGCTTGTCATTAATTTGAGCCTTGATGTACAGTGGTCGATTGTGATTGCGGCCCTCTACCGGTAAGTCTGCGTCAGAAAACACCAGTTTCTCTCCGGATCCCCCTTTTACAAGGTCTAGCAGCTCAGATGGAGAAATTGTAGTGGCTACAGTGGACTCACTTAATGCCTCAACCAACTTCTGTCTATGGGAGGGGGACTGTCTCAAAAGGTCCCAAATTGATATCTGAGCCGTGGTCTTTTTCAGCTGTTTCACTATAGCACTTTCTTCTGGCTCTTTTTCTGTAGGTGATTGCGCTGGGTCATGTGGCTTCTCAACTTCTGGGACTACTCTCCCACTTCTTGTTACAGCCTCAACTCTTTCCCCCTCTTCCGAATCCCATGGATCCGCGAATTCTCCATCTTTCTCTTCATCTTCTTCATCTCCACTCTCACTAGTGGACCAACAGTCTATCGTCGTCACGGGAATCCCTTCTTCACTTGCCTCAGGACGAGTGATAGCGACGTACTCATTTCCGTATAAATCCTGCATCACATACCATTCTGGTAGGCTAGACCCAACCATAAAGACAGGTGGTGGCACAGCATTAAAATTAGCCTTCTTCTTGCTTTCTCTCTTTTCAGGATCAGTGATCTGCTTGTTGTCAATTAGATCTTGGACCCGATGCCTTAGCGTTATACAATCATCTGTCAAATGCCCGGTATGTTGGTGAAATGCACAATATTCATTTTCCTTGTGCCCTGGCTGCCCCTGGGTCTTGGCCGGCCTAGGTGATAGGGGTCGTAGTTTTCCTTCTTTTACTAGCCTCTTCAGCACCCATGATAAAGGCCTACCCAAGTTAGAGAAATACCTCTGACTTACACCTGTTGCAGACACCTCAGCTGTCTTCCCACCTCTGTTACCACTGCTTGAACTTGCTGGCTTGGCTGTCCCCTGATTGCTGTATCCCTTCCTGGCATAGGACTCGCTGTTTGCCCTCTTAGCTAAATATTCTCCTTCTGCTTCTATGGCAATGTCCTTCAAGGACTCCCAATCCTTGAGTCCCTTCATTTTCAGTCCATCTCTCAAGTAAGGGCTAGCATTTCGAATGAATAGCCGGATCTGATCAGAAGTATCAGGCTTGCGCTTCATTTCCATAACCCGATTTTTCCACCGAGTAAGATACTCATGGAAAGACTCCCTAGCCTTTTGCTGTAGTAGCTTTAGATCCTTCAAAGTGACCTCCATCCGGGTACTGCAATCGTACTGCTTAGGAAACTCTTCGGTTAGCAAGTCCCAATCCTCCTTAGACCTCCTCTCAAGCCCATGGTACCAATCAATAGCAGCTCCTGTGAGACTCAAGCAGAAATACTCTATCTTTTGCTTTCTTGTTAAGGTCGTTCCCTTCATGACCAGCGAGTATTGCTTGATGTGTGCGGCAGGGTCAGAGGTGCCATTAAATTTTGGGATATCAGGCATCTTGAAGTTCTGGGGGATCAGATCATCACCATCGAGCTCTCGATCCTCGGGATTCATTCCCCTTCCAATCGTCATCATCCTGGTCATAGCCTCAAATTTCTCCTCCATTTTCCTCCACATTGCTTCCTCCAGCTTGGGCGACTTTCCCTTTGCTACCATCTGTTCTTCTTGCTCATCTTCCCAAAGGTCAACTTCAGATCTCGGGCCTTCTCTACGCTCAACAAGTGCTGGTGCTCTTTGCTCAACCACATGTGGGTCAGCTACAGCAGGGGGGCCCTCTCTCATAGCCCCTTGTTCATCTGGCCCCCTAATAGGAGCAGTAGCAACTTGTTGCCCAGCTATGGTAGTGGCAAGATTGCCCATCATGGCCATCATTCTAGCCTCAAACTCTTCCATTTTTCTCCCCACTTCCTCGACAATCATAGCCCTGGTTGCATCAGACCCACTGGCTGTATTAGACATACTTGATGATTTTGAAGAGAAAGTCTCACTACTATCTGAAAGAGAATCTGAGCTCCGAACTAGCTCTGGTAACCCCAAGAGTGGAATCCTTCTCAACCGACCGTCGGGACCCCTAAACCACCCGGGTGAATCTATGATGGCTGAAACAAATACATCTCGTTAGAATGATGCATGATTGAAATGCAATGCATGGTCGTGCTGATGCAGCATAGACAAACACATGCAAGCAGACAGATCCTTCCAACCTTATCTCTCCCACACACGAGGTAGCATAGTCTCTTTCCTAGGTGGGCTTTATCCAAGGGTTAACAGGGAACCCTTTAGATGCGTATGGTGCACGGTGGAAAACCGGCAGCATAACCTCTCCTATCTAATGTACATACGTATGGTTGTTTTGACCATTATGTATTTAGGCAGTCCGAATAAGTTGACATGGACTTATCTGGGCATGAAACCCTTTGATTAGGTGACCAATCAGATTATTTGGGTTTGTCCAATACAAAATGATCCATATAGCAAGCAAGGTATTACGGGTCATACCACATAGGGGAAGTATCTATTGCCATTACATGAGCTTTGGTCAAAGGGTGGTGCTACTTTAGGGCTACCCAAGCATGATCCCTGCCGACGGGTCTAGCTCATCACGAGCGTAACGACCGATCGGGTCACCATTTAATATACCATGACGGTACGAGGCTTGGGCTGGTGATTATCCTTAACACTTCCCTAAATTGAGTGAAAATAGGGTCGTGCTTCGGGAACGCACCGGGGCTAGAAAAGGGACCAAACTAGCATAAATCTAAGGCTCTAATGATATGCAAATGCAATTTTGAAAAGGGATGAAATTTTAAATTAAAACTCAATTATAAATTTTAGCCAATGTATTTTCGAAGGGAAGTCTCTAAGGTCCCCAGTGGAGTCGCCACTGTGACGCGCGCCGGACCTCGATGCCTCCCAAAAGCCCGCCTTAGGGCGATCAGGAGGGGTTCATAAAAACTTGTAAGGTATTTACAAGCCGCGTCTATGTTGGGCAACAAGGAGATTTCATGGAGTCGCCACCCAATAGAACATTGGGAAAGTTTCTCTCGCCTCGGAGAGCCTAAGACTGCGCTTAGTATCCATTTTGGGCCAGCCAGAGGGGTCTTGGAAGGTAAACCTCTCGCCCTAAGGAGCCTAGGATTAACGCCAAGTTTCATAACACAAGAGGTGTCTTGGAGGGTAAACCTCTCGCCTCTTTGAGCCCAAAGACCAGAGAAAGTTCGGGACTCCCCATTTATTCATACCTTGGCTAAGTTTATAATCAAGTTTTGAATTTAATATTTCATCCCATTTCTCATTCAATTTTTAATGCAATTTAATTAAACGCATATCAATCATATAATAAAAGCGATAAATAAAGTAAAATAAATTACAATAAAACTAGGGGCGGAATACAACCCCCATTTGTAAATAAAATGCAAATCATACATAAATCGGGCTATTTATTAAAAATGAGAACGTTGGTCCTCTCATGCATAATTTAAGAAAACAATTTTAAAGTGATAATTTATTTTGGATAAAAAATCTAGGACATTGGTCCCATTTTTATTAAATAAAATCCAATTTAGTTTAATATAAATATTTTTGGTGATTTTCTAATTAACGTGCATGGAAATAAATTTATTATTACAAATTACATAATAATCAATTAAACCAAAATAACAAAAAGCAACAAAAATAATAAACAACTCTCAAATGGATCTTCAAATCTCCATGGGCTCCCACTTGACAAAAAACTCACATATGAAAAATAAGTATTGCAAAAATAAAAGAAAAAACCAATAAAATGAAGTTAGTATAAAAAATAATTAAACATATAACTTGAAAATAATTAAATTAAGGCAAACAAAATTGCATCATTTATGATAAGCCAATTAAAATGACATAATAAATATGCAATATAACAAATTAGCAAAATCAACATGCATAAAAAAAACATGATAATAATAAAATTCAACATGCAAAAACAAGCATAAAATAATGATGATAGAATTTAACATGCATAAAAACACATAAAATAATAATTATAATATCCAATCATGCATAAAAAGTATAATACATATAAAATTCAGCATGCATAAAACATATTGATAATAGCAACATGTATAAAAGCAAAAGTAATAATAAAATCAACATGCATAAGAAATAAATAATAATAATAGTAATAATAAAATTAAACAAGAATAAGGATAATAATAACAATACTAATTATGATAATAACTACAATAATAATAACACAATAAATAACAAGGAATATGAACAATCAAATACAATAATAATAATAATAAAAGAAGATGAACAATATGAACAACATGAACAATATGAGCAATTAAATAAAAATAATATGAACAAAAGTAATAGCATGAACAATTAAAGAAGAAATAAGAACAAAAAAAAATAGTATGAACAATTAAATAAAAAAATAAGAAATATGAACAATTAAATAATAGATCTAAAAGAATTTACATGATAATCAATTAAATAAAAACAAAAGAATAAGAAAATAAGAAGAAAATGATAGAACTAAAAGAATTTATATATTAACTAATTAAACAAAAAACAAAAGAATGAAATTAAAATTAATTTAAGAAATTGAGCCAAGAATAATTACCCTCAAATTTATCTTGAAGAGATGAAGGTAGATGATCCAATTCCTTGTCATGATTTGATGAATATGATTAGAAAAATAAAATATTGAAAGATGAATTTTACTCAAGAACAAACAATTAATTTGTTTGTCTCAAAGTAGAAAATTATTTGATTGAAAGTAAGAAAATTCTCAAGAACAAAAATAGTTATTTTTTGCCTTAAGAATTGCTGGAAATTTCTTTAGAGATTAAGAGAATTTGTTCTCGAGAGAAGAAAGAAGAAGAAAAATATTTTCTAAAGAAAATCCCCCTAATTCCACCTAAAAACTCTTTTTTATTCCCCCTTAAAATTCAGATTTTTTAATTAAGAAATTAAATTAATTTAATTCTCATAATTACAAAAAAACCACTGAATTTATTGGGTTGGAAGATAGAAGGATTTTAGAATTTAATTTTGCAAAAAAAAAAATGAGTTAAAAAGCATTTAAAATGAAGAAGTTATGGCCAAAATGGCCAAAATAGGCAAAACGGACGAACAGGGGTGCGGAGGGGCCGACCGACGGCCTGCCCACCTGAAGGCGTGACCGACGGCCTGCCCGTCTGAAGGTGTGACCGACGGGCTGCCCGTCCCTCACTCAGAATTTTTTTTTTTTAAATTTAAAAACTCACTTTTTTTTTCATCACAAAATAAATTTTAAAATACTTTAAATGTATTTTTGAAATACATTTTTATTTAATTTTAAAACAACAAATCGACAAGGAAATCGTCACTTCCAACTTCATTCTTTTTGCCTATAGATCTGCACACTTAATTTCATCATTGGGTAATCCTGATCTTGGCTACTCGGGACCCGGTGTCTACAACGTGCATAAAGATAAAATTAAACAAACTTATTACAAATTACATATTAGAAATAAAATAATGAGCATAATCAAATTGCAAAACTTGTTAGAGGTCTTACTCCCAAGTGGGAAGCAAAAGCTTCAATTCTGTTAGATAAGGATCTCCGTACTCATAATTTTGATAATATTTGTGGATCTCTTATTTCTCATGAACTTTACATTAAGTCTCAAAATGCACAAAATGAAAAAGACAGAAAATTGAAAGCTATTGCTCTCAAAGCAGAATTTGGAAGTGATAATGAGATGATATTGATCACTAAAAAGTTCAAAAAGCTGTACAGAAAAGGAAAGAAATCATAAAAAAATGGCATCAGAAATTCTCTCATCATAAGGCAGAAAATTCATCAAAATCTGCTGGAGACGTTATTTGTTATGAATGCAAGAAACCTGGTCACATCAAAACTAAGTGTCCAAATTATTTAAAAAGAAATGAGAAAATATTCAAAAAGAAAGATATGAAGGCTACATGGAGAAATAGAGAAGAATCAAACACAAGTGAAATAGAACATAAACATTACGATAACGTTGATGTAGTGGTCCAAATATCGGCTTAGCCATGAATAGTATTTTTTAAAGTTGGTCAGTACACTTGGGGTGAAAATACACCCGGTGGTGAAAAATATTTTATTTAACCATCGAAAAATATTAGTCACAGTGAGTTCGAGATTAAAAATGTGGAGTCAAAATGAGGTCAAATAGGTACTTGAAAGTCAAAAATATGAAAATTTTACTGTTTCGGTGTCGATAGTACATAGTTAATCGAGGGTTTGACCATATTTGAAAAATAGCAAATGACCTTAGAAAATTTATTTAAAGCCGTGGATGAACTTAGAATAATATGTAGAATTATTTAGTATAAAAAAATAAGTTTCATTATAACAGTAAAAAATTGTCGAATCGGACTGGTTTGAGTGGACCATACCGAAAATGGATTCCGATATAGTGGCTTAATTTATTATTTTAAGAATTTTGATATTGATTTTGAGTGAAATTAAGCTTGGAAACAGAGAGAAATAATTTAGAGTGCATTAAATGGGCCAAAAATTAAATTTCGGCTTAAATTGGGTTCAACCACTTTGGTTGGACCGGCCTAGCCCATTAACCAAGGTATATAAGCACCAAAATATCAGAAATTCTGGAGAGAACTCCAGAATTCTGCGTTCTCCTCCACCCTTCTTCAAAATGAAACCCAACTTTTCCACCTCTCACCAATTTTCTTCATTCTTCTCCTAATTTCTCACTAGATCAAGCCTCATATATTAATTTTCAACCTCTCTACAACATTACTATAGCATCCAACCTTCAATTTGAGTGGAAGAATTGGATTAAATCAAGGGAGCAAAGTTAGGGTGTAATTTTGAGGTAAGAGAAATTATTGGGGAAAAAAATTTATGTAAGGGTCTAAAATGTAATTTCGGGTATGTAGATGATGTTTATGCATTCATATTGTAAAAAGAAAGAAGATTAATAATGGTTTTATTTGGTGAAATTTTGGTCAAGTATAGGAAACAAGGAAGGTGAGGGCATATCAAAAGGAAAGGAGAAGTAAGGGAGAGCTTGAGGAGTATATTTCAATTCTATAAGGTTAGTGGTTACAAAATGTAATCCTTTCTATTTAATTTGAATTATTTTAGGATGTAGTTATATTATGTATGTGTGGAATTTGCATGCAAAATGAAATTAAATCATATGCACATGTTTAGGATGGAATAGTAAGTGGATTGGAATGTGTAAAATGAAAAGAAAATGAAAATAAAGCGGGGACATAGGTGTGGCCGAATGGGTTGCTTAGTGAAAGAAATTGTAATTAGTTAATTAATAAAAAGTAATTGCATAAATGGGTAAGTTTAGGTATAAAAATGATTAATCTAATAATAAATGATAAAAGAATAAAGTGAAAGGAAAGAAATTACCTAGGCCAAATGGTATAATGCAATGTAATATTGAACATGTTGACTAATTATTAATTGTTATGGTATGTAATGGAATTAGAGTGAAAATTTAGTGTAAACTAATTTAATGAGAAATTTTAGAATTTATTTGAGTAATTATTTAAGTTATATTACATTGTATTTGTAAAGCAAGTTATGTGATATAATATGTTTACATGAGATTTTATTGTATCTAAAGTTAGTAATGTAAAATAAGTGACTTAGAATGCAATTATTGATAAATAAATAAATTTGGAAATAAAAATATTTTATAGGTCAAAGAAATTAGTAAATGAAAATTTAAAATTTAAGATATATAATTAATTGCCCTTAGTAATAATATGGTGGGTAATCTAGTTCAACATATAGTTGGCTAGCCATAGCGACACTAAGTTGCGGTGAGTCATGACGACTAATTTTAGTAGGCCAATGATGGTTTACTAAATGAAATGAAATGTTAAATATTAAATATTAAATGTAAAAGAATTGTAAATGTATGAGTGGTCCTTTGAGTCATTCTAAAATGATGTGAATCTATAGGATTCACGTCCTGTGTATTCAGTTCGAAGATTCTTACCGGGGTGCTACTAGGGGCAAGATGTAAATGATATAACAATAATGAATAAATAGAAGACAAATAAGGAAATAGAGTGGAAATGGACTTAATTGAAAGAAAAGCAAAAGTTAGAAGTAAATTGGGAAGTATCAATAAGTAATGGATTTATGTGATAATATAGATAAATAAATGATTTAAATGTTAAAATATGTAAATTAGAGAAATAATAGGGACCAAATAAAGTGGATAATTAAGGTATTAAAGGGTAATTTGTAAAGTAAATAATGTAATAAATGTAAGAATGTAATCAAATAATGGTTCTATTTAAATTAAATTAAGTGAAGGGTAAAATTGTAAATAAATGAAAGTTTAAGGACTAATGCGTAAATGCATTATAAGATAATCGATTTAGGGATTAAATTGTAATGAAACTATTAATGTAGGTTAATGATAAAATTTATAAGAAATTTTGGGATTAAATTGAAATATAAGTGATGATAATGATAATAATAACAATAATAATAATAATAATAATAATAATAATAATAACATATAAAATCAATTTGTTAAATATTATAAGGTATTTGATTATTCAAGAACTAAATAATTAATTATAGTAAATTATATATATATATATATAATGCTAAACTAAGAATAAATAATTATAACATATTAAGTACAAACAAAAAGGAATATGTAAATATAATGTGCATGCCTGTGTGTTAAATTTTCAAATGGAAATTTTTAGATTTGTAACAACCACTGAGCATATTTAATTCTCAGCAAGTAATTGTTTATTGACTGTGTGTAGGTACCTTCGAACGACTTTTTGGAGCAAAGCATACACTAAGTTAGGGAGTACCAGACAAGGATATTAGATAGGATATTTTGTATATTTAATGTCGGCATATATATGTGATTATGTGGATATTTATGGACATGTAATATGACTTGTGACGTGGAATTAAGTATTACTCTTGGACAATTATGGCATAGTATGGGAATAGATGTGTGTGGGTTATATTGATGATTATATGAGTGAATATTATTGGATATTGTTGTTATTCCCTTTACGGGTTGTGGATTGTTTGAATTTCCAGGAAGGGTAGTGCAAAATATAAGTTGTTATGCTATCGAAATTTCAATTGAAGGATAGTAAAAATGAACAGTTATAGGTCAACGGCAAGCATAAAGGCAATGGTCATTAATATAAATAACTAAACAGTTCAAATGAATAGGTACTAATCAAAGTGACGAATTAATAAAGATGAAAAATTTTCATATACTGTCAACATGCAATGATCATATAAACCGGGACAATAATATAAATAAACATGACATACGTAAAGTATAAGAGTATAAGGGTGTTACATTTTATTTAGTATCAGAGCACTGTTTAGGCGATTCTAAGATCAGAGTAAGGTTAATGTGATAGAATTTAATGCATATACATGCCAATTTATGAATATAAGGTGATGAAAGACTAATGAATGCTTGCTCCTTCTTGTCTTATAGTGAGTAATGGCTTTAGATCAGAGTCATCGTGAGGAAGAAGTTGAAAGTGGGGCTTCGTTTAGTGCTGAGCAAGCCGAGGCTTCACAGCCACAGGCAGCTCCACCTGTTGCTTTGCCACCAGTACCGCCCCAGCCGGATATCTTAAACTTGATGGTAGATTATATTCAATAGCGGTTACAATCCGAGCAGGCACAACCGGTCCAGCCATAAACTCCAGAGCAGCCGCTATCTCCTTCAAAGAAGAAACCTATTTTAGAGCAATTAAAAAGATTGGGTGCAGAGAATTTCTTTGGCTGGGATTCCATGACAGCAGTTCAGGCTGAGAAGTGGCTGTTAAGTATTAAGAAATTGTTCGAGATTACTCTTATCCCACCTGAGGAGATGCTAGAAGGCATAGTTGCATTATTGTAGGGCCCAGTATATGTATGGTGGGATTCAGTGAGGAAGCATACTCCCGCAGATAGATTGACTCGGGGCTTCTCTGTAAAACAGTTTGAGAAGAAATATATAGGAGTTGAGCATAGAGTTTCGATGCAAGATATGTTCTGGAGATTGAGATAGGGTAACAGGATTGTGGCAGAGTACTAGAGAGAGTTTGAACACCTTAGTTCATACATAGATGAATTTAATTTGACTGAAGAACAATTATGTCAGAGATTTGAAAGAAGTCTACATAATAAGATTCGACAGATTGTGGGTGCTCAAAAATACACTAATTTACAGTCTTTGGTTGATGCAGTTGGGAAAGTAGAAGCTAGCTAGATGGATGAAGCAAACATGTAGTCCAGATTTTAGCAAAAGAGAAAAGGGAGGGGGGGGGGGGGGGGGGGGGGGGGGGGGCAAACTAGTGGGACGGGCAGTCAGAGTAAAAAATCCAAAGGACCTTCACCTTTTTAAAGTCGAGGTTCAACAGTTTTAGGCCGCAGTTAGAAGAATCTAATGAGCAGTCAAGCACCTATTTTCTCAGTGGGTAGTGTATCTAGAGGCCATGGTAGAGGCTCCATTTAGCAATGTGAGCACTGTGGTAGATTTCACCCTCGATGAGTGCAGATTCCTCACCAGAGCATGTTTCAAGTGTGGTTTAAAGGAGCATTAAGTTAAAGATTGTCCTGAAGTACAAACCTCTATAGCCACTTCACCAGCATCTAGCTTTGGTTCTTCTGCAGTTCCAGGTAGAGGCAGAGGTACAACTCCCCATTCTACTTCATCCAGGCTACTTGCCCCATTTCCTTAAGGTCAGGGGCGTGCTCTAGGTAGATCTTATGCCATCAAAGCCAAAGATGATGTAGATGCCCCAAATGTGATAGCAGGTAAATTTTTGCTTTATGCTCAATCAGTTTATGCACTTATAGATTCGGGCTCCACACACTCTTATATTAACATTGAGATTGCACAGGAAAATGGGTTGAGAGATGTGCAACTAGATCAGGACATCTTGGTGAGTAATCCATTAGGGCATAGTGTAGTGGTAAACAGAGTGTATAGAAATTGTCTTATCAGTATTCAGGGGTATGTATTCCTGGCTGACTTAATTGAACTCCCATTTTGAGAATTTGATGTGATTTTAGGGATGGATTGGTTGTCTGCCCACCGAGCGACGGTTGATTGTCAACATAAGTGGGTGACACTATGAGCTTCAGATGATTAAGAAATTACTATTGTGGATAAAAGAATAGGCTTCATCTCTGATGTAATTTTAGATACAGCTACAAAGAGGCTTATTAGAAAGGGGCGTATTGTTTACTTATGTTATGCAGTAGAAGCAAAAAAGGAGAGTCCTACAGTTATAGTTGTGCCCACTATCTGTGAATTCACAGATGTGTTCCCAGATTAGTTACTAGGCTTGCCACCAGACAGAGAAGTGGAGTTTGCTATTTAAGTAGTTCCTGGTAGAACACCTATTTCCATAGCCCCCTACAGAATGGCGCTAGCAGAACTTAAAGAATTGAAGATTCAACTGCAAGAATTGCTCGATAAAGGCTTTATTCGATCGAGTGTTTCACCCTAGGGTGTACCAGTACTCTTTGTGAAAAAGAAAAATGGGTCACTCAAGTTGTGCATTTATTACCGGCAATTGAATAAAGTGACAATCAATAGTAGATATCTTCTCCCACGCTTTGAAGATATGTTCGATCAACTTAAAGGCCCAGGTGTATTCTCAAAGATTGATTTGAGGTTGAGATATCATCAGTTAAAGGTGAATGTGGCCATGACAGCTTTCTGGACTAGATATGGCCACTATGAATTTCTGGTCATGCCATTTGGATTAACATATGCACCAGCAATATTTATGGACTTGATGAATAGGATATTCCACCCATACTTAGATTAGTTCATGGGGGTGTTTATAGATGATATTCTAGTTTATTCAAAAACACCAAAAGACCATGATAAGCATCTGCGAATTGTACTACAAACATTAAGGGAGAAATGACTATATGCCAAATTTAGAAAGTGTGAATTTTGGTTGAATAAAGTATCTTTCCTGGGTCATGTAGTATCAACCGAGGGAATTAAAGTGGATCCTAAGAAGATTAAGCAGTCTTACAATGGAGAACACCAAAAAGCATTACAGAAGTCAGAAGTTTCCTAGGTTTGGCAGGATACTACATGTAGACACCGGGTCCCGAGTCGGGTTTAATGTCAAAAGTGATTTTGGGTCCTTAGTAATTCCCTCCGAAAATATATATATATATATATATATATATATATATATATATATATATATATATATATATATATATATATATATAATATAGATTAGGTAGGTAAAATTAGAAATTAATTATTAATGTTGGGTTAATTTAATTTATTAATATTGTAAGTTTAATTAGATAATTAAAATGCATGAAAGATTAAAGATTAATTAGTTAATATGTAAAGTGTTCAATTAATTAGATAAATTATATGATATATTAAATAGATTAATTATATTAAGATGTAATTAATATGTAATGTTTAATTAATATATAATTTTTAAATTAATTAATGTGTGTTATTTGAATTAAGTTAAAAAATTAAAAAATTAAAATGGAGGAAATTACCATTATGACCCAAAACCAGCCCTAATTTTAGGGTATAAAAAGAAAAGAATGAAGAGAAATGAGGGGGCTCTCTCTTTCGGCAACTAGGGAAATTAGAAAGAAAAAAAAAAAAGAAAACTGAGAGGAGGAGGAGAGAGCTCTCTCGGCTGAAGAACACAAAAAGACCAAGAAAAAATAGAGAGCAAGAAAGATACAGAGAGAGCAAGAACAAGCCAAAGAAAGAAAAGGAAAGGAAAGGGAAAAAGAAAGTGAAAAGAAAGAAAAGGAAAGGGAAAAGCAAAGAAGAGGAGAGAAGAGAGGGACAGCCAGGGACAGTCAACCAACAACGTCGGCGCCGGAGAGGAAAGAAGAAAAGAGGAAGAAAGAAAGGAGGCCGCCGGTGCTACCCCCAACGGCGGAAGAGGCCACGCGCAGCGGCGCTGCGATCGTCGTGGCCGGGCGATCAGACCGGCGGCTACCTCCTCCTCCCACTCACCGGCGGAAAGCACACTGGCGTGAAGAGGATCCACAGCTTCCGACGGCGTTTTCGGCCCGCTCAGCCGGCGTTCCGGTGCATGACCCACTCCGACGGGATCCCGGCGGTCCGATCTCCCTTCCGGCATAGGTGGTGTCGACCACCTCTCCTCCGGCGAGGTAAGTCCCCTCTCCCTATTTTATATTATTATTATTATTATTATTATTATTATTATTATTATTATTATTTATTTTCTGTTTATTAATATTATAATATTATTATTAATATTATTATTATTATTATTATTATTTATTTTCTGTTTATTAATATTATAATATTATTATTATTATTATTATTATTTATTTTCTATTTATTAATATTATAATATTATTATTATTATTATTACTTATTTTCTGTTTATTAATATTATTATTATTGTTATTATTATTATTATTATTATTATTATTATTATTATTATTATTATTGGTATTTATTTATTATTATTATTTGATATTTTGTTTTATATTTATTATATTTATTATTAATCATCTTGTGTATTTATTTATTCTTATCATTATTATATATTTATTTAATTTCTTTTATTATTATCATTATTTTATCTATTTAATTTCTGTTGTTATTATTATTATTATTATTATTATTATTATTATTATTATTATTTGCATTATTGCTATTATTATCATTATTATCAAATACTATTTGTTTTATTATTAATATTATTATTGTATGATATTATTGTTAGCATTTTTATTTTCGTTGGATTATTATAATTGTCATCATATTTTGCATCCATTAATTCTTCTAATTTAATTCATTTAATTGTTCATTTAGAATTTATTTATTTATTCGAAAAATATGTAATTACTATTTTATTTCATTTTATGTATTTGTGGTCTGTAATAATAAAACGATTTTTGACCGCTCTTAAAAAGAACCACCACACAAATATTTTCTACCAAATAAAATATTGGTTAATAAAACTGGACCAATGTCCTCATTTTCATCTCGAGCCAAAAGGTTTAACTTGATTTGAGAATTCTATACTTTTTTGTAAAATGAGTATTTGGGAACCAATGTTCCCGTCTAAATGAACATCTCGATTTATGCTTGTTTTGTACTTATTTACAATGGGGATTGTATTTCGCCCCTATTTTTGTTGTAACTTAATTTTGGATATTTTATTTTAATAATGCTTTATTTATTAACGCTTTTGATATGAATGATTGCGCCTTTTAATTGATTGCATCGTATGGAAAGATGGTGAAATAATAAATTCAAAACTTAATTGTAAAATTAATCAAAGTACGAATAAATGAGAAGTCCCGAACCTATCTCTGGTCTTTGGGCTCAATGAGGCGAGAGACCCGTTTCGATGGGATCTCCAAGACACCTCTTGTGTCCCATCAAAAGACTTAATCAATGAATCCTAGGCTCTAAGGGAGAGAGGTTCACCCTCCAAGACCCCTTTTGGTTGGCCCAAAATGGATAAATGCGTTGTCTTAGGCTCTCCGAGGCGAGAGAAACTTTCCCAATGTTCTATTGGGTGGCGACTCCATGAAACCTCCTAGTTGCCCAAAATAGACGCACTTGTAAATATCTTTACAAGTTGCCAACGGATCCTCAATTGCCCGATCGCCCTCAAGCGGGCGGCCAGAGGGGCGGCCATGGGGTCCTGCGCACATCACAGTGGTGACTCCACTGGGGATAATACTCGAGACTTCGATTCGAAAGTACGTTGATTAAAATTTATAATTAAGTTTTAGTTTAAAAATTTCACCTTCTTTCAAAACTGCATTACATCGCATTAGAGCCTTAGATTTATGCTAGTTTGGTCCCCTATCAGCCCCGGTGTGTTCCTGAAGCATGACCCTACGTTCACTCAATGTAGGGAAGTGTTAAGGATAATCACTAGCCCAAGCCTCGTACCATCAAGGTATATCAAATGGTGACCCGATCGGTCGTTACGCTCGTGATGAGCTAGTCCTGTTGACAGGGACCATGCTTTGGTAGCCCTAAAATATCATCACCTTGGACCAAAGCCCATGTAATGGACATAGATACTTCCACTGGGGGGCATGCGCCATAATACGTTGCTTGTGTAGTGGGTTATTGTGTATTGAATAAATCCAAATAAATTCAGATGTTCATTCCTTAAAGGTTTTCATACCCTGAGGGGCGCGTTTTGGTTTATTGGAATTGTTTAAATACACAATAGCCGAAAATTCATTTGTATGCGCTTTTAATAATGAGAGTTCATGCTTCGCAGTGCGCTGTACGTGCTCATTGGGTTCCCCGTTAACTCATAGGTCAAGCCTACCTAGGGAAAGAGCCCGCACGACCCCCTGTGTGATAAAAATAAGGTTGGGAGGAACACTTTTCTTGTGTGTGTATTTGTGCTTGTACATTCTTTTATGAGCAATAATAGTAGATAAGACACATGCATTTTATCTCATGTATAATTCTTTTCATACAATAATAGAACATGTGAACTCTGTATATAAAATTGCCTGTATCTAATTTGTGAATATGAACATGACATGTATTTGTCCTGCATGTACATACATAGCAGCGCTTGTCATGACTCACACTAACATTATGACATTCATCATGCACCATAGGCAGCACATACGGCATACGTCCCCGAAGGTATGTATCGACATGCATCATAGCACGCACAGACATACTACCACCACGACGTGTACAAAAAAATAAAAATAATGTATAGTCAACATAGTGCATTCGCCATATGTCATAACATGTACATATTCGTATGCTCACATCACACATGTACATAAACATTGTGCGCTGGAACATACATATACTGCTGCATGTCATAGTGTGCACACATTAGCATACTTCATTAGACTAGACATTATACACATCATGACACTTTGCATCTCTCATATTGTGTGCCATATCATGAACATGCATTATCATGCATGCGTTATGCCATGCACATATGAATCCTGCATCATGCATGTCAGTCGTTACATATATACCATGCCACATTTTGTGTGCGCATACCATGTAAATACACATACTTTGTAGGTGCCACTCATTTCTTGTCACCACTTTCATTCCATGTCTTGTATCGCACACCATAGAAGCTCACTGTACACAATCATTCTTATGCTGTGCCCCATCTCATTTGCATTATTTGTATATGTTCTGCACTTTTATATATGCAAGTTTTTTCATTCCACGTGACTCATTAGTGCACATAATCATGCCAAATCATCTTCCTCTTATATCATGTACGTATACCTTGTACATATATCATGCATCATGTTATGTACATATTCCTTGCAAACGTCGTCCATTCCTCACAATCACTTTCATCACATGTCATGTATCGCACACACGTGCCATTCACTGTACACAATTATTCTTATACTGTATCCCATTTCATGTGTATTATATGTATATACTTTTTTGCACTTTTATGTATGTGTCTTGCCATCCCTCACGACCCATTGGTGCATATTATCATGCTAGGTCATCATCATCTTAAATCACATACGTATTACTATCATGTCGTGCGCACACGCACCATGTATTGTAAACATCCATCCCCATGTTGTGCCATGTTTTACACTTATACCTTCATTACACGCTGTTTACATGTACATTGCAAATTTATGCATGCACGTCATTTGTCATGCATTGTTCACACATTCACACTCACTTATAATTTTTCGTTAATATTTTACACTCACACATCTTTGCACATATTTCATGTACGTATTTTTATACAAAATGTTTTTACACATGTTTCGCACATATAATTCCTTACATGCATACATGACACTATTGCATACGCCATTCCATATACATGATTTTTAACGCATAGTTTGCACATATTTTTTTTACAAAAAAAAAAGAAAAAAACGATAAAAAAATTTTCTATTAGCTTAAACGATTTTTGTGTATATACATTTCGATAGAATCAAATTTTTTGTGTTAAGCCATACCCTAAAACGCTGGCATGTTTGCACCTTATTGAGGTACCTTTGATTCAAGGTTTGGCTATGCCTAATTAGTTCTCAACTATGAATGGATTTAATCTTAACTCTAGAAATCTGAGTTTCATTCCACTTTAAATTAAGTAAGGGGTATATATGTTTGGTCTTTAAGAGCTGGATCACGTGAAGATATTTGACCATACCATGTGATTTCTAAATTTCGAGCACTTTTGGCCCGTTTTTGAAAACAAAACTGAAAAACTAGTTGCAATTAGGGGATTGGATGAAAACTCGCTAAGAGCACTAGAACCTTTCCGATTACTCGTCAAAGCGACTCCTGGATAAGACTGAATCTAGAAAATGATTTAGACACCATTTCTTTATATAGCTCTCTAAATGACTATTTCCTACCCTCATTTCAAAATCGCTTGCTAGCCCGTTGAGCCTTTATTTTAGTATGCTAAATGCGTACCGATTTTATTGTTACACACGTTAAAACTACCCTTCGCCTAAAATGATTTTGGCTTCCCCTTAGAAGAAGGCCGCTCTAGTAAGGATGGATGTACACATGACATTTCTTTGAGCTATCAAAACTTGCTCCGATAAAAGGGGGTTTACACTTCGAGAAGAAAATTTCAATCATCGATAATTTTTTGTGGTTACCAAAAATTGCCCCGATGAAAATGGATTTACACTTTGGGGAAAAGAGCCTCAATTTTTGACAATTCTTTGAGCTACAAATAATCACCCTGATAAGGATGGGTTTACCCCTTGAGAAAAATTTTCAATTATCGATAATTTTTGGGCTACACTTTTGGAAAGGGGTTTGAATCATCGATAAACTTTTTTGTGTAGTTAGAGACATGAGCTTGCGAAGAGCAAAATAAAAAAAAAGAGCGAAAAAAAAATCAAAATTGAAGAAAAAAATAGAAGAAAAAAGAAGAAAAAAGAAAAGAAAAAAAAGAAGAAAAATGGTAGGGCCCAAGATAGTACCCCTTGACAAGTTCGGTGGTTATCTTTTTAACTAAATTGTTATGTTGAGCTTGATAAGTCAGAGTGTTACCGAGTCCAAATTCAAGAGTATCTAGACAGTATACAATTAGTCTGAAAATGATTCCATCTTCCAAATGAACGCTGCACCCATTTTTCTCTAGCGACCTGATCCTCCTTTGATAGCCAATTACCTAAGCCTAACGTTACAACCAAAATAAGACCTCTTGATTCTTGGTTTGGCCTTATCTAATTAGCGGAGATGACCTTCTGATAAGGTTTGGTACATAGGAATAGGCATATGGTGTTTCTTGAGCTTCAAGCGAGAAGCCATGAGTGCATTTATGAATTCGAGTTGAGTCTTGTCCTCGACATTGCATCTAGAATTTGCTTTTGAAAAATGAAAAATCTTGTTTTGGCCTTTTGCATATACACACAAAGATTGCGTGGTATGTCTTGTATTTACATGTTGGTCTAGTAAACCTTGATGTCTGCACATTTATCTTCTTGCCCTTCATTGGGAATGACTCCCGAATTCTTTTGCTGAGATTGAATCAGTTGAGAATGTGGTTCATTCAATATGCTCAAAGGCAGATAGAAACTGGAGTTTGAGGTACCTAATAGGTTGCACTCATTATACAATCTTGGGGTATTTCTTATCATTACCCATGAAAATTATACTTTGCGTACACTCCCAGCAACATCCCTTGTACATATGCTTTTTGCAAATGTTTTTACACATAATTGTAGCAAATATTCTTAATAAATAGTTTTACATATAGAATTCTTGGTGCATGTATTTTGGCATAAGAGCTTTAGCGAATACATTTCATAAGTGCTTTTGACGCATGTGGCTCTTTATGGGCATATCCTTTGCCAGCATCTTGCATCCACATTTTTCGCATGCATTCAATACACATATATATGATTTTTCCTACATATGTTTCGTACACATAGTTGTATGTGCACACATCGCACACACCCAATTCTTTACATAGCTTTCATGTATATAACATATCCCACCTGTCTTTGCATATGATTTTTTACATCTATGCCGATGAATGACTCTTTACCACATGCATAATCATTTGCATGCATGGTCATTTGCACATAGTTTGCATACATAATCCCCTTGTATATATTTATCATGCATGAACTTTTGCATGTCCTTCTCATTCATGATCATTTGCAAACATGTTAGAACAAGGATTCTTAGCACATGTTCCATAATCTTCCACATAGATATAAGCCATTGGCATATATGACATACGCAAAAGCATTTCAAGATCATAGTCCTTTGCATGTCATTTCATAAATGCATGGCCTTTCACATGCATTCCATGCATACATGGTGTCCAACGCACACTAGATAATATACATCAGTCCCACATAGACAAGCTGATTTTTCCCAAAATCCTCTGAGGCAAAATCTTTAAGTCCTCCGAGGAATCAAACTTTCCAAATCCTCTTAAGAGGTAATTCTCAAGTCCTCTGAAGAGGCAATTCTCAAGTCAACCCAAGTCCGGGGGGCAAAAATGCGCACGAGGCAGTTCTCTTTGAAAAGATTATGGCTCAGAATCCATGAAGCCATGGTGATGCTTTTCTATATCCTTGGGGGCATCAGGCAATGTGAGCAACCAACCAATACCCTCAACAAATCTCTTGACCACCTAGGATGTGGTCTATCCATTTTTGTATCTCACATGCATCTGACATGCATAGATCTTTTGCATATCTTCCAGTATATCATGCGCATTCAATCCTTCACGCGTATAGTTGTGTACACATAATCTTGTACATTAATCATTTATTTGTGATTCATGTCTATAGCTTTATGTATACATTTCACGCACATTATGCACACACAATCTTTTGTATATGCCTTCGTGCTAATGATTTTGCAGGAAAAAGCCAAACCAAGCGATAACTTCGGCATCATGAAGTCAAGAAGAAATATGTGTAAGTTGAAACCATGCGGTAACTTGTAAAGTCCTTTATCAAATTATCTTTTAAGTCCTTTTTTAAAGGCATTCTCAGTCTTTTCGGAGCATTATCTTTTAAGTCCTTCTTTAAAGGCATTCTCAGTCTCTTCGGAGCATTATCTTTTAAGTCCTTCTTTAAAGGCATTCCCAGTATCTTCGGAGCATTATCTTTTAAGTCCTTCTTTAAAGGCATTCTCAGTCTCTTCGGAGCATTATATTTTAAGTCCTTCTTTAAAGGCATTCTTAGTCTCTTTGGAGCATTCTCTTTAAGACCTTTTTCACAGGCATTCTCAGTCTCCTCGGAGCATTAGCTTTAAGGCCTTTTCTTAAGGCTTTCTCAGTCTCTTTGAAACCATGTGGTTATTTTCAAGAATATTCCAAATCCCTTCAATCCTGAGATGATCCGAGAGGCAGGTTTAGCTCAACGTTGTCAGGCACTACCCAACTGACAACGACCCCAACAGGCAGGTGCTGCTACAGGTACGTATCTCTTTTATAATTTACCTTACAAATTTGCGTTTTCCTTTTTTTTTTTCTGCAGAAAAAAAGAAAGTTCAAGATAAACATCAGCGATAGAGCAGATCGTAACTGGGACTGCAGTTAGAGAACACTGCTCTTCACACCATTCACACCGGGATTGTAGCCAGAGAGTGCTACATCTCACAGTTCATGCGGCAGCCAAAGAATGCTACGCACCTTGCAGATCGGATGGGGGTTAGCAAGGGAACTTCACAAATCGAAGCTACAGTTAGAGAACACTGCTCTTCATCCTGAGACTGTGGTTAGAGAACACCGCATCTCACCAATCGAAGCTGCAGTTAAAGAACACTGCTCTTCATCCCGAGACTGTGGTTATCGGCTGAAGAACACAGAAAGACCAAGAAAAAATAGAGAGCAAGAAAGATACAGAGAGAGCAAGAACAAGCCAAAGAAAGAAAAGAAAAAGAAAGGAAGCCGGCGCCGGAGAGAAAAGAAGAAAAGAGGAAGAAAGAAAGGAGGCCGCCGGTGCTACCCCCGACGGCAGAAGAGGCCACGCGCGGCGGCGCTGCGATCGTCGTGGCCGGGCGATCAGACCGGCGGCTACCTCCTCCTCCCACTCACCGGCGGGAAGCACACCGGCGTGAAGAGGATCCGTAGCTTCCGACGGCATTTCCAGCCGGCGTTCCGGTGCGTGACCCACTCCGACGGGATCCCGGTGGTCCGATCTCCCTTCCGGCATAGGTGGTGTCGACCACCTCTCCTCCGGCGAGGTAAGTCCCCTCTCCCTATTTTATATTAATATTATTATTATTATTATTATTATTTATTTTCTGTTTATTAATATTATTATTATTTATTTTCTGTTTATTAATATTATAATATTATTATTAATATTATTATTATTATTTATTTTCTGTTTATTAATATTATTATTATTGTTATTTTTATTATTATTATTATTATTATTATTGGTATTTACTTATTATTATTATTTGATATTCTGTTTTATATTTATTATTAATCATCCTGTGTATTTATTTATTCCTATCATTATTATATATTTATTTAATTTCTTTTATTTTTATTATCATTATTTTATCTATTTAATTTCTGTTATTATTATTATTATTATTATTATTATTATTTGCATTATTGCTATTATTATCATTATTATCAAATACTATTTGTTTTATTATTAATATTATTATTATATGATATTATTGTTAGCATTTTTATTTTCGTTGGATTATCATAATTGTCATCATATGTTGCATCCATTAATTCTTCTAATTTAATTCATTTAATCGTTCATTTAGAATTTATTTATTTATTCGAAAAATATGTAATTACTATTTTATTTCATTTTATGTATTTGTGGTCTGTAATAATAAAATGATTTTCGACCGCTTTTAAAAAGAACCACCACACAAATATTTTCTACCAAATAAAATATTGGTTAATAAAACTGGACCAATGTCCTCATTTTCATCTCGAGGCAAAAGGTTTAACTTGATTTGAGAATTCTATACTTTTTTGTAAAATGAGTATTTGGGAACCAATGTTTCCATCTAAATGAACATCCCGATTTATGCTTGTTTTGTACTTTATTTACAATGGAGATTATATTCCGCCCCTATTTTTGTTATAACTTAATTTTGGATATTTTATTTTAATAATGCTTTATTTATTAACGCTTTTGATATGAATGATTGCGCCTTTTAATTGATTGCTTCGTATGGAAAGATGGTGAAATAAATTCAAAACTTAATTGTAAAATTAATCAAAGTACGAATAAATGAGAAGTCCCGAACCTATCTTTGGTCTTTGGGCTCAACGAGGCGAGAGACCCGTTTCGATGGGATCTCCAAGACACCTCTTGTGTCCCATCAAAAGACTTAATCAATGAAGCCTAGGCTCCAAGGGAGAGAGGTTCACCCTATTCTATTAGGTGGCAACTCCATGAAACCTCCTAGTTGCCCAAATAGACGCACTTGTAAATATCTTTATAAGTTGTCAACGGATCCTCAATTGCCCAATCGCCCTCAAGCGGGCGGCCAGAGGGGCGACCGCGGGGTCCGATGCGCGTCACACTACAGAAAATTTGCAAAGGGTTTCTCTAGTATTGCAGATCCACTTACTTGGCTATTATAGAAACAGGTTAAGTTTGAATGGACTGAAGCATGTCAAAAAAGCTTCAAGAAGTTGAAGAAGATGCTAATAAAAGCACCAATGATAACCTAGCCTGATTCGGTTGCATATGCTTTATGACAGCTCAAGACACATGAAAAGAACTATCCCACACATGATCTTGAGCTAGCAGCCATTGTCTTTGCCTTGAAGATTTGGAGGCATTATTTGTATGGTGAACGATGTTACATTTACACAGATCATAAAAGTCTGAAGTACTTGCTTACTCAAAAGGGACTAAATCTAAGATAGAGACGCTGGCTGGAGCTTATAAAGGACTACGATTGCTTCATAGATTATCATCCAGGGAAGGCAAACATAGTTGTTGATGCTCTTAGCTAGAAGTTTATGGCAGCCCTTTAGGCTATGAATGTTAGGCTAAATTTGGCACAAGATAGAGCGATTATAGCTAAAATTCAAGTGAAGCCAAACTTTGTGCATCAAGTTAAAGCGGCCCAGAAATAAGATGAACATTTGAAGGCTATAGTAAAAGATAAAAATGGTGGTGACTACTAATTACAAGCGGAGACTATATGTTCCTGATCAAGCTGACTTGAAGAAGAATATTTTGATTGAAGCTCACCACAGCAGTTATACGATGCATCCAGGGGGGTAATAAAATGTATCAGGAACTGAAAGCTTATTATTGGTGGCCAAGTATAAAGCGTGATGTGATAAAATTCGTGGGCAAATATTTAATTTGTCAACAAGTGAAAGCAGAGCACCAGGTCCTGTCAGGTTTATTGCAGCCTATTGCTATACCAAAATGGAAATGGGATCGAGTGACTATGGATTTTATCACAAGCTACCACTTACCAGGAAGAAACATGATGCAATTTGGGTAATAATTGATAGACTCACTAAATTGGCTCATTTTCTGCCAGTGCGGATGGACTATCCATTAGCCAGGTTGGCAGAGATTTATGTCAATGAGATAGTGAGGCTTCACGGAGTGCCATCTTCTATCATTTCAAATAGGGATCCGAGATTTACATCCCAATTTTAGAAGAAGTTACAAGAAGCTTTAGGGATGAGGCTTCACTTTAGTAAAGCTTTTCATCCCTAGACAAATGCTCAATCAGAACGGGGTAATCCAAATTGTAGAAGACATGTTGAGAAGTTATGTCCTCGAGTTTGAAAGTAATTGGGAAAAATATTTACCCTTGGCAGAGTTCGCATATAATAAAAGTTATCAGTCCAATATTAAGATGGCTCCTTATAAAGCACTTTATGGAAGAAAATGTAAAACCCCCTTGTGCTGGACTGAGTTGAGTGAGAATAAGGTAGTGGGAACAGATTTGGCTCGTGAAACAGAAGAAAAGGTGAGGGTTATCAAAGACAGGCTTAAAAAGGCTATGGATCGACAGAAGTCTTATGCAGATCTAAAAAGAAAGGATATCGAGTTTCAAGTTGGCGACAAGGTATTTTTGAAGGTATCTCCTTGAAAAAAAGTGTTAAGATTTGGCAAAAAAGGCAATCTGAGTCCCAGATTTATTGGGCCTTATGAGGTTATTCAGAGAGTAGGACCAGTCGCCTATAGATTAAACCTACCCTCAGAGTTAGAGAGGATTCACAATGATTTTCACGTATCAATGTTACAGAGATACAGGTCGGATCCTAGTCATGTCATCAAGCCTGCAGAAATCCAATTGTAGCCTAATCTGACTTATGAGGAAAAGCCAATGAAGAAATTCTGGAGAGAACTCCGGAATTCTGCATTCTCCTTCTTCAAAATGAAATCCAACTTTTCCACCTCTCATTAATTTTTTTCATTCTTCTCCTAATTTCTCACCAGATCAAGCCTTATAGATTAAATTTTAGCCTCTCTACGACATTACTACAGCCTCCAACCTTCAATTTGAGTGGAAGAATTGGATTAAATTAAGGGAGCAAAGTTAGGGTGTAATTTTGAGGTAAGAGAAATTGTTGGAAAAAATTTATCTAAGGGTTCTAAGATGTAATTTAGGGTATGTAGATGATGTGTATGCATTCATATTGTAAAAAGAAAGAAGATTAATCATGGTTTTATTTGGTGGAATTTTGGCCAAGTATAAGAAATAAGGAATGTGAGGGCACATTAAAAGGAAAGGAGAAGGAAGGGGCAGCTTGACAATGTTGGGTTTTATACGGAATAATTCAACATTATCGCGCAGCGGAAATAAAAAAAACCCAAATGGGATCCGTGCAGATCCAATTGATTCAAAAGGAGGAATAAAGAATACTACCCTATTAAGTATGCTGAAATACGAACTAACACCTTAGTTCAATCAGATTATAGGCGCTACTCCAATCACGAACCTCTACCAGTATCCACACACACGAACCAATGAATAGATAATTGCAGGGGTACTTGCTCCCTTTTTGCACTTGAATTTTTAATCTTTTCTCTATGTTTTTTTTCTTTCTCAACGAGTAGTGACAGCTAGAGTTTGTAAAATGCAACCATTCTTAAAATGAAATTAAAGTTATGTTATCTTAAACGTATATCCATATATATATGAATAAACTTAAACCCTAGAGTGATAAATTAGGGATATTATCTCTTATTCAAAATAAGATGAAATATTATATATATATATATATATATAATTTTAAAATACCCTAATTAAAATCCAGTCTATTTATTATGGTACTTGCTCCCTTTTTGCACTTGAATTTTTAATCTTTTCTCTGTTTTTTTTTCTTTCTCAACGAGTAGTGACGGCTAGGGTTTGTAAAGTGCAGCCATTCTTAAAATGAAATTAAAGTTATGTTATGTGACGCGCGCCGGATCCCCGCGGCCGCCCGCTCGGACCGCCCGCACGTGGGCGATCGGGGCATTTGTGGGTCCGTCAACAGCTTGCGATAAATCGCAAGTGCGTCTATGTTGGGCAACAAGGAGGTTTCATGGAGTCGCCACCCAATAGAACATTGGGAAAGTTTCTCTCGCCTCGGAGAGCCTAAGACTTGCACATTTTATCCATATTGGGCCATGAGGCCTAGGATTAACGCTAAAGTCTCGTGACGCAAGAAGTATCTTGGAGGATAACCTCTAACCTCTTGAGCCCAAAGACCAGAGCAGGATTCGGGACTTCTCATTTATTCGTACCTTGATTAATATTATAATTAAGTTTTGAATTCATTGTTTCATCAACTTTCCACACAATGCAATTTTAATTTAAAGGCGCAATCATTCATATCAAAAGCGGTAAATGTAAGCAAAATCCAAAATAAAGCATTCAAAATAAATTACAATAACACTAGGAGCGGAATACAACTCCCATTTATAAAAGTGGAATACATGCATAAAACGGGTTATTCATTTATTTTGAGGACTTTGGTCCCCGCATGTATATTTATTATAAAACGGTTTTGATGTGATGATTTATTTGGGTATGAAAAACTAGGACATTGGTCCCCTTTTATTTAGAAAAAATGTCAAGTTAATTAATAGAAATGTTTTTGTGATTTTCTTTCTAGCGAGCCTAAATAAATAATTTTACAAGAAAATTATATGGCAAAATTAAATAAAATATTACAAATAAAGAAAATAAATAAACCAAACGAGCCTTTTTGGACCTCCCGATGTGCTCGCAAAAACGCCCAAGCGAAAAAGAGGAGTTTAGACATAAAAACAAATACAAATAAAACAATGTTAGTGATTAAATCAATTAAATCAATTAAACATGCAAAATAATGAATAACAAATTAAAATAAAATAAGATGATATGAAAAGAATGATAATGGAATCAAAAATATTAACAAACCAAAATAAAATGAGAAACATGCATTATGTATGACAAATGATTAAATGATGTGAATAAAATAAAATATGACATGTTGCTTAATTAATATATGTAAAAATATGAACATGATGAAAAATGATGAAGATAAACGAATCAAAGAATATATAAAATGATAAAGAAAAGAATAATAGATTAAAACAATTAAAGAATGATGAAAACAATTAAATGAACAATATGATTAATTAAATATGTTCACAAATGATATAAACCATTTACATGGCAAAAAGATCAATTAAAATGAATTTAATAATTACATGTTAAAAATAATGATGAATTAAAGTGAAATAAATTAATTACATGTTAATTAATTAATAAACAATCAATATTTATGTGAGTAAAAATCATATCATGTATAAACAATTAAATGGAACAAATATAAAATCAATACAACAAATTGAATAGATTAAAACAATAAATAGATCAATAAAAACAATAAAATATACATGAATAAATAAAATGAAATAAAATAGAAATTGAAATAGAGCCAAGAATATTTACCCTCAGAATATTGGATTTGATGAAGGAAAAGTGATGATTGATTTCTTTGTTTGATGATTCACAATATTAGAGTGAAATATTATGAAAATGTTGGAATTTTATTCCAAGAAACATGAAAATAAAAATGATCAAAAATTCTTTAAGAACAAAGAATTGATACCTTTGCCTAAAGAAATGATTTTGATCAAAAAAGTTTTATTGATTAAAATAAAGAAAAATTGATTGAAGTTTTATCAAATAAAAATTAGATTTTGATGACAAACAATTATTTTATTTGTCTCAAAATCAATTTTTTATCAAAAAAAATTCAAAACAAAATCAATGAAAAAAAGTTTTATTGAACACAAAATAAAAAGAAGAAAAACAATTTTGAGAACAAATAATTATTCTATTTGTCTCAAAAATTAAATCAAACAACAAAACTTCCTCTAAAAAATATGTTTAGAAGAAATTATGTTGAAAAAAGAATGAAACAATTGATTTTCTTTTTGATTTTTGGTTGGGGAAAAAATCTGGAATTTTTTGGTGGAAGAAGAAGAAGAAATCTGGAATTTTTAGGTCTAAAAAATGTGGAGAGGAGAGGAGAAGAGAGACTACTTTGATTTCATCATTAACTATTTATAGGATAAAATAGGTTGCCCTAATTTAATTAAGGAAAAAAACCTATTTTAATCCCAAAATTATTTTATTTTTAATGATAAAATCAAGTTTTATTATTTAATTACCTAAAAAAATATTTTAGAATTTAATTTGAAGTCAAAAACCCCAAAAAAATGGGATAAAAAACGGATTTTTGGGTGAAAAAATCGGAAAAAAGCTGGAAAAAAGGAAAATAGGTAACAGACCCTGTACCGACGGCCAGGAGACCGTCGCCACAAGGGACACCGCCCGTCGCTATAGAGCGACGGGCACTCACGCGGCGAGGCGCGGAGCTCGGGCGGGAATCGCGGAGCTCGCGCGGGAATCGCGCGCAGAGGCGCGCGGTGCGGCGCGCAGTGCGCACAACGCTGCGCGTCGCTTTTTAGCGGCGCGCAGCATTGGCGACGCTGCGCGTCGCTAAATCCCGCCCAGCGCGCTGGGCGCCTGGGCGTCGGCGTGCTGGGCGCCTGGCGCCTGCGAGCTGGGCGCCAGCGCGCCTGCGCGCTGCTGCAGGCGCGCTGCCGCGCCCGACATTCGCGGTCCGAAAAAAATTTTTTATTTTTTTTATTTTTTTTCTATTTTTTTTAAATTTTAAATTGACTAAAAACACCATAATTTTAAGCCCCCATTTTTCAAAATTAATTTTTTAAATCTTTTTTTTTTATTATTTTAATTTTTCACTCTAAAATGCAAATTTAATGAGAAAACCATCACTTTTAACCTTTTAAAGCCTGTGAAGGCAATTATCATCATTGGGTAACTTCGATCTAGGCTTATTCAGGACCCGGTGTCTACAGTTGCCCCCAGTTTAGGGGAATCTAGTACACTAGTGTCTAGGTGAGCCTAAACTCAAAGAAGAAAAGGAAAGAGACGCGTACCTGAGCCGCCCGTCTTTCCGAACTGGAGAATTCTGAGATGGTAGTTATTACCATGGTGTGTTTTCGTTAGTTGAAGTGGTGCTATCTGTAAGCCCTTCGGTTGATTGCCCCCTGAGAGGTCTTCGGTTCATCGATCGTTTGCCCCCCGAGAGGTCTTCAGTTCATTGATTATTTGCCCCCTGAGAGGTCTTCAGTTCATTGATTGTTTGCCCCCTGAGAGGTCTTCAGTTAGCTGCTCCCTGAGAAGTCTTCGGTTTATTGATCGTTTGCCCCCTGAGAGGTCTTCAGTTCATTGCCCCCTGAAAGGTCTTTAGTTTGCTGCTCCCTGAGAAGTCTTTGATTTTCTGCTCCCTGAGAAGTCTTCGATTTTCTGCTCCCTGAGAAGTCTTCGGTTTTCTGCTCCCTGAGAAGTCTTCGGTTTGCTGCTCCCTGAGAAGTCTTTGATTTTCTGCTCCCTGAGAAGTCTTCGGTTTGCTGCTCCCTGAGAAGTCTTTGATTTTCTGCTCCCTGAGAAGTCTTCGGTTTGCTGCTCCCTGAGAAGTCTTTGATTTTCTGCTCCCTGAGAAGTCTTCGGTTTGCTGCTCCCTGAGAAGTCTTTGATTTTCTGCTCCCTGAGAAGTCTTCGGTTTGCTGCTCCCTGAGAAGTCTTTGATTTTCTGCTCCCTGAGAAGTCTTCGGTTTTCTGCTCCCTGAGAAGTCTTTGGTTGATTGCCCCCTGAGAGGTCTTCGGTTTGCTGCTCCCTGGGAAGTCTTCGGTTTTCTGCTCCCTGAGAAGTCTTTGGTTGATTGCCCCCTGAGAGGTCTTTGGATGGTGCTTGGATTTGATGATTAAGCTGGTATGTGGATTGATGATTTGATCAATGTCTGGATTGATGAATGAGTTGAGGTTTGGATTGATGATTTGACCGATGTCATCACTCGGCTTTTGTCGGCGTCCGCCTCAAGCCTCTCTTTCTGCAAAATAAGGAAACTAAACTATGCAAAAATGGTGAGCATGCAAGTGAAATGCATGAGTAATGCAGGAATGCAGGATAAAAATTCATCTATGTGAACTCGAAGATGATGCCGGGCTAGCTGCGATTTGCGATATAATTGATGCCTTTTGAGCTGCTTTTGAATTTCATGCCCTTTGGGATTGTGAGATTCTCACCTGGTACCTGTAGTCATTATTTGAAGGTAGTGCGTCCCTTGTGGATTTTCACACTAGCTTTTCTTAGCGGGAGATGCGTCCTTTGCGGATTTTCACATAACCCTGTGCCTTATTATTTTTTTTTTTTGCCTAGAATGGGCCCAACCCAATCCAGCGGCTTTTCTCTTTTTTTTTTTTTTTTTTTTTTTTTTTTTGAAGGACAGACTGCCTGTTTTCAGGTTTTCACCCTATCCTTTTGCCTAGTTTTTGCTTAGAGCGCCAGTTACGGTTTTCACTCTAACGGCTTATTATTATTTTTTTTTTTTTTTTTTTTGAGGATTGCTGAAGTTGTTGGCAAGAATCTTTCGGGAGTCTTAGGACATGGTTGCATGAGCTTGATTCTTCACATTTGACGGCAGGATGAATCGGCTGAAGCGCTTGCGTGCTGAGAGTAGCAGAGGGTAGGCAGATACATGAGTTTGATCACACAGGGTACAATACTCTGATCACATCATTTCATAAATGCATGTGTTTCAATTTGATTTCATTAAACATGATCATTATTTTGGCATTGATTTTAAAAAATACAAGACTTTAGCTAATCTCGAGATAGATCTTGAAAGCATCAAACTCCTGTTATTAATCAGCCTTCTCTCTTTTCTCTCTTTATTGGATATTTTCTCTCAGCTCTCTTTTATTTTGTTGAATGTGGATTCTAGATGCAATGTCGGAGACGAGACTTAACTCGAATGCATGAACGCACTCGTGGCTTCTCGCTTGAAGCTCAAGAAACACCATATGCCTCTTCTTGCGTACCAAACCTTATTAGAAGGTCATCTTCGCTAATTGGATAAGACTGAACTAAGAATCAAAAGGTCTTACTTTGGTTGTAATGTTAGGCTTAGGTAGATGGCTATCAAAGGAGGATCAGGTCGCTAGAGAAAAATAGCCGCAATATTTTCTCGACTGGTGGATGAACGATTCTCAGCTCAGTTGTATATACAAAGGTATTCTTGAATTTGGGTTTGATAACATTTCAGCTCCTTGAGATCAGAATAACAATGAAAGGGTAATTATTGAAACTAGTCAATTGGTTACTGTTTTGAGGTCTTTTGTTTTTTTTTCCAAAGTGTAAACTTGCCCTTACCAAGGCAATTTCGATAACCCACGAAGAAATTGTTAATTGTCAAAACGTTCATCCATCCTTTTTAGAGCGGCCACTCTTCTAAGGGGAAGCCAAAATCATTTTAGGCGAGGGGATAGTTTTAATGTGTGTAACAACAAAATTGGCACGCATTCAGCATACCCGTATAAAGGCTCAATGGGCTAGCAAGTGATTGTGAAGTAAGGGTAGGAAATGGTCATTTAGAGAGCTATACAAAGAAAATGTTGCCTAAATCATTTTCTAGGTTCCGTCTTATCCAGGGATCGCTTTGACGGGTAATCAGAAAGGTTCTAGTGCTCTTAGTGAGTTTCCATCCAGTCCCCTAATTGCAACTAGTTTTTTTTTTTTTTTTTTTTTTTTTTTTCTCTACAGGAGCTATGTTGGATGCTATCAAAATTTTCTTTGGGTTCCCCAAAGTGACGGGTAATCAGAAAGGTTCTAGTGCTCTTAGTGAGTTTCCATCCAGTCCCCTAATTGCAACTAGTTTTTTTTTTCTCTACAGGAACTATGTTAGATGCTATCAAAATTTTCTTTGGGTTCCCCAAAGTTTTCGAGATTAACTGCAGCCATATTATTTGAATTAATGCCAAAGTTAATTTGTTATGATCATGCGAAATGAAGTCAATAGAAATGCCATACAAATAAGCAAAATTGTTCTCTTTATTATAAATTGTAATATAAAAAGTTCCAGAAATGAAAAGATTCCAGCATCTAAAAGCAATATCACTAGTGGGCCACAGGACACGATCATGTTTGTGGTGGAGGGACTGCGTTGTAGCCTGCCTTCTTCTTCTTTTCTCTCTTCTCAGGATCTGTGATCTGATTGGTGTCAATGAGATCCTGGATCTTGTTTCTCAGAATACGGCAATAGTCAGTCAAATGGCCGGTGTGCTGGTGGTAAGCGCAGTACTGATCACCTCTATGTCCTGGCTGTCCTTGACTCAAGGCTGGTCTTGGTGGCAAAGGTTGCAACTTGCCTTCTTTCATTAGTTTCTCCAGTACCCAGGATAGAGAGCGGCCTAAGTTGGAGTAATATCTTTGACCCTGCCCAACTCCAGTAGCTGAGACCTCTGCCGTCCTACCGTTTCTGCTGTTGCTGCCCCCAGCACCTCC
The DNA here is from genome assembly GCA_947683425.1 of Excoecaria cochinchinensis. Classification (NCBI taxonomy): domain Eukaryota; kingdom Viridiplantae; phylum Streptophyta; class Magnoliopsida; order Malpighiales; family Euphorbiaceae; genus Excoecaria; species Excoecaria cochinchinensis. The sequence goes on from CANTUQ010000037.1 coordinate 3,242,389, forward strand.
AGATTTGAATCCCGACTGGTTCCCATAGCCTTTCCCAGCAAAGTTATTTTGGCTTGCTTTCTTTGCTAGGTAAGCCGCCTCAGCTTCTATAGCGATATCCTTAAGTGACTCCCAGTCCTTGAGCCCCTTAAAACTGAGCAAGTCCCTTAAGTAAGGGCATGAGTTTCTGATAAATAGCCTGATCTGGTCTGCAGTGTCAGGCTTCCTCTTCATCTCCATGACCCTATTTCTCCATCTTGTAAGGTACTCATGGAATGACTCATCATTCTTCTGCTGTAGAAGCTCGAGGTCTTTTAGGGTGACCTCCATCCTAGTGCTGCAGTCGTACTGCTTCATGAATTCTTCGGTCAAAAGGTCCCAGTCCTCTTTGGACCTCCTATCCAACCCGTGGTACCAGTCAACTGTCGGGCCCACCAGACTAAGGCAGAAATATTCCACCTTCTGCTTCTTGCTCAGCCCTGTGCCTTTCATGACCAGGGTATACTGCTTGATGTGGGCGGATGGGTCCGAGGTGCCATCAAATTTCGGAAGCTCGGGCATCTTGAATCTTTGGGGCAGCAGCTCTTCATCCCCCAGATCTCTGTCTTCTGGGTTGATCCCCTTGCCTGCTGACAGCATGCGGGTGATAGCTTCGATCTGTTGTCTCATACCTCTTAAAGCTTCATCCTCTACTCTAGGTGCTCTGGGCCTTGCAGCTTGGTGGACTATCGGCACCACTTCTTCTTCCTCCTCCATCAGGACATCATCATTGGGATTATGAATCCTTTCCCCTCTTGGCTCGATGGGTGCGGCAGCTCTGTGCTCATTGTTGGGTTGGCGAGCAGCAGCTCCAACGAAGGGAGCCTCCCCACCAGCAGGTGGTTCGGCTTGCCCCCGAGGAGGGGCTGCTTGTGGCTGTAGAGCAGCAGGTGGTTGTGGGGCAGCAGGTGGATGGGCAATCCTTTCAACCATGGCACCCATCATGTCTAGCACTCTCCGTTCAAAATCCTCTAGCCTCCTAGCTAGGTCTTGAGTGGTCAAAACTCCAGGTTCTTCTGCCATTGATGATTCTACAGAGGCTTCACTGATTGATGGGAATGACTCAGAATCCCAGTCAGGCACTAGTTCCGGCAACTCAAAGAGCAGATTTGTCCTTATTAGCCGACCGTCGGAACCTCTAGTCCACTTAGATGAATCTATGATGGCTGAAAATAATTAGATTGTTAGGATGATGCATGAATGACATATACAATGCATGATAGTGAGCTATGCAACATTTACAATCACATGCAAGCAAGTAGATCCTTCCAACCTTATTACTCCCACACACGAGGTAATGCGGTCTCTTTCCTAGGTGGGCTTGATCTATGGGTTAGCGGGGAACCCAATGGATGCGTATGGTGCTCGGTGGAAAACCGGCATCATAACATCTCTTATCTAATGTGCAAGCACATGGGTTATGATCATTATGTATTTAGGCAGCCCGAATAAGTTGACATGGGCCTATCGGGGCATGAAAGCCTTTGATTAGGTGACCAATCAGATTATTTGGGTTTGTCCAATACAAAATGATCCATATAGCAAGCAAGGTATTACGGTTCATACCACCTAGGGGAAGTATCTATTGCCATTACATGAGCTTTGGTCAAAGGGTGGTGTTACTTTAGGGCTACCCAAGCATGATCCCTGCCGACGGGTCTAGCTCATCACGAGCGTAACGACCGATCGGGTCACCATTTTGATATACCATTAAGGTACGAGGCTTGGGCTGGTGATTATCCTTAACACTTCCCCAAATTGAGTGAAAATGGGGTCGCGCTTCGGGAACGCACCGGGGCTAAAAGAGGGACCAAACTAGCATAGATCTAAGGCTCTAATGAGATGCAACGCAGTTTTGAAAGAAGATAAAATTTTTAAATTAAAACTCAATTATGATTTTTAATCAAGGTACTTTCGAATCGAAGTCTCGAGTATGTCCCCAGTGGAGTCGCCACTGTGACGCGCGCCGGATCCCCGCGGCCGCCCGCTCGGACCGCCCGCACGTGGGCGATCGGGGCATTTGTGGGTCCGTCAACAGCTTGCGATAAATCGCAAGTGCGTCTATGTTGGGCAACAAGGAGGTTTCATGGAGTCGCCACCCAATAGAACATTGGGAAAGTTTCTCTCGCCTCGGAGAGCCTAAGACTTGCACATTTTATCCATATTGGGCCATGAGGCCTAGGATTAACGCTAAAGTCTCGTGACGCAAGAAGTATCTTGGAGGATAACCTCTAACCTCTTGAGCCCAAAGACCAGAGCAGGATTCGGGACTTCTCATTTATTCGTACCTTGATTAATATTATAATTAAGTTTTGAATTCATTGTTTCATCAACTTTCCACACAATGCAATTTTAATTTAAAGGCGCAATCATTCATATCAAAAGCGGTAAATGTAAGCAAAATCCAAAATAAAGCATTCAAAATAAATTACAATAACACTAGGAGCGGAATACAACTCCCATTTATAAAAGTGGAATACATGCATAAAACGGGTTATTCATTTATTTTGAGGACTTTGGTCCCCGCATGTATATTTATTATAAAACGGTTTTGATGTGATGATTTATTTGGGTATGAAAAACTAGGACATTGGTCCCCTTTTATTTAGAAAAAATGTCAAGTTAATTAATAGAAATGTTTTTGTGATTTTCTTTCTAGCGAGCCTAAATAAATAATTTTACAAGAAAATTATATGGCAAAATTAAATAAAATATTACAAATAAAGAAAATAAATAAACCAAACGAGCCTTTTTGGACCTCCCGATGTGCTCGCAAAAACGCCCAAGCGAAAAAGAGGAGTTTAGACATAAAAACAAATACAAATAAAACAATGTTAGTGATTAAATCAATTAAATCAATTAAACATGCAAAATAATGAATAACAAATTAAAATAAAATAAGATGATATGAAAAGAATGATAATGGAATCAAAAATATTAACAAACCAAAATAAAATGAGAAACATGCATTATGTATGACAAATGATTAAATGATGTGAATAAAATAAAATATGACATGTTGCTTAATTAATATATGTAAAAATATGAACATGATGAAAAATGATGAAGATAAACGAATCAAAGAATATATAAAATGATAAAGAAAAGAATAATAGATTAAAACAATTAAAGAATGATGAAAACAATTAAATGAACAATATGATTAATTAAATATGTTCACAAATGATATAAACCATTTACATGGCAAAAAGATCAATTAAAATGAATTTATTAATTACATGTTAAAAATAATGATGAATTAAAGTGAAATAAATTAATTACATGTTAATTAATTAATAAACAATCAATATTTATGTGAGTAAAAATCATATCATGTATAAACAATTAAATGGAACAAATATAAAATCAATACAACAAATTGAATAGATTAAAACAATAAATAGATCAATAAAAACAATAAAATATACATGAATAAATAAAATGAAATAAAATAGAAATTGAAATAGAGCCAAGAATATTTACCCTCAGAATATTGGATTTGATGAAGGAAAAGTGATGATTGATTTCTTTGTTTGATGATTCACAATATTAGAGTGAAATATTATGAAAATGTTGGAATTTTATTCCAAGAAACATGAAAATAAAAATGATCAAAAATTCTTTAAGAACAAAGAATTGATACCTTTGCCTAAAGAAATGATTTTGATCAAAAAAGTTTTATTGATTAAAATAAAGAAAAATTGATTGAAGTTTTATCAAATAAAAATTAGATTTTGATGACAAACAATTATTTTATTTGTCTCAAAATCAATTTTTTATCAAAAAAAATTCAAAACAAAATCAATGAAAAAAAGTTTTATTGAACACAAAATAAAAAGAAGAAAAACAATTTTGAGAACAAATAATTATTCTATTTGTCTCAAAAATTAAATCAAACAACAAAACTTCCTCTAAAAAATATGTTTAGAAGAAATTATGTTGAAAAAAGAATGAAACAATTGATTTTCTTTTTGATTTTTGGTTGGGGAAAAAATCTGGAATTTTTTGGTGGAAGAAGAAGAAGAAATCTGGAATTTTTAGGTCTAAAAAATGTGGAGAGGAGAGGAGAAGAGAGACTACTTTGATTTCATCATTAACTATTTATAGGATAAAATAGGTTGCCCTAATTTAATTAAGGAAAAAAACCTATTTTAATCCCAAAATTATTTTATTTTTAATGATAAAATCAAGTTTTATTATTTAATTACCTAAAAAAATATTTTAGAATTTAATTTGAAGTCAAAAACCCCAAAAAAATGGGATAAAAAACGGATTTTTGGGTGAAAAAATCGGAAAAAAGCTGGAAAAAAGGAAAATAGGTAACAGACCCTGTACCGACGGCCAGGAGACCGTCGCCACAAGGGACACCGCCCGTCGCTATAGAGCGACGGGCACTCACGCGGCGAGGCGCGGAGCTCGGGCGGGAATCGCGGAGCTCGCGCGGGAATCGCGCGCAGAGGCGCGCGGTGCGGCGCGCAGTGCGCACAACGCTGCGCGTCGCTTTTTAGCGGCGCGCAGCATTGGCGACGCTGCGCGTCGCTAAATCCCGCCCAGCGCGCTGGGCGCCTGGGCGTCGGCGTGCTGGGCGCCTGGCGCCTGCGAGCTGGGCGCCAGCGCGCCTGCGCGCTGCTGCAGGCGCGCTGCCGCGCCCGACATTCGCGGTCCGAAAAAAATTTTTTATTTTTTTTATTTTTTTTCTATTTTTTTTAAATTTTAAATTGACTAAAAACACCATAATTTTAAGCCCCCATTTTTCAAAATTAATTTTTTAAATCTTTTTTTTTTATTATTTTAATTTTTCACTCTAAAATGCAAATTTAATGAGAAAACCATCACTTTTAACCTTTTAAAGCCTGTGAAGGCAATTATCATCATTGGGTAACTTCGATCTAGGCTTATTCAGGACCCGGTGTCTACATGTTATCTTAAACGTATATCCATATATATATGTATAAACTTAAACCCTAGAGTGATAAATTAGGGATATTATCTCTTATTCAAAATAAGACGAAATATTATATATATATATATATATATATAATTTTAAAATACCCTAATTAAAATCTAGTCTATTTATTATGGTCTTGGTGTGTGACCCAATAGGTTTATATTAAGTTGGCAGTGGATCCAATTCTATAATAGTCCCACAAGTCATAATTGGTTTTTAGCAAAACATTATGACTACCCAAATAATATAAATATCGTTACTTCGATTTTAACCTGACAATAGAACATGTTATTATCCTTTTGTTACACGATATCTTATTTGAACATAAGTCATGATCTATGTCAAACTTATATTGTTCAAACATATAATTTCCCGATCACTAAGTAGACTGATAAATTCAAATGACATTGATCACACTATCAATTCATTTGAGCACAACTATGCATTTCACAATCCTACTTATTGAGGGGCCCAATAGATATCTCTCTCATAAGAGAGGGACAAATTTCATCTTGATTATTCACTTTCCTCTACATAATTCACATCATGCCCAATCATCCTCAAGTAATTTCCGTTAAGAAATGCTATTTTTACATCCATTTACCATATCTCATAGTTATAATATACAACAATGCGATTGGTGAAAAGGTTTCATCATAGTCAATACCATGAGTTTGCTTGAAGCCTTTTGCAACAATTCTTGCTTTAAAGGTATTTACTTTGCCATCCATGTCAGTTTTCTTTTTGAAAACCCATTGCACCCAATGGTTTTAATTCCTTCAAGTTGATCAATCAAGTTCCAAACTTGATTATCATACATGGATTGCATCTCATATTTAATGGCTTTTAGCAATTTCTCAAATTTTGGACCTGACACAGCATCTTGATAAGTAGTAGGCTCATCTTGATCCATGAGCATTACTTTATGACTATCTATTATGAGAAATCCATATCTCTCGAGCTCGTGTGGTATCCTATTAGATCTACGTGGCACTTGTGTAACAGGTACTGGTTCCACAACTTTTTGTGAAACTTGTTGACATTCCATCGATGGTTCGATGTTATCTTGTGCTTCTCGAATTTCTTCAAGTTGTACTTTACTCCCATTGGTTCTTTTAGAAATAAATTCATTTTCTAGAAAGATAACATTTCGAGCAACAAACACTTTGTTCTCTGAAGGGTTGTAAAAGTAATATCCTTTAGTTTCCTTAGGATATCCCACAAAAAGATACATTTATCAAATTTTGGTGCTAATATATCTGAGATCTGTCGTTTAACATAAGTCTCACAGCCCCAAATCTTTAGAAAAGATAAACTAGGAGTTCTCTCGGTCCATATCTCATATGGTGCCTTTTCAACAGCTTTAGATGGAACTCGGTTCAAAGTGAATACGGCTGTATCTAATGCATAATCCCATAAGGATAAAGGAAGATCTGTTTGACTCATCATAGATCGAACCATATCTAATAAAGTACAATTCCTCCTTTCAGATACACCATTCCATTATGGTGTTCTAGGTGGAGTTAATTGTCAAACAATTCCATAATCTCTTAGATGATTGTCAAACTCTTAGCTCGAATATTCACCACCTCGATCGGATTGAATGCCTTAATAGTTTTACCAAGATGATTTTGTACTTCATTTTGAAAGGTTTTGAACATTTCAAATGATTCATGTTTATGTTTCATTAGATAGACATAGCCATATCTACTGAAATCATCAGTGAATGTAATGAAGTACTGAAATCCTCCCCTGGCATTTATGCTTAATGGGCCACATACATCAAAATGCATAAGGCCTAATAAGTCAATGGCCCTTTTACTATGTCCAGTGAAAGGATCCTTTGTCATCTTGCCTAATAAACAATATTCGCAATTATCAAATCATTCAAAATCAAATGATTGCAAAAGTCTATCTTGATGGAGTTTAGATATACATTCCTCATTTATATGACCAAGGCGATAATGCCATAAATATGTTGTATTTAAATCATTTGGTTTGGATTTCTTTGCAGTTATGTTATAAATATGATAATTATTGGATGTTTCTAAATTTAGGACATAAAGCCCACAATATGAATTAACAATACCATAAAGCATGCCATTATAATAAATAGAACATTTCTTATTCTTAATAAGAAAAGAAAAACCTTCATCATCCAAACTTGAAACTAAAATAATATTCCTACTCAAACTAGAAACATAATAGCAATTGTTCAAAACTAACAAAAGCCCATTGGGCAAAGTCAATTCATAAGTGCCTATAACTAAAGTAAGCAACTTTTACCCCATTTCCTACTCTAGGTCCATTTCATCCTTTTTCAGTTGCCTACTCCTTTTGAGTCCCTGCACATTTGTATAAATGTGAGATCCACATCCAGTATCTAATACCCAGGAAGTAGAATTAGATAAATTAATTTCTATAAAATAAATACCTAAAGATGTAGTCTCACCACTCTTCTTCTTCTTCTTCAATTCTTCCAAGTAGAGGTTGCAGTTCCTCCTCCAATGACCAGATTTATTGCAATGGAAGCAAACTCCCTCCTTTGGAGCTTTAGCCTTGGGCTTGGGCTTAAGCTTAGGCTTACCACCAACTTTTGCCTTAGCCTTTCCCTTACCCTTAATTGTCATCCCTTTCCCTTTGTTAACCATTAGTACATGGCCAGGCTTCTTATTAATGCTTTGTTCAATTGTTTTGAGCATCGCATGCAGCTTAACTATAGATTTCTCCATATTATTCATATTGTAGTTCATGACAAAATGGTCATAACTATCAGGTAATCAATTAAGGATTAAATCTGTTGCTAGTTCTAAATTGAGGGGAAATCCAAGCCTCTCAAGGTGATTAATATAGCCCTTCATTTTCAGAACATGAGAGCTAACTGAAGCACCTTTAGTGATCTTGCAATAATGTAATGTTTTGGTAGTCTCATACCTTTATTGCCTTACTTGCTGTTGGAATGTCTACTTGAGATGAGTACTCAACTCATAAGCCTCCATATTCTCCTGATGCTTCTGAAGTTCTAGAGCCATGGTAGCTAACATAAGACAGCCAACATCCACAGAATCATCAATATGTTTCTTGTGTTTCTCTTTGACCGCCCTTGTGGCATTAGCAGGTGGGTTATCTGGAATAGGCTCATCTAGCACATGTAGCTTCCTTTCTTGCTTGAGAACAATTCTCAAGTTTCTGAACTAGTCAAGGAAGTTTGTGCCAATTACTTTAAGTTTGTCCTTCTCAAAGACAGATCGCAGTGACACAATGGAAGTGCTATTTAATGCCATTAATCTACAAACATGCAAGATAAATAATATTAGTACCAATTTCATTTTAGGTTTCTGTATAAACTCCCACTAAAATAATAACCCTCAATTATAATTATAATAATTATAATAATTTAATGGGTTAAGATCCATATTTCACCTAACTTTAAGTCAGCTTTGGCATGACACTAAAAGTTAAGTTATTTATGTAGGTAGCTCTTAGATCATTCATGGAATTTTGACATCATATGTCCCAGCATGTTTTAATCCCATTTTCTGCCCTTAGGCCCAAAATTGTTTTGATAGCCTAATTAAGTCTAACTATTTTAAACATATGGGTATCACTATTACCCATACTGTCTTACTAGGATAACCTAATGCACTTCGCTTTGGCAGAAACCACATTTTGGTGATCTTAGTCTTGACAGGTGTTTTATCCATGGGTGGCATATGACTTAAAATTATGGTGAGGGATTTTAATTTTAACTTATGATGTCTAATTATTCATATATATCTTGCATCATTTCATTCATCATGGGTGGCATATGACTTAAAATTATGGTAAGGGATTTTAATTTTAACTTATGATGTCTAATTATTCATATATCTCATGCATCATTTCATACATGATATCTCATACACATATATAATTATTCATCGCATCATATACTAAGAAAATATGCATAATATATAAAATGTGTCATAACATGGCCAAAATCTATTTTGATCCTCATAAGCCAATATGAAGATCAAAGATCAATCCTAGGTGTTAATATATGGACTTGATCAACAGCTTCCATCTTACACCTCCATCGCTACGGACTTGGATTGATATCCATTGTTGCTCTTCATCTTCATTACAATAATAATATAAAGAAATTCTACTACAACTATTAAGTAAAATAAAGATTGCAACAAAATTAATGATACTCAGGTAGTATTTAAAATTACAAATCCTTAAAATAGATAAAATAATTCTCATCCACTTGAGATTTAATTGGCCATGCTATGAACCATGCAAAGACATCATACATAAATAAATCATGTTATTTCATATCATGCATAAAATACCCTTTTCCATTAAAATGATATATTAAAATTACTGAATAATAATTTTGAAGGACTCATAGGCACTACTATTAGATACCCCAAGTGTACTATTAGTAGGGGAGAATTGTAATGGTCCAAATATCGACTTAGCAGTGAAGAGTATTTTCCATAATTGGTCAGTACACCTGGGGTGAAAATACATCCGGTGGACAAAAATATTTTATTTAACCATCGAAAAATATTAGTCATAGTGAGTTCGAGGTTAAAAATTTGGAGTCAAAATGAGGTCAAATAGGTCCGCAAAAGTCAAAAATAAGAAAATTTCACGATTTCAATACCAATAGTATATAGGTGACCGAGGGTTTGACCAGATTTTAAAAATAGCAAACAACCTTAGAAAATTCATTTAAAGGCATGGATGAACTTAGAATAATATGGACAATTATTTAGCATAAAAAATAAATTTCATGGTAATAATGAAAAATTGTCGAATCGAACAAGCTTGAGTAGACCGAACCGAAAATGAACTCCTATTGGGTTGAAAACTTTTATGGAAGCTAATTTATAGTTTTAAGAATTATGAAATTGATTTTGAGTGAATTTGGTCTTGGAAAGAGAGAGAAATAATTTAAAATGCATTAAATGGGCCAAAAATCAAATTTGGGTTTAAATTGGGTTCAACCACTTTGGTTGGACCGGTCCAGCCCATTAACCACGGTATATAAGGGTCAAAATATTAGAAATTTTGGAAAGAACTCCAGAATTATGCGTTCTCCTCCACCCTTCTTTAAAATCGAACCCAACTTTTCCACCTCTCATAAATTTTCTTCATTCTTCTCCTAATTTCTCACCAAATCAAGCCTCATAGATTAAATTTCAACCTCTCTACAACATTACTGCAGCCTCCAACCTTCAATTTGAGTGGAAGAATTGGATTAAATCAAGGAAGCAAAGTTAGGGTGTAATTTTGAGGTAAGAGAAATTGTTGGAAAAAAATTTATCTAAGAGTTCTAAGATGTAATTTAAGGTATGAATATGATGTTTCTACATTCATATTGTAAAAAGAAAGAAGATTCATCATGGTTTTATTTGGTGAAATTTTGGCCAAGTATAAGAAACAAGGAAGGTGAGGGCACATCAAAAATAAAGGAGAATGAAGGGGAAGTTTGAGGATGTTGGGTTTTATACGGAATAATTCAACATTATTGCGCAACAAAAATAAACAAAATCCAAACAAGAATCATGCGATCCAATTGATTCAAAAGGAGTAATAAAGAATATAGACTTGTTAAGTATGCTGAAATACAAACTAATAACTTAGTTCAATTGGATTATAGGCGCTGCTCCAATCACAAATGCCCTCTACCGGTATCTACATGCATGAACCAATGAATAGATAATCGTAGGGGTGCTAATTCCCTTTCTTGCAACTGGATTTTTAATCTTTTCTCTGCATTTTTTTTCTTTCTCAAACAATAATGATGGCTAGGGTTTATAAAGTGTAGCCACTCTTAAAATGAAATTAAAGTTATGTTATGTTAAACATATATCCACACACACACACACACACACACACACACACACACACACACACATATATATATATATACACTTAAACCCTAGAGAGATAAATTAGGGATATTATCTCTTATTTTAAATAAGATATATATATATATATATATATATATATATATATATATATATATATATATATATATATATATATATATTATTCAAAACAGTAAGAAATATTATATTTATATATATATTTATATAATTTTGAAATACCCTAATTAAAATCCAGTGTGTTCATTATGGTCTTGGTGTGTGACCCAATAGGTTTATATTAAGTTGGTAGTGGGCTCAATTCTATAATAGGCCAACAAGTCATAATTGGTCTCTAGCAATACATTATGACTACCCAAATAATATAAATATCGTTAGTCCGATTTTAACCTAATAACATAACATATTATTATCCTTTTGTCATACGATATCTTATTTGAACATAAGTCATGGTCCATGTCAAACTTATAATGTTCAAACATATAATTTTCCTATCAATAAGTAGACTGATAAATTCAAACGACATAGATCACACTATCAATTCATTTGAGCATGGCCACGCATTTCACAGTCCTACTTATCGAGGGGCCCAATAGATATCGCTCTCATTAGAGAGGGACAAATTCCATCTTGATTATTCACTTTCCTCTGCGTAATTTACATCATGCCTAATCATAACTTTTGTGATTATTCAATTAAAGATAACATTTGATTATGTCAAAACATGATGTTCATCATGTAGGAATCTATGAAAATCTCAGGTCTAAGTATTCAATAACATAACTATTATGAAATCACTTATAACACTATCCCATGAAATGATCTCGTAGTGGGTTTATCCAGTACCTTGTTCACTAGCAAGTACTTATAGATTTGATTTATATCATCATATATAATCATCTCATGATTATCGATCAAATCTATACTAGTCTTAATTTATCTTTATGCCCTTTAGTGATAAATGACTAGGGATGACATGAATAACATACTTATTCATAAATACTACAATAATGTAACATGCCAATAATATTAATGTGAAGAAAATCAGTATATAAATGAAATTTATAATCATTACATCAAGGTTCAAATATTTAGCCTAGGGCATAACCACTAATAGAGGAGTGAATTTCAAGTTTATAAGGTTAGTGGTTACAAAATCTAACCCTTTCCATTTAATTTGAATTATTTTATGATGTAGTTATAATATATATGTGTGGAATTTGCATGCAAAATGAAATTAAATCATATGCACATGTTTTGGATGGAATAGTAAGTGGATTGGAATGTGTAAAATGAAAAGAAAATGAAAATAAGGTGGGGATATAGGTGTGGCCGACTGGGTTGCTTAATGAAAGAAATTGTAATTGGTTAATTAATGAAAAGTGATTTCATAAATGTGTAAGTTTAGGTATAAAAATGCTTAATCTAATAATAAATGATAAAAGCATAAAGTGGAAGGAAAGAAATTACCTAGGCTAAATGGTATAATGCAATGTAATATTGAATATGTTGACTAATTATTAATTGTTATGGCATATAATGGAATTAGAGTGAAAATTTAGTGTAAACTAATTTAATGAGAAATTTAGGATTTATTTAAGTAATTATCTAAGTTATATTACATTGTATTTATAAAGCAAGTTATGTGGTATAATATGTTTACATGAGATTTTATTGTGTCTAAAGTTAGTAATGTAAAATAAGTGACTTAGAATGCAATTATTGATAAATGAATAAATTTGGAAATAAAAATATTTTTTGGGTCAAAGAAATTAGTAAATGAAAATTTAAAATTTAAGATATATAATTAATTATCCTTAGTAATAATATGGTGGGTAATCTAGTTTAGGATATAGTTGGCTAGCCATAGGGACACTAAGCCACGGTATGAGTGATGATGACTCACTTTAGTAGGCCAATGATGGTCTACTAAAAGAAATGAAATGTTAAATATTGAAATGTTAAATGTAAAAGAAATATAAATGTATGGGTGGTCCTTTGGGTCACTCTAAAATGATTTGAATATATAGGATTCACGTACCGTGTATCCGGTTCAAAGATTCTTACAGGAGTGCTACTAGGGGCAAGATGTAAATGATAAAATAATAATGAATAAGGAAAGCATACACTAAGTAAAAGTTAATTGAAAGAAGGACTTCGTTGAAAGAAAAGTAGAAGTTAGAGTGGAAATGGACTTAATTGAAAGAAAAGTAGTAGTTAGAAGTAAATTGGGAAGTATCACTAAGTAATGGATTTAAGTGATAATATAGATAAATAAATGATTTAAATGTTAAAATATGTAAATTAGAGAAATAATAGGGACTAAATTATAATTTATTGTAAGATGGATAATTAAGGGATTAAAGGGTAATTTGTTTAGTAAATAATGTAGTAAATGTAAGAATGTAATCAAATAATGGTTCTATGTAAATTAAATTAAGTGAAGGGCAAAATTGTAAATAAGTAAAAGTTTAAGGACTAAGGCATAAATGGATTATGAGATGATCGATTTAGGGATTAAATTGTAATTAAACTATTAATGTAGGTTAATGATAAAATTGATAAGAAATTTTGGTATTAAATGGTAATATAACTGATGATAAATAATAATAATAATAATAATAATAATAATAATAATAATAATAATAATAATAATAATAATAATAATAATAATAATAATAATAATAATAATATATAAAGTCAAATAGTTAAATATTATAAGGTATTTGATTATTCAAGAACTAAATAATTAATTGTAGTAAATTATATATATATATATATATATATATATATGCAAAACTAAGAACAAATAATTATGACATATTAAGTACAAACAAAAAGGAATATATAAACATAATGTGCATGCTTATGTGTTAAAATTTCAAATGGAAATCTTTAGATTTGTAACCACCATTGAGCATATTTAATGGTCAGCGCGTAATTATTTATTAACTGCTTGTACGTACCTTCAAATGACTTTTTGGAGAAAAGCATACACCAAGTTGGAGAGTACCAGACAAGGATATTAGATATGATATTTTGTATATTTAATGTCGGCATGTATATGTAATTATATGGATATTTATGAATATGTAATATGACTTGTGACGTGAAATTAAGTATTACTCTTGGATAATGTTGTTATGCCCTTTATGAGCCGTGGATTGTTTGAATTTGCAGGTATGGTAGTGCAAAATATAAGCCGTTATGCTGCCGAAATTTCAATTGACGGAATACCTCTTGAGAGGTTATCGGAGTCGCCACGCACACATATACGCATACAATACAATCATACTATAGCGGAATAAACTACTTAAAAGCGAAAAAGAAAAACATCACTAGACAAACATGCTTGCATTAATAAACTTTAGATATACATGTTACAAAATGACATCATTCTTATATTACATGATCATATGCCTCTTACTATCATTTACACTTCATATACAAAAAGTTTTCTTTACACAATCAATATACAAACATTACAAAATGAAACTTATACATATACAAAAATTCCACTTCTCAACACCTAGTGGCCAGCAGATGGATAACTCTCTAAATTGAACCGAACCTACAAACCTACATGGGAAAAACACCCGTGTCAAGCGATAACGCTTAGCGGGGATAAATAGATGCAAAAGACTTCTAACGAAGTCACGAACAACGATAACGCTTAGCAGGGATAAATAGATGCAAAAGACTTCTAACGAAGTCACGAACAACACAATATACATATCAATAATTATGCTTATCATATAATAACATATAGTAGCATATAACCATACATGAACATAATCTTCCAGCTCTAAAATAATCATGTACGTTATTTAACATTTATCCTTCTACACTCATATAATCTCATACATGCACACTTTTTACACCACATGCCTTTATTATATACATTTACCTCAGCATGAAGAAATTCTCTAGCTTAAACATTTATCATATACGCTAAGTGATAACACGTCACTGCATCTTATATATAGTTATATACATGTACATCCATATACTTTTCATAAATCATAGTTCTACTTATTCATTCACAAGCATATAATTACTATCGTTTGAATTCACATCGAAGGTGGATACAAGTGCTCTAGATACTGACTAGCAGTATCAAACATCTAGAGACCAAAATCTCAAATCTTTAGATACCCGAAGGTAACAGGCTCTAGACCCATACGGGCTAACTTTAGACCCAAATGGGCCCAACTCTAATAGCTGCAAACTCTAACCCTTTACAAGCATGCTTATCTATCCACTATTATGAATCCTTTAGGCTTATCATATTTACTCTAATCATTATATCATATACTTTGCATGCACTTAAGTATCATTCCAAATCATTATACATCAACCTAATTCACTTATTCACTAAGCAAACCATGATCATGCATAAACATTCATTTATTATTCATAATCCAATGCAATAATACACACATATAAGAATAAATAATTTGAATTCAAAACTCTAAGTAATGTCGCGCTCGTGACCCTTGTTGCGCTCGCGATAGAACTGAAAATACACTGTTGTCACGCTCGCAGACAATGTTGCACTCATGACAGAATGCCAAAATGGATTTTGTCGCGCCCGCGATAGAGCTTGCACTCGTGACAAGACTCGGCAAGGCAAACCTTGCCAAAAGGAGCATTCTGTCGCACTCGTGACAAAACCTAAATTATGTGTTCAAGCTCCCAACTATACAACTATCATGCACAAACTTTTCACATA
This sequence comes from Excoecaria cochinchinensis, assembly GCA_947683425.1. Taxonomy (NCBI): domain Eukaryota; kingdom Viridiplantae; phylum Streptophyta; class Magnoliopsida; order Malpighiales; family Euphorbiaceae; genus Excoecaria; species Excoecaria cochinchinensis. The sequence continues at coordinate 3,257,966 of CANTUQ010000037.1, forward strand.
TCAACCTATAATCACATGCATGACTTCTAAATCAACCAAAATCCTGCCACAACAACTACAAGACCATTAAATTCATCTATTTAACATAATCAAATTTCAATTTTAGCCAAAAAGGCATACAAATCATGTAATCATATGCCAATGCCTTTTTCAAGCACTATTAGCAACTAGCACAAGATCATCTTACAATTTATCAAATCATAGTACACTACAAATGATCATTTGAACATCAACTTACTAACATTAACCACACATAAATTTAACAATTAAAGAGTTGCTGAACTACTTAGAAACTCACAAATTTCCAACTAACTAGACATGCATCTATTAATAGAAATCATAATAAAAATCCCAAACCTCAAAAGTGTAGCTTGAATAACTTCTCTATCAGCTAAAATCTTTTCATTGCCTTTGTCTTTCCTCTTGTCTAGTGCTTCTTGCACAAATCAACCAAGAATATTCACTTAATCCAATATTTAAACAATCTCAAAACACATTCCAATTATCAAAGTAGAAGAAGAATACACTAAATCCACTCCACCCTTATTTTTTAATCTCTTACTAAACCTCTTCAAATCAATCCAATACTCAAAACCTTAGGTAGTCACATGAAAATAGATGAAGAAACAAGAGAAAATGAAAATGCAGAAGTGAGAATAAGAGAGAGAGGAAAACCGGACCAACATGCAAGGAATGGGGCAGATTGCCTCCGCTAACTATTTATTGCATGTATCAAGCTATGTGGCATTCTCTTCTCTTGCCACATGTCTACCTCTTGACATATGTCCCACTCAAAGAAAATATCCCAATCAATCCACGACAATTCTCTCTTTTAGTCCCTCTTTCTCAATCTTTCTTCTAATTACTTTTTAATTCCTTTCAATTACATCCTCTTTTACTCATAAACTTATACTTATCCAATTACACTTGTACCCTTATTACGCAATTAAGACTATAATATTTCTAGGGTATAATTTGGGTCTTTACAGGTATTAATGAAAGTGATGAATTAATAAAAAATGAAAAATTTTCATATACTATCAACATGCAATAATTGTATAAACCGGAACAATAGTATAAATAAACATGACATACGTAAAGTGTAAGAGTATAAGGGTGTTACATTTTATTTGGTATCAGAGCATGGTTTAGGCAATTTTAAGATCGAAGTAGGGTTAATGTGATAGAATTAATGCATATACATGCCAATTTATGAATGTAAAGTGATGAAAGGCTAATGTATGCTTGCTCCTTTTTCTCTTGGCTTTATATCAGAGTCATCGTGAGGAAGAAGTTGCAAAAATCTGAACATTATTTGGATTACATTTTTGTGTTCATAATTAAAATTCAGCATTTTCATACATTTATGCTCTATTTAGAAAAATAGCTAAAAAAGTTTGAGACACTCAATTCACCCCCCCCCCCCCCCCCCTCTTGTGTGTCTTTAGGACCTATATTAACCAATAAATAAGCAAAAATATAACTTTAATTGAATTCATAAGTGTCAAAACAATAATAGTAAATAACCAAGCATATGTATATACATAAAATAATCTCATGCTAATAAGACTTATCTATAATGCCAATCCTATCAACTTGACCAATAAATGTTTTAGGTTGTAATCCTTTAGTTAACGGATCTGCTATCATTAGATCAGTTCCAATGTGCTCAATTGACACTTTATGTTTTTACACTTCTTCTTTGATTGACAGGTATTTCAAATCTATGTGTTTAGCACCCTTAGAATACTTATCATTTTTAGAGAAGAAGACAACTATGAAATTATCACAATAAATTCTTAACGGTTTAGCTATACTGTCGACAATACCTAGCCCTAAGATAAAGTTTCACAACCATAATGTTTGAACAGTGGTATTAAAGCATGTGATTAATTCCCACTAACAAGAGTGATTAATGTTACTTATTGGCCGACCACCCCAAGGTAATGAATCTCGTGCCAGCTAGATACGGCTGTTAGTTTCTCATATCACCTATGATATTACAAAATAAACCCAGGGAATGCCTTTGCAGAGGTTACTGGGTTTCTAGAAATAAGACCTCTCCCCCAACCCTTTACTCTAAAACTCCTCAATTAAAGCCTATTTCTCCTTCTAAAATCAAATTTCAAAAAGCATTCCATAGGGTATACTAGAGGTGAATCAGAGTGAAAGAAAGCCCTCGCTCACTAACAATCCGGGGAAGAAAGGAAAGAGGTTCGGAAACCTCGAGACGGAGACAGTCATTAAAGCAGTAAGAGTCGACCCGATCGGAGAGAGATTTCTTTTATCATAGACCAGGTTTCCCTAGGTTTATTTTGCAATTTCATAGGTGATATGAGAAACTAACAGCCATATCTAGCTGGCATGAGATCAATTTCTCCTCATCCAGTCTAGCTATCAATCCAAGAGCTAGGATTCACTCCAGCTGGAGTCTTTATTGTTGCAAAGCCGTGAAAGTTCAAGAGTCAGAGCGGGCGACATCCTACACAATAGTCTACCGATTGTCACATGGAAAGAGCTGGATCACTTTCTTGTTCACCTGTATGAGATTGCTTTCTGTGGGCGAATGGATCAACAGTGCCACAAATTTAGCCTCCATAATGGAAGTAATAATGACAAACTATTTTCCACTCTTCCAAAATATTGCCCATCCTGCTAGTTAGAATAAATAACCGAAAGTAGATTTCTTTGAGTCTACACAACTAGCATAATTTGAATCTAAATAACCAATCATTTCTAGATTATCTAATTTCCTGTATGTGAACATATAATCCTTGGTTCCTTGTAAATACCTAAGGAATTTCTTTGTAGCTTTCTAGTGATCCATTTCGAGATTACTTTGATATTGGCCTAACATTCCAACAGAAAAACTGAAGTACAAGTCTGAATATACATCAGATTCCTAACTATAGATGAATGGGGAATATATTCCATTTTCTTTTGTTCCAAATCATTCATGGGACATTGCATTTCACTACAAAAAAAATCACGATTAGCAACGGAATTTAGGGACGAAAAATTCCATAGTTATCATGATCGTTGCTAAATTTAGCAATAAAATTTTTCTATCACTAAATTTATCAATGAAAAAATAGTTTTCGTCACTATTTTATTGAATTTTTATTTTATTTATTTATTTTTTAATTATATCTATGAAATGGAACTCTACCAGCCAACATTAGTTAACTCCATTTCTAGTTTGTGATGTACAAACAATTAAAATGCCCACTACTGGTTTATTTATTTATTTTTAAAAAAATTGATATTGAACTTAATAATAATAATAATAATAATAATAATAATAATAATAATAATAATAATAATAATAATAATAATAATAATAATATCCATGATAAAATTTGGGTTGTGGTCTTGATCAACAAGACCAAAAACAATTTGCAAATGCAGAAATCCAACACCTGAGTCTTTACTTATTCATCACTACTGCTCTCGATAAGAATAAGATCCTTCTTCACCTTCTGCCTCTTGCTACTTTATTCTTTTCTTGCTTCTTTCACCATTCAATACCTCATTATCGTGATCATTATCGCCTACAAGCTTCTAGCTTTCTTTGAGAATTCTACTCCCGTACCTTTCTATTTTTAGTTTCTCAATTACATTCTCTAACTGAAAATAGAAAGAGAAAAATTAGTATCAGGTTGAAAAAAATTATTTTTTAGAGGAAAAAAAAGAAAAATAACTCAGAGGAAAAAAAAAAGAAAACTAACTACCAATTGAGTTTCATTGTTCATGAAAAGCTACGGCATGCAAAGATCTAATGAATGAAAGGTTTGTAGACATTGTTATATTATAGAGCATAAAGCATCATAAATTACTACTACTACTACTACTGAACCTAAACCATATGCTTTAGATATAAATTCCCATACAAAAAAATAGACTAAATCTTCAATAGCAATTCAAATGTAATAAATAAAGGATACAAAGTTTACTACAAGACCATAGCTAGAACTAAAATACTGCCAAGGTTAAGTACTAATCAGCACATCATGAACTTGCCTTTTCTGTTAATTTTGATTTTTGGGCACTGATCATGCTCATCTGTTGTCCAGACAGGATAGAATGAGGGGTTATTCCCTCATGATCGGATGCGAGTTCTTTCTGCAACTTATCAAGTTTAAGCTTCAATCCAGATAATGTGTGACTACATTTTGCTGTGTTCATTTTATCAAGCTTGCTTTGTTTGCTAGAAATCTCATCTTAACAGTCTTCTTCCCTACATAAAAATAAAGAAAATTAAAAACATAATATCTATGGTAGCATTATTACATCAACAAAGAGTACTTCAATGCATGGCCATTGAAGAATAATATTAATGACAAATATTATTAGTTAATGGACATCACAAATATTTCAAGTATCTCTCCTAAAAAGTGAAAGTAAATAAATAAGCATTGAAATATTGGAAACAAGTGATGAAGGTCCATCAAGAGTTACTAATATAAAATTATTTTTGATTAAGGCACTTCCAAAAATATGTAAAGTAAATGGATCTGGTCTAAAAGGGAAGTCAAATTGTCACATAAATACAAATTATAATAGTAAATAGCACATCTTGGATGGATCAAAAGTAAAACCACTATTTATTTGAAGATCTCTGGCACTTGTTTGTTTGCCATTCTGCTCCTCACTTGAATAAAGATCCTAAAAAGAAAACTCACACAAGATAATAAAGAGTTTATTTTATCCACACAAACCCTAAAGGAAAAACCAAGAGCAAGCTCAATAATAAACACATAATCACTATGTCATACAATGTGAAATTTTTGGTTGAAAAGTGTTAACGCCTTATTCAACTTCTTTTGAATACCATGATTAAACCATATTGGGATCAAAAATTGCTTTTAAAATTCCTATAAAAGTGGTAAGATTTTTGAACCTAGGTGCTTTACAGAAGCAATAAAAATGTCGCTATCATAAAAAAATGAAAGAATCCTCCACAGTTAACCAGTCAGCTAGGTCACGTGACTAATGTCTCCCCACTAACAATAAAAAATAAAAATGCAACTCAAGAGTCCTTTTTTAATTTTAAAAATCTCAATAACCAAGATCCCAAATGGAGTACAATGATGAATGTAACATCCCAATTTGGACCCTAGTAGGATTTGCAGTGTTATTGTGTAGAGAAGGGCATAAGTGTAATTGGACGAGTGTGAGTTTGGTGCAATTAAGAACTAAATTGAAAAAAGAATTAAAGTTATGAGAGAAAGAATTATTTTAGTGACTTAAAGGATATTAGCAAGGACCAAATGAATATTTGCCAAGGATTAAAAGAGATATTGGATAACATATTTAGAATTGGACCTATGGGAGTGTGACACCTAGCTTTGGTTGGTGGGAGCATTTAATGTGAAGAAGAAAAGAAAGAAAGGAGGAGAGAGAGGGAAAAGGCAGATTTCTGCCCTTATTCCCATTCCCCCTCCCTTTCCCATTCTTCTTCTTCTTCTCATTTCCTGCTCCTTCCTCTTCTTCTTGGGTGGATTTCGTTGGATTTTGGCTGGGTTTTGAAGAGGTATGTTGAGTGAGCTTATTTTCCTTCTCCTTTTCTTACATTTTGGTTATTTGGGTTTATGATCTAGTGTACTTTGTTTTTTTGGATTTGTGCTAGAATTGGTGGTAGAGGAAGAGCTAGTGCAAGGAGTGGATTGGTGCATGAAGAGAGAATGATTCCAGCCTCTTAGAGGTTTGGGAGTTTATATGGTTTTTATTTTGTTTTGTTAATTAGTTAAATTTCTAGAAATTGAGTTGGTAAATAAGTTTATATGCATGTGTTGGTTTGAATTTCTGCAATATATGAATTATGACAAGTAATTATAGCATATGAAAGTTGAAATGTGGTTTTGTATGCTTTAAAGTAAAATTCGGAGTTTGTGGTTTTAATAGTGCATTCTTGCCAATTTGAGTGATTCAACGAGTGTTAATTGTTGTCAATATGAATATTAGCATGTGTAGAATGCTTATATTGAGTGAATTGAGATTATATGCATATTAGATTGATGTTGGTTTGATATGCATGAGATGAATTCGAGTTTGGCATTTCCAGGTCTGGGAGCTCATCTTTGTCACGAGTGCAATAGAGAGCTTGGGTTTCGGACTATGGGCGAGAGCTCGGGTGGCGACCTCCTACCGATCTTCTATCGAGCGTGTTCTGTCACGCTCGAGACAGAGAGCGTAGGAGCTGAGCTCCTACCGAGCTGTGCTTTATGGCGAGTGCCTCTACAAGCGCGAGCATGACAGAGGCTTTCTGCCCTCTATTGTGAGTGCAATCGTTCGCCATGAGCACGACAGAGGCCTTTTAGCCTTCTGTCGCAGGCTCGACCCTTCCCTGTTCCACATATATGTTATTATGTTTGAAATTCTTTGCATGATTTCTCACTATAGTAGAGGTACTTGATTGAATGTTAAGTTATAGCATGAGATCCTATGTATATTCCAAATGAACTTAAATGTATATGAACTGTATACTTTGTATGGTTTCTCGCTAAGGGTTGGTATATGTTGTGCTTACTTGCCATAGCATATTGATCTATGCAGGTTATAATTAGATTATTCGTATTATATTGTCATGATACTTGATCAATGTAAATTTGAGTTAAGTGTTATGTGTGGAGTGTACAAGTGTCCGCCTGAATGGTCACAGTAGTGAGTAAATAAGCATGCTTATAAAGGGCTAGTGATTGCAGCTGCTAGTGTGACCCTGTTTGGGTCTAGTGTGTCACTGTTTGGGTCTAGTGTTTGATACCTTTGGGTATCCCCAGTTTTAAAAATGTTTTGAGGCTTCGATCTCCAGTGTTTGATACTGTTCGCAGTATCCAGTGTATCTGTATCCACTCCAGATGTAAATTCAGGCTAGTGTTTCATGTTAGTGCGATAAAAAATGTTCGGATATGTGTGCTTGTATTTGAATAAGTGCTATATGTATAGTTTTACGTTTGCACGTTGTTCCTAATAATCCCATGGATCTAGTGTATATGTATATGTTATAGTACTTGAAAAGTTATATAAGCGATTAATATGTATACGGTTATCCATAAGATGTAGTAAACTATTGCTGCTTATTGTATATTGAAGTTCATTTATGAGATATTTATATATATTGCATGTTATTAGAGGTATATAGTTAAATTTTTGAAATGCTAGTATATATACTTGTATGAGTAATGGTAAGGTATAATTGTATGATGTTCTTACTGAATATTAATGTTTGTTCTTGATATGTTTATATGCATGAGTATGTTCTGGAGTGGTAATGATAGATTATTGCATGCTAAGTATATATGAAGTTACATGCGATGTTAAAATATAGCTTAAGTGTATATTGTCAATTGCATGTTTCTTGTAATATTATTTATAGATTTATTATTATATGTTAATCTTGCTTTATAGTATTATTCTTGATATTATGATAGCGATAGAAGTCTTTTATATTGTTTTCCTCCCCACTAAGCATTATTGCTTAGCACGAGTGTTTTCCCGTGTAGGTGGCAGGTTCATCTCGGAGTCGGGAATCTGTAGGTCGGCCACTAGGAGTCCAGTTGATGTTATCATTTTTGTATAGCTCTATATATGTACATGTAAGAGTATAATTGTTCAAGTTTTGTATATGTATATGTAATTGTTTAAGAGTTGCTTTTGGTAATGTTGTCGTTTAGTTGTGAGTGATGTAAGTTTAATCGTTATATGTATATTATTTTTGCTCCTGCTTCAGTTGTACATATGAATGTATGTTGTTTGTGCGTGGCACATCGATATCCTCCCAGGGTGGTATTAAGGTGTTACAATGAAGGTCCATCTTGCATTTTTTCAAATTGCCATATGCAGCTGCTTCATTTGGTACTAAGATGTATTGTATCTAACCCAGTCAATGTCGTTACTATAAAATTCATATGTACATATAATTAACCCAAAAAATGAGACATGAGTTGCTTATTATCGCAATTCAGATTTAGCGTGCAGATGAGATAGTAAGCTGGATGAGGGAAAAAGGCAAGAAAGTGAGAGGTTGGATCTGGTGCTCGAAAAAGGGAGGGCGATCAGTAAGCATCTACTGGACCGTAAGGGAGGGGGCTAAAACAAGCGATGAATAGAGCAGCGGGGAGCAAATCTAGGCAAGGTAATGGCAGCAGTGATGGGGTGACGCCTGTGGCAGCGTGGAGTTACGCAAGGGATAGGTAGACTACTTCGAAGTGAGGGAAGGGGAGATGCTAGGGAGATCGACGATAGTGGGCGATGCTGGGGGGATCGGCAGTGGTGGGCGACGCAGGGGTGGGGGTGAGAGGTGGAATGGCACGATTGTCATAGGGGTGGAGCAGATATGCAAGGGAGAAGGAGGGAGGGAGGGAGGGAGAAAGAGAATGAGAGAGAGAAAGAGAAAAAAAGTGAGAGGGAGAGGTAGACAAGCAAAAAAGTTTGACTTTTTTTTATTTAAATATGTGTTATTTAGTGATAGAAATTCAAATTCCGTTGCTAATTAAAATTAATTGTGATGGACATAAGAGTCTGTTACTAAATTTAGTGACAGATTTTCAGTGTCCATTGCTAACTAATACTTTTAGCGATGGACAGAAAATTTCGTCGCTAAAATTCAATATTAGCAATGGAAATGTTTTTCCGTAGCTAATTTTTAGTAACTGTAAAAAACTTTCGTAGCTAATTTTCGTAGCAATTTACATCGCTAATTTTTGGCGCCATATGTAACGACCAGTGGGTCCATCCCCGAAACATATCCCTTTGGGAGTTGGTTCACCGTGCCGTACTCACTGTCTTTACACTTCCCCTTGTGCATTTTTGCCTTTCGTGGGATTTGAACCCAGGACCTAAGGAATAAGTCCTTAATTCATAGAATCCCACTACCATTAGGCTAGACCATTAGGCTAGTCTAGCCTAATGGTAGTGGGATTATATAAATTAAGGACTTATTCCCTAGGTCCTGGGTTCGAATCCCACGAAAGGCAAAAATGCACAAGGGGAAGTGTAAAGACCGTGAGTAATGCGCGGTGAACCGACTCCCGACGGGATATATTCCGGGGATGGACCCACCGGTCGTTACAAAAAAGGCACCTTTTGTAACGACTGGTGGGTCCATCCGAGGAACATATCCCGTCGGGAGTCGGTTCACCGCAGGAGTCGGTTTACCGTGCCGTACTCACGGACTTTACACTTCCCCTTGTGCATTTTTGCTTTTCGTGGGATTCAAACCCAGGACCTAGGGAATAAGTCCTTAATTCATAGAATCCCACTACCATTAGGCTAGTCACACCCCAAATCGGGTCTAGTCGGAATGTGCATGACAAGTCAAAATTTCAAGGGTAATTCGGTAATTTGCGCATGAGAATATTGGACATTTAGGGAATTTAGTGCAACAATTAATCTAATATGTTAAGTGGAGGAAGTATCTAGTGAAGTGTGAGTATTGTACCAAGGCATTAAAATATCTACTTAAGTAATTATGTGGTGTATGGTGCCTTGGTGTTTGAAAGTCAAAGGAGGAATTATTGGTCCAATGAGAGCTTGCCAAGTGGATTTTGGTTGGTGGGCATTAAATGAAAGAAAAGAAGAAAGGGGAAAATAAGGAGAGAGAACATAGGAATCCTACATTCCCGTTCTCCTCCCTCTTTCAGCTCCTTCTCCTCTTTCTTTTCTCCATTCCTGCCTTTCCTCCTTGCTTTCCTTTTTGACTGGAGTTTGTGCTTGCTTAGAGGTGATTTTGATAGAGATTTGGAACAAGATTGAAGAGGTATGTGTTTGGGTTTAAGGTTTCCTGCGTTTTGGGTTTATCTTTTTCTTCTTCTTCTGGTTTTTGTTTAAGCTTGGGTTTGAAGAGTAATTTCTGGGTTTTGATTTGTGCAAGTTTTGGGTGGAAAGAGGAAGCTCAAGGGGAAGGAAAAGATTGAGGATTGAAGCTTGAAGAGGGATTTTGGATCTTCAATTCTAGGTTTGGGAGCCTTATTTGTTGTATTTTAAGTTTGGGAGCTTTAATTTCTGCATTTGAGTTTTGGGTTGTCTCTACCCTAATTCTTCTTGGATCATGAGTGTGTTTATGTTTAATTTCCGGAATTTGTAGGTGTTTGTATGAGTTTATGCATGTAATTGTTTGGGTAATTGTGTTAGTAATGCATGTCTATAATTGAATTGAATGTATATGAGGTTTGGTAGTGAGAATGCATGAGTTTGGGAATTTGTGTTTTAATTTCATTTTGTGAATTTTTGTCATTTGGATGAATTCTGGAAATTTGATGTTCTTGATGCTTATAAGGGTATATATGTTATGGGTTTTGATCTTGATGTGTTAGAAGGCTTTAACTTAGCTTAATGAACTTGATTGTGTTCTTGAGTGAGATGATGATGAATAGTGCTGATGTTTCAAATTGTGTAAATTAATGTTGTTATTGGCATGATTTAATTGGAATTCTTGGTATAGATGTTGTGTTTGATGTTGTTAATGATGTGTGGGTGGCTGGAGATGAGTTAAGTTGATATTTTGAAGTTTGGTTTGAGATTTGGGTGTTGTGAAGAGGAATTTTCTACAGATTTTTCATGTAAGGGCTGGAATTCACGACTCTGTCACGAGTGCGACATTATCGCGAGGTCGCCATAGAGCCCGGTGAAAGCAGCCCTCGCACACCTTCGAGCTCTCCGCCGAGTCGCGCAGCAACGCTCCTGTCGCAAGTGCGATAAAAAGCTCATTTGCCGATCCGTTTTGGAGCAGCCTCTGTCGCGAGCGCGCCCACGGCGCGAGCGCGATGGAGCAGCTGGGCAGCTCACTATCGCGAGCGCGACAGCGAGTTGATTTTGCTTCCCCGCAATGTCGCGAGGTTTGCTGTGGTCGCGACTTGGGCAAGTTCGCCTCTGTCGCGAGCGCGACAATTGTCGCGATCACGACAGTGATCCTAGTTTTGCCTTATTTTCTGATTTTGTCTTCTCTTCTAAAATGAATTTCCAATGGTTTCTTCATGAGTTTTACCCCTGTATGCTGTATAAAATGCTTATTATTATATGTGTAATATTATGAATCCTTCATGACTAATGATATGCTATGATTTAGAACCTGAATTGTGTTATGTATGGTTTCCCATATTTGATTCTGATATGCTTTAGAATAATGAATAATGTTGAAGTGTGTGTCTGGATTATATCATATGCTTGGCAATGTGAATTGTATGACGTGTGTCTGGCATTAGGAAGATATTTATATGTCTATTAAACTTTGGTTTATACATGATGATATATATACTTATATAAATGTATAATGTGATTCGAAACATGATTTGTTTTACGCATGACCTGCGAGAGTCAGTCTAGTGGATAGTTAGGCATGCCTAATAGAGTTCTTTAGTTGCAGCGGCCTTTTGGACGTTTGGACCCTGATCAGGTCCCTGTTTTATTCCTCGCGAACCCTTTAATGTGTATGGATCTTGTTTAAGGTCCCCTTTGAAAAATGTTTTTGAATGTGGAAAAATGATGTTGCTTTTCGATTCGTACCCGTAAGGTACCGCTATGCATCGATTCGTACTCGTAAGGTACCGCCATGCATCGATTCGTATCCTTAAGGTACCGCCATACGTACACTCGTTATCCACTATTTTGGGTCAGCAGGTATTTTGGGTCAGAATGTGATACCCGAATGAGTATGATTTTGGACATGCGAATCAACTATTTATCCGAAAGTGATTATGAATCTCGGAACGGGGTTAATATGACTCAATCATGTATATTGTATATGTACATCGTAAAATATGTATACTGCTCTTCCGTATAATGATGAGATAAATTAATGTGTATATGAATGTGAGCTAGAATTTCTGAATGCTATGGTTAATTCGTATGTATATTAATGTGGTTTTGTGCTGTTAACTGTTACGATATATATGTGAATTAGTATGAGTATGAATATGATCTTGATCTAGCAAATGCAATGAATTTAATATTATGCTATATGTTTCTTTGGTCTCAGCTACCGTGGTATCTTCGGCATGTTGTCATGTGTTCATGTTTCATGGCATGATATTTTATGAATTAGAGTTGCGCAGGGGAAGTGTGGTGTTTTGGACGTTGTCCCTTGGGTTTTGGCTAATGTGTGTGTGTTATGGCCTGACAAAATTATGTTTAGATAACTAGTGTTCTTGGCATGATAGTTGGGCGCGTTATTGCATGGTAATTGTATTGCATGTGAATGGGTTTTCAGTTAATGTATGGGTACTTGGGTATGATAATTGCATGTGTGAATCTCATGGAACTATGCACGGTAAGGTACTGATATCTGATACCCCCGGTAAGTATATGCGTGTGAGAGTGTATGTAGTTCTTATCGTGTATGGTATTCTGTCTGCTTTATTTTGTTTTCGACATGAGTATAGGGATATGGATAGGAGCTTCTGAATGAATGCCTCTACTACGCAAGCATGATTATGTATGTGTTGTGAATGTCTGCATACGTCATTTTGAATGTGTTATGCCTTAACGACCATTGTGAATGGCCATCCATATTGCTTGTGTGTTCTCCCCACTAAGCATTATCGCTTAGCACAGGCTTTTTTCCCGTGCAGGTGGCAGGTTTGGTTCGGTTCGAGTCGTGCATTTGCAAGGTCGGCCACATAGGAGTTAGAAGTTTTATATTTTGCTCAGCTTCTGTATTTTGGGATTTTGTATTTCTATAGTCTTATGTGTATGTAATTATATGTAAGGATCTGGATGTAATATTTGGGCTATGTAATGTTATTATATTTATGTTTAAAGTTTGTTCCTCGGCTTTATCGTTCGCCCTATGCTTCCGCTGATTGAATGAGAGAATGGGGGTATGCATGTGCTTATGCTTGCGCTTAGTGCCTGTGTGTGTGTGAGTTAATGCATGACCAACTTTTGGCCCGCAAGATAAGTTTTTAATTATCCTGTATTTATGCATGTATGATTATGCATGAATGTATGCTTCCGCATAGTGTATGTGTACATGTATGTGAGTGAGCATCGGTGGCACACCCGCGTCCTTCCAATGGGGACGTAGGGGCTGTTACACCATATTTAAAGACTGTTTGGTTTTTTCGTCACTAAATCCTATCTATAAAAATTGACGAAACCATTTTAGTGAAATTTTTTTTTCTATTGCTAAAAAGCTATGGCATTTTTTTTTTGTCGCTATTTAGTGAAAAAAAAAATTCATCGCTACATCGCGATTTTCTTTTAGTGTTTATCCCCTTTTTGAATTGGAACTAACCCTGCCGAGCATTTTTTCGTCCTAAATCTCCCTAATGTTTTACTAATATATCCTTTCTGAGACAATCCCAACAATCCTTGTGCACTGTCACAGAATATTTCTATTCTAATCACGTAGAATACCTCACCCATATCTTTCATTTCAAAGTTAGTAGAGAGAAATTTCTTTACATCATGTAATAAGCCCAAATCATTAGAAGCCAAAAGAATATCGTCAACATACAGTACCAAAGTAATGAACTTGCTTTGACAGACCTTCATATAGATACACCTATCAACAGTATTCTTTACAAAATCATAAGAGGTAATGGTATTATTGAACTTAAGATACCACTATTGGGAATCTTGTTTCAAACCATATTTTGATTTCTTTAATTTACACACCATATTGTTCTTTTTTGTAGTCACAAAACCTTCTGGTTGGTCCATATATATACTTCTTATTATAAGTCACCATTCAGAAAAGCGGTATTTATATCCATTTGGTAAAGCTCTAAATCATAATGAGATACCAATGCCATAACAATTCTTAAAGAGTCATTCTTTGAAACTGGAGAGAAGGTCTCTTTAAAGTCAATTCCATCCATTTGAGTATAACCTTTGGCTACAGGTCTTGCCTTATACCTTTTAATATTGCCTTTCAACTCCCTTTTAGTCTTAAAAACCCATTTACAGCCTATTTGCTTTGAGCTTGCAGGTAACTCAACTAGTTCCCAAACTTGATTATCATCTATAGATTTTAACTCTTCTTTCATAGCATTTAGCCATTTTTCAAAATTGATACATTTTGTGTCTTCCTTAAATGAGATTGGATCCTTATCAATGCCATTTTATGGCTTCTTTAAATGAGATTACATCCTTATCAATGTTTAATCACACTCGTGCTCAAGTGAATATACCACATAGTCATCTGATATAGTTGGTCTTTTATCCCTTATAGACCTTCGCAATGTTATTTCTTGTGGTATCACTTGATCATTTATGACTTGCACATTATTTACTAGTTCATTATTGACATTCTCTTCTTGTGGGTTTTGACTATTAACTTGTTGCTTTGGTATATTACGTGGTTATAATGCAACAAGAGGAACAACAACTTGAGAAAAGACACTTGGTGAAGGATTTTCCACCTAAATCTCTTGAATATCCACCTTTCATGGTTCCCCACTCGTACTATTTTGACCATTTTCAATGGACATAGCATTACCAGACTCAATTATTCTTGTACCATGGTTAGGATAGTGAAATATATACACTTTGGGCTTTTTTGGATAACCAATGAAGTAACCACTAATGGTTCTTGCATCAAGTTTCTTTTTTATAAGAATTATAAATCCTTATTTATACTGGGCAACCCCAAACATGATGGTGTCTCAAGCTAGGTTTCCTATCTATCCATAATTCATAAGGTGTCACATGAACTACTTTACTAGGAACCCTATTAAGTAGATATACAATTGTCATTAATGCATACATCTATAAAGATAAAGTTATATTAGGGTAACTTAACATACTCCTAACCATATACATAAGAGTATGGTTTCACCTTTGAACTAGACCATCTATTGAGATGTATCGGGCATTATACACTGTGTACAAATGCCTTGACTTTGAAGTAGTTTCATTAATGGACATGGACATCGTCCATTTTTACCATATTTATCGTAATATTCACCACCTTTATTAGACCTTACTATTTTCATTTTTCTATGTAACTCATTTTCCACCTCATTAATGAACATTTCAAGAATGTCCACTGATTGAGACTTTTCATGCAATAAATAGATAAAACTAACTTGAATAATCATCAATATAAAGGTGATAAAATCTTTTCACCACCTCAAGATGGAACATGAAATGGACCACATATATCAGTGTGTATTAATTCAAGTAACTTAATACTTATTGTGGTTGAATTCTTAGATATGTGTTTGGTTGGCTTGCCTTTAATGCAATCCACACACACATCCTAATTAGTAAAATCTAGTTGAGATAATATTTCACTTTTCACTGACCTCATCACCCTTTCTCTATATATATGACCTAACCTTGATGCCACAAATAAGCACAGTGTTCATTATGTGCACTATGTTTGTTACCAATATTATGTTCAACATGAAACAAGGATTCAAAATAATTAACATCAAGGTTGAAACGATATAAATCATCCATTAATGTATTAGAACCATAACAATCCCTACAAGAAAAATAGCCTTTAACGAAGGGAAATCCGCTCATTAAAAGTTAAAATCCAATCTTTAAAGACCAATAATGACCGAAAAATTTGGTAGGTAAAAGCCCCTTCGTTAAAGGTATAGACAATCGGATTTTGAATCCGATCATTAATGTCTTTAACGACCGGAACATTTTCAGTCATTAAATGCTGATTTTTAACAACCAAATTTTTCCTTCGTTGATTATGTTCACTTTTAATGAAGGAAATTCGAATCGTTGAGGATAACTTTTAGCTACCAGATTTTTCCTTCGCTGATTGTGTTCACTTTCAATAAAGTGAATTTCAGTCGTTGAAGATACGTTTTAGCAACCAGATTTTCCTACACTAATTGTGTTCACTTTCAACTATTTTAAAATGTCATAGCTAACAAACACAATCACTAATATATAATGCCTTCTGATTTCTCATAATACACTAGACATAGATACCAGAATGGTATTTTAAAATATAAACCATTTTATAATATTACATTTATGGTACATATCATTCACATATATTTTATACAAAAATATAATAAACTCTTTTCATATATTGAAAAAGAAAATTTACAAAGTATAGTCATATCTACAAAGTATAAAAACTATCATTGACAAGTTCAAGAAAACAACTCCTCTCTATACTAATTTATATTCAAACAATTTTTGAGAAAAATGTGAAAAATAAACCTCCTAACTTCGCTATCCAAAATTTTGAAGGCCTACAAAATGTATAACAAAAGCTAAAATTAATATTCACGGGCACAAACAAAAATATCAATAATAAAAAGTATGGGCAATTTATGACCTTCGAGGTAGAGGAGCAATATATCTGCAATACCTTTGATGAGGTCAAGAAATTAAAAAATAAATAAAGAAATAATAAATTAATTTTAGAAATGCTAATACTGACAAAGTTGGAATCAAAGACAAATACTAATAACTATAATAGATTTAAGGTCATCATAGATACCATAGGACGGCACTTCAAAAAAAAATAGTCGTACAAGCATTGCCATAGTGATATAGGTCAAACAAGAAAACATATAAGGACACAAAGTCAAAATAAAGTTGCTTTAATGTGATCTGATGGGAGTGATCACGCCATTACTGAAATGTCTTCTTAAAATCTACTGGAATTTGATTAAATATGCAATATGGTTATTAAACTAAGAATCTCATTAAAGAAAACTTACCATAAGCTATTGTTGCATGGTCTATCAAGTGCAAGAAGCTTATCCATGTTGGGAAACATTGACTGTATGTGGAAGAAAACTTTCAATCATTGAACTACTAGTGTAGCAAAGTAAAACTTGACAGAATGCATAATCTAACTAGAAACACAACTTGAAAGAGAGAGAGATAGCAACTTCAAAAATACAATAGCATCCATCAAAACAGCCAGCCTTGCATCTATATACACATGAAATATAACTTCAATGAACTGACAAAAAAATTAGTGGTAGGCAATAGTCATCTTCATATTCATAAAACTAGATAGTCCTCTTCATGAACAAAAATAAATATTTGGAGTACATCTGTTGAGTTAGTTAAGACATTAAAAATTACAATAAAAAAAGCAAGATTTGACTTCAAGAAGCTAACTCCCCATGACACCCCCTACTCCCAACCACCAATTACATGTTTCCCAACACTGAACAAAACCAGAAAAGCTTTGGCATGAACTTGTGTGCATAGCTCATTTAAAAGATCTAAATAATAGCTAATCTACCTTAAATTCACATATGCACAATATCGATTAGAAAAAAGAAAAGATAATCAGAGTCATATATATCAAAATTACCAAAAGCATATTGGATCTTTTATCCTGTCTCCTAAAACCTTGATGAACAAAATAAGCCGCCTACAAAATAGACCTATATATTAGTTCTGCAAGAGAACTCTCTTACAAACTTAAACTACTACCAAAGGCAAACTTGAATAGGCAGAAGTATTTCGAGAAGGCCAAATTTCCATAATAAGCTCAAAGAAGCTTCAGCATAACCGTATGCTAACATGTAGTCCATTTCTAGCAGAAACCTTCCCTGGGATAATTTGACACTACAGTTAAGTCAAGAACACTCAGATATGTATTGAAATTTAGAAAAAAACTATAGAGTAAGCAATAAAAGCTTGAATACCTTATCAAGTCTTAAAATTGAGGTAGCAAATTCTTTTAGAAAATGAGTTCTTTCTCTTGAAAAGCGGAATCCCAAGCGAGCAGCAATTCTTATAGCACGAAGAATGCGAGTTGCAAAAAGATTGCAGTCACATGACTTTAAAGCTAGAAATGATGACAAAAAGCACTAATGATGAGTGTGTACAAAAACCTAATAGAACAAAAGAACTTGTATCTTGTGTCTATGTTACATTAGAAAAAAGAAGTTAAGGTTAATGTGGTTGAACTCACCGCAGTCCTCCTTAAAAGAATTACTTGCAGGGACTACAGTTCGCACCTTCACCCACAATATGAGAATGTTAGTGCAATTTACACTGTGAAATGTCTAAATTAATGATAAACAAATCAATCTAGAGATACATGCACACTTTAGCCATTTTAATATCTTCTAGACCTCCCATGTAATCATATATTATTTTTCCATATGAGTCAAACATCAACCTAAAAGTAATATCGGGCATGAGTTAAAAGCATGATCACAAAAAACATACTCTCTGTGTATTCATGCTAAAGAGACAAAAACAAATCAATCTAGACATATTGAATTTTCATCCGCTAACCCATTAATGGTGAAATCCCTCTGCAAATTCCAATCCATGTCCAAATTGCAATCCCATATACTCCACAAATTTTTCTATACATAACTATCATTACAGGACATATCATGCAAACTGCAACCTCAATATGAGCTCTTTATTAGAACATTTTATACCACAAGAATGATCATTTAGAGATAAAAAAAAAAAAAGCAGGTAATGTATTATTCATTGCAGGTCCATTAGCTTTTAGAATGCCTTTTGCTCCTCTAGTGTTATGCATATTTATTGGTACATATTTAAGTCTTAATAATTAAAATTTCAGTCATAGTACATAACTCCATGAATTTGTAACTGTAAGTCAAAAGTAATATCTAGTGTTAGAGGTCTTTTTTTCCTCCTGATGATCTCAACTCTGCAGTATTTTCTTTCAATAGATATTTCTTATTTGGATGACATGTTCTAGACCTCATTTTTTCGGCTCATACTCCATTAATTAACTTATAAACGCTTAATTCAGTACTCCTAATTCTTCAATTCACACATACTTTTGCTGGACAAACATGGCACATAGAATTAACAATTTTAAATTATAGGTACAAAGATTCCCTAGATCTAAGATGGCATGAAAAGGCCAAATAATTTTAATTATGGATGCAGAGCTTCCCTAAATAGAAGCTAATAGTTGATATGGCTAATTTTCAAACAGATTACCTAGTTCAAAGGTAGATCTCCAATCTATCTGAACCTTAGTAATATGGGATATCTTAATTCAGTATAATTAATAAACTAAATCACAAACTAAACTCGAAATTAAGCAATCTCCACTTGATCATCTACAACTTCTAACAAAACAAACTACAGTTTGGTCATTCCAAACTTTAACCCAGCAAAACAATAATAGAAAGCGAGGTTTTAGCAATTGAAGACAGTGATTTAATAACAAAATGAAGCAAATACGAAATAGAAAGTAGAACCAAAATTCAACAATCTAAAACGATGGATCTTTATATATTTCCATTACACAAAGGCTAACATACAAATAAACAAACAAAAATCAAACAAAATTCAAATGCTGGTGCATTTTGCCTGCTATGGACCATCTTTTAATATTAATTTTATGATTAATCCCATATTGAAATCCGTTAAAAAAAATAAATAAAAATCAAATGCAAAGTTAAGGAGACAAACCTGTACCTACAGGGCTTCGAATGGTGCAGCGGCGGCAAGGCAGATGCACTGTGGTGAGGGAAGGGTGACGGTAGATGCGGGGCAGGTACATGGCAATGAGGCACGGCGGCAACATGGGGTCAGATGAGGTGGCACAGTGGGCAAAAGAAACGCGAGGCAGATGGCAGGCGCGATGCGACGTCGGTACGGCGAGGGCAAGCGAGTCGGCAATCCACCATGAGACCTAATGTTTTTCGTATGTAGATGGGAAATGAATGTGATAACAAGGAAATTATTTTTGGACGTAAATAGTTTAGGTGTGCTGTTATTTTCTTTTAAGGAAATAACGACCGAAATGAAACCCCTCATTAAATAATAATAATAAAATTTGAATTTTAACAACCGGATTAAATTCTCTTCGTTACTTATATCTTTTTACGATTGAATTTTTATCCTTTCGCTAAATTTTGGTCGTTAAAACTCAATTTTCTTGTAGTGAATATTCTCATTTATACAAAGATAAAACATCGTTTCCAATATTGAAAATAAAACCTATCTCATCCAACTTACTAACAGAAACTAAATTTCTTGCACATCTAGGAACATAAAGACACTTTTCAAAATCTAAACTACAACCAGTGTCTAAGATCAATTTGTATGTCCCAATTCCTTTTATTCGTGCCTTTATTTTGTTACCTATACACAGGAACTTTTAAGTTCCATTTATGGTTTAGATTGAAATAAATCCCTTCATAACGTATGACAAATGAGTATTTGCACCTAAATCTAACCACCAAGTATTATTAGGCACCTTAATAAGGTTTGATTTAAAACATACTGAAATGTAGTACTTACCTTTCCTTTCAAACCAAGCCTTTCTCTTAAGGCAATCTTTCTTGAGGTGACCAGCTTTCTTATAGAAGAAAAAACACTATACATTCTTTTTGGATTTGGCCCTCATTAACCTTCATTAGGGCTTTGTCCTTCTTCTTGTTCTATTTTTCTAGCTTTTATTTTCTACTGCTAGCTTCACTATTTACTGTACGATGCACAAAGTGTTCATTCATTTGTTTAATCTCCCTTCCTCTTGTACCAACATGCCCTTGATTTCTTAAAAGTTTCATTTCTCTTTTAGAGTGTTAAAATTCACTTGAAACTAACCAAATTCAAGAGGAAGTAAATTAATGATGAATTGTATTAAGAAGGATTCACTCACATTCATGCCCGTTGATTTCAGTTTTGTAGTTAGATTTGACGTGCCTGTTACATAATCATGGATTGGTTGCGACCAATCAAACTTTTTGGTTATCAATTTGCTCATCAAGTCTCCTACAATAGATAAATAAAGTATAAATTAAAATTATACTATTCTTTGTACCCTTATATGTCTAGATTTTACTAATTGGCTCTTCAAATATTGAAATCACACTCTTATTTTAATTTAAAACTAAAAATATGCATTTATCAATTAACAAATAATACAAAACCAAACAAATTATTAACAAACTAATAATTTATTTTACAAGATAAAACTAAATGATGATGAATAGAAAAACCAATTAATCTTATAAAAAATATACTTTTTAAAATAATTCTTTTGTCTTATAAAAAAGAAATTAAAGATTTAATTTAATCCTTAAACTTTTTATTAAAGGTCAATTTTCTTAAAAATCAAAATTTGAAACAAATTTTCATGTAATTTTTAATGTATGATTAATTCATTTCATGCCATCTAAATATTAGTTTTGTTCTCTTACTTTTTAAATAATTCACAGTATAATTGTAACAGAAATTCATACTTTGTAATAAAAATATATGGTACATAAAAATTCATGAAAAATAAAAAAAAAAGTTATACTTCCGCTAATGATATGAGCAAAAGTAAATTAAAAATTAGTTTTAGGACTCTTTAGCTAAGTCAAATTAAAAATAAAAATCTCCATAAAAATTTATTTCATTTTCTTAACTTTAAACGAATTTTCTTCATAGCCGCTCCAAATAAAATTTTTTGGCTCTGCTCCTAATTGCCATCCAAAGAATTTGAAAAAACCTTGTAAGAACGTACCAAAGATAAGTTCATAATCCTACTCTTACTTATGCCCCTTAATTAATGGCGAGTTGTGAATTATTCGACTAACTAGAGATGGAGCTGACTACAAATACATCATAGGATCATGCTTAGCTACTACTTGCATTGTATATGACTAAACGTAATGCATTAACTTCTTTAAAGAACTACTGCTAGGCAAATATTTTTAACCTCCACATACTTCTCTTCATATGAAATGAATTTCTTAGTTAAGTAGTAAATAGCATACTCAACACCAAGTTCATCTTTATATGCCAATATAACGCATGCTGAACTCTTTTCTATTGATAAGTATAAAAACAAAAAGGTTTGCCTGATCTAGATGGCTAAATAATAGGCAAAATTTTCAAGTACTCTCTTATGGTGTCAAAGGTTTTCTAACAATCATCATTTCAATTAACTAGCTGGCATTTCCTTAAAAGGTTAAAGATTAGCTCGCAAATTATAATGAGCTTGGCAATGGATGTAAAACCCTTAAATCCTTTGCATAATATTACATACAATATATAAAATTTAGCATTTATAATCATTTTTTGTTCTCTCAATATAAAATTTGCCATTCACAGAACTCTACGAGCCATGTTGGTCTAGTAAAGTGCAATCAAATTTACCCAATCAAAATGACATATCTTCACAAACATAATTTAAACATATGAAGTCCTAAATCCTTGCATATTATGATTAAGTTTAATACAACAAGTACAAAATATGAGATTCCCAAAACATATGAGCTTTACAAAAGTTCATATACAAATATTTACACTAAAAGTTGCTCATAAAAACCTGAACTTTTATGTTACTCTTCTATCTTGCAAATGTGTCCTCTCTCATTCACTTCTTTGCCTAGCTTTAGAACTTGTGCGAGGAACAAATAGTCCATTACACTAAGCAAATACTGCTTAGTGGTGTATATTTTGATGCAAATGACATCTCATAGATTTTGTCTTATAATAAATAAGGGTCAATTTCATTCACGGTTACTCAACTTAACACTTATCACGCAAAAGTAACCGACTTTTTTTTTCTAACTTAAATGTCACTGAACTTCTAATATTTTTGCAAAAAAAGTCATGTAAACTGAAATCCGGCGAGGACCCTTGCTGGATTGATGACGTGGCATATGACACGTGGCGACGAATAGTCCGTACATGACTTTTTTGCAAAAATGTTAGAAGTTTAGTGACATTTAAGTTGGAAAAAAAATAGTTACTTTTTCGCAATAAATGATAAGTTGAGTGACCGTGAGTGAAATTGACCTAGATGTAGCATTTGTTGGAAATACTGTCAAACGATATGTAGTTTTTGACATGGCATGCCATGTCATCAATCCGACAAGAATTCTCGCTGGATTCCGGTTTATATGACTTTTTTGCAAAAATATTAGAAGTTTAGTGACATTTAAGTCGAAAAAAAAAGTCGGTTACTTTTGCGCGATAAGTGATAAGTTGAGTGACCGTGAGTGAAATTAACCCTAATAAATAATATAGTTGCTAAGCAACCAAAATAACATAACCAAGTTCAATAATAATGTTCAAACACATCTTGTTTCACTAGCATTTATGTTTGGTTAATCTTTCTCTAAGCCTTTATCATGCATATAACTAATTAGGTATATTTAGCTTACATCTAGAAATAATAATATTAAGCATCCCATTTTAAAACTTAAAACAAATAAATCATAAATTGATAACATATTGATTCTTATTTAGATGCAAGTTCTGGTTGAATTATTTAGGTTTTCCTTACAAAATCTTTAATGATTTCTAGCAAGAATCTCATTGCTATGATAATCTAATAAAGTTTCATAACTTATGTTAATCATTAAGGTTATAATTGTCTTTCAATCCATTTAGGTATTTGAAAATAATTCCCATAATAAAAGGTTCAATTCGGTTTTAAAAAGGAGCATTAAAATTTAAGGTCATGTGGAAATCAGTAGGGATTGTGGCCATGAGCCCCTATTCCTCTTAGCTTTGTAGACCAAAAAGGCTTAAGCCATAAACCCATAAAGACCTCATAGCCATAGAGCCTTTTGCTAACACAATGAATTTTTTTTTGCTAAAAAATGCACACTTTCTCCCATTTTAGGCTTTGTTCCAAGCTGCATACTAAGTTCACTTTTCCCACACATTTACTCATAAAAAAACATGCCATTTCATCATTCTAAATCAATGCAAATGCAAATTAAAATATCTGTTCAAGATTTGTAAACCAAATCCAAAACATCTCCAATGTGAGAAAACCAATTTCTTTTTTTTTAGAAAACAAAAAAAAAAAAGAAAAATCTTCAAAAACTTCTCATTCTAAGCTTTTTTATAAAATTTTTCATAGGGACAAAATATAATTTTGGCATCTTAAGGTACATGCATTATCATGGAAAAATCTTATCTCTAAGGCGCATATGATGTTTGCTTATCCGTTCAAATAAGGTAAAGGTGAACTGCCTAAAAGATGGTTTTATGTCTATAAGAAACTGTTTGAGCATGACAAATTACATGTCCATGACAAGTTTGAACCTTAAGTATCTCCTAATTCTAAAGGGCAATGCATTTGTCAGGATTGGTAATTAATAAGCCCTGAAATGTCAAAACCTAAATGAGGCTGGATGGTGATTCTTTGAGAGCTGATCGGATCAGCAACGCTTTATATCTATGGTAGACAAGCTTGGTCGGATCAGGCATAAGGACTCCGAAGCTTAAGTCAATAATGCTTTTAGACATATAATGTAGAGAGAATGTCTCAATCATTCTACACCTGGGTTTATAGTGCCTTAGGCTATTTATAATGGATGTGAAAAACCACTTGAGTACCAGAAGTAGGTTTGCTCTGGTGTTAGAGTAGGTAAGTGGTAGTGTGACAAGGGAGCAGGCAGGAGGCATGGGCTTTGGCGTATGTCAGTGGACAAACAGAGGGCGTGCCTCGCCAGTCCAATTAGATAGGTAGCACCACCAGTACCTTTGGTTCCTTAGGCGTCCGCTTGTCATGCAATGGGCTTTCCTGTCAATCAAGCTTTGGCTATAGACCTTTGGTCTCTGTTAAGCCTTTGGCCGATATTGGGCTTTGGGTTGAGCTTGATCAGGCCCAGTTTGATAATGGTATTATCATTAGACCCTTCTGAAATGATATGATCGGATTGAGAGTAAAAGAGCATTAGAAGCCTTTGGTGGTTCAATTTACTAGTTCATTTTGAATTTTGAATTTCAAAAATTCTGAACTTATTTCTTTACATTCCTAACCATTGAGTCAGCTACTAGTGTAACACTACCTGGTCCAATAAGGGCCAGGTACCGAATGTTACACAACTAGATCCTTCTTTGTATTTAAAATTGAATTCACACTTTAATAACTTCCATTACTTATGTAAATTAAAATGCTCAAAATTCTACAAAAAAAATGGATAGAGTTTTCCCTATACTGGTCCCTATCCCCCTATTGAACAATTGCAAATTTTACACTTCTATAAAGTATCCATACATCTCAACTCCATACAAAGCCAATGCAATATCAAATTTTCCCATCCACCACAAATATTCAAATAAAAGGGCAAATTCACCAACAATTGTGAATTTATCCTTTCAATTTATACATTGTTCATTTTATCAGTTTACAATATTTGAGGGCATTACAACCAGTGCATTAATGGTGGACATTTCATCACACACGTTTATTATGGCGATGCTTCGCTCTTTAGGCTCGTAACGCTTCGTTTCTCGGGTAAATTGATCATGCCTTGGCATATGGTAGCTCTGGATTAAATGCTTGGCTTGGCTTGGCTTGTTGAGGAAGTCAGCCTTTTTCCTATAAATAGGTAAACTCATTCCACTTTTTCACTTTTGCAAAAAAGCTTAAAGCCTTCATTTCTCTGGAAGTTCTTCCTCTGTTTCAATTTACTTCGAGTCCTTCAAGATTCATGATCTTTTTCCATACTTTTTTTTGAAAGTCTTTAATTAAGTAATTTTTACTTACATCTCCTCTAATTTATTTTAGATTTCTTTTGCTTTTTCATCATCTACATCTTTATCTTCTTTAGACTCTTTTGAGTTCTTTGGGATCGTACGAGACAAAGAGAGAATTTTTCACACTTATTTGAATCCTCTTCCATTGAAAATGGCTTCTAGAAGTAACTCAAAATTAGAGACTAGCTTTTTAGGGCCATATGTCATTAAAGACCCTGTTGGTAAGCATTAGCATCTCTAGTGGTTGCTTAGATCAAGGCAAAATATCAATTGCTTGAAGATTTTTTTATTATTGCATGTCTGCTCTCCATGTCTATGTCGAAAGGGTCATTCAACAAAGACCATAATGAATGGTTCATTTGTAACTTGCCTAGCGAAGACTGTGGCTTATGGTTCCCACTACATTCGTTCAACATTAATATCTGCAGGAGCTATAGAATCACACCCAACTAGCTCAATCTAAACAGCTGGAGGATACTTCCCTGCTTTAAGGTGCTCTGTAGGCAACTCGGATTGGCACCTACACTGGAGCTCTTTGCGGTTTTCTTCTACTTATCTAGTTGGGAGGACTTAACAGAGTACTACTTAACTAGTATGCACAAGAGGAAGCTATTCTCTTTTTTGTCTTCAGTGAAGGGATTTAAAGAGAAATATTTCCTAAATAGATAGAGGGGAGGTTTAGAGTAAACCTGTACCGATCGAATAAGGCAAAGTTGCTTAAGGATTTGGCCTCAGATCTTTTCATCTTTTAAACCAACATAAAAAAGGCTAAAGAAGTATATGGAGGACCATTCCAAGGATCCGACCTGCTAGCTTCTCTGGAATAGCCGAGTGACACGACTGACCGTGAGACTTTAAGACCTTAGGAAAATCTATTCATCTGCATGCATGTGTTAATTTATATTTTATTTAAGTTATAAAAATTTCTACGTAAATACTTATCCAGGTGTTTTGATTTTACAGCTTCCACGATCCTTCCCAGCTATCAAAGGAACTGGCTGAACGGACCAAAAAGAAGGCAAAGATAAAATTAAGGAAGAAGTCATCAATAGGGGGTAATGGATCTGCTCATCCTGCCAAGCTCCAGAGGTTGAGGAAGACTTATGAGTCTGAGATTGCCCCGAGCACTACTATTGTTCTTGAACAGTAAGATCTTTCTTTTACTTTCTCTCCTCTTTCCTCTTTTCTTACCCAATCAACTATTCTAATATTGACGGAGGAAGTTAAAGTGTCTATGCCATCCCCGAGGGCTTTTCCCTATCGAACTATATCCATGAAACTTGAGGGCTATTCTATTATGGCCACAGTTATTGCTCCAGCTCTTGATCTTGGGTGTTTTTCTTTGAAAGAGTTCTTAGCTCAAACGTTCAGAGAGGGTATTCCATTTGAGATCCCCAAGTATCATACTTTCTCAACTGCAACTTAGCATCCGAAAAGGACTTCTAGGAGATGGGTTGAGTTACGTCAATCGCTCGGGAGCTAGCTGAGCTGTAACAGAATCTTTTGAGGTAAGGGTCTTTATTGCTCATTGAGCAATTCTTCTATTTTAAGTTTTTCTAACTTGACTTTTCAATCTGGAACAAGCCATGAGGGGGATGCACCCCTATGTCTAAAGCCTAAACATCAAGAAGGTGCTGAATAAGAAAATCCATTCAGAGTGGGAGCTCAATAAAAAGTTGGAGATTCTAGTGAAAGATGTTGATAGTCTTGATCAGAGTATAACTAGTTCATTTCACGGATTTCTTAACTTAACTTCGAGAACTCTTAGCTTTTTTCGAAGAATCATCAACTTTCTTCAAAGAATCACCAGCTGTCCTCTAAGTATTCTTAGGTCTTGGCTCAAATAGAGGAGCTTCAGAAAAGGATGGACTCTTTGGAATCCATCTAGTAAGAGTCTAAAAAAAGGCAGCATTTTGTTAGTGGTTATGGCCTAGGCCAAATATTTTGACCTTGACATAATGATTATAAATTTCATTTATATAATGGTTTTCTTCACATTAATATTATTGGTATGTTAAATTATTATAGTGTTTATGACTAACCATGTTATTCATGTTATCCCGAGTTATTTATCACTAAAGGGCATAAAGATAAATTTAAACTAGTATGAGTTTGATTAATAATCATGAGATGATTATATATGTGTGTGTGTGTGTGTGTGGTGATATAAAACAAACTTGTAGGTACTTATTAGAGAATAAGGTACTGGACAGACTCGCTTTAAGATCACTACATAAGTTAGTGTCATATGTGATCTTATAATAGATATGTTATTGAATTCTTTGACCTAAGGTTATCACGATTTGCTACATGAGGAACATTATGTTTTGACATAATCAAACGTTATCTTTAATCTGATAATCACAAATTTTATGACTTAGGCATGATGTGAATTATGCAGAGAAAAGTGAATAATCAAGATGGAATTTATCCCTCTCTTATGAGAGAGATATCTATTGGGTCCCTCGATAAGTAGGACTGTGAAATACATGGTCGTGCTCAAATGAATTGATAATGTGATCGATGTCATTTGAATTTTTCAGTCTACTTAGTAATCGAAAAATATATGTTTAAATAATATAAGTTTGACATGCACCATGACTTATGTTCAAAGAAGGAAATTGCGTGACAAAAGGATAAAAAAATGTGCTATTGTTAGGTTAAAATCGAACTAATGATATTCATATTATTTGGGTAGTTATAATCATTATTTTCATAAGCGGATCAGATATCGACTCGGCATGCCAACTGAATAAGGAGTCAATTGGTTGAATCGAATTGACTCGGGGTTTTTTATTTTTTTTAAATATAATTATTTATAGAAAATTAAAAATATCATATATACAAAATACATTCTAACAACCTATTATAAATTATTATAAATTCACATGTATTTCTAAAAAAATTCATACTTAGATTGGTAGGCAGTACAAAAGAAATGAGCACAACAATAAGAAAGACCTAACTTTTTATATTTCTTAATTGCATGCAAGAAAATATACATTACTTGCATTTAGAACTTTAAGTTATTTAATCGCCGAGACTACCAAATTGTTCAATCCTATCCCGACTAAGATTAAAATTTGCCATTACATCCTCCAACCCACGGCTACTTTCAATAAGAACATGAGGATCAATATAATGCCTAACAACCTGCACAATAGCCCTTTCTTATATGGATTAGCACAATCAAAAACCTCATTCCCCACAAATATCCCATCACACCCTAATTGCATCATAAGTGCACATCAGCGGGAGTCACAATCCCACCTGCAGCAAATTGAACCACAGGGAGTCTCCCCATTTGCTTAGTCTGTGCTACAAGTTCATAAGGCGCAGCTATCTTTTTATCAAAAGCAAAGATCTCATCTTCATCCATGTTATTCAAAATCCTAACCTCTTTCATAACATCTCTCACTCTCCTCAATGCTTCACCGAAATTTTGGCACCCACAAATAAATGGGATCTTAAAATTATGCTTGTTGATGAAATTATCCTCACCAACTATAGCAAGAACCTCACTTTCATCTATTCAATCAACCCCAATAGCTTCTAGTATCTGAGCTTCAACAAAATGCACAACATGGGTCGAACCAATTGCAGTTTGTCACGAAAGGCCATAGTAATAGTATATCCCTGGGCAAACTAATGCCAAATAAAGAGAAAAACCAGAAAAAAGCTCAATAATTGTGAAAGAAGAGCTAACCTGAAACTTGGGATGGATCTATCAAAATTAAGAGTGATCTGATGTTGTCGGAGACTTGATCGGTGGCCAATCAAGAAGGAGTTGGTGTTGATGAAGAAAGCAGAGCTGCATGATGAAGAAAGCAAGAAAAAGAGGAGAGCTACGTGATGAAGAAAGCAGAGCAGGTGGAAAACCTAAATTAGGGATTTACACTGATTTAGGTATTCATTTTAATTTTTTAATAAAAAAATAAAATGGCCAATTTAGGTTTGAACTGAATTCGGAGCCGGGTCAATGATTTTTGGTTCAACCGAGTTTTCACTATTCAAACTGAGTTTTTAAGTATTCCAATTTTTAAATTGAATCGACTCGGATTTCTTTTCGATTCACGGTTCAATCGACCGATTTAAACCAAGTTTTTAAAACATTGGTTATAATTTCTTGCTAGAAGCCACTTATGACTTATGGGCTTACAATGGGATTGGGCTTATTGCCAACTTAATACGAACCTATTAGGTCACACACCAAGAATGTAATGAACAGACTGGATTTTAATTTTGGTATTTTGGATTTAAATATAATAGATATTTAATTCGAAATTATTCATTCATTTATTATTTGAATAAGAAATAAATAGATAAATGTATATATATATATCTTCATTCTAATTTCGTTTTAGGAGTGGTTGCACTTTACAAACCCTAGCCGCCACTTTTCTTTGAGAAAGGAAAACACAGAGAAAAGATTAAAAATCCAATTGTATGTGAAGGGAGCTAGTGCCCCTACATTCCTCTGTTCATTCGTTCATGCATGTGGATACTGGTAGAAGGCGTTCATGATTTGAACAGTGCTTATAATTCGATCGAACTAAGGTGTTAGTTCGTATTTCAGCATACTTAATAGGTCGATATTCTTTATCCCACCTTTTAAATCAATTGGATCGTATAGATCCCGTTTAGGTTTTATTTTATTCCATTGCACGATAATTTGAATTATTTTGTATAAAACCCAACACATTTTCTGTGGGATGCCTATCGAAAGGAGCTTGCAGATCAGAAGGATACCTTATTAGATTAGTTAAGCGATGCCCAGAGTGGTCATTTAGATGGTATTACGATCAAGTTTGAAAGACACTTTCCTTATGCTTATCTCAGCTGGCTAGCCAATTTGAACACCTTGCCTAAAGTTCCTTCTAAGGATAGGGACGATAAGCCTCCAATCGACCTTGCCCTTAAGGAATGAGATGTGTAGATAAAGATGATTAAAATAGGATTTTTCATTTGAATTGTAAATCTAAACTTTTTGCACTTAGAATTGAAATCAATGAAATCGTCTTTTTTCTCAATTTGAGTCTTCATTTTCCATTTTTCTCATTTCGTTTACTTATTGCTTTGCAATAGTAATCCGAAAAGAATGGATTTCTAATAATGAATGTTAACACTTTTAACATTTCATTGTCTTAAAAGACTCAAGAAATTTTTCCTTTTTGTACTTTAAGTTTAATAAGCAAGTAATCTGATCGAAAAATGTAATCAATTTGCGAATTAACCTAGGAGTAAACATCAAGTAAGCAAATAGTCATATCGAATAACTTCACAAATTAACTTGGGAATAGTCATCAAAGCTTCAAGTCAGGTTGGATGTGATTTTCACAAATTAACTTAGGAATGATAGTCAAGTTTAACAAAGTGAATAAGTCCATCGAGTTGACGTTACAATAGCTTTGGGAATAATCATTGAGAAATGCAAATGATCAGTTCGAATTCATTTTGCAGTAACTTGGAAAAAAGTCCGTAACTTGTATATTCAGTAATCAATTTGATTGGAATACAATATTATGATAGGTATTTTCACTAAAGACCTTGAAAATTTCTTAAGGTTATTCTCGATTTGGCATGAGCTTTCAAGATACTTTTAGCTTTCAGGAGTCTGCCAACTCTTTAAAATGAACTTTTTTTTCCAATCAGGAGCATATCTTTTCAGCTTTTGCTTAATTGGAGGGTGGCTCTGATCAGTTGTACTTAAGAAAGTCCCTCTGCCACCTCTTTTATCATGTCTTATCCAATTAAGACTTCTTTCCCCTTGATAACTCCTTCTTATTTATATCCCTTTCTAGTTCTGTTTTTGGCTTTTCAGCCTCTGACGCGGAACCCCAAGGTTATATGAACCCGAAACCCCTAAAACGCACACTATGATCAACAAAGACGAACAAGTTAAAATCCCTCCCTATTGAACCCACAATCAACCTGTGATTGAGAACGCAAATAATTGGGATGAAGGAAATAGAAAACGCCACAATCAATGATTGATAAGTTAACTAAATTCCTAATGCAAAATGAAAGAATGCAAATCTGCCTCTCTCACTAAGAAATTCGGCTAAGCCAAATGAAATTCTCAATTAATCAAAATCTGTTTTACAATTAGGTTTAAGGTGGTATTTATATGCCACCAACTAAAGACTTAACCCTAAGACTAATGGGCTGGCCGAATTCTCTACTTATTGGTAATGAGAATTTGGCCCAAATAACACATAAAGGAAAACACTTGGGCTGCCCAATACAAGTTGGCGTGAGCACACTTAAAAAGCCTAATAACAAACTAATTTAACCCAAAAGAAAATTACATATAAAGGTCCTAACTATGGGCCCAATCAAATCAATCCCCTTGTAGCCCATATGTGGCACATAAAGCATGGACCACACTTCCTTCAATTGGCCCTTCAGAATTCGGCCTCAATGGCAAGGCCTTGGCCTTGCTTTGCCCATCACGCCATTGTTCCTCCATGGCTTCCACCATTCGGCCCAAGTAGACTTCTAAGGCTCCCTTGAACTTCTTGGCCCTAGCTCTAGTAATTGGCCCACTTGGCAAAGCCAAGTCATCTCTTGATGGCTTCCTGGTCCATTTCGCATCATCCCCTCCCTCTTCAAAAGGATTCGTCCTCGAATCTGAATCAAAATCAAAAGGAGACAAATCAGAAACATTAAAAGAAGCACTAATGTTATACTCACCAGGCAAGTCGATTTTATAGGCATTGTCATTGATGCGTTCTAACACTTGAAACGGGCCATCACCCCTTGCATCAAGTTTCGACTTCCTTTGCTGTGGAAACCGCTCTTTCCTCATATGCACCCAAACCCAATCTCCTGGTTCAAATATGATTTGCTTTCGCCCTTTATTCGCTTTTTGGGCATACATGCGGTTTTTCTTTTCAATCTGCTCACGTGCCTTCTCATGTATTGCTTTAACCACTTCAGCCTTCCTTTTACCATCTAAACTAGTAAGCTCATTCAAAGGCAAAGGCATTAAATCCAAAACAGTTAAAGGATTAAAACCATACACAATTTCAAAAGGTGAAAATCCTGTAGAAGAATGCACAGCACGATTATATGCAAATTCAATAAATGGCAAACAATCTTCCCAAGTTTTCAGGTTCTTTCCAACAATGGCACGCAACAAAGTCCCTAAAGTCCTGTTAACTACTTCAGTTTGTCCATCGGTTTGTGGGTGACATGTAGTAGAAAATAAAAGTTTAGTACCCAGTTTTCCCCACAAAACTCTCCAAAAATGACTAAGGAACTTAACATCTCTGTCTGAAACAATGGTCCTTGGCATCCCATGTAGCCGAACCACTTCCCTAAAGAACAACTCAGCAACATTTGTTGCATCATCTGTCTTATGGCAAGCAATGAAATGTGCCATTTTACTAAATCTATCCACAACAACAAATATGCTATCTCTCCCTCTCCTAGTCCTAGGTAATCCCAACACAAAGTCCATAGAAACATCTACCCCTCACGGATTGAACTTCATCATCTTCATCCCAATCGCCTTGATCAACCTCTTCTCGTTCATTAATCCATCTTCCCCTCCTAGCTGTTCTCCTTGAGTTATTGGATGTTCCCCCTTCTAACTTATCCAACCTCTCTTTAACATCCACTCTTTCCCTCAACAAATTCTCAATGGTACTTTGCATTGCTTGTATAGCAAACACAACCTGTTCTGTAGACATATCCTTCTTACTGGATTCGTCAGTCATGGTGCCTTACCTGCAAAAGATGTTAAATAAACAGCCTCTCAACTCTCACTCACGTGTTTACACTCAAAGAGGTGACACTCCACTCGTGTTTCGCTCAAATTTGGCTTTTACCCTCTTTTACGCTCACACTCTCAAGCCTTTTACCACTCAAGCTTGTTGTCTTCAGTTGCACTTTAGAACTCAAACTCAAGTCAAAATAGTTCACAAGCAGCAAATTTTAGTAAAAGAATGCAATGAAAATACTTAACAAGAAGATAGGCACAAAACTAGAAGCAAAAGACCAAAATGAAGAACGTTGAAATGAGCATACATGGTGAAGATATGTATGCTGTCCGAATTGTATAAATTTAACTAACAAGAATTAAATTGTTAATTATAGTGTAATCGGAAGCAAAAACACAAAGACACCAAAAATGGAAACTTAAGAATGAAAGAAATGACAAAACTAATGCAAGATTGCGGAAATTGAAATCTCCCAAATGGAAAATTCAATTTGATACAATATGGGTTAACACACTAAGACAAAATGAAAAGGAAGCAACAATATGTCCAAACTGAATCAAGATTAGGAAACCCAAATGATTGTCCAAAATAAGACAAAGTTTAAACCAATATGTCTTAATAAGATCAAATAAGGAAACCCAAATGTCTAGACTAAGACAAAATAATTTATCCACTATGTCTTAATTAGTTCAAGATATGGAAACCCAAATGTCTAGACTTAAGACAAAATAACTTATCCACTATGTCTTAATTAGTTCAAGATATGGAAACCCAAATGTCTAGACTTAAGACAAAATGACTTATCCACTATGTCTTAATTAGTTTAAGCTTAGGAAACCCAATTCAGCCCAATAGGTTCAAGTTAAACCCAAATAATTATCCAACTCCAAATCTGGCCCAATAGGTTTAAATTAAACCCAAATAATTATCCAACTCCAAATCTGGCCCAATAGGTTTAATTCAATGTAATTCACGCCTAAACTAATTCAACAACCCTAATTTGTATACTTTTCTTTTCTAGCCGCCAACAACTTTTTCTTTTCTTTCTTTTTTTTTTATATATTTTGATTTTTAACAACTAGAATAACAAACAACCTAAACTTTAAGATCAAATAACAAAGAATTCAGCCTAAAACAAGGCTCCTAAATTTTCGGCCCCTATGATGAACAAGGGTTCCTAAATTTTAGGAATCACATAAACTGAAAATTAATGAATAAAAACAGCAAACAAACATGGATAAATAAGAATTTAATCCAAATCCAAGCTCTGATACCAAATGACGCGGAACCCCAAGGTTATATGAACCCGAAACCCCTAAAACGCACACTATGATCAACAAAGACGAACAAGTTAAAATCCCTCCCTATTGAACCCACAATCAACCTGTGATTGAGAACGCAAATAATTGGGATGAAGGAAATAGAAAACGCCACAATCAATGATTGATAAGTTAACTAAATTCCTAATGCAAAATGAAAGAATGCAAATCTGCCTCTCTCACTAAGAAATTCGGCTAAGCCAAATGAAATTCTCAATTAATCAAAATCTGTTTTACAATTAGGTTTAAGGTGGTATTTATATGCCACCAACTAAAGACTTAACCCTAAGACTAATGGGTTGGCCGAATTCTCTACTTATTGGTAATGAGAATTTGGCCCAAATAACACATAAAGGAAAACACTTGGGCTGCCCAATACAAGTTGGCGTGAGCACACTTAAAAAGCCTAATAACAAACTAATTTAACCCAAAAGAAAATTACATATAAAGGTCCTAACTATGGGCCCAATCAAATCAATCCCCTTGTAGCCCATATGTGGCACATAAAGCATGGACCACACTTCCTTCAATTGGCCCTTCAGAATTCGGCCTCAATGGCAAGGCCTTGGCCTTGCTTTGCCCATCACGCCATTGTTCCTCCATGGCTTCCACCATTCGGCCCAAGTAGACTTCTAAGGCTCCCTTGAACTTCTTGGCCCTAGCTCTAGTAATTGGCCCACTTGGCAAAGCCAAGTCATCTCTTGATGGCTTCCTGGTCCATTTCGCATCAGCCTCTTTTTCCTTCTTTTCGAAGTCATACTCTACCATGTAGGCTTGTTTTCCTTGATTAATTATGGAAATGTAGGTTTTCCTAGAGGCTTTTTGATGTTGAACCCAATAGCTAACAAGCTACAAACCCACACATACAAATTCGGTTAACAAAAATAAAAGAGATAAAAACCCTCCCAATTGAACCCCTAATTAACAAGTGAATGGAAACGCAAATAATTGGGAAAATAAGAACAAGAAAAATGCCACAATTCAAATAATTGATAAGTAATTCAAGTTTTCCATGCAATAGAAAGGAATGCAATTCACTCTTAATCTATGCTATAAAATTCAGCCAAACCACAAAAAAATAATGTCAAGTCTGATTCTTACAATGTCTCAAGAGGTATTTATATCCTCTTAAATTAACCTAACCCTAATTAAGCAAATAAGGCCTTTTAAACATGCAATTCACTCTTAATCTATGCTATAAAATTCAGCCAAACCACAAAAAAATAATGTCAAGTCTGATTCTTACAATGTCTCAAGAGGTATTTATATCCTCTTAAATTAACCTAACCCTAATTAAGCAAATAAGGCCTTTTAAACATGTAGGCCAAAATCCAAATGGGCTGAACAAGCAACATAAGCCCAATTAAATAAGTAATAGTTTTCACTTAAAATAAAACCCAATAACCAAAAGAAGTGGCCGAAATACAACCCAAAATAAAAGCCTAGCTAATGACCCAAACTAACTAATAAAACCCATTCAAATCAGTCCCCACATGCCTAGCCCAATCTATAACTTAAATAATCATGTGACCTTTTAAATGAAGCACATGACTTGTACAATTAAAACCCAAACCCGAAATGAACTAAGGTGGCCCAACTACCTTACAAGATTTTAAAAGGCTAAATAGCTTATGTGTGCCTTCAAGTCCTCTTTGACACTTCTCAAAGGCATCTTCATGCAGTTCTTTTATCACAATTCCTTGCACATAGGTTGCTAAAGCCATCTTTAAATTCTGAGCTCTCCCTCTTATAATTGGACCACTCGGCATCTTCAAAGGGTCTTTAGTGGAT
The DNA here is from genome assembly GCA_947683425.1 of Excoecaria cochinchinensis. NCBI lineage: Eukaryota > Viridiplantae > Streptophyta > Magnoliopsida > Malpighiales > Euphorbiaceae > Excoecaria > Excoecaria cochinchinensis. Next base: position 3,294,171 of record CANTUQ010000037.1, read on the forward strand.
GGTGTTTTGCATAGCTGATCTGTATCACTTTTCGATTTCCCCTTAAGATAGCCTCCCTTGCTGCTGTAGACACCTTCATGACCATGTACCTGACACTGGTCATAGCTCCGATCTGGAAGAGCAGCAGACTATTGTAGATTGCATTATATACAAAGTTCATGCCAGTAACCATAAACATGGTTTTACATATATGGGTCACTGTTTCATCTCCCAACTCTACGAAAAGCTCTACCAATTCAACACTGGTATGGTAGCATTACCGAGCTCGATCAGTGGGGTGGTATTTGGCTTCAACTCTTTAATTGAAAGCCTCATCTATTTGTATACTTCTAGTGTTAGGACGTTCACAATATTTCTATCTTCGATCAGGATTATATTTACCAATAAGTTATTGATTGTCACTTGGACAACTAAGGCATCCTCGTGTGGGAATTTTAAATTGCCTGCATTTTATAGTCATAGACGACATCTTTTTGGGTTTTGCTGAGAATTACATGCCTTTGCCCTTCTTTCTTTTGAAAAAATTTTCTCCATAAGATGATCCCTCGGCGATCACGTTGATCTCCGTAGATCTTTGTCTTGGAAATTTAACATTTCTTGGTTTTTTACGCTCTTAAATGTCATCCGATTCGAATCGGTTTGTTCTTTTGAAAGGGGGCTTACGGGGATTTTTTTTATGTTGGCCCCACAAATCTCTTTAAAGATCCCTTCTACAAATTTGCTCTTGTCTCTTCTTGCATATGTTTGGTCGGACATCTTCTTCAGTCAGTTTACGTTGTTGTGCTTTTCCTTGATCCACATCAAGACATTGGCAAGTGTTGATCAGGGTATAGGTTCTAGTCGGATTATTAACATGGTTGCTTAGAATTTTCCTCTTATTAGAATTTCTTGAAGTGGATAGCCTTTATATGGAACTATTTCTTGGCTATCGAATTCGATACTGCAATCTACCTACCATCTGACTAGACATTCTTCCATTAGCTCGAAGGGCATCATCCAATTAGATGTATTAATTGGCCCTATCCATTAAGTCGGTGAAGTTTGTTAGTAAACGAGTCCTGATAGACTCAAACAGTTGGGTGCTACTTACGCTCCTAGCTAAGGCATTGGCTGCCACTTTAGGGTGCAAATTCTTGATCTTTGATGCGAGCGTTTGGAACCTATCAATATAGTTGTGATGCGCGCCAAACCCCGGGCCGCCCGAAAGCCTGCTTTTAGGGCTTTCAAGAGAGGTTCATGAAACTTGTAAGATATTTACAAGGGCATCTATTTTGGGCAACAATGAGGTGTTTTGGACATTGGGAAAGGTCATCTAGCCTCACTGAGCCTAAAACAGCGCATGTGTGTCTATTTTGGGCAATCAGAGATATTTTGGACACCTCCTTCCAATAGAATATTGAGAGGATCGTCTAATCTCGTGAAGCCTAAGACGATGCATATATGTCTATTTTGGGCAAGCCAGAGATATTTTGGACACCTATTTCCAATAGAACACTGAAAAGATCATCTAATCTCGTGGAGCCTAAGACAATGCAAATTGGGCCTATCTTGGCAACAAGAGATGTCTTAGAGACCCTACCCCAATGAGACATTGAGATGGTCTTCTAACCTCGTTGAGCCTAAGACCAGAGATGGTTCGAAACTTCCCATTTATTCATACCTTGATTAACGTTATAATTGAGTTTTGAGTTTAGCGTTTCATCCCATTTCTCATTCAATTTAATGCAATTAATTAAAGAGCAAGTTGGCCATACAAGGAAAGCGGTAAACATGAGCATAATTAAAATAGAGTATATGAAAATAAATTACTACAAAACTAGGGGCAGAATACAACCCCCATTGTAAATAGCATGCGATTCATACATAAATCGGGATATACATTAAGGATGAAGACATTGGTTCTCGTAAGCATGTTTATTACAAAAAAATTTTAAAGTGTCGATTTTATTTGCTGAAAAAATAGGACTTTGGTCCTCAATTTATTAATGAAAACTCCAATTTAATTATTATAAATTTTTAACCATTTTTATATTAGCGAGATAAAAACAATATTTATAATAATAATATATAAAGTAAAAGAAATGAGGTAAAGTTAAAAGAATGGACCCGGATGAAGATTCTCATATCACTGTGGCGACCGCCATTTTAGCAACCCCAAATTCACCAAATAAGTCATTAAAACTCACAAAAATAAAAATCATGTCAGTGCCAAAATTAAGGGCAAAATAAGGTGCGAGAAATTAAATAACAAGGCAAATCCATGAGAAATTGCAACAAAAAATGATGGGAAAACAAGTAAAATAGAAAGAAAGAAAAAATGGTCAGAAAAGGCCTAGGGACGGCACAAGATACTTGAGCGACGAGCATCCCTGGGTTGACCGGCGGGCAGAGGCAGCGTCCATCTACGGCTCGTCGCTTGCATGAGAGACGGCCGTTGCTGGACTCTCTGCCCGTCAGTCACACCAGATCTTGAAAAAAAACATAAAAATAAAATAAAAATTAATTTTGTTTTAAAGAAATGGGGTTTTTGTGTGTAAAATCAATACAAATTGATTAAATACGAAAATGACAAATCCAGAATATTTACCCTCGGATTTTTACCTTTGAAGGTGAATGTTGTGCGATTTCGGTTCCTCGAATTCTACAAGGATTGGTTCCAGATGTGCGATTTTCAGAAGATTTTTGTTTTGCAAGAATCATTTTTCGAAAACAAATCAAGAGAAGAAAATTATATTTTTATTTCTCAATATTTTCATAGCAATTATGGATGCCAAAATGGCTGGATTTGATAGAAAAAAATTAATGTCGTACCCTTGGATTCGCCTGAGAATATTTGATGATTTTTTGAAAAAATAAGAGTAAGAGAATTTTTGTAAAAAAATTAAGAGTAAGAATAGCTAAAATCCATTGTTTTTGGTCAAAAATCCCATTTTTCTTCAATGAGCTCCCAACCCCTATTTATAGGTTTAAGAAGAAAATTCAAATAAATTCAAATTTAAAATTTAAATTTAAAAAATATTTCTAAAATCAAAATTAAAATCAAAACCGAATGATTTTTAGAATATTCTCAAAATCCAATCCACGATTTGAAAATATTTGAAAAGATTTAAAAGATTTTGGAAAAATCTTGGAAATATTGGGAGATCTCCTTAAGAATCTGGAAAATCAGGCTCAACCAACGTCAGATCATCGACCGACGGGCGTCGGTAGAGTACCGACATGCGTCGCTGATGGGGGCACGCTTGGTATTTTTGTCGATGGGCCCCTCACAAGAGATGAAATCGCGAGAGACGGGCATCTCTCGAACGAGCGACGGGCGTTATTTCACACGAGAGACGGGCTCTCGCGGGTGAGCGACAGTCGACGATCGTCGCGAGAGACTGGTCTCTCATGCGAGCGACGGGCGTCGCTCCCGTGAGAGACAGGGCACCACGGGTGAGCGACAGTCGATGATCGTCGTGAGAGACGGGTCTCTCATGCGAGCGACGGGCGTCGCTCCCGTGAGAGACAGGGCTCCACGGGTGAGCGACAGCCGGCACTCATTGCGAGAGACGGGCCTCTTATGAGAGAGACGGGGCTCCGCAAGCGAGCGATAGCCGGCACTCATCGCGAGATACAGGTCTCTCACGTGAGCGATGGGCATCACTTGGACCGATGGTATACTCGTTGATAGAGCATAACCCAATTTCCAAGACATTAACTCCCCCCCCCCCCCGATTCCCCGAAATCTTCTATTGCTGAGAAAAAATCCTCAATCCTTGTAAAATCGGAGAATGAAAACTCCTAACCTTCATCCAGTGGTCTGGAAATAGACCTTGATGTCTTCATCAGGTAACCCTGATTTGGACTACCTCAGGATCCGGTGTCTACAGTTGTCGCCAAATTTTGGGAAAACTAGTACACTAGTGTCTAGATGAGCCAAAATTCAGAGGAGAAAGGAAGAAATGCATACCTGAGGCAGTCCTTAACTTTCTGCTGCTGCGTTTAGACTGGTGACCTTCTGCTGTAGAGTAGTAGCATATTCTGCCATGATTCTTTGGCAACTTGTTTGACCACCTTCATCCAGTGGACCTCGTCTCGGCCTGCCCAATGTTTAAATGTCGTGGGAAGCAGTGTTATCCAACTGTAACCCCATTGCAATTTATTCTATTGCATTTATACCGCTAGCCTCATCTCGGCTTGCACGGTATGTGAATGTCATAAGAGGTAGTATTATCCAACTACAACTCAGTTGTGGTTTGTTCTACCATGAGTATCTCGCTGGCCTCGTCTCGACTTGCACGGTGTGAGAGGTAGTACTATCCAACTACAACTCAGTTGCGGTTTGTCCTACCGCGGGTGTCCTGCTGGCATTATCTCGGCTTGCACGGTGTGAGAGGTAGTGTTATCCAACTAAAACTCAGTTGCGGTTTGTTCTACCGCGGGTGTCCCGCTGGCCTTGTCTCGGCTTGCACGGTGTGAGAGGTAGTGTTATCCAACTCCAACTCGATTGCGGTTTGACTTTTGATTTACTAACTGCCATCCAGTTAGCAGAGTATGATGTCGACCATCCTGAAGTCGACATGATGTCGTGTTCCTATAGTTATATAGGATTTTCATTAATCAATTGTAAATCAATTTATCTAGTAATTTCATAAACAATTTTTATGTTGTTTTTATTCCTTCTTCTTACTTATTCGTGTTATCAACTTTCAGAAAATGTAAGTAAGACATTAATCATGATGTAAATGTACAAAATGAAATATAAATTTAATAAAATGTAAATATAAGTTTCCACTAACAAAATACGAATTTTGTACAACACAGATACAATTACAATCAAGTAAACTCCCTGAACAAACTAGAGAGGGCAATAATCCGAAGGCTCCTCCGGGTCCTCCTCATCATCAGACACATGCACTGGCTAGCTCCAAAATGATGATGCAGACAATCGTGCTCTGGAGGTAGAGGGACGGATGGGAGGAGCTGATGGTCTAACCTCTAGCCGAAGACGAGGCGGGACGACTACTGGTGACGCTGGCTATCCTATTGCTGGAGCGGTCTGCTGGAACTGGACCTAGGCATACCCATCCAGCAAAGGCTGAGCACAAACCCTGAGGAACTCCAAGGTGTCTCTGACTATGCCACCCAGCTTTGTAAAGGCTCTCGATAGTCTCAAAGTCTGATCCCTGGCCACATCCCTAATGCCCCTGAGCATAGTCTCCATCTGCTCTCAAAACTCTCTAATGGACTCAGAGATAGGAGCTATGGCACCCTCCAACACCTCTATCCTAAACCTGAGGGCACCGACGGACTCATCCACCATCTGAATTGCAGTGTCAACCCTCTGAGCTGCGGCATTATGGGAGGTGACCAGACTCTACCTCAACTCCTCAATGAGCCTCCCCTGATCCTCTATGACCCTCTCCTGCTGGCCTAGCCGCTCCAGCATGAGCCAATCTCGCTCCTCATATCGCCCAATCTGCTCTAGAAGGACCCGATCCCTCTCCTCCTATTTGTGCTCCATGAAAGCGAGTATAGAAGTCATAACTGCCACTACATCCGGCTGGGCTGGCTGGGGCGATGGTGATAGAGCGGGAGGTGCCGGCTCTATCATCTGCTCTAGAGGCTATGCCGTGGAGGTAGATGCCCCGCTCTACTATAAGGGTGGAACCTCTCAGTATCCCGGGGTTCTGACCTCTGTAGTTAGACTCTATACTCTCTGTGCTGGAAGAGTGACTAACAACTTGTCCATGCTAAACTCTATACCCATGTCGAAAGGAGTCTGCGGTTGCTTCTCCTCTATTGGCTGCTGTGGAGGCTGCCCGTCCTGATACACTGGCTGCTATAAAGGCTGCCCCTCCTGATACCCCTACTACTATGGAGGCTACTCCTCCTGATACCTCTCCTCTGCTGGCTGGAGCGAAGGGAGGTTGAATGCACGTTTGGCTTCGTGTATGGATAGTAGCCGGTACTCCTCAGCTTGGCCTGTCACTTGGGCAATCATCCCCATGGTCAAGGCCGTCGATACGTCCACATAGATACTCTCCTCTAATGCGAGCCCAAGAATATCCGGAAGAGCTTCCAACTGCAGTAGCAACCTGGTCACCACTCCTCCCGCAAACACTATAGGGGCTGCTCCCCATGATACTCTGACCAGGTTAGCCACAATCTCGTGGCTAATGTTAAGGTGATGACCCGCTACCATCGCACAAAGGCTCCAAATCTCTGCCCCATTCACTGACCCAAGATTACCTACCCATCCCAAGTAAGAACTAGAGATCACCCTGTACATATACCTCAGTGCCTGTGATGAGACTACCGTACTCTTCGCCGTATCTTGGTCATACGGCACTCTCGATAAGGCAAACATCTCCCAGTGCTGCCTCCTCAGGGCCCTCTGGGGAACTTTAAATCAGACCCAAGTGGGAGACCTATAGCCTCGGAGAATCTCTGGCGTGTCATGCTGTAATAGTACCCTTGGACCCATAACTGTATAATCCCCTCCTCCGTGTAGATCTCTAGAATCCTCTATAGTGAAGGGTAGCCAGAAACTCCCGGATAACCTCGGTGTGAGTCTGAAACGACGGCCATAAGAATCTGTCCATCCTACGGCTGCCTCCAAGGTGTTTACCTCCCCCAGCATACCCATACTCTCCAATAAAGGTATGGAGACGAAGCGGCTGGCCCGAAACTGCATGCGAGCCAATGGTCTGAATCTCTCTCTAGCCTCATCGCTCATCCAGAGAGGAGCCTGGGGCTCAGGCTGGTCACGGGGAACATTATGTCGTGGAGGTATCCTTAAAAGAAAAAAGAGCTAGCTTTACATTATTGTTGCAAATAATGGCTGAATAAAAGATCATGAATTTTGAAAAAAAATTCGGCATTATTTCGGCTGAAATGTGCCTATCCAAAAAATTTTGGCAACATCCCAGCAAGGATGTGCCTATCCAGAAAATTTTAAAAATTTTTTGGCAGCATCCCGGCATGGATGTGCCCAACTTCTTGCATAGAAAAATGCAATAAAGGGACAGGCCTCAGGCCCAAGCAACAATTTTATCATTTGCGAGTTATTTTCGCGCCTTTTTCAGTTCAGACTACTCCTAAAATTGGTTCAGGGCAAGTCCACAAGTCTCTATTTTTTGATTTTTTATTTTATTTATTTATTCATGCATATTTACATTTCTATGATTATGTTCATATACAGTCCAAAGAAACTAAGTAGACAGGAGTAGAAATTAATATTGCATCTTGCTAGATTACACTAAACATGCATTTTTCGTGCAAAATCATTCCAAAAAGAAATAAAAAGGAATAGAGAAATACAACAAACTAACCTGGTAGTCGACGAAAATGTACTAAAAAAAACTTGACAGAAACACAAAAAAGATACTTCTAAGTGTGCACGATAGTACAAGGGTCGTTTTGGCGCAAATGGTGCACAAAACGGGCAAGAAATGAAGAAGAAAGTTGAAAAAAACAAAGGGGTGGCACTGGTCTCGTGAGGGAAGAAAAGAAGAAGGGAAAAAAAACCTGAAAGGGCATTGCTGGGCGCCCCTTTTATAATTTTCATGATCGACGGGCTTCCCGTCAGAACACCAAGTGACGGGCAGCCCATCTGTCATTAAAAATTATGTTTTTTACCCCTTCATTAATGGCTTATTTAATAAGCCATTAATGAATTGAAAAACTCATTAAATGCTTTTTTTATATGCAAAACTCCCTAAATATTCTTCAATTTTTGCTTCCGATGCATGTCCCTAAAATATGCATAAATTATTTTATGCGCGTGATATGCATGAGATATGTAGGAAATAAACTGCCCAGTGGTCAACAAGGTTGACCGACGGGCTACTCGTCGGGTAAATGACAGACGGGTACACCATCGGTCACTTTTTCCTTATAAATATACCCCTTTTCTTGGATTTTGTGCACTTCCAACATTTCCAGTCTCAGTCCAGGCTTCTTTCTCAGGTTCCTCCCTCTTTTCTTCTTTACTTTCCTTTGCTAGCTTATATCTCTTAGTTGCAACCTTTAGGAAATGTCCATATCTGCCATTACTAAGATGCACCGAATCCTGGACAACCCTCAGACCCAGGAGAACACCACCCTTACTCCACTTTCTGGTCTAAAATTCCTAAGAACGATTAAGATAGATTACAACTCCTTCTAGCTGCAGTCCGCTTCTAGGATCCGCGCTTTCATGTCTTCAGGTTCACCTATCAGGAACTGTGCCCCTTGCCTGAAGAATTTGCTGCCATTATTGGGGCCTGGTATCCTCCCAGCGCCTTACCCTACATTCCCCGCTACGGTCTAACCCATACCTGAGACATTGCATTGGCCTTAAGTATTGCTCCTTCTGACGCTGCTCGCTTAGTTCCTCAGGGTTCCACATTTGTTTTAGAGCCATTGATTGAGGTATTGGATGAGTTCTCTAATGTTCCCCCATACCGTACGAGTATCATCTTCCTGTTTTGTCTAATGAGGTATCTGATTGTGACTTCAGAGGAATTGACTGGCGACTCTCATCTATTTGGGATTCTAGATGACTTTCATCGTGGCTTAACTCCTTTTCCATTGGTACTTGCCGAGACTATCATTGGTCTGGATTCTGCCCGTGCTGAGTCTTCTGCCACCTTTTCTGGGAGCCCCTTATTACTCCAGGTAAGTCATTATCTTGAAAGGTAGTGTGTCCCTTGTGGATTTTCACACTAGCTTTTCTTAGCGAGAAGTGTGTCCTTTTTGGATTTTCACACAACCCTATGCCTTACTTTTGCCTGGGTGAACCTGACTAACTCCAGCGGCTTTTATTTTATTTTACTTTGCTTTTATATTTTCCTTTCTTTCTTTTCAGATATGGTTGTAAGAGAAGTTGAAGTTGCTGTCAGAACCACCTCCCAGGGTTATCAGTCAATACTCTTCGAGCCATTTCCTTCCCCGTCAGCGACTGTACTCATTCGCAACTCCTGACGAGGGCATCACCAGATTTGGCGAGGTAACAGATGAGGATATTACTTTCATGAGCGCTTGGTTTCCCTTATCTATCGTGGTAGTTGATGGCTCTTCGGGGTGTGTCCCCCTGTGTGGGCTTCGCAAAGCCACTTTTTTCATCACAGGCCATTGTGCTCGACAGTTTAGGATGACTCAAGATGTGGTAAGGCTCCCTTTATCTTTCCGAGGTGGAGTTCTATCCTCGGCCTTTGCTTCCCGATATCACGATCTTTGGGCTGAACTACCAGTGAATACTGTTATACCCTCCTTCAAAAATCATTCTGTTACTTCTACCGGTACATATAAGAGATGGGTGCTCAGCCCTGCAGTTGATAACAGGACTCGATGACTTAAACACTTCTCCGACGAGAGCAGTGATAGAGCTTAGTTTAAATTTGCATGCATTTTAAGCGATGTATTTCTTTTTAAAATAGAACTAGAAAATAATGTAAATGAATAAATTTAGTTTTATTCCATTTCACAAAGTTGTGTACATTTCAGCATGATTTCAATATACATGATCATCATTTAACACTAATTCAAAATGCAAAGCTACATTCATTCATGGAACAAATCTTGATAGAATCAAACTCCTGTTACCAATCAGCCCTCTTGAGTTTTCTTGATTGGCCATTTTCTCTCAAGCCTCTAATTTTTGCTCAGGATGCCTTTTTCGGTTTTCACCCTGACGAGGCACCCAATTTTAGCAAGGCCGCCTTTTTTTTGGTTTTCAACCCCGCGGGGATTTTATTCTCTTCTTTTGATTTTTATTATCTTTAGCCATGGAACCTCTTAAGCCTGTCAACGTTGATTCACTCCTTGAACTCATTACCATCGCTATTTGCCAAAATCGCTGCTCCCTTCGACAACAGCTTATGGAGGATGAAAGGGCCTTCCCACGTTGGTCTGAATTTCCCCCTGATGTCGAGCGCGCTCGGTCTCATCTGTTTGAATACCAGATCTCCTTCCTTCAGTGGGTCTTTCTTGACTTTCTTCCCAAATGACCTGGCTAGCCTTTTCTGATAAATCTGATTATGATAATAGGCCCTCAATCTGCTCTCATCTAGCAGGTTCGGATGTTGCAACCGCTGCTGTGCCCATTCCGTCTCCGAAATTTAAGCTTCCATAATTACCCTCAATGATCTAAGCTCAATTTCGACTGGGAGTATCTCTTCTGTCCCGTATACTAAAGAATATGGCGTGGCCCCTGTAGAAGTTCTGACAGTCGTTCTATAACCCCAGAGTGCAAAAGGCAATTTTTCTGCCCAATCTTTATAATTCTGACCCATCTTGGCCAGGATCTTCTTGACATTCTTGTTGGTAGCCTCTACTACCCCATTGGCTTGAGGATGATACAGAGAGGACTTGTGATGCTCGATACCATATTTCTGAAGCAACCTCTTTGTTTCAGTCATGAACTGGACTCCATTGTCGGATATAACATGATGTGGTAGACCGTATCTACATCTCAGGTTCTTTTCAATGAATTTGGCCATATCCCGAGCGTCGACCTTTTTGAAAGATTCAACCTCTACACACTTGGAAAAATAGTATATTGCGACTATGATAAACCTATGTCCATTGGAGGCCGTGGGATGTATTTCTCCGATGATGTCAATCCCCCAAGCTGCGAACGGCCAAGGCGATGTCAAAATATGTAACTCCGAAACCGACAAGTGCCTTAAATCTGCATATTGCTGGTACAACTGACATTGTTTTACATACTTTGAGCCATTTGTGTCCATATTGAGCCAGTAGAACCATTATCTCATAATCTTCTTAGCCAACATTAAACCATTCATGTGGGCCCCGCATACGCCAGTGTGAGTTTCCTCCATCACCTTTTCGGCCTTTTTTCCATCTAGACACCTCAACTGGATATCGTTAACTTATCGCTTATACAACACCCCATCTATGCAGATAAACTGGGCAGATAACTTGCGAATCAACCTCTAGTCTTTTTCGGTAGCTTCTTCTAGGAACGTTGCCTTTTCTAAATAATTTCTGATATCATGATACTATGGCTTCCCATCTGCTACTTCTATTTCCATGACTATTTTAGACTCAAAGCTAGGCCTTTCAGAACTAGAAATCAACACAGGCTTCATTATCACCCCCTTTGGGTTATCCCATATTGACACTAAAGTTGCCAGCGCATCAGCTTACTGGTTTTTATCTCATGGAACAAAGTGCAAGGTGCATTGTTCAAACTGGTTGCTCAAATCTTTCAAGTACTTCACATATGGCATCAGCCGCTCTTCTTTAACGGCCCACTCGCCCCTAATCTGATTGATCACTAGTGATGAATCGCCAAATACTTTCACATTCCTTGTCCCCAAGTCTATCATTGCTTTTAATCCAAAAGTGCAGGCTTCGTTTTCGGCCTCATTGTTGGTGGCTTTATATCTTAACTTCTTAGCCAACGGAAGCTTCTCATCATCCGGGGTTGTCAGAATAACTCCTACTCTTGCCCCCTTGTTGTTTATAACCCCGTCAAAGTGTAACTGCCAATCGCTTATTGCAATAACTGCTATGTCCTCATCCGGGAAATTGAACTCGTATGAATCCCCTTGGATCGGGTGCTCAGCTAGAAACTCTGCTACTGTGCATCCCTTAATGGTTTTTCGGGTGATGTATTCAACATCGAATTCTTGTAATAGTAACAACCATCTCCCCATTTTCCCAAGCAGAGATGGGGCTTCCTGTAGGTATCTAAGGGGATTCTGCTTCACGACTGCTTGTACCATATAAGAGTGGAAGTAGTGTCTTAGCTTCTTAGAGGCCCAAATCACCGCCAGGTAAATCTTTTTTACTTCTACATACTTGGCCTCATAAGCAAGGAACTTCTTGCTAAGGTAATAAACTACAAACTCCATTCTGAACTCATCCTCCTGAGCCATCATAGCGTCCACGGAACTATCTTCTATGGCTAAATACAAAATAAGCGATTTGACTGGCTGTGGCGATCTCAATACTAGCGAATTCAGCAAATACTCCCTGATAGTGTCGAAAACTCTCTGATAGTTTTTATTCCATACTACAGGTTGGTCTTTTCTGAGTAGTTTAAAAATTATCTCGCAAATTGAGGTAAGCTTGGTGATAAACCTGTTGACATACTGCAATTTACCCAAAAAGCTGCTGACATCCTTTTCCTTTTGAGGCACCGGCATCTCTCGGATGGCCTTAACCTTGTCCGGGTCAATCTCAATCCCCCTCTGGCTGACCACATGTCCTAACAGTTTCCCTGAAGTGACGCCGAAGATACATTTCTTGGGGTTCAACCGCAAGTTGTACTTACCGATCCTTTGGAAGAACTTTTTTAGAGCCTCAAAGTGGCCTTCCCTGGTGGCCGACTTGATCATTATATCATCCACATATACCTCCACTTCTTTGTGGATCAAGTCATCTAGGATCCTAGTTGCCATTCTCTGATAGGTTGAGCCCGAATTCGTCAAACCAAAAGGCATTACTCTGTAAGCAAATGTCCCCCACTCGGTGATGAAAGCTGTCTTAATCCGATCGACTATCTTGTTGAGTATCTGATTGTAACCTGCATAACCATCCACGAAGCTATACATCATACAAGTGGCTGCACTGTCTACCAACACGTCTATGTGAGGCAATGGAAAGTTATCTTTTGGACAAGCCTTATTCAAGTCTTGATAGTCCACATATACGTGTACTTTACCATTCTTCGTGGCTACTGGGACCACATTTGCCAACCAGGTTGGGTACTGTACTTTAATCAAGAACTTGGCCTCAATCTGTTTATGAATCTCCTCCTTGACTTTATCTGCCCATTCTGGTCTAAGCCTCCTAAGTTTCTGCTTGACAGGTTTATGGTCTGGGTATGTTGGGATGGCATGTTCTGCAATTTCCCGGTCTACTCCCGACATGTCCTCGTAGGTCCAGGCAAAGACTTTTTCATGTTTTCTTAAGATTCTCTCAAATTTTTCTCGCTCTTCAGGAGTTATGTTAGATGCTATCAAAATTTCTTTTGGGTTTTCCAAAGTTCCAAGATTAAATGGAGTAGCATCAGTTGACTCAATATCAAATATGAATGGATTATGATCATGATTATGCATATTGAAATCATCAAAAACATCACACAAGTAAGCAAAATTGTTCACTTTATTAATAGAACTGTAAACGTCATCAACATTATCAAAAAATTTAGGAGTAAAAAGAAAGTCTAAACTATTCTCTTCCTCCTCTTTCGCCGGTGCAGATGTTGAAGCCGATGGCTCTAAATCCAACTTGCACTTTGGAGGCTCTGCAGCAACCCCCTGCATGACTTCTTCCACTTTTGCCTTCCCTTTCATCTGGGTAGTCACCAGCCTCTCAGTAATAACCTCTTCGGGTGCTTCACGGTCCCAAACCGTCTCCTGGGTCATGACTTCTTCATCCCAAAAGCCTTCTTCTGGCTTGACTAATCCAATGTCCCAATCGAAGACTTCAAATCCCGGCACAATTTTTCCATCGACCCACTGAGGCTCTGCTTCCCCTGTGTAGGCACACACTAAAGTTGCTGGCACAAAGCTCTCTCTGATGTGGGGAATCTGGTTCACTGACTTCTTGCCCCTCTTTACTGCACCTTTGTACCTAAGGCCCTTCCTATCCTTCTGACCTCTAGTAGCAATGGTCATTGGCGACCCCTGCGAATTCTTGCCTAGTCCCGCGCTAGGGAGGAATGACATCCTCTTCATCATATTTAGTACTTGGGGACTTCCATCCATATGCTCCTCCCCACTTATAACAGCAACGTGAAATCCACTGAAAGGCTGTCTTGCGATTTCCAGCATCGAGACCTAATTCTCCCTTGTAGCCCTTATAGTCACGACTTGCCCCTCATGAGGAATCTTAACCATCTGATGCAGCGTAGAGGGGAGCCCTCCCAGCTTATGAAACCAAGGCCTTCCTAAGAGGGCTAAGAAGTTGGCGGGAATGGGCGGGACCACAAATTCCACTCCTGTTTCCATCGGCCCCGCCTTGACTACCGTCTTGAACGTCCCAGAAGCCTGCCTCCATGAATTATCATAAGCCGTGATTGTTAGATCCGACTTAGCCAACGTGTCCTCAGTTACCCCAAAAGCTACCATCGCCACTAGCGAGCATACATTAATTGATGAACTATCGTCCACCATAACACATGTTGTGTGCTTTTGATTGATCTGTGCTCGCATGTATAATGGCCGGTTATGATTACAGCCTTCTGTGGGCAAATCAGCACTTGTAAACACCACATTTTTCCCGGCTCCCCCTTTTACTACATCCAGTAACTCTGTGGGTGAGATAGTCGTGACCACCGTTGTTTCGCACAAAGCCTCCACTAGCTTCTTTCTATGAGATGGAGACTGCCTCAACAGATCCCATATTGAAATCTGAGCTGGCATCTTTTTCTGCTGCCTTATTATTGAATCATCTTTCGGCTCTTTTTTTTTTTTTGATCTACCACTAGATCTTATGGCCTCTCAGCTTCTGGAGCTACCCTTCCACTCCAGGTCACTGCTCCTACCTTCTTCTTCTCCTTCTTCTCTTCTTCCTCCTCCAAACCCCACAGGTCGGGAAATCCTTTAACTTTAGAATTATCTTCATCTCCACTTTCATCAGTGGACCAGCAATCGATCACTACCACGGGAAGCCCTTCTTCACTTACCTCATGGAGGCTCGTGATAGCAGTGTTGGCATCAACGCCGTACAAATCTCTCAACATAAACCATTCGGGCAATCTGCACCCTATCATGAACACAGGCGGGGGCACATTATTATACCCAAACTTCTTTTGATTCCCTCTCCTCTAGGTCAGTGATCTGCTTTGAATTGATCAAGTCCTGGATTGCATGCCTTAGCGCTTTACAATCATCAGTTACGTGCCCGATATGCTGATGATATGCACAATATTCATTATCTTTGTACCCTGGCAAACCTTGAGTCCTGGCCGGTCAAAGTGGCAAAGGTTGCAACTTTCCTTCCTTCATTAGCCTTCTGAGTACCCATGATAGAGATCTCCCTAAGTTGGAAAAATGCCTCGGAGAGGTGTTAGTAGCTGAAACTTCAGCTGTCTTCCTCGTGCCACTACTGGAGCCTACTGACCTACTTGCCCCTTAGCCACTACTACTCTTCTTGGTATAATTCTCATTACTTGCTCTCTTAGAGAGGTACTCCCCTTCTGCCTTAATACCAATGTCTTTCAAAGACTCCCAATCTCTCAGACCCTTCATATTCAATTCGTCCCTCAGATATGGGCTGCCATTTTTGATAAACAGCCGTATCTGATCTTGAGTATCTGGCTTTCTTTTCATCTTTATTACCTGATTCCTCCATCGGGTCAGATACTCATGAAAAGATTCACCTGACTTTTGCTGCAATTATTCCAGGTCCTTTAGGGTCACTTCCATTCTCATACTACAATCATATTGTCTGAGAAATTTCTCTGTCAACAAGTCCTAATCCTCCTTGGTCCTTCGATCTAGACCATGATACCAATCAATCGCCAGGCCGGTTAAGCTCTGATAGAAATATTCAATTTTTTGCCTCTTCGTTAAAGTAGTACCCTTCATTACCAGCGAATACTGCTTTATATGGGTGGTAGGATCAGAGGTGCCATCAAACTTTGGGACATCCCGCATTTTAAAGTTAATTGGGATCAAATCCTCTCCCTCTAGCTCCTTATCTCCGGGATTCATCCCACGTCCCCTCATCAGCATCTTCATCATTGCCTCAAATTTTTCTTCCATCTTCTTCCAAATGGCCTCCTCTATTTAGGGTGCTTTCCCTCTTAGCAATTTGCGCTCCTCATAATCATCCTCATCCTCTAATTCCTCCATTTTATGTAGGCGCCCTTCTCTGACCTGCCAATATATTGGCCCTTAAGTCTACTGGTGGTGGGTGAACCTCTTCTTGTGCGTCTTTTCTGACCTCCTCCTGCTCATTTTATCTCATAGGAGGAGGAACTGGGTTCTGTGGTGCAGCTGGTTGGGCCATATTTACCATCATGGCCAACATCTGATTCTCAAACTCTTTAAACCTCCTACCGACTTCCTCTACTATCATGGTCCTGGTGGCATCCGCCCCTCTTAGTGAATTAGCCATATCACTGTGTGGGGAGAACTGGGATGATGTAGCGTGACTAGTTTCGGACATCATGTTCGAATACTCTACCCTTTTCGGTAGCTCGAAGAATGGATTTCTGTGCAGCGGCCCACGAGGACCTCTTAACCACCTGGGTAGATCTATGATGGCTACAAAACATATCAGGTTAGGATGATGCATGAATGCCATAGGGTGCATGATCGTGTTATGTAGCATCCACAATCATATGCAAGCACATAGATCCCTCCAACCTTACCACTTCCACATACGAGGTCATAGTCTATTTCCTAGGTGGGCTTGGCCCATGGGTTAGAAATGGACCCAATGGATGTGCATGTTGCACGGTGGAGAACCGGTAACTTAACCTCTCCTAACTAATGTGCATACGTATGGATTTCGATCATCGTGTATTCAGGCAGTCCGAATAAACTGATATAGGCCTATCGAGGCATGAAAGCCTGATTAGGTGACTAGTTAAAATATCTGTGCTTGCCCCATACATAACGATCCAATAGCAAGCATAGTATTACGGTTCATACCACTTAGGGGAAGTATCTACTTTCATTACGTGAGCTTTGACTAAGGTGATGTTACTTTAGGGCTACCCGAGCATGGTTCCTGCCAATGGGTCTAGCTCATCACGAGCATAACGACCGGTCGGGTCTCCATTTGATATACCACATGGTACTAGACTTGGGCTGGTGATTATCTTTAAAACTTTCCTACATTGAACGTAGGGTCATGGAACGCACCGGGGTTAAAAGAGGGACCAAACTAGCATAGGTCTAAGGCTCTAATGATATGCAACGCAATTTTGAAAAGGGATAAAATGTTAAATTAAAACTCAATTATATATTTTAACCAAGGTATTTTCGAAGCGAAGTCTCGATTGTCCCCAGTGGAGTCGCCACTGTGACTCGCGCCGAACCCCGGGGTGCCCCAAAAGCTCGCTTTTAGGGCTTTCAAGAGAGATTCATGAAACTTGTAAGAGATTTACAAGGGCGTGTATTTTGGGCAACAAGGAGGTGTTTTGAAGTCGCCACCCAATAGAATATTGGGAAAGGTCGTCTAGCCTCACTGAGCCTAAGACAGCGCATGTGTGTCTATTTTGAGCAATCAGAGATATTTTGGACACCTCCTTCCAATAGAACATTGGGAGGATCGCATAATCTCGCGAAGCCTAAGACAATGCATATATGTCTATTTTGGGCAAGCCAGAGATATTTTGGACACCTCTTTCTTGTAAAATACTGAAAATATCATCTAATCTCGTGGAGCCTAAGACAATGTAAATTGGGCCTATTTTGGCAACAATAGATGTCTTGGAGACCCCACCCCAATGAGACATTGAGATGGTCCTCTAACCTCGTTGAGCCTAAGACCAGAGATGGTTCGGGACTTTCCATTTATTTATACCTTGATTAATGTTATAATTGAGTTTTGAGTTTAGCGTTTCATCCCATTTCTCATTCAATTTATTGCAATTAATTAAAGCACAAGTTGGCATACAAGGAAAGTGGTAAATAGGAGCATAATTAAAATGAAATATATAAAAATAAATTACAACAAAACTAGGGGCGGAATATAACCCCCATTGTAAATAGCATGCGATTCATACATAAATCGGGATATACGTTAAGGATGAGAACATTGGTCCTCGCATGCATGTTTATTACAAGACAATTTTAAAGTGTCGACTTTATTTACTGAAAAAAAAGGACTTTGGTCCTCAATTTATTAATGAAAACTCCAATTTAATTATTATAAATTTTTAACCATCTTTATATTAGCGGGATAAAAATAATATTTACAATAATAATATATAAAGTAAAAGAAATGAGGTAAAGTTAAAAGAATGGACCCGGATGAAGATTCTCAGATCACCGTGGCGACCGCCATTTCAACAACCCCAAATTCACCAAATAAGTCAGATAAAACTCACAAAAACAAAAATCATGTTAGTGCCAAAATTAAGGGCAAAATAAGGTGCGATAAATTAAATAACAAGGAAAATCCATGAGAAATTGCCACAAAAAATGATGGAAAAACAAGTAAAATAGAAAGAAAGAAAAAATGGTGAGAAAAAGCCCAGGGACGACCCAAGATACTCGAGCGACAGGTGTCCCTGGGTTGATCGGTGGGCAGAGGCAGCGTCCATCGACGGCCCATCGCTCGCGTGAGAGACGGCCGTCGCTGAACTCTCTGCCCGTCGGTCACACCAGATCTTGGAAAAAAAAACATAAAAATCAAATAAAAATTAATTTTGTTTTAAACAAATGGGGTTTTTGTGTGTAAAATCATTACGAATTGATTAAATACGAAAATGAAAAATCCAAAATATTTACCCTCGGGAATATTGTGCGATTTCGGTTCCTCGAATTCTACAAGGATTGGTCCGCGATGTGTGATTTTCAGAAGATTTTTGGACTGCAAAAATTATTTTTCGAAAACAAATCAAGAGAAGAAAATTATATTTTTCTTTCTCGATATTTTGATAGCAATTGTGGATGCCAAAATGGCTGGATTAGATAGAAACGAATTAATGTCGTTACCTCGGATTTGCCTGAGAATATTTGATGATTTTTCGAAAAAATAAGAGTAAGAGAATTTTTGTAAAAAAAAATTAAGAGTAAGAATAGCTAAAATCCTTTCTTTTTGGTCAAAAATCCCTTTTTCCTTCAATGAGCTCCCAACCCCTATTTATAGGTTTAAGAACAAAAATTCAAATAAATTCAAATTTAGAATTTAAATTTTAAAAATATTTCTGAAATCAAAATCAAAACCGAATGATTTTTAGAATATTCTCAAAATCCAATCCACGATTTGAAAATATTTGAAAAGATTTAAAAGATTTTGGAAAAATCTTGGAAATATTGGGAGATCTCCTTGAGAATTTGGAAAATTCCGCTCAATCAACACCAGATCATCGACCGACAGGCGTCGGTGGAGTACCGACGGGCATCATTGATGGGGGCACGCTTGGTCTTTTGGTCGTTGGGCCCCTCATAAGAGATGAAATCGCAAGAGACAGGCGTCTCTCAAACGAGCGACGAGCGTCGCTTCACATGAGAGACGGGCTCTCGCGGGTGAGCGACAACCGGCACTCGTCACGAGAGACGGGTCTCTCATGTGAGCGACGGGCGTCGCTCTCGCGAGAGACAGGGCTCCACGGGTGAGTGACAGTCGGTGCTCATCGCGAGAGATGGTTCTCTTAGACAAGCGACGGCTATCGCTCCCGCGAGAGACGGGGCTCCACAAGCGAGCGACAGCCGGCGCTCATCGCGAGAGACGGGTCTCTCACGCGAGTGACGAGCATCACTTAGACCAATGGTATACCCGTTGGTGGAGTAGAATCCAATTTCCTGGACATTAGCTCCCCCCCCCCCCCCCCCCCCCCCCCCCCCCCGATTCCCCGAAATCTTCTATTGCTGAGAAAAAATCCTCAATCCTTGTAAAACCGGAGAATGAAAACTCACAACCTTCATCCATTGGTCTGGAAACAGACCTTAATGTCTTCATCAGGTAACCCTGATCTGGACTGCCTCAGGACCCGGTGTCTACAGTAGTCTCTAAAATTTTCATTAGGTCTTTGCACCAAATTGCATGGATCACTGACCGTCTTGGGCATCCTAATATGAATGGTGAACCTCATCGTGAAAAGATCACGAATCTGCCTAAAGGAGGTGATTAATTCTGGACAAAGATCATGAAACCAATCCAAAGCATCGCTTGGTAGGGTTATAGGGAAAATTCTACAAAAGATCCAATTGTCATATGAGTACATCTGAATTTGAGTCGGGTACTCAAAGATGTGGCACTTCGGATCGAATTTACCCTTATATCTGGGAATCTTTATTTCTTTGAACTGACTTGGCAGCTCGACTTCTCTAATCTCCTGATAGAAGGGGGAGATGGTGTTGCCATCAAATAAGGGCTTTTTGAGGTGTCCAAGTAAAATTTTTCTACCCTTATGCCTTTATCTTCTTCTTTTGCCTTCCTAAAAAAACCTTCTCTTCGGGGTGCACATGTATGATAAGTCATCTTCTATAAAAATTGAGGGTGATTGTGACCACCTTAGAGTGTAAAGGGGATCATTAAAGCCATGGCTCATGCTCGCAGGGAACATTTTCTCTTTCCCTTTATCCCTTCTGCCTGACTTGCTTACGTCGGAGAGAGTGCTAGATCCGACTCTATCTTTAAAGTCTCGTATCAAGATTCCTTTATTTCTTTACCTCTTCTCCTATCTTCTTTTACTGTTAACCTTGAAGTCCCCCATTAACATCTAAGGTTGCTTACCTTGCAGACGGATTGGATGATACTTCTACTGAAGTCTCCAAGGATCACTCTTAGATCTTTCATGGTGATGGGAGTCATGGTGATGGGAGTGTTTTCTAGCTGTGCCATGAACTCCTCATTGAATGTGGGCAAAGAGCGGGGGATCTAAGGGTTCTTCCCTTCAACAACCGATCTTGGTCTACTTTGATCATCACCAAATTAACTATTTTCCTTTGTTCTAGAGTCTTTGTATTGTCTTGAACCTGCCATGGTCTCTCAATGAAAGCACTAATTGATAAGTTCTGAAATGTCAGAACCTGAATGAGGTCAAATGGTGGTTCTTGTCGAGCCTATTGGATTAGCAACGCTTTGCATCTACGATAAGACAAGCCTAATCGAACCAGGCATAAGCACTCCGAAACTTAAGTCAGTAATGCTTTTAAAAAGAGAATATAGAGAGAGGATATCAAGCATCTGATAGTTGAGTTTACAGTCCCTTAGGCTATTTATAGTGGATGTGAGAAACTACTAAAGTACCAAGAGTAAGTATGCTCTGGTCTCGGCAGTGTGACAAGGGAATAAGCAGGAGGCATGGGCTTTGGCTTGTGTTAGTGGACTGACAAGTGACCCTGTCAATCTGATTGGATAGGTATCATCGCCAACACCTCTAGTTAATTCCTTAGGCATCCGCTTGTCACATGTTGGACTTTCCTGTCGACAGGGCTTTAGCTATGGGCATTTTGTCTCTTTTGGGCTATTGGCCTATATTGAATTTTGGGCTGAGATTGAATCAGGCTTAGTTTGATAATGGTATTATCAGTAATCATAATCAAAATTATTATCATAAAGATTTTACACTATTCTTAGACGAAATGAAGGATTCTCGTCATAGGACTTTCTTTTGAATAAAGGAATCAAAATCTAATCAATGTTTTCAAAAGCGGATCGGATATCGACTCCGCCTGCCAACTGAGTCATGAGTCAACTGGCTGGACCGGATTGATTCGGAATTTTTATTTTTTTTTTAAAATATTTATAAAAAATTAAAAATATAGCATATAAAAAAATACATTCAAACAACCTATTAATTATCAAATATCAATATATCAATCATTCTTCATTTATTTTGCTACTTTTTTAGCAATAATAGTAAAAAATTAAATATTATAGTTAGATTTCTCTATTAAATATTTGGATTTATAAGAAAAATGTATTTTTGAATTTATAAATTTTTTAATTTTAATTTCAATTGTAAAATTTATTTTTATGACGTTATCTAAAGGTATTATTTTTATAATTATCTTGTTCATCTTAATTTTCTTCTTAATATTTCATTATATTTAAATTATGTAGTTATTTAATATCTAAAAATATAAAATAAAAATATAGTGGAAACATTTTCACATAATTTTCAATTTTATCAAGTCTAATATTAATATGAATTGATTTTGTCATCAAATATAAATTTTTGATTGAACAATATCCAACACCTACTAACCTGAATTATAAAAATATATTTTATAAAAATACATTTTACCGGTCCAACCCCAATTTTTCAGTCCAACCCGATTTTCCAGTTCAAGCTAATTTTTTCCCATTCAAACCGAGTTTTTACATATTCCGGTTTTTATATTGGATCAAACTGGCTTTCTTAACTATTCACAGTTGAACCGATTGGACCGGCTGAGTCAAGCTGATTTTTAAAACATTGAATCTAAAGTTTATAGTTTGTCCCATTTGATGGGACTGTAAACACATGAAATATTTTTTTCTCTCGATATATGGCTTAAATTTCGATGTATGATTTACTTTCTGTTTTTTTCTTTGCTATTTAATGTATGATTGTTATCAAACAAAAAGAAAAAAAAAATCCTTTTCCTGTGTTCTACTAATCTTGCTCTCTACAATATTTTCTCTGTTATAGCATACCAACAAACTCATAGAGTGCTTTTTTTCCAGGATTATGGCGCGTATGTAGTCTAATTGGTATATAAATATTACAAGATAAAAAAATCGAAATCGATATCATTATCACACTTTAAATATAGTGTCGGTTATCAAATCAAATTTTAATTAAACTGAGTCTGCCTATTCAACAATTCTATGAACAATCAACCATGCATATACAGGTTTTGGACATAAATTGGAAGAACAAATTAACCACAAAAAAATTATAAGAATAAATGCATAGTAGTATGTAGGTAGATGGGATAAATAATTAATGAAAGCAACCAAAGTAAATATATTAAGAAAGGAAATCCAGTAGGTTAATGAAACCGAGTTAAAAGTGTAGGAATGAGGTGATCAGAGACAATTTGATTGGTTCTTTCAGTGGGATGAAATGCATCCCAAAATACATATTTATTGGCATCAGGGCATGTAATTGAATGCTCATTGCACAGATAACTCATTTCAAATGTTCCTGTTGCACAGCATGCCATTCCAGTTACCTCGAATCCTGCATAACAAATCACAATTACAAAATTAATTAATATGATATACTTTATTCAAAGATTAATTGCACAAATCATAGGATATAAATGTGATTAAATTCATACTTAGATTTTTTCCTACTTTTTTTAAAAAGATATATATTGCCTATTGGCATGCATGTGAAGAACTTAAATGCCATGCATGCATGCATACATTGCTCTGCCCTAGAAAATTTCAAAATACCCACCAAACCCTTGTTCAGTTGGTGTGGGCTTTTATGAGAATAGCTGTCAATGTTGCGATAATTGGTTCATATACCCTTGTCATATCTATTGTCCAACAACTAAAATTTGCTTCAATATTTTAATTATATTTTTTATTATTGACTGAGAAATGAATTTCTTTAAATGTAGATAGGAGATTATTTGCTTCTTTTTTTTTTTCTCTATATGATAAAAAGAAATGGTCTACCTCTTAATGCATAATTCAACTCATCAAAATCTTCCCACTTAAAAAAAAAAAAAATCACTAATCAAAACATTGCAAAAATGGAAATTAAAATAACATAAGAAGGGAATAGGAAAAAAAAAAAAAAAAACTTACCATATAGAGAAGGCCTTCTAATTATATCATAGAAAATGTCATAAACAGACTTGGTAAAGAGAATTTGGAGTCCAGGAAGGTGATTATTAAGCTGTGTAACCAGAGCTTCCAATTTGGCATTGAATTGTAAAGCAACAATGTTGTATTCCTCTAAGCAATCATGTTGGTTCAAGAAATTGGTTGTCCTCTCCAATGGCAAACACCCCATTGGTGGAACTCCTGTTAACGATATTTTTCTAGCTCCAAGATTGTATAATTCTGTAATGAAATTGGCAGCCAATCTAATGAGAAAATCTTGATAGCCTTTCACGCTGAATTGGGATCTCCTCGTAGGAAATGTGTAATAATTTTCTAGAAAATCATTGGTTCCTAAGCTCATCAAATACAATGCCTCGCTTATTATCTCCTTTGCCTTCTCATTTCCAACATAATCTCTTAGTTTCTTCTGGTAATCCTTGTAGTACTCTAATTCTTTCCACAACGGTATCACATTCTTCATCCCCAAACCAAAAACACATAAATAAATTAATAAGCTAAACATTTATACATTTTTCTTCAACTCCATAATAAGCTAAATTAGAAGCATTGTATATAGAGCCGATTAGTTCGCTTTTATATGTTAAGTGATAGGTTCGAAGATATATGTAATTAATAGTAAGCATAGAGTTTGATTTGGATATATTTGAACTGTCTGAAATGGATTTGATCTGCTTTAAACTATGGAGCAAAAATATGGAGAGATTTTAGTAATTAATCTGTGTTGTAAAGAAACTTACCAAGACTTTAGAAGTGGCATTATCATAGCCGGTACCGGCGGAGGCAAAGCAAACGCCGGTGGCGAAATCTGAAATACTATACATAGGATCTAAGTAAGCTGGTACGGCTGACTTGAGACCAAAAGCCTGTGAGATAAAATCAGGAGGAATGCGACCGTTGGAGAAGCGGCCAGTAGGACGGCCACCGTCGAAATCTCTGCCGTATGGCCGGAAATTGCTCTTAAGAAGGGTGGAAATGAGGTTGTTGTTTCCAGCATCAACTGATGAATCACCAAACACTATGATTGCTGGAATTTTGGCTCTTGTTTTATCAAGTAGCTGTAGTGTGAGTGATAATAATAGAAAGAAAATAATATTAATATTTTTTGCCATTTTGTTATTTTGTTTTTGGAATGCAAAATGAGAAAAAGCTTGAATATGGAGATGAGATGAAATGAGTAAACAGCTATAAATGATTCTTATAACTAATCCTAAACATGTCTGCTGCCTTTTCTATATTTAACTTTTAGAGTTTGCTTGGATTTATATAGCTCAGGAGGTTTCTAAAAAAATAAAATAAATAAATAAAATGTTTTAATTAATATATTAACTGTATAATTCATTCTACAAACTTAGTGCGATAAAAAATACATATTAACCTAAATAAATACATGGACTATTTATTTCTTTTTATAATTATTTGGTATCAAAAATTTATGGGATCCGACTAATACAGATTCATATCGAGCATGCCTACAAACAGATACAAAATGTCACATTTCAAATATTTAAATGCTTTATTATCATAATTCGAAGCCGAGATTTTTAGTCAAAAAAGAAGCGGAAAAAAGACAATTGAATATTAGCAAAACAACATGCATCGGTTTCAAATTAAACTAAACATTTTTTTTTCCTATTCATCAGCCCCTGAATTATCTATTGTGAGATTTGTGAGTAACTGGATAGTTTTTTCTGTCCATAATTATCAAGGAAAATATGTGAAAATATAATATCAACCAGTTACCAACGATGACTGCAATGCTATATACTTTGAATTACTACTATTATTATTGAAATTGTTGTCACGTCCAAATTATCAATGGGATCAGAGGCGGAGGTATCCCATAGTTGAAATTGACCCTACTTAACTATAAAAAATTTAAAAATTATTTTTATAATTTTAATTTTTTTAAAAAATAACCCCACTTTAGTTATGAAAAAAATTAAAAATTACTTTATGAGTTCAACATTTTTTAAATTGACTCCAGTAAAATATTTAAATGAATTCCTTATTCTTTATTTATAACTAAATTTGCTCTTAAATTATTAAAAACTAGTATATGTTTGCTTCTAAAGTTTAATTTTTTTTAAAAATAAAGCCCTTTAAGATAATTAAAATGGTACAAATTGGCTCTTATTCAATATTTTGAGGGGCAAATGTGAACCATTTCAATAATTTGAAATAAATACGAACCGTATTTTCATATTGGCCATCAAAAAAATGCCCATATTTCCCTCCGTAAAAATAAATATGTACAATTTTCAATATTTTTACACATTTAAAAAAATAAATTTAAATAACAAATTTGTACCGATTTTAATATTTTGAAGAAAAGTTTCGCACTTATTCATATTTTTATATAAATAAATTTCTTATAAGTTGTTGTAATTTTTGACCCACTGAACTAAATTCCTGGCTACCCTTCTAATTGGGATAGTCATTATTATAATTTTATTATTATCATTCTATTTTTCATAAAAATATATATATATATATATATATTTCCCTAAATAAATTCAAAAGACTCAATTTAAAATCTTTAAAAAGCATTTGCATCATATCTATAGTTCAGAATAGATTCAGAAATTGAGTTTGTGATGTGAATGTACTATATATTTTTAAAAAGTTCATATGCATGTGTATGTTTGTGTTAAGCACAAGTATCTGCTACTATTTTCGGAAAACAAAGGGGATTCTTTTTCATGCTTAATCGTTTTTCATACTCTATATATATATATATATATATATATATATAAATAAATAAATAAAGAATTGAGGATATTAAGGAGAAAAAAAAAAAAATTTTTTGGGAGGAAAGAAGTTAGTAATTGCAGTAGTTGGAGCCTTTAATAAATTGGATAAAAATGAGAGGGGCTAAATTAGAGAGAAGCATTAAAAGCTTCCAACAGAGAAGTAGGCTCCTACTAGTTACTGCAATTATGAGATCCAAAACAATGTATAATTAAATTTGAAATAAATAAACTTGTGACTGCATTTGGATCTCCTTTAAACGCCTCAAACATAGTTTTACTTATTCCTCTTATAGCATCTATAATGGAGAGGACTAGTCTCATTGGTGTATGGTCCATTTTTATGCCATGTGAGTGCCATATAACACTAAGTGGGGTTCTCTTCTTCAATTTTGAATCATATTCTGAACCCCATTTATGGTTTAACAAGAATTTTTTATTAAAAAAAATTAACTTATGTATTAAATAATTTTTATAATAATTTTGAATTATGTAATTTAATTTTCATTTTGAATAAAATGTATAATATTTTTATTTTTTTAATTATTTTATTTGTATAATTAATTTTCAATAAATAAAATTGCAAATATATAGATTGGATAAAAATATTTTTATATTTAAATGTTTGTAACTATTTTAATTGAAAATTAAAAATCAATAAATAAAAATTTGAATGTATTTAGAAATTTTGTTATTGCGAACAACATTTCATAATTTAAACATAATATTATAAAATACATTGCATGGCAAACAACATTACATAATTAAAAATAATACATAAATATAAGCGGTAATTTAATCCTCATTGCGGAATTGCTAGATATGTTTCACTAAATCCGCCTAAAGTTGTTAATACATTTATTTATCATGAAGTTGGATATTATTTTGAATATACCTCTTTTACGGGACAAAATTTTTCTCGGCCAGATCGGGCAGTGATGTGCCATTCACCACATCTTCATAAGGTGGGAGTTTATCAATGTTCGTGGAATATGTGCCTCTCATCCTCAATAATCATATTATGCAATATAACGCAGGCTTTCATTATTTTTGCAAGGTCCTCCTTATACTAAAATCGTGCAAGGCCTCGTATAATTGTAAAGTGAGGCTGTAACACTCCAAATGCTTGCTCAACGTCTTTCCATTGACCTTTTTGATATTTTGCAAACAATTTCCTCTTATCTCTCTGTTGTTGAGAGATTATGTTGCCCATTTAAGATAGATATCATATGTTAAATAGTACCTCTTATTATAAGTATTGCATTGACAATGTAATTAACCTGTAGATCACAACCTTCTAGCACTTCATTAAACACCAATGACCAGCCTAATACATTGATGTTATTGTTCGAACTGGCTATTTCAAAAAATGCATGCCATATTCATATGTCAGATTAAGTAACAACTTCTAGTATTGAAGTTGGAATCCCCTTGTAACCATTTATGTACATCCCTTTCCATGCTTTCATAAAGTTTTTCTATTGCAATTTAATGCATGTTGATGTTATCCATCGCCATCGTGATCTTTCTATCTCTTTCTCTTCTTCTCCTTTTCATATTTTCTCTCTCCAAACTAAATTTTCAATCTTATTTTTGTGACACCACACACTGGTTAGCAACATGATCAATATCATCAGAGTCTTAACATTGAGGAGCACCAGGATCGATACATCTCTGTTGAATTCTAGCGATCGTGACTGGACACACCATTTCATAGCAATTGAAACGCATGCATTAATGTGATATTTATAAGGAATTTTGTGTTACTTCAAACAAAAGTATAAGGATCTAATGAATATATATATATATTTTTTTTTAAAAAAAAGATCCAGTGTAAAAATTTTTATAAGTTTTCAAACCCAAGATTAGGTTTTCCAACCAAACGCGCCATTTAATGACAATTGAAATATACGCACTGATGTAGTAGTTGCGAAAGGTTTCGATTTATTTTAGTTTATTTGGCGACTGAGCGAATGTAGTCTCAAAAGTAGTCACTAATCTATTTTTAAGAAGCAGATTTCAAAAACCTAAATCCCCAAACTAGTTGTCTCTCCCTAAATCAAAAATGCAAAGTGACAAACTCCAAAGGGCCCAATTTTCCCAAATCCCCCATACTGGTGTCACTGCCTATTATCGCCAGCAATCTACTTAGCGATATCAACTCCGTTTGCTTCTGGGGTGTGAGAGGTAAGTTAAATACATATAAACCTCCATAAAAAGTTAGGGTCCGATATTTAAATGTAGATCTGCAGTGGATAGACTGTTATTAATGTAAAATTTCTTGTTTGTTGAGGTTTCTAAAGACATTGGACAGAAGAAAGGAGGAGGAAGGAGAAGGGACCTTTTTTCTGCTATCAGATTGGAATCCAACAAATCTAAACTCATAGAAAGGGTATATTCCACTTGGTAACTATAGATTTTCATAAGTTTGAAGACTTTCTTTCAAATTTTTGTGATTTATTCTTTTTATTTGGACTATGTTCATGTTTATTCGTGTATATAGGTTGATTAACAATATGAGTTTAGTATTTATACACAGAAAATCCTATGTTTTTGTTATGTTTTTAGGAAATGCTGAGGAGTTAAATGTGATATTTATTTTCATGTGGTTGTGTTAGAGTTTACAAATATAGGTTGATTAACAGTATGAGTTTAGTATTATCACAGAGAAAAATCTCTTTTTTTTGCTCTATTTTTAGGAAATACAGAGGATGTACATGTGATTTTTATTTTAATTTTGGCCTGTTTTAGAGTTTACTAATATAAGTTGATTAACAGTATGAGTTTAGTATTATTACAGAAAAAATCCTCTTTTTTTGATTTTGTTGTGTTAAAATTTACAAATATAAATAAGAGTGAAGAACCATAGTTACATGTGATTCTTATTGTCATTTTACTATGTTAGTCCACTCAATGTATACTATATAGACGTGCACCACAATGTTTACAAATATATAAACCACCCTATATCATTTTGGTTAATGTTGTATATATTTTAAAATTTTAACTACTACTAAGTGAACACAATAATATTACATCAACTTCTAAGTTTGTTTAATTACCAATTACAACCCTTAACTAATTAATCAATCATATGTTTCCTATCTTTTCAAAAATCCATCTACCCTAACAAATATATATATATATATATACTTTCGACCTACAATTGTTTATTTGAAATTAAATTGTTAGACCTAATCTATATAAGGAATACTAAATAATTTGCATTAACATCTACCCAACAACAAAAGAAACTAATTAGAGCATAGTAAGAAGCAAATATTTGATTATAAAACTATCATATAAAAATTAGTTCTTACATTATAAAGTTTTTTGGAATATGGTTTAAATGTTAATTTGCTCTATAAATTTGTTAGTGAAATCCAATTAAGGCAAAAATTAACTCTATGGCCATATTAGTTCACAACTTTAATTTTATTAACAAATTAAAGAAATTAGTATTATTAAAACCAATTAACTTAAAAATAACTAACACAAAGTACTCAAATTGTGTTCCATACATTGTCAATACAATGTTAGTCATTTTATTGTTGATATTCTCAATAATTTATTTCCATTTAGTCTATATTGGACACAAAATCAAAGTTTACGGCTAATATGTCCACAACGTTAATTTTGACATAAAATATGACTTTGTTGACAAGTTCCAAGGGTAAATTGATATTTAATCCATTAAGAATTTTGCTTAACTTGATAATTTGGTATTTAAGCTTCAAAGCTTCAACAACTTTTAATTTACACAAATTTATAATTGTAATTATTAGACAAGTTTGTTTACTTAATTGCTTTTAATTACTTTAGCTCTTTTTTATGATAAAGAAAAAATATTGTTTTCAATTTTTATCAACTTTGTATTTTTTTATTCTTTTGGCTCTAGAGAGGTTGAAATTTCTAAACATTTGAATTAAGTATTTGAAGATGTTATCTAGAAAGAATACTGCTTAATCTGACTCAAGGAATGTCAGAAATTTTATGATCTTCTTGAATCTGGTAATGCAAAGTTGTATCTAGATTGTGATAACCATTTTCAGCTTTCTGTAGTTGCATGGATATTGTATGCCAAATTTGAGTTTAATCTGCTAGAGAGGTTTTATAATGCAAACATTTAACTGTTTAAGAAAGTTTTGCCTAAAGGCAACATATTGCCTGACAATTTTTACCAAACAAAAAATCTTATTAGAAACTTAGGCTTACCAATCCAAAAAATTGATTATTGCAACGAGAGATGCATGTTGTATTGCCGTGAAGATGAAAACTTGACACATTATAAGTTTTGTAATCACCCTGGATTCAAAATGCATGTCGAATCGTAAGCACAAATTAAAAGCTTATAAAAAGATGTATTACTTTTTTCTAATACCTAGGCCGCAACGATTGTATCAATCAAAAGCGATAGCAACACATATGATTATAATTAATAATAAACTACTTATAATATAAATGCAGAAAAAGTGCCATTGAGATGCTGAAGTCAATAGTCTTATTAGGATAGGTTGGGAAACAAAGGCCGCACAGAGGTATAAGGATTATGTTTACCATATAAAGGTGGCTAAAGAAAAGCCTAAAGACTTTCCAAAATCTACGTGGATTAGGTGGAATCAGATTTTCAATCTCCCTCAACGCATTCAAGTTTCAAATCAAAAAAAGATCAATCGTTATGCAGGATCTGAAGATAAAGCTCCTAGAATATACACTGGTGGTACAATTTCTATTGGTGAGCATATCTCGTGATTGGTAAGTATTTTAATTAGAATGTGAAATTATACTTTAATATTAGTGATAATGCCAATTTCCATAATGTTTAGCCATTAATATGTTCATTTTAGTATGCTGAACTTATGTTTATTAAGATGGAAATTTATTGACAAATCATTAATTCAAAGTGCATCTCTAGATGTAGAGGATGGTTATGAGAAGTGATGTTTTGTATGCTTTTAATAGCATGCCAGGATTATGAAAATCAAAAACAGATTACATGTTGAGTTTGTATTAGACATCACAAAATTAGAACGTTATTAGCTAGGAAATTACTGCAAATTCTTTTATCCTTTATGGATGATGGATGATATGTTGAGGAAGTTTGATGTTTGTATCTTTTGGATTTCCATGAATTATGTGCTGGAATTCTTTGTGGTTACGTCAGGAGACATACTTATAAATTAGAGCTCCACATGTGATGTGAATTACAACTTTGAATAATAAAATAAACAAACCCAAAGGTGTGCTTGTTGAGTTTGACAGTGCTTGGCCGTGTTTCTACTACAAAGGCAAAAGAATGATGCATGTTGAGTTTAGAAATGGATGAGCAGGGAACATTATGATTTGCAATTGCATGTTTGATTGATTTGTTGGAAATTTTTCATTTTATAAATTACAAAAATAAAGAATAAAAAAAGAAAATAAAATAAGTGCATGTTTGAATTACTTGATTCGATTATTAAAATGGCTGAGTCATTAGACTGCAGATTCTTTTTCTTTGCATTTTTTTTGGGCTAGTTTAAAGATGCTTCTTATATGCATTGAACAAAAAAGTTTTTGTTTTTTAAATGATTATTACATGAAAAATCATTTCAACCAGGGAAACATTTTATCTTTTTTACTCATGCTTGTTTTATTGAATAACTATCTTCTATTGCATATGATATAGGAGAAGGAGTGTGACGTGCGCCGAACCCCGTAGACCCCCGAAGGCCCGCCTTTAGGGCGATCAGGAGAGGTTCATAAAACTTGTAAGGTATTTACAAGTGTGTCTATTTTGGGCAACAAGGAGATTTCATGGAGTCGCCATCCAATAAAATATTGGAAAAGTTTCTCTCACCTCGGAGAGCCTAAGACTGCGCTTTTATCCATTTTAGGCCAACCAAAGGGGTCTTAGAGGGTAAACCTCTCTCCCTAAGGAGCCTAGAATTAACGTCTAAGTCTCGTGACACAAGAGGTGTCTTGGAGATCCCATCTAAATAGGTCTCTCGCCCCATTGAGCCCAAAGACCAAAGAAGATTCGGGACTCCCCATTTATTCATACCTTGGTTAGGTTTATAATTGAGTTTTGAATTTAGTATTTCATGCCTTTTCTAATTCAATTTTAATGCAATTTAATTAAACGCATATCAATCATATAATAAAAGCGATAAATAAAGCAAATGAAAGCAAAATAAATTACAACAAAACTAGGGGCGGAATACAACCCCATTTATAAATAAAATGCAAATCATACATAAATCGGGATATTTATTAAAAATGAGGACACTGGTCCTCCCATGCATAATTTAAGAAAATAATTTTAAAGTGATAATATACTTTG
Organism: Excoecaria cochinchinensis; assembly: GCA_947683425.1. Taxonomy (NCBI): domain Eukaryota; kingdom Viridiplantae; phylum Streptophyta; class Magnoliopsida; order Malpighiales; family Euphorbiaceae; genus Excoecaria; species Excoecaria cochinchinensis. The sequence goes on from CANTUQ010000037.1 coordinate 3,326,652, forward strand.
GATGGAAGAAACTAGGACATTGGTCCTATTTTATTTAGAAAAAACCAATTTAACTAAATAGAAATATTTTTGTAATTTTTTAATTAACGTGCATGAAAATAAAATTATATAAACTTATTACAAATTACATATTAGAAATAAAATAATGAAAGCAAAAGAAATAAAAATAATAAAAATTAACAAATCAACTCCCAAATTGATCTTCAACTCTTCATGGGCTCCCACTTGATATGAAAAATACTCACACATAAAAATAAGTGTTGAAAATAAAAGAAAAACAAAACAAATAAAAGTGAAGTTAGTAAAAAAATTAATTAAACATATAACTTGAAAACAATTAAATTAATGCAAACAAAATTGCACCATGTATGACAAGCCAATTAAAATGATATAATAAAAATATGCAATTTAACAAATTAATAAAATCAACATGCCAAAAAACATAAAATAGTGTTAATAAATTTTAACATGCATAAAAATACAAAATAACATCAATAACATCCAATCATGCATAAAAAGTAAAGGAAATAATAAAAATTAGCATGCATAAAACATATTAATAATAGTAATTAAAACCAACATGCATAAGCAAACATAAAATAATAATTATAAAACTCAACATGCAAAAAACATGAATAGAAAATACAAACATAAAATTCAGCATTTGTAAAATTATAAAATAATAACAACAATATCCAACATGTATAAAATATAAAGATAACAATAAAAATCAGCATGCATAAGAAATAAATAATAATAGTAATAATAAAATTAAACAAGAATAAGGATAATAATAATAATACTAATGATAATAATAATAACTACAATAATAATAATAACACAATAATAACAAAGAATATGAACAATCAAACATAATAATAATAATAATAATAATAATAATAATAATAAAAGAAGATGAACAATATGAACAACATGAACAACTAAATAAAAATGATATGAACAATTGAATAAAAATAATAAAATAGTTCTAAGAGAATTTACATGTTAACTAATCAAATAAAAAGTAAAAACAAGAAATAAGAAGAAAATAATAAGACTAAAAGAATTTACATATTAACTAGTTAATTAGAAATAAAAAATCAAATTAAAATTAAATTAAGAAATTGAGCCAAGAATAATTACCCTCAAATTTATCTTGATGAAGAGAAGGTAAGATCCAATTCCTTGTCTTGTATTGTTGGAATAAAATTAGAAAATAAAATATTGAAAGTGAATTTTTACTCAAGAACAAATAATTTATTTATTTGTCTCAAAGCAAAAATTGTCAATTGAAAATAAGAAAATTCTAAAAAACAAAAATTGTTATTTTTTTGCCTTAAAAATTGCTGGAAATTTCTTTAGAAATTGAGAGAGTTTGTGCATGAAAGAAGAAAGAAGAAGAAAAATCTTTTCTCAAGAATTTTTTTTTTAATTCTCCCTAAAAAACTCTTCTTTATTCCCCTTAAAATTCAGATTTTTTAATTAAAAAATTAAATTAATTTAATTCTCATAACTACAAAAAAACCACTGAATTTATTGGGTTGGAAGATAGAAGGTTTTTTGAATTAAATTTTGCAAAAAAAATGAGTTAAAAAACATTTAAAATGAAGAAGTTATGGCAAAAAATGCCAAAATAGGTAAAACGGACGAACAGGGGGCGCGGGGCGCCCGACAGGCTACCCGCGTGCAGGTGCGCGCGACGGGCAGCCTGTCAGTGCGCGCTGGGCGCTGTGGCGCGCGCCCAGCGCTGTTGCAGCCCGACACTAGCGCGGATTTTTTTTTTTTAAAAAAACCTATAAAGTATAATATTTTAAAAACTCACTTTTTTCATCACAAAATAATTTTTAAAATACTTTTAAAATATTTTTGAAATACATTTTTATTTAATTTTAAAACGACAAATCGACTAGGAAATCGTCACTTCCAACTTCATTATTTTTGCCTATAGATTGGCACACTTAATTTCATCATTGGGTAATCCTGATCAAGGCTACTCGGGGCCCGGTGTCTACAGTTGCCCCCAATTTTGGGGAAGCTAGTGTGTGGATGCCTAGGTGAGCCAAAAATTCAGGAAAAGGAAAGAAGCGCGTACCTGAGGTTGCCTCTTTCCAGCTGCTACCTCGGGAACAGTGCTGTGATTCATCCTCTTGAGTTGCATTGAGTCGCTGACAAGACTATAAAGTGCCAAGGAACCATTCTAAGACGGTACTGCGCCGAGTCGCTACCAAGACTACAAAACGCGAAAGATAAATCGCACCAAGCCGCTGACAGGGCTACTAAAAGTGCGCTGCACAGGTGCTATCCGCAGATAGCGATGCGCCGAGCCACTGACAAGACTACTAAAAGCACATAACGAAAAACTGCACCGAGCCGCTGACAAGGCTACAACAAGTGCACTGCACGAAGTCGCTGACAAGACTACTAAACGTGCAGGGTTCCATCCTAAAGCGGTGATGCGCCGAGCCACTGACAAGGCTACTAAAAACGCACAAGAGAGATGCACAGAGTCACTACCAAGACTACCAAAAGTGCACGAAAGAACTACACCGAGCCACTACTAAAACTACCAAAAGTGCACTGTTCCTTCTTCTGATTATGATGCGTCGAGTCGCTGACAAGACTACGAAACCCGAAACTTGCTCTTCTGAGCTGCACCGAGTCTGCTACAGACTACCAAAAGTGCACTGCACCGAGTCGCTGACAAGACTACTAAAAGTGCAGGATTCCATCTTCGAATGGTGATTGTCTTCTTTTAGATATTTCCTGCAAAATTATGTGCACAAAAAAACATACAAGAACACGTGTGTGTATGATATGAGATGCGAATGCTTGCAAGAATGTATAGACCATGCCCTAGGTGGCCTAGGGTGTGTTGAGGATATAGCTTGGTTGCTCCACCATGCCCCCGGAATCAATAGGATTGTCACCTTGGCCTTAGGGATTCCGTCCCCCAATAAGTTTTCTGAAAGAGACATCCAGAGCACCTTTGCCCCCCGGTCGATGATCATATGGCCAGGATTCTGACTCATGTCCTGAATTATGCCTTATCTAGCTGAAAAGAAGATCATCCGAAATATACCACCTTATTACTCCAGGCATCGAAAGTCATTATTTTAAAGGTAGTGCGTCCCTTGTGGATTTTCACACTAGCTTTTCTTTGTGGGAAATGCGTCCCTTTAGGGAATTTTCACATAACCCTTTGCCTAACTTTTGCCTAGGATGGACCCAACCCAAACCAGCAGCTTTTTATTTTTAAATATTTTTTTGTAAGGCAGACTGCCTGTCTCCAGGTTTTCACCCTGCCGTTTAGCCTAACTTTTGCTTAGAGAGCCAGTTACGGTTTTCATCTCTAACGGCCTTTTTTTTTCAAGATTTTTTATCTTTTTTTTTTCTTTTTTTTTTATTTTGAGCTGCAAGAGAAAGCTATTATCAGAACCACCGCTAAGAGTGAACAGCACCTATCTGCTTAGGCACCTTCTGACAGAATGATTAGACAATAGTCATTAGATAAATAAGTGATATATTTCTTTTTAAAGCAGAACTAAAAGAACAATGTAAACTGTATTCTTTTATTCATTGCAAAATTGAGTACATTTCTATATGATTTCATCATACATGATCCTTATTTAACAATAATTCAAAAGCATAAGACCACACCTAACCTCGGAATAGATCTTGTAAGCATCAAACTCCTGTTATCAATCGGCCCTCTCGGGTTTTTTCGATTGAACATTCTCTCTTGGCCCTTAATTTTTGCCCAGGATGCCTTTTTTCCGGTTTTCACCCTGACAGGGCGCCCAATTTTAGCAAGGCCGCCTTTTTTCGGTTTTTGACCTGCAGGGCATTTATTCTCTTCTTTTCATTTTTTTTGTCTTTAGCCATGGAACCTTTTTAGTCTATCGACATTGACCGGGTCTTTAAACTCATTCCCATCACTGTCTGCCAAGATTGTCGCTCCCTTTGTTAGCAACTTTTTCACAATGAATGGACCTTCCCAGGTTGGCCTGAATTTTCGTCGTATGTCCGGAACTCCCGGCCTCATCATCTTAAAGACCAAATCTCCTTCTTTCAACGGGTGCTTTCGTACCTTCTTGCCAAAGGACCGAGCTAGTCTCTTCTGATAAACCTGATTGTGATAATAGGCTCTCAACCAATCTTCATCCAATAGATTTAACTGCAACAATCGCTGTTGTACCAATTCTGTCTCTGGAATCTCGGCTTCCATGACTACCCTTAAGGATTTCAGCTCAATTTCAACTGGCAAAACTGCTTCGGTTCCGTATACTAGGGAGAACGGTGTTGCCCCCGTAGAGGTTCTGACTATGGTTCTACCCAGAGTGCAAAAGGCAGCTTTTTCGCCCAATCTTTATAGCTCTGAACCATCTTGGCCAATATTCTTTTCACATTCTTGTTCGCCGCTTCAACCGCACCGTTAGCTTGAGGACGGTAAGGAGAAGACTTATGATGCTGGATTCCGTACTTCTAAAGCATCTGTTTAGTTTCTGCTAAGAATTGCACCCCATTATCAGATAGAATATGGTGTGGGAGGCCATATCTGCATATCAAATTTCGCTAGATGAACTTAGCCATATCCCTAGCATCAATCTTCTTGAAAGATTCAGCTTCGACCCACTTAGTGAAATAATCAATGGCAACTATAATGAACCTGTGCCCATTAGAAGCTGTAGGACGTATCTCGCCTATGATATCTATCCCCCAAGCTGCAAATGGCCATGGAGATGTCAAATTATGTAGCTCTGAAACAAGGACATGCCTTAAATTCGCGTATTGCTGGCATAACTGGCATTGCTTCACATATTTTGAACAATCCGTATCCATTGTGAGCCAATAGAATCCTTGGCGCATGATCTTCTTTGCTAAGGCTAAGCCATTCATGTGAGCTTCGCAGACTCCGGCATGAACCTCTTCCATAACCTTTTCAGCTTCTTTCTCCGCCAAACATCTTAATTGGATACCATCGACTTGTCTCTTATACAAAGCGCCATTTACACTGATGAACTGAGTGGACAACTTTCGAATCATCCTTTGGTCTTTCTCGGTGGCTTCTTCTGGAAAAACTGACCGTTCCAAATAATTCTGAACGTCGTAGTACCAAGGGTTTCCATTGGTGGCCCCAACATCCATCACCTGCTCAGCTTCAAAGCAAGGATTTTTTGAGCTAGAGATTAGCACGGGTTTCATAGTAACCCCTGTTGGATTATCCCACATGGACACCAATATCGCTAGAGCATCGGCCAATTGATTTTCATCCCTGGGGGTGAAGTGAAAAGTGCAAGTCTCAAACCTGGCTACTCAACATTCTCAAGTGCTTCACGTAAGGTAATAACCTTTCTTCCTTAACTGACCATTCCCCTCTGATCTAATGAATTACTAATGAAGAATCTCCGAAGACTTCTGCGGTCTTTGCCCCCAGAGCCAGCAATGCTTCCAATTCGAAGATGCAAGCTTCATATTCTGCTTCATTATTGGTCACCTTGTACCTCAACTTTTTGGCTAATGGCAGCTTTTCACCATCCGGGGTCGTAAGAATGATCCCTGCTCCTGCCCCTTTACTGTTAACTGCCCCATCAAAAAACATCTGTCACCCTTGTACTGCTATGACCATGACATCTTCATCTGGGAAATTGTATTCGAATTGGTCCCCCTCAATAGGATGCTCAGCCAAGAACTCAGCTACAGCTCTTCCTTTAATGGTTTTCCTGGTGATGTATTCGATATCGAACTCCTGCAATAGTAGTAACCATCTTCCCATCTTTCCCAGCAAAGAGGGCGCTTCCTGAAGGTACCTAAGCGGGTTATGCTTGGCAACCGCTTGTACACTGAAGGAATGAAAGTAGTGCCGCAATTTCTTAGAAGCCCAAATAACTGCTAAGCAAATCTTTTCCACTTCCACATATTGGGCTTCATATGTCAAGAATTTCTTGCTAAGATAGTAGACAGCAAATTCTACCCCAAAATCATCCTCCTGGGCTATCATGGCACCCACCGAATTGTCTTCTATAGCCAGATACAAGATTAGTGGCTTGGCATGCCGTGGTGGTCTTAAAACTGGAGGATTCAAGAGATAATCCTTAATAGTATCAAAAGCCAATTGATAATCATTATTCCACACCACCAGCTGATTCTTCCTAAGAAGTTTGAAGATGGGCTCACATACTGAAGCCAGCTTGGCAATAAACCGGCTGATGTACTGAAACTTTCCTAGAAAACTTCTAACCTCTTTCTCTTTTTGAGGCACTGGCATCTCTCTGATGGCCCTGACCTTGTCGGGATCTACTTCAATTCCCCTCTGGCTTACCACATGCCCTAACAGCTTACCCGAGGTAACTCCAAAAATGCACTTCTTGGGATTGAGGTGCAGATCATACTTATTGATCCTTTGAAAGAACTTTTCCAAAGCCTCGAAGTGACCTTCTCTGGTAGCTGACTTGATCATCATGTCGTCAACATACACCTCCACTTCCTTGTGGATCAAATCATTGAGAACTCTGGTGGCCATCCTCTGATAGGTAGCTCCTGCATTCTTTAGTCCAAAAGGCATGACCCGATAAGCAAATGTACCCCATTCAGTTATGAAAGCTGTCTTTATTCAATCCACTATCTTGTTAAGGATTTGATTGTACCCTGCGTACCCATCTACGAAGCTGTACATCATGCAAGCAGCGGCACTATCTAACAGCACATCAATATGAGGCAGAGGAAAATCATCTTTCGGACAGGCTTTGTTCAGGTCCCGATAGTCCACACATACTCGAACTTTTCCATCCTTTTTAGCCACAGGAACTACATTAGCCAGCCACGTCGGGTATTTAACCTCCAGTAGAAATTTAACCTCAATCTGCTTATGGATCTCCTCTTTCACCTTCTGAGCCCATTCTGGCCTAAGTCTTCTGAGCTTTTGCTTGACCGGTTTACTTTCTGGGTAAGTTGGAATGGCATGTTCAGCTACATCTCGATCAATCCCCTGCATGTCCTCATAGGTCCAGGCAAAGACTTTTTCATATTTTTTTAATATTCTCTCAAATTTTAGCCTCTCCTCGGGAGTTATGTCTGATGCTATCAAAATTTCCTTTGGATTCTCCAAAGTTCCGAGATTAAATGCAGTCGTACTAGTTGAGTTAATATCAAAGATGAATGCATCATATTTATGATCATGAGAAACGAAATCATCAGAAACATCACACAAGTAAGCAAAGTTATTCATCTCATTAATGTAATCAGAAACATTAACATTGTCATTAAAAAGTTATGGCATAAAAAGACTATCTAAACAACTACTGCCTTCATCTTCTGTCTATGATGATGCTACAGCCGACTGGGCTTTAACTTTTTGGCTTGGTGGAGGCTTTTCAACTACCTCTGGTGAAATCTCCAAATCTTCAAACTTCAGTTCTGGCTCTACCATCTTTTCCTTTCCTTTCAACCTGGTGGCTAACAGCTTATCAGTGACAATCTCCTCGGGCTCATCCCTGTCCCAGACACTGCACTGAGTCATGATCTCCTCATCCCAGAAGTTCTCTACGGACCTGATAACTCCAACATCCCAGTCAAAGACATCATTAAAAATTTCAAACCCCGGAATGATCTTTCCATCCACCCACTGAGGCTCTTCTTCTCCAGTATAGGCACAGACCGAAGATGAGGGAACAAAACTCTCTGAAATGTGGGGAATCTTCTCTTACACTTTTTTCCTGCCATGTCCTCCTTTATAACCCAGACCCTTTCGATCTTTCTAGCCTTGTGTTGTGATGGCATCTTGTAACCCCTGCGAATTTTTACCCAATCCGGCCCCTGGGAGGAAATGCATCCTCTTCATCATGTTCATCACCTGAGGGCTACCTGCCAAGCCCTGCTCCTCACCAATCACTAATACGTGGAAGCCACTAAATGGCTTATTAGAGATCCCTAAGGCAGACACTTGGTTCTCTCTTGCTGCTTGAATGGTCACCACCTCCCCTTCATGAGGTATCTTTACCATTTGATGTAGGGTGGACGGCACTCCTCCCAATTTATGGAACCACGGTCTTCCCAATAAGGCTGAGAAATTGGCTGGGATAGGCAAGACCACAAACTCTGCCTCTGTCTCAATAAGCCCAGTCTTAACTAGAGCTCTGAATGTTCCCGATGCATGTTTTCGAGAATTATCATAGGTTGTGATGGTCAGATCAGACTTACTCAACATACTCTCATCCAGCCCAAAAGCCTGAAGTACCACTAGGGGGCAAACATTTATGGATGACCCATCATCAACCATAACACAAGCGGTGTGCTTGCCATTAATTTAAGTCTTGATGTATAGTGGTCGGTTATGATTGCGGCCTTCAGTTGGCAAATCTGCGTCAGAAAACACCTATCTTTCCCCTGATTCCCCCTTGACGAGATCTAGCAGCTCAGATGGAAAAATTGTGGTGGCTACGGTGGACTCACTCAATGCCTCAACTAACTTCTGTCTATGAGAAGGGGACTGCCTTAGAAGGTCCCAAATAGATATCTGAGCCATGGTCTTTTTCAGCTGCTTTATTATGGAATTTTCTTCCGGCTCCTTCTCTACAGGTGCTTGCACTGAGTCCTGCTGCTTCTCAACTTCGGGGACCACTCTCCCACTTCTTGTTACAGCCCCAACTCTCTCATCCTCCTTCGAATCCCATGGATCCGTGAACTCTCCGTCTTTTTCTTCTTCATCTTCGTCTCCACTCTCACTAGTGGACCAACATTCTATCACCGCCACGGGAATCCCTTCTTCACTTGCCTCAGAGCAAGTGATAGCGACGTATTCATTGCCATATAAATCCTGTAATACATACCATTCCTGTAGGCTCGACCCAAACATGAAGACAGGCAGTGGCACAACATTGAAATTAGACTTCTTCTTGCTCTCCCTCTTTTCAGGATCAGTGATCTGCTTACTATCGATCAGATCCTGAATCTGGTGCCTCAGCCTGAAGTAATTGTCTGTTAGATGCCCTGTATGTTGGTGAAAGGCATAGTATTCATTCTCTTTATGCCCCGGTTCCCCTTGGGTCCTAGCTGGCCTAGGTGGCAGGGGTTGTAGCTTCCCCTCCTTCATTAACCTCTTCAGTACCCATGATAAAGGCCTGCCCAAATTCGAGAAGTACCTCTGATTCATTCCTGTTGCCGACATCTCAGCTGTCTTCCCACTTTTATTAGCACCGCTGGAACTAGCTGACTTGGTTACACCTTGATTATTGTAGCCCTTCTTGGCATAAGCCTCACTGCTTGCCCTTCTGGCCATATATTCTCCTTCTGCCTCTATAGCAATGTCCTTCAAGGACTCCCAATCTTTTAGCCCCTTCATTTTAAGTCCATCTCTTAGATATGGGCTAGCATTCCGAATGAATAATCGGATCTGATCAGGTGTATCAGGTTTGCGCTTCATCTCCATAACCCGGTTCCTCCACCGAGTGAGATATTCATGGAAAGACTCCCCAGCCTTTTGCTGTAACAACTCTAGATCCTTCATCGTGACCTCCATGCGAGTACTGCAATCGTATTGCTTTAGGAACTCTTCAGTCAACAAGTCCCAGTCTTTTTTGGACCTCCTGTCCAGCCCATGGTACCAGTCAATAGCAGCTCCTGTAAGACTCAAGCAAAAGTACTCTATCTTCTACTTCCTAGTTAAAGTTGTCCCCTTCATGACTAATGAATACTGCTTGATATGTGCAGCAGGATCAGAGGTGCCGTCAAATTTTGGGATATCAGGCATCTTGAAGTTCTGGGGGACCAGATCATCCCCATCTCATTCACGATCCTCCGGGTTCATTCCCCTTCCTACCGTCATCATCCTTGTCATAGCCTCAAATTTCTCCTCCATCTTCCTCCACATTGCTTCCTCTAGCTTGGGCGACTTTCCTTTTCCTACCATCTGTTCCTCTTGCTCATCCTCCCAGAGGTCAACCTCAGATTTTGGGCCTTCTCTACGCTCAACAGGTGCTGGTGCTCTTTGCTCAATCGCAGGTGGGTCAACTACAGCAGGGGGATCCTCCCTAATAGCCCCTTATTCATCTGGCCCCCTAATTGGAGCAGTAGCAACTTATTGCCCAGCTATGGTAGTGGCAAGATTGCTCATCATGGCCATCATTCTAGCCTCAAACTCTTCCATTTTTCTCCCCACTTCCTCGGCAATCATTGCCCTGGTTGCATTTGACCCACTGGCTGGATTAGACATACTTGATGCTTCTGAAGAGAAAGTCTCACTACTATCTTAAAGAGAATCTATGCTCCGATACGGTACTAGCTCTGGTAACCTATGACGCGCGCCGGATCCCCACGGTCGCCCATGAGACCGCCCGTTTGAGGGCGATCGGGGCATTTGTGGGTCCGTTGACAGCTTGCAATAAATTGCAAGTGCGTCTATGTTGGGCAATAAGGAGGTTTCATGGAGTCGCCACCCAATAGAACATTGGGAAAGTTTCTCTCGCCTCGGAGAGCCTAAGACTGCGCTTAGTATCCATTTTGGGCCAGTCAGAGGGGTCTTGGAAGGTAAACCTCTCGCCCTAAGGAGCCTAGGATTAGCGCTAAAGTCTCGTGGCACAAAAAGGTGTCTTGGAGGGTAGACCTCTAACCTCTTTGAGCCCAAAGACCAGAGCTGGGTCCGGGATTTCTCATCTATTTCTACCTCGATTATTTTATGATCAAATTTTAATTATCATTAATTCGCTCTCTCTCCAAACGATGCAATTAATCGAAGGCACATTTATCCATTTAAGAGCGTAAGATAAAATAGAATTAAAGCATAAAAAGCATAAAATAAAATTACAATAATACCAAGGGCAGAATACAACTCTCATTGCAAAAAGTGTAAATCATGCATAAATCGGGATATTCATTTAGATGGGAACGTTGGTTCCGGACTACTTATTATTATAAAAGGATATAAGATTATTGAATAAGTTTAAATCTTTGTTTGAGATGAAAATCAGGACATTGGTCCAGTTTTATCAACCAATATTTTATTTGGTAGAAAATATTTGTGTGGTGGTTCTTTTTGAGAGCGGTCGAAAACCGTTTTATTATTACAGACCACAAATACATAAAATAAAATAAAATAGTGATTACATATTTCTCGAATAAATAAATAAATTCTAAATGAATAAAATTAGAAGAATTAATGGATGCAAAATATAATGACAATTATAATAATCAAATATAAATAATAATGCTTACGATAATATCATAAAATAATAATAAAACAAATAGTATTTGATAATAATAATAATAATAATAATAATAATAGCAATAATGCAAATAATAATAATAATAATAATAATAATATCAATATATAAAATATAACAACAATCACAATAATAATTATAATTAATCATAACAAATAAAGAATAAAATAATAGCAATAAAATAAATAATAATAACAATATATATAAAAACAGAAAATAATAATAAATGAATAAATATAACAATTAATTAATAACACCCAAATAATAATAATAATAATAATAATAACAGAAATTAAATAAATACTACTAATAATAATAATAATAATATATAATAATTCAGAAAATTAAATAATAATAATAATAATAACAGAATAATAAATATTAAATAAAATAATAAAAATAATAAAAAAAAGAATTATAAATAAATAATAATAATAATAATAATAAATAAATAATAATATTAATTAATAATATATTAAAATAAATAAATAGAAAATAGGCTCACCGAATTTCCCTCGCCGGAGGCTCGTCGGAGCGGCCGTTGGAGACACCGCCAACACTGGATGGTAGATCGGAGCGCCGGGAGTCGAACGCCGGTGGTCACGCGCCGGAATGTCGCCGGATTTGGTTGGAAGTCGCGTCGGCAGTGTCCTCTCTTCTCTCGCCGATCTCCTCCACGCCGGCGACTGCGGCTGATCGGCGACCACCATCAGCTTCGTCCGGATCTCCTCTTCACTCCGGCGGGGCGCGTGCGGCGGTTCGGCGCCGTGGCTGGCCGGCGGAGGCCTCGCCTCCTCCCCCCTTTTTTTTTCCCTTTTCCGGCGTCGTGGGTCTGGGTCTGCTCCTCTCTTTTCTTATTTCTTCTTTTATCTCCTCCTTGATTTCTCTTTTGTTTGGCTTTTTGGATTTGTCTCTTTGATCTTTGGTTTTGTTTTCTCTGCTCTCTCTTTTATTTTCTTTCTCTTTCTATTTGCCTTTGGCTTGTTCTTGGTTCTTCGGCTCTGTGTCTCTTTTCTTTTGTTTTTCTTTGCTCTTTGATTTCCTTTTTCTTGCTCTCTCTGTGTTCACCCTCTGTTCTTGCTCTCCCTTCTTTTCTATTTCTTTTTCTTTCTTTTTTGTTCCAGCCGAGAGAGAGCCCCCCTTTCCCTCTTCATTCTTTTCCCTTTATACCAATAATTAGGGTTAATTAGGTGCAAATGGTAATTTCCTCCATTTTTCTATTTTCTGATTTTTTTGTTTTTAATTTTAATTGATTTACTTAAACTAACACACTAACTAATTAAATACTCTATTAATTAAATACTCTATATTTTTATACCTACTTAATCTAATTAATCTACCTAAATTATCACATCTAATTAATTATCACATTTTAATTATCCTAAAATATTAACTAATTAATTAATTTATTTTACAATATTAACTAATTAAATTAAACTGATCATAATTCTTGATTTATCTAATTAAATTAACCTAATCTCAGTTTTTTGTTTTTTTTTAATTTTATTATATTTTTTTTGAAGGAATTTACCAAGTACCCAAAATTACCATCAAAATCTGACTCAGATCCCGGTGTCTACATAACCCCAAGAGTGGAATCCTTCTCAACCGACCGTCGGGACCCCTAAACCACCTGGGCGAATCTATGATGGCTGAAACAAATACATCTCGTTAGGATGATGCATGATTGAAATGCAATGCATGGTCATGCTGATGCAACATAGACAAACACATGCAAGCAGATAGATCCTTCCAACCTTATTGCCCCCAGACACGAGGTAGCATAGTCTTTTTCCTAGGTGGGCTTTATCCAAGGGTTAACAGGGAACCCTTTAGATGCGTATGGTGCACGGTGGAAAACCGACAGCATAACAGCTCTTTAATATACACACGTATGAGTGTTTGGCCATTATGTATTTAAACACCTCAATTAAACTAAGATGGGCCCATTGGGGCATGAAAGCCTTTAATGGAGACCATTTAATTTAACTGATTTTGTTCAATATACGATGGCCCAGGTAGCAAGCACGGTATTACGATACATTTCACCTAGTGGAAGTATCTATTGCCATTACATGAGCTTTGGTCAAAGGTAGTGATACTTTAGGGCTACCCAAGCATGGTCCCTACCAACGGGTCTAGCTCATCACGAGCATAACGACCGATTGCGTCACCATTTGATATACCATAAGGTACGAGGCTTGGGCTGGTGATTATCCTTAACACTTCCCTAAATTGAGTGAAAATAGGGTCGTGCTTCGGGAACGCACCGGGGTTAAAATAGGGACCAAACTAGCATAATCTAAGACTCTAGCATGGATGCAATGCAATTTCGAAAAGAGATGAAATTTCCAAATTAAAACTCAATTGAAAATTTTAGCCAAGGTACTTTCGAAGGGAAGTCTCAAGCATCCCCAGTGGAGTCGCCACTGTGACGCGCGCTGAACCCTTTAGGCCCGCCTTTAGGGCGATCAGGAGAGGTTCATAAAACTTGTAAGGTATTTACAAGTGCGTCTATTTTGGGCAACAAGAAGATTTCATGGAGTCGCCCAATAAAATATTGGAAAAGTTTCTCTCACCTCGGAGAGCCTAAGACTGCGCTTTTATCCATTTTGGGCCAACCAAAGGGGTCTTGGAGGGTAAACCTCTCTCCCTAAGGAGCCTAGGATTAACGTCTAAGTCTCGTGACACAAGAGGTGTCTTGGAGATCCCATCTAAATGGGTCTCTCGCCCCATTGAGCCCAAAGACCAGAGAAGATTCGGGACTCCCCATTTATTCATACCTTGGTTAGGTTTATAATTGAGTTTTGAATTTAGTATTTCATGCCTTTTCTAATTCAATTTTAATGCAATTTAATTAAACGCATATCAATCAAATAATAAAAGCGATAAATAAAGCAAATGAAAGCAAAATAAATTACAACAAAACTAGGGGCGGAATACAACCCCATTTGTAAATAAAATGCAAATCATACATAAATCGGGATATTTATTAAAAATGAGGACACTGGTCCTCCCATGCATAATTTAAGAAAATAATTTTAAAGTGATAATTTACTTTGGATGGAAGAAACTAGGACATTGGTCCCATTTTATTTAGAAAAAACCAATTTAACTAAATAGAAATATTTTTGTAATTTTTTAATTAACGTGCATGAAAATAAAATTATATAAACTTATTACAAATTACATATTAGAAATAAAATAATGAAAGCAAAAGAAATGAAAATAATAAAAATTAACAAATCAACTCCCAAATGGATCTTCAACTCTTCATGGGCTCCCACTTGATATGAAAAATACTCACACATAAAAATAAGTGTTGAAAATAAAAGAAAAACAAAACAAATAAAAGTGAAGTTAGTAAAAAAATTAATTAAACATATAACTTGAAAACAATTAAATTAATGCAAACAAAATTGCACCATGTATGACAAGCCAATTAAAATGACATAATAAAAATATGCAATTTAACAAATTAATAAAATCAACATGCCAAAAAACATAAAATAGTGTTAATAAAATTTAACATGCATAAAAACACAAAATAACATCAATAACATCCAATCATGCATAAAAAGTAAAGGAAATAATAAAAATTAGCATGCATAAAACATATTAATAATAGTAATAAAAACCAACATGCATAAGCAAACATAAAATAATAATTATAAAACTCAACATGCAAAAAACATGAATAGAAAATACAAACATAAAATTCAGCATGTGTAAAAGTATAAAATAATAACAACAATATCCAACATGTATAAAATATAAAGATAACAATAAAAATCAGCATGCATAAGAAAAAAATAATAATAGTAATAATAAAATTAAACAATAATAAGGATAATAATAATAATACTAATGATAATAATAATAACTACAATAATAATAATAACACAATAATAACAAAGAATATGAACAATCAAACATAATAATAATAATAATAATAATAATAATAATAATAATAATAATAATAATAATAATAAAAGAAGATGAACAATATGAACAACATGAACAACATGAACAATTAAATAAAAATGATATGAACAATTGAATAAAAATAATAAAATAGTTCTAAGAGAATTTACATGTTAACTAATCAAATAAAAAGTAAAAACAAGAAATAAGAAGAAAATAATAAGACTAAAAGAATTTACACGTTAACTAGTTAATTAGAAATAAAAAAATCAAATTAAAATTAAATTAAGAAATTGAGCCAAGGATAATTACCCTCAAATTTATCTTGATGAAGAGAAGGTAAGATCCAATTCCTTGTCTTGTATTGTTGGAATAAAATTAGAAAATAAAATTTTGAAAGTGAATTTTTACTCAAGAACAAATAATTTATTTATTTGTCTCAAAGCAAAAATTGTCAATTGAAAATAAGAAAATTGTCAAGAACAAAAATTGTTATTTTTTTTCCTTAAGAATTGCTGGAAATTTCTTTAGAAATTGAGAGAGTTTGTGCATGAAAGAAGAAAGAAGAAGAAAAATCTTTTCTCAAGAAAAATTTTTTTAATTCTCCCTAAAAAACTCTTTTTTATTCCCCTTAAAATTCAGATTTTTTAATTAAGAAATTAAATTAATTTAATTCCCATAACTACAAAAAACCACTGAATTTATTGGGTTGCAAGATAGAAGGCTTTTTGAATTAAATTTTGCAAAAAAAAATGAGTTAAAAAGCATTTAAAATGAAGAAGTTATGGCCAAAAAGGCCAAAATAGGCAAAACGGACGAACAGGGGCGCGGGGCGCCCCGTCGGTGCGCCCGACGGGCTACCCGTGCGCTGGCGCGCGCGACGGGCAGCCTGTCAGCGCGCGCGGCGGTGCGTGAGCGCTGGGTGCGCCCGCGCGCCCAGTGCTGTCGTAGCCCGACACTTGCGCGGAAATTTTTTTTTTTTAAAAAAAAAACCTATAATATATAATATTTTAAAAACTCACTTTTTTCATCACAAAATAATTTTTAAAAATATTTTTGAAGTACATTTTTATTTTATTTTAAAACAACAAATCGACTAGAAAATCGTCACTTCCAACTTCATTCTTTTTGCCTATAGATCGGCACACTTAATTTTATCATTGGGTAATCCTGATCAAGGCTACTCGGGGCCCGGTGTCTACAAGGAGTTTGGTCGGCCACCTACAATTTCTGAGGCCTATCTATACACACACACTATAAATCATGATGAGAAGACCTATGTGGTAGATCGTAGCAGAGAGGTGCATGTAAGTAACATGGAATTCAATTGATAATGTTTTCAGTTATTTAAATGGTAAATAATGAGTTATTTTTTTTATTTATGCTCATTAAAAATTGTTGTCAATTTATAGGAGAGGTATAAGCAATTCCAACCTGAGCGAACGCAAGTTGAGTCATCTATTGATGAGTTTAAGTTGTTTTTTGAGGTTGCACGATGCAATAAAAGGAAAAAATATATGGACTTGGCTCATATGTGCCTCCTGTTGTTTATCCACCAGGTCTGTCATGTGTTGCTGGTACAAACAGTACCTCCTATTCTAGTGGAACATGATTGACAAAGGAAGATGTCGAGAAGATTGTCGCATGGACTATTCGTTCATTACTTCCTCACTTGGGCACTCAACAACCAGCTAATCAACCTAATACCATTACTGCATCACCCGCACAAGATGAAGAAGTTTTCGCTTCAGGTGCACAAGGTCTTCAACCGCATGAATTCAGTAGTGGAGATTCAACCTCATAGTGACATCACCACTACTACTTTAGTGTTTTATTTAAACTTTATTACTAATTTTATTTTGTATGATATTATTATTAGTGCAGCTTATTATTTAGGATGATATTCTGTGGGATGATAAACTCGTTTACTTTTTCAAGTAATTTTAATTATATATACTGTATGTAATGATATTAATTATGTTTTAGATTATAAATTTATAAATTTGATTATAATTTGCATTTATATATATATGCATGTTCATTTTTCAATGTTGTGTAAATAATGAATTAATTTATTGTTTAACGATATGAAAATAAATTCATAAATAAAAAAATTAAATTCTAACATTTAGCGACGGATTAGCAACAAAAAATTTCGTCACTAAATACTAAAAAAAAGGAAATGAAAAAATTATTAGCGACACAAGCTGAATTGTCGCTAATTTTTAGCGACTATTAGATTCACGCGAGTCTCTGTCGCTATAGGAATAAATTTTTTGCATCTGAATTTAGCGACTATATATGCTGTCACAAATTATATTTTAATATTATTGGAGACCAATTTTAGGGATTAATTTGCGACGACTCTTTCTGGCAACTGTTTTACAGTCTAGTTGCAAAAATGCTTGCAACTGTAATATTTACGACATTTAGTCGTCTAGTCGCTAATTATAATTAGCGACGGAATTTCTATTATTAGCAAATAAATATGAATGATGCATATTTTTATAAATTTTCTAATTTCTTTAAAAAATTAAAACTTTTTCCTACGCACACGTGCTATTACATTTTATTTTACAATTAAAGCTTTGATATAATTATTGACAATCGCACGACTGTAGTACTAGTTCGGGCTCAGGCTCAATTGTATAAAATTTAGAGGAGATTACATGGATTGCCATTTTTTTAATTTTTGTTTCAAAAAATGCTCCATAAATTTTTGACAGTTTTATTATTCCATTTTTAACTTTAAAAAATTACTCCATTTAATTTATTTAAATATGTTTATTTCAAAACTACTCCATTTAATTTATTTAAATATATTTATTTCAAAACTACTCTGTTTTATTCTTCATAAT
This sequence comes from Excoecaria cochinchinensis, assembly GCA_947683425.1. Taxonomy (NCBI): domain Eukaryota; kingdom Viridiplantae; phylum Streptophyta; class Magnoliopsida; order Malpighiales; family Euphorbiaceae; genus Excoecaria; species Excoecaria cochinchinensis. The sequence goes on from CANTUQ010000037.1 coordinate 3,344,647, forward strand.
AAATTCTAATATCAAATCTGTATGCTCTCCTTGCATCTCGATGTCACTCTCTTTCCTTCTTCTCGCTCGATATTGATCAAAATTTTTCTATAATTTGCTTTGGATTTTGGTCTCAAATGGTGTTTTCTCTGATTTCATCTTCACTACAAGAAATAGCAGATTTAGCGACGGAATAATTTCCGTCGCTAATTAGCGACGGAAATAACATACCGTCGCTAATTAGCGACAGAAGAAAAATTCCGTCGCTAATTAGCGACGGAAAGCACATTCCATCGCTACTTAGCGACGGTAAAAATATTCCGTAGCTAAAAATGGCGGGAATAATTTTCCTCTAGTTTTAACGACCGAAATTACGACGGAAATTAAAAACCGTCACTAATTTTAGCGACGGAATTTAAAATCCGTCGCTAAAATTATAATAAAAAATTAATTTCATTTATTAGCGACGGAAATTAAATTCCGTCGCTAAAATTAGCGACGGTTTTTAATTACCGTCACTAAAATTAGCGACGGTATTTAATATCCGTCGCTAAAATTATAATAAGAAATTAATTTCTTTTATTAGCGACGGAAAAAAAATTCCGTCGCTAAAATTAGCGACGGTTTTTAAATACCGTCGCTAAAATTAAAAAAATTAATTTCTTTTATTAGCGACGGAATTTAAAGTCCGTCGCTAAAAGTTTTAATTTATTTAAACACACCCTCTCCTCTCTCTCCTCCCTCCTCTCTCCCCTCCCTCCCCGATTTCCCCTGGTTTCTGCCCTCTCCACCCGCCGCCCTCCTCCGGTCGCACTCCCTCCCCGCCGATCTTGCCCCGCCTCGCCCCTCCGGCTCCGATCCGGCCGGCCTCCCTCCCCTCCCCCTCCTCCCTCTTTCCCGCTAGCTGCTGTCGACTCCTCTCCCCAGCCGCCCTCATCTCCCCTCGCAAGCCAGCCCCTCCGCTCGTGCCCCCCTCCTCCTCCGCGCGCGCCGCCCTTCCCCCCACTCAGATCGCGCGCCGCCCCTTGCCCCCGCTCAGATCCGCTCACCTGGCTCGTTCTGTGCGCGCTGCCCCTCCTCCTCCGCTGGATGTACAAGTTATGTTTCTTTTTCTTTTTTTGTTTTTTTAATTTATATTTCTAGTTTACAATTTGTAATTTCAAAAATCTAAATGTCTATGTTTGTTTGATCTGTTGGAATTTGAAGTACATGAGTAATTATTCAGAATTTGGTTATTGAATGAAAATCCTGGTTATTATGATGTTTTGAAATTTATGCCTTGATAACTTTGCTTTTGCAATGAGGGTGCTTATTGTCTTTAGGATGCCTTTTTGCTTGCGAGTACAATTAACTTTGAAATGAATAATGGATGATCCATGCCTTCTCTGTTATGGAGGACATCTAGGCTTTAGGTTTTGAGGATTACTTTAAGATCTTGTAGTCATATATTTTGTTACTTGAAGAGCATAATTTAATGCCATTCCATTTGAGATTAAGATTTTTGTGGTTTTATCTGTTAACATGTTATAGAGAGGATTTTAAGGGTTTTTGGTGCGTCTATATCATTTTTACTGTGATATGAAGGAAAGTGTATTTGCTAGAACAAGGAACATGAACAACAGATGAGAAGAAAACTATATGAGGATAGAATATCGAAACTAAAAGCTCGGTAAACGCTTCAGCTATTTTGGAGCCAATCATTTGCATTGGTGTGCTTAAACTTTTTGAAATATACTTAAAGATGCCCATAACAATCAATAATGTCTTGGCCACTTATGTTTATTTGGTATAAGATGAATAGCTTTTATTTATTTGTTTGTTATGAATGCCGAGCTGTAAAATTCTTGAGGTTAGACTTTTTCTTTTTTCGAACTTTTCCTGAGGTAGTTGTTGGTTTTGAACATGCTCTCTCTGAAAGTATCTCTATTATTGATCATCTATTATGTAATTTCAGGAAAGTTCTCTGAATACCTTAATTGCCATTTCATATTGTAGTTCTTGATGATAGATTTAGCATTATGTGTTTTTATCTACATACAGGTGAAGATAATAAAGTGTCTTGTGGAAAATATTGTGGTAGACATATCATTTAAAGTCAATAAAAAATAAAAATATTATGAGAAAACGTGTGTATGCTATTAATTATTAATATGATTATTGTAATGTTGTGTTAATTATTATTATTATTTAATGGGTAGGTTAATTAGTATTATTAATAGTTTTATTAAATAATTATCTTAATTATTATTATTGTTATTATTTTTATTAAGAAGTTGTGTTAATTATAGTTATTATTATTATTATTATTATTGTTATTATTTTTATTAAAAAGTTATGTTAATTTTAGTTATTATTATTATTATTATTATTATTGTTGTTGTTGTTGTGTATGGCTCATATATATATATATACAAAGGGACAGATGCTGGAGCGGAGTGAGTGAGTGGAGCGGAGCGACAGCATCTGTCCGATGGGGGTTTTCGTAGTTAGTTTTCGGGCTACATATTAAGTGGGTTGGGGGTGCGGGGGCAACGCCCCCGCGGTTTGATACTGGGTATTTTTGTAATTGTACCAAGGGGTTATAAAATACATATTTATTAGTATTTATTTTTTTTATTTGTAAAAATTGCCGACGGAAAAAGAATTTCCGTCGGTAATTACCGATGGAAATTCATTTTCCGTCGGTAAAATTCCCGACGGAAATTCCTTTTCGTCGGCAATTGCCGACGGAATTTCCGTCGGAAAAATTGCCGACGGAAAAAGAATTTCCGTCGAAAATTGCCGACGGAAAGGAATTTCCGTCGGCAAATTTACCGACGGAAATTCTATTTCCGTCGGCAATTTTCTCGACGGAAAAAATTCCGTCGGGAATTTTGCCTACGGCTAATATACCGACGGAATGAATTTCCGTCGGCAATTTCGTTTCCTGACGGAAATTCTTTATTTTCCGTCGGGAAATTCTTCTTTTCTTGTAGTGCTTTTACAGCTATTGGTTATTGAAGGCATCAAAGTCACTAGAAATTTCTGCGAGCTATTTTTCTTTTTATATTTGATTGATTATTTGTTTATTTTGGTATTGGAATCGCTTTTTGGATTTTTTTTGATTTGATTTATTTTCTCTTATTTATTTTCTGTGAGTTTTTGTTATTGTTTTTATGAATCTTAATGTAAGGCAAGTTGTTGAACTTTATTTATTTGTGTGTTGAAAGCTGTTGAGAATTTGAACACAATTATTGGGCCTTCATTGATAGGCAATGTTAGTCTTTTGGCATGCTTAATTGCACCTTTTTTTAATTGTTTATATATACCTTCATTTTGTTTTGAGTTCAATACTTAATTGGTCCATGTTCACTACAAGAAAAATCCTAAATTGCTACGATAATTTAGTGACGAAATTAAATTTCCATTACTAATATTGCAGCAAATTTGAAAATTTAGTGACGAAAAAGAATTTTGTCGCTAAAAATAGAGGTAAATATTCCCTCCACTCTTTTACGACGGAATTTAGCGACGAAAAATTGTAACAGCCTTAAAATAAAATACCAAAAATTCACAGCAAAAGTTACTACGACATTTAGCGACAAGAATAAATTTTTCGTCACTATAAACCTGTCAAAAAATATGGAAATTAGCAACGGCAATTTTAAGTCCATCGCTAAACATTTTTTTTGTGATGGCAGGTAAAATTCCGTCGCTAAAATTAATGATGGTATTTTTTGTCCATCGCAAAAAAGTATTTAGCGACAGAATTCTCCTTCTGTTGCAAAAAAAAATTATTTAGTGACGGTAATTGGTACACCGTTGGTAAATGCAAATTTTAGCGACAGAACAACAATTTTCATTGCTAAAAGTCACACATATAAATTAAAACCCCCTTTTCTTTCTCTCTCTTTGTCTCTTGTCTTAGATCTGCACCTGCAAATTTGCTCCGTCGTGCCCCCCACCCCACCCCCACCGATCGGACGCCTTCGCTGCCGCTTGCCCTCTCACGTGTTGACTCCCTTGCCTATGCTATCTCCCTCTTACTCGCCCCCGCTGCGACCGCTCTCCTTCTTTTGCGGTGACTCTCTCTCGCTGTCAGTTTCATTTTCTGCCCTTTTTTCATTTATTTTATTTATTTTTTTTGATTTGTTGTGTATATTTCTTTATATTTTTATATATTTTTTTCATTTTTTCATTAATTTTTTTATTTGTAGTATATATATTTTTTATTTGTATATTTTTTTTATATATATTTTTGATATGTATGTTTTTTTGTATATTTTTTTAGTTGTATGTTTTTTGTATAGACTGGCATATATATATATATGTGTGTGTGTGTGTGCATATATTTGATTGTATAGTTTTTTATGCAAGTAACAATTTGCAAAGTCCAATTAGCATATTAATTAATCATATCCTTACACCTAAATGAGCTATGTGGTGTTCTTTTGTACACACACCCATACTATAGAAAGCACTTTTTCCATGCTACTATAGGAAGGAAAAGACGAAGAGAGGAGCTGGCATAATTAAGTTTATAACATGCAGACATTTCTAAAGGATATTTCTATTAATTTTGCATGAGGAACAACAACCCTTATTTGTCACTCTTTTGTGTTAATTTTCTTAGAAGGGGCTTTTTGCTCACCCTTATTATCGAATTGTGGTTTTGTATTATTTGTTGAATCATTGACCTCCAAATTCCTTCTGAATAAGAAATAGTTCTTATAAGTATTGGAAATATTGATTTGTTGTGCATTTGTTTGAGCTTATATTAGATTATGATTTGATGAATTAGGCTGAGAGGAATCATAATTTTATATGGCAGTTGATGCAATTTGATTCAACATACTATAATTCAATTTTATAACAATGTGACCAAAACTACTTCTTAAAAGCTTACTATATTTTTGAAATTTATTATAATCAATTTCAAACACATTGCAATAAATACCTATCGTTTTTTAATTTTGTATATGCAGGTATAGTTCTTTGTCTTGTCTTTAATGTTGTTGCAGTTCTGGTCAATTGGATTAGGGATGGAGGTAATTAATTTTAACTTCATCAGCATAATTTTTTAATATGTCCTGGTTATATATATAATGAAGTTGGAATTATCTGACAAGTTTCCATATATGTAAGAGTTAAAATTTTTCTGCTTGCTTCGGAATATAGTAGAAATGTTGATGTGCTGCATTTCTAAGATGGAGGAGATCATGAATCGAAAATTTAACACTTTATCGCAGCAATCAGATTGTCCAGATTTGCCAACTGTTTAGTTAGAGTTTTTTAAAAAATTTACTATTTGTAGTACGTTTAGTTTTTAATACATTATTGCTACGTTTTTTATTTTAATTAATATATTTTCAATTATATTATTTTTTTCAATTATAATTTTTATATTGTTGATGATTCTATCATTTAAAAATTAAAAAAATAAAATAAAATACCATAAATTTAGCAACAAAAAATTGACATGCGTCGCTAATTTTGCAACGGAATAAACGTTTCTGTCACTAACTTTTTCAACGGAAACTTTTATCTTTGTTGCTAAATTCTGCAAGGAAAACTTTTATTTTGTTGCAAAATGTAATGACGGAAGTAAAGTTATTTAGCGACAAAAAAATATCCATCGCTAAAATTAGCAACGACTTTGATAGTGACGGAATTTTTCGTCGCTAAATTCCGTTGCTAATTTGGATTAGTGACGTAATTCCGTTAGTAATGTCCGTCGTTAAACCATCATTTTCTTGTAGTGGTTCCAGTTAGAATATATAGTTAATAAATGATAATTTGAACCTAAGCAACAAGTTTTCTCTTTTTAATTTGTCTTGTGTAGGACCCAACTAAGCATACTGCTCTTGATAACTCCATGGCTCAACAATTATATGGAAATGTAAATGAATGGGGATGGTGCAAGCAAAAGGAAATAAATGGATTCATTAAGTGCAACGAGTAACTTTTTTTTTCCACAAGCTAATAAAGTGCAATGAGATTTTTTTTTTTTAATTTTCTATATCTCAACTTGGAGCAAATGCCATATTGGCAGTGTCTCTTATTATTTGCAACGATGTGGCTTATGTTAAGGGTATTCCTCTTTACAAGATATCATTTAACTCATATATAGTTAATCTTTATACGATTTTACTGGTAGGTTGGTTTACCAATGTGCTTCCAATGATTGCCATTAGGGCAATGTTATTCTATAATAACCAAAATGTATGCCCACTAAGTGTCCGACATAATGCTTGAAAGAGAAATTGGTGACAATTTTTGTTGTTTTTAGCATGAATTGCAATAATTTTGGCTAAAATCAATTGAATCAAGTAATTGCAGGCTATTTTATTTATAAAACCCTTGCATACTAAATTTTTTGTGTTAGAATGTAATTGCATATTAGCTTGTGATTTCAAGTGAAATTCATAAGGTATAGATTGTATACCCATATGCCTGCCTTCAATAAGTGTTAGATTAGGGCAAATAATGTGTTGAAATGATTTCAAGTCAAATTCATAAGGTATACATATGGATATACACCTGTATACATTGTACACCCTATATGTATACACTGTATGCCTTCTAATAAAAATGTTGTTGAGCTTTATTTTTTTTTTCCTTTCTATGGTCATTTATTACCTATATTGCTGATATGTGGATTTGGCTAAATTTCAGCTGTTGAATTGCCAAGTTAAATATTTAAGGCATTTTTACTATAGATAACAAAACCTAAACATTAGAGAAACCGAAGATAGAGACTGACTTTTTAAGAACACAAACAAAGATTAAAGTTGAAGAAAAATAAAAAACAAAATGGGAATTAAAGTTGCATAAATTGAGAATATCATCGATTTATATGCCAATTTTTGTGAATTTTGATTTTGGTGTTATTGGTTTTCTTTAAATGATAAGTGGCGATTTTCTCATCAACTCATATTAATTAAGCAATTATAATATGTAATCTTTATAATTTATGTAGACAAAATTTTGGATAATTTAAATTTTTTTCTGCATTCGAATTTCCTTGATGTTGGATTAATATTATTATATTGTCCATCGGTTGTTTCAATCAAAGAGCATCAATTTTTACATGTAAATGATTAATGATTTAGTGTATTATTAAGAAAATAATATGTATACCTTGTATACACTGTATTCCCTGTATATATGCATCGTATACCGTGAATGTATAAACTCTATACCATGTATGTATATATTGTATACATTGTGCGTATGCACTGTATACCGCATGTGTACATGTAACACCCCCTACGTCCCTATTGGAAGGACGCGGGCGCGCTACCGACGCTCACTCACATACTTGCACACATATACTAAGCGGAAGCATACATTCATACAAAAATACGGGGAAATTAAAAACTTACCTTGAGAAGCAAAACTGGATGACATTAACTCACACACGCAGAGCATATACACATACATACACACATTCAACCATTCAATCAGCAGAAGCATAAAGCAGATGACATAATTGAGGAATAACTTAACACATACATATAACAGCATTTCATCATCCGAACATTACATTAAGGTCCTTACATATAATACATTTACAAAAGGTTACAGAATATAAAACCCAAATTACAGAAGCTGATAACAGAAACAATAACTCTTAACTCCTATGTGGCCGACCCTGCAGATGTGCGACTCGAACGGAACCAAACCTGTCACCTGCACAGGAAAAGAACTCGTGCTAAGCGATAAACTCTTAGTGGGGAGAACACACAAGCAAATATGGACGGCCCTTCACAATGGTCGTCAAGGCATAACACAATCGAATGGCAAAAGCACATAGTCCTAACAGATAGATATACATACTTGCGTATAAAAGCCAGGCATTCAGAAAATCATATCCATATTCAAAACTCGTGTCGATCACACCAAAGCAGACAGAGTACTATGCAAGATATAAGTATTATCATACAGAAAGACATATAACCTCACATGCATACACTTACCGAGGTATCGGACATCAGTACTATACCGTGCATAGTCACATGAGATTATACATGCAATTATCATAACCAAAGACTCTTACATTAACTGAAAACCCATTCACATGCTATAAGATTATCATGCAATAACGCACTCAACTATTATGCCAAGAATACGAGCTATCTAAACCTACTTTTTGTCATGTCATAGTACACTCACACTGGTCGTAGTCCAAGGGAAGGCGTTAAAACACCACACTTCCACTGCACAACTTTATCACATAAAATATCATGCCATATAATATAGACACCTGACAACATGCCGAAAATACTACAATAGTTGAAACCAGAGGAACATATAGCAAAGTATTACATTCATAGCATACACTAGTTCAAGATCAGATTCTTGTACCCTTTAACTTGCCTCATCATCAACCATTACTGCACATACACTTACCAAAGCCGATCCACATGCATTGCACCCCAATTAATACATATGTAATCATCCGATAGTCCAAATCACCTTATTATGCATACTAATTCACATGCTACCATAATAGTTAACAGTACAAAATCATATTCATATACATACTAATTAATCATATCAATTCGTAATTTGAGCTCACATTCATATACATATTATTTCATATGTTTATCACCTAACTAGTCGGATTCACATTCTCATAAGCATAACATAATAAAGTATATTCATAGCATTGAAAGATCATGGTCACAGTCATGCACGTCTTAATTCCCGTACTTATATCCATAACTGATGGTATACAAATACATTCACAATATGATATACATATATATATATATACAGATAAATATGTTCAATTTACATGTTTGAGTCACACTCAACCCATTCAGAAATTCATAATCACATTCGGATATCACATTCTCTTGTTCATATCAGACAAAACAAATAGAATACCTGCTGACTCAAAATAATGGATAACGAGTGAACGGATAGTATTTTATGGGTACGAACCGATTACTGACAGTACCTTACAGGTACGAATCGATTACTGACAGTACCTTACGGGTACGAATCACAAACCATTTTACTTTGTCAATTACAAAACATTTTATTAAGGGACCTTAAACAAGATTCAAACACATTAAAGGGTTCGCGAGGAACCAAACGGGGACCTGATCAGGGTCCAAATGTCCAAAAGTGCTGCAGCTAAAGAGACTCTATTAGGCATGCCTAACTATCCACTTACTTGACTCTAGCAGGTCATACATAAACCAATTTATGTTTCTGAGCACAACATATAATTCATCAAATATAATTCGCAATATAATAGACATATAAGCACATTTATAGAGCATACGGTAGGGATGAATCATGGTCAAGACAATTGAAATTCACTATTGCAGAAAAGGCAAAATCAGAAAGCAAGACAGGCAAAAGGCTATCGCGATCGCGACAGAGACAGTCTTGCCCAGGTCGTGACCTCGACATTCATCGCAATCTCGCGAGGGAATAAGGGCATCTCGCTGTCGTGCTCGCGACAGTGAGCTACCAGCCCAGAACAGATCGGCAGCCGAGCTCTCTGTCGCGCTCGCAACAGTCATCACGTTCGCGTCAGAGGCTCTGCTGCACGGCTCGGCAGAGAGCTCGGACGCGTGCGAGGGCTGCTTTCACCGGGCTCTGTCGTGACCTCGCGACGATGTCGCGCTCGTAACAGAGTCGTGAATTTCAGCCCTTGCCCAAAAAATCTGCAGAAAATTCCCTCTTCACAACACTCAAACACACACAATCAACTCAAACCTCTTCTTACCTCAATTCCAGCGACCCAAATACAATTAGCAACATAAAATACAACATCTATATCAAGAATTCCAATTAAATCATGTCAATAACCACATCAATTTACATAAATTGGAATATCAGGACTATTTATCATCATCTCACCCAAGAACAGAATTAAGTTCATTAACCCGTAATTAAACCTTTTTAACACATCTCAATCATAACCCATAACATTTAAACCCACAATGAATATCAAGAACCTACAAATTTCTAGAAATTCGTGCATATCCAAAAACCTATATATGAATATCACTTAAAAGAAAATTCCCAAATAAATACATGCATAAACTCATAACCAAACACTCAAATTTCTGGAAAACAAGCACAACTACACATTTATGATCCAAAAAGAACAGGGCTGAGACAACTCAAAACTCAATTTCAAAAGTCAAAGCTCCCAAACCTGGAAATCAAAGATCCAAAATCACTTTTCTAGCTTCAATCTTCAACTCTTTCCTTGCCCTTAAGCTTCTTCTTGCCAACCCAAGCTCGCACAAACAAAAACCCAAAAAATTACTCATCCAAACCCAATTTAACTCAAACAAAATCAAGAAGAAGAGGAGGAAGAAACCCAAAATGCAAGAACCCTAAAACCCAAACACATACCTCTAAAATCTTACTCCAAAACTTAGTCAAAATCACCTCCAAGCAAGCACAAACATCCGGCCAAAAGAGAAGAAAAGGAAAAGCAGAAAAAGAAGAAGAGAAGAAGAAGAGGAGGCGTGAGAGGGAGGAGAACGAGAATGCAAATTTCTGTGTTCTCTCTCTCTCTCTCTTCTTCTTTTCACAATCAATGCACACCTACCACTCCACATGGCAGCCTCCTATTGGTCCAACCCAAAATATCTTGACTTTTACACTTTGGTCCTTTGGCAAACTCCACTTAATTCCTTGGCAAACTTGCACTTACTCACTAAGATATAAATTCCTCACTTAAACTTTAATTACTTCTTTAATTAGATCCTTAATTACTTAAATTTCACATGCACAAATTACCAAAATACCCGTCACTTATCCGACTTAGCATGCACATTCCGGCTAGACCCGATTTGGGGTGTGACAGTACACATTATATATCTTTTATACACTATATTTCATATATGTATACATTGTATTCCCTATAGGTATAACCCATATACATGGTATTAAAGCAGTGCGCAACTAGTTTCATACAAATATTTCATCAAACAAATGATACACATCTAGTTTTTAATGAAGATAAGAAACGTAAAAAGCTTCAACAGCGTATAGCTAAAATAATAATAGTTATTCATAAAATCAAATATCAATTAAAAATCAATTATAAGAAGATTGTATGTTTGTAATAGTAAGAAATCAATGATCAAAGATGGATTGGGGAAGAAATAAAAATAAAACCTACTAAATCTCTTTATAAATCAATAATATGATATGGAATGGATGAAAAATCACAGATGGATTAAATAGAACTTGAATTAAATGATTTGTAATTTATGGATTTAAGAAATAAATTGGTAGAATGATAGAATTGTAGATGAAAAATGATAAAATGGTAGAATTAGAGACTATATACACTGTATTCCTGTATATATCCCTTGTATATATTGTATTTCCTATATGTATACCCTGAATATACTATATTAAAGTAATATGCAATTAGTGTAAAATGGGTCAATTACGTGGATGGTCACTCAAGTATTGTAGTTGTAACATTATGGTCACTTTTCTTTTATTTATAGCAAAAAAATTACCCGGGTATTATTTTGTAACGTAATGGTCACATTTGCCAGAAAATACATTTTAAGGCCACCGGCGTGTGATTCCGCGGCCACAAGAAAATGCCACATCATCAAATCTGCACGTGGCAGATGACTGGATCCTATGTGGTACATTAAAAAAAAAAACAAAATCACAAAATGAAGAATAGCTTTTACTTTCTCTAGCTTTGGATCTGTCTCCCTCTTATTCAGAGCAGCCTTCTCACTCTGATCTCTCTTCCTCTCGTTCTCTCCCCGATCAGTCTCCCTCTCGTTCTCTCTCGCAATTTATCTCTGATCTTTCTCCCTCTTGTTCTCTCTCGCGATATCTCCCATTGTTGTCTATCGCTGTCTATTTGATCTCTCTTACTGTCATTCTTTTGGTCTCGGTTGCTGGTTTTGTTCATCTCTTTATGTACAAAAATTAAAAAAAAAACATTTATTGAGTTTGAAGGAACAACCATTCTTGAAGTAAAGGAAAAGAATTTAAAAAGTAGAGAAAAGGAAGATATAGACCATCATGTTGGAAGAATTAAAGACACGGGACCACTAGGTATGTAAAGTAAAGCTTTAAATTTAAATATTTTAATGTGCTTTTGTTGGATAGCATATCAATAGCGTAGTGAAGTAATTTCCTTAGTGGTGATATTATATTTGAACATAAATTATATAGAAATGGTTATTGGCTTTAAATGTGATTTTGGCTCATTTATTTGCCTATGCGGTAACTTGATTTCTTGAAATTATGAAACTAAAATCTGCAGTGATTCAATGACTACAATTGTTATTATCTACTCAATTGCATTATCTTAAATTTTATTGTTGTTGTGTACATAATCTAATATGCTTAGAAATTTAAGATAAAATAAGCTTCATACATAAGTTGTAGCAGATGGTATTCAAATAAATGTAGCATTCCGGAGTTATGGATTTTTTTTAAATAAATACTAATGTTGAAGCAGGAGAAGTTGATGTTGATGCCGATGGTTATGAGGTAGGAATAGCAGATGATGGAGTAGATGTTTCAGGAGGTGATAGTGATAGCCTAGTAGTTATTGAAGAAGGGGCAGTAGATATATATGTTCAAGGTGGTGATGTTACAGCAGGTCAGCAACATGAGGAACCTGAAACTAAAATTTTCAATGATCCAGACTACAATATTCCAACTGATGATCATGACTTCCAAGATGCTATAAATGAAAAAAACATATATGTATAACAACATGGGTAGGCCAAGTGGCAGTTTAAGTAGCCAACACATATTTGAAATTCACATACCTGAGGTAAATTCTGAAGATGAATCCGAGTATTGCGACTCTGAAGAGAATTGGACTCATGAATTGATAGTGATGAGGAAGCAAGTAAAAGGCTCAAGTTCCCTAAATTTAATAAATAAAAACACATGGACAAGCCTGTGATACTTTATGGAATAAAGTTCAGGAATTTCAAACAATTCAAAAAGGCATACAGAAGCTGGGGCATAAATAATCGGTGGGACTTGTGGTTTTTAACAAATGACAAGTTGATGTATATTTTATAGATGTAAAAATCCATTGTGTAATTTTAGATTGTATCCTTCAAATATTAGCAAGGACGACCCTACAGTGCAAATTAAGACTTCAAATTTTTCACACTCATGCTCTAAGATTTTCAAAAGTAGAAATCTGACATCATAGTGGATATCAAGCAAATATTATGATAAATTCAGAGCTGATCCAAGTTGGAGCGTAAAGGGTATTAGAAAACAAGTGCAGGATGATTTGGGGTATACAATATCAAGAATGAAAGTATGGAGATCAAAGGATATGGCTTTAAAATGGATTTATAAAGATAAAAATTTGCAATATAGTGCACTTTTGAGGTATCAAGCTTAACTTATGGCGACAAATCCTGATACTATTGCCTTTATTTGGAGGAAAGAAAGTAAATTTAAGGGGTTTTATCTTTGTTTAGGGCCATTGAAGAAAGCATTCAAAGATGGATGTAGACCAATTGTAAGCATTGATGTATGCTGGCTGAAAGGTACATTTGGGGGTAATTTATTGACTGCTATTGGCATTGATCCAGATGATTGCGTATTCCCCATAGCATATATAGTCATCGACGAAGTTGAATCAGCTGAGACATGGAGATGGTTCCTATGTACTCTTTCTTATGATCTTGATATCATTAACAACAGCAAGATTTGTTGGATGTCCGACAGGCAAAAGGTACATATTAATTATCAATTTTTTTTATCGAATTAATTAAATTACATTAATATATGTTATGGTTTTGTACATTATGTTATTGTTGTTTTGTAAAATACAGGAACTTATCAATGCAGTTCAAGATCTATTTCTAGAGTCAGAGCACAAAAACTGTGTCAGACACATGTATCAAAACTTCAGAGACAAAACATTAAAGGATCTTATTTGGAATGCAACTAGGGTCACCAATGCACCACAATTCAGGAAGGCTATGGATTGTATAAAGAATGAGAATCCAGAAGCTTTAAATTGGCTGGAGCATCCTAATAGGCCATATCATAGCTGGACAAGATTATTGTTCAAGACAGAAACCAAGTGCTATATGCTCTTGAACAATCTTTGTGGATGCTTTAATAGGTAAGTTAATATTTTTATACCTTTATATTTTCATTTACTACCGTATTTTTATTTTTATATTTTTATTGGATGCTTTAAATTTTTTTATCAATGGTATTGATAAATTCCTCCAAAATCAATAATGGAGAATGAGGGGAAGTAAATCTCCATTATGATGATTTTGGTTTTGTGGTTTTCTTATTCTTTTTCATTATCGACTTTTTAGTTATGTTGGAGTGGTGGGTGACAATGAATACAGATGCGAGTATTGTCTCATTGTTGATTATGTGTTTTTTTAATATTTTTTTCCTACTGCATGGAATTGGTAGCAACTATTTGGAGCTTTGTTTTTTTCATTTTTTTCTTGTAGTATAGTAGTGGTAGGAACTACAACTGTGTTTTTTAAATTTTGTTCATACTGTATTGAAGTGGCTACATATTTACATGTAAATTATTTATGAAGGTACATATTAGAAGAGAAAGACATGCCAATTATCACAATGTTAGAAATGATCAAATCAAAGTTGATGAAGAGATTGTCTAATAAGAGTGAATGGATAAAAAAATGTATAAGTAGAATCTGCCCAAAGATTGAAAAGAAGTTTAAGAAAATTAGAGACGCAGCAAGTTACTTTGAGGTTGAAAAATCTGGTGGTGCAAAAGTCCAAGTTAATGGTTTAGGGGGGCCCTTCATAGTTGACCTAGTTGCTATGACTTGTACCTATAGGAGATGAGAATTAACTGGGTTGCCATGTGCACATGCAACTGCTAGTCTCATTGCATAGCTGTGATTGCTAATTTGAAATGTTGTGAAACACTTTTTGTTCAACAAACAGATTCATCTGTAAATATATAACTTTTTGTTATTTCAATATATCGGTGTAAATTGATGCATCTTATGTAAATTGATGTTCACATGATGTAAATTATTGCGGCTGTAGTTCTATAAATTTATTCCAGGTTTACCTTGCATTCTTACATGAACAACATGTTAAAAATTTACAATGTCATACCCACACTCTACATTAATATTAACATACTATCAATTACTAACCACGACATAAAATTACAATCCATCATCATATATAAAATTACAATCCATCATCATATCTACTAATTAATGGATGACATATATCAATCCAAATATCCATACTAAATAAACACATAATAGCTCTAGCAGATGAACGTGCATATACTACATTCTAGTACTAGATAAGTAATAATACAATTAAACACAGAATAAAAACACCAATGCTCCAGCAAATGAATGAGCATATAATACACTTGTCATGAAGCCTCTGATTCTTTGTAGTTGCATCATACTGCACCAACTCTTTCTCCAATCTTACAATTTTTCCCAGTAAACCATTTATTAAGTAATTTGCCATGTTAAATAATGGTGCATCATACCATCTAAAAAATCCACAACCTCATTATCCTAAAAAAGAAAAAAAAAAAGAGGAAACCCATTTCAAAATCAGTAACACCCACCATTATTCCAAAAAAATAAATACCCATTTCAAAAACAGTAACAAATTTAAGATAAATGAAAAATCAATTTTAAGTATTGTAAGAATAAACCTTACCCGAGTAAGATAACATGTGAAAAACCTCCTCATTGGATTTTCTTCAGTTTTTGAAGTCTTCATTACTACTTCAACTTCACAACCACAATAAGAAATAATAATTTCTCTTCCTTCATTGTGACTATAACGATTATCGATTTTTGATGAAGAGTAATGAGAAGCCATTGAAGCACATATTAAAATGACAAATGCAAAACGAGGAAGACAATACGCGATCGATAAATACACAGCACAATGAGATAGAATCCAAGGAGAAGAGCTAGAGAGAAGCCAAATAGAAGAATGAGAGAGACGGAAAGCAGCAAGAGATAAGCCATAGAGAAGAAGGAGAGAGACGAAGAGGACTAAGGAGCAAGAGGGAAGCCAGTGTGAAGAGAGATAAGAATGAAAGTGAGAGGAACAGATCGTGACTTTGTTTTTTTTTTGTGATTTTATTTTTTTTAATGTGCCACGTAGGATTCAGTCATCTGTCCACGTGGCAGATTTGACGACGTGGCATTTTTCGGTGGTCGTGGAATCACGCGTTGGTGGCCTCAAAATGTATTTTTCGGCAAATGTGACCATTACGTTACAAAATAATACATGAGTGATTTTTTTGTTACAAATAAAAGAAAATTGACCACAATGTTACAACTACAATATTTGAGTGACTACTCACATAATTGACACAACATTTTCACCAAACTAGTAATACACAACTATCTCAATTACTATAAAAAAAAAAATCACAATTAATGCTTACTACTGCTGAAAACTACAAGAAATTGGTGAAAATAGAAATTAGAGGCGATTAGAAGGAGGAAGAGGAAATGAGGAGGAGGACAGGGAGGAGTTGAGAATCGAGGTTTATTGAGAGTAAAAAAACTAAAGAGTTGAAAAATGCACTACCTTTGAAACTAGAAATTTAAAAAAAAAAATATTTATGAAATGAGAAAATTAAAGATAACATATCTAAAAATTGTTTATTTTTATAGGGAACTTATGTAGAAATCCCTAAAATATATCCTTCATTGATATCGGCCCGGCCTGGCCCGTGGCTAGGTCAAATAGTGACAAATGAAAACAAATTGGGTTAATTACTTCGATGGTCACTGAACTTTAAGGGTTGCAACGATTTGGTCACTAAACTTCAATTTGTAACAATAAAATAATACATCTATTATTTTGTAACAAAAAAATCAAAATGATCGGAAATGGCAACCGGAACCTGACCTATTAGCAAAATAAACGTTAAATTTTTTGCCACGTCGGATCTGACATGGATCCGACGTGGCTTTATGATTAAAAAGAATCAATTTTCATTGTCTTCAAGCAGCTCTCGTTTGCCGCCGAAACCGAATTTTCGATCATTTTGATTTTTTCGTTACAAAATAATAGATGTATTATTTTATTGTTACAAATTGAAGTTTAGTGACCAAATCGTTGCAACCCTTAAAGTTCAGTGACCACCGAAGTAATTAACCCAAACAAATTCCAATACAGATATACCAAGACCGAGTTTTTAATAGGTAACGGGTTTATTCACTTTTGGAGGTGTATCTTCGGCCCAGCCCGTCCAAATTCGAAAGGACCTGACTCTCTTTTTCTTCTTCTATGTGCTGTTTAACTCAATTTTATTTTAAATTTGTTTTCCTTTTGATGTTCGGCGAATATTGAAAATGCTGTCAAGAGCGTGGAGTAAAGTGAGCAGTGGGGCTGATTTGGGATTTTTGAGGGTATTTAGAAGATGTGTATCTTTCCCTAGTAGGACTATTATAGAAATTGCTGGTAAAGATGAGGAATTAAGAGTGTTCATTGTTGCTGGAGAAGTTTCAGGTGACACTATTGGTTCACGTCTTATGGCCTCTTTGAAGAAGCTCTCACCTACTCCCATACGATTTTCTGGTGTTGGAGGGTAATTTTACAGCTTGTCTTTAGTCCTCCCTTTTTTTTTCCTTTTTTGTAAAAAAAATGTTATTATAAATCTGTTCTTCGAAAGTTTGGCCCTTTAAATCTATGTAGATGTGGCATATATGAATTTTGTAAAATAGTGCCCTACACTTGCTCTTTAGTTGATATTAGCACAAACATGCCCTTTTTTATAGCAAGTACAATTATCTATCAAATTTTAACATGGATAGAAGTGAGGATGTTCTTTCTCTTGATTTGCACAAAATTTGTTGATGTGTAGGTTTGGAACCTGTTAATTCTTATCAACTGTGTTATGTGAAAATGGTTATGCTATTTGTATAAGGTTCATGATGTCCAATGAAGGATTGGAATCTTTGTTCCCAATGGAGGATATTGCTGTAATGGGCATATGGGAGTTGTTACCTCATCTGAATAAGATCAGAGTGAGTAGTGGATAACGAATTATCTTATCAATTTCCATGTAATCATGTTTCTGAATAGTTAACTAAAATTGGAAATCAAATATCAGGCTAAGTTGAAGGAGACAATTGAGGCTGTGCTTCACTTTCGGCCTCATGTTGTTGTGACAGTGGATTCCAAGGGATTCTCTTTCCGTCTCCTGAAGCAATTACGAGGTAACATGAATCACTTCATTCTGTTAGCTTCAGTCCTTGCATGTTGCTTATGTAATAACTATGTTGTAGGAAAATGGGGACATGCTTTTTGCAGCTAGATACAATGAGCAACAATTAAATAGTCCTGTACACTTTCATTACGTGGCTCCATCATTTTGGGCATGGAAAGGAGGAGAGTCGAGACTGAAAAAGCTAGCCAATTTTGTGGATCATGTGTTTTGCATACTCCCAAATGAGGAATTCGTCTGCAACTCAAATGGATTGGCTGCAACCTTTGTGGGCCACCCTATTCTAGAAGATGTTTTCCAGATGAATTCAGTATGTATTTATCTCCAATATTGAAGGCTTATTAAGCTCATATACTGACATCTTGTATCTGAAGGTTCCTATGAAAGTTTTAGCTCGCAGTGGTGTTTTAGAGAA
Source organism: Excoecaria cochinchinensis (assembly GCA_947683425.1). NCBI lineage: Eukaryota > Viridiplantae > Streptophyta > Magnoliopsida > Malpighiales > Euphorbiaceae > Excoecaria > Excoecaria cochinchinensis. The sequence continues at coordinate 3,363,237 of CANTUQ010000037.1, forward strand.
GCATTCTCAGCACATGTCTGTGCCCTCTCACACCTGCTCTTTGAAATTATTTCTTCTTTATTTAAAATTTATTGCTCAAGTTGATCAACCTCGAACACACCTCTAATCCACCAAAGGCTTGTCATGTCCAGGGAAAGCAAACCTCACCAAATGAATGGAAGATAGAGGGAAACGGTGAACATTTCAGAAGTACAAATGCATTACCTTCAGGTAAGAAGAAAAACCGCGTTTAATTTCATTTCTTATATTGACCACAGAGTGGTAGCCGACTTGCTGTAGATAATACTCCATTTCTAATAATGTTATGAGAATTAAGTCACAAGAGAAGGAGCTGATTTCATCAGTATGTTTATTTTGGTTCTTAAATCTTCTTGAGCATGCATCTTCATTGTTAGCAGTATATCTAACGTATATTGCATCTTTCGCTTAACGAATTTTGTGTTTGAAAGGTGCCACTGTCATTTCAGTGCTTCCTGGGAGCAGATTACAAGAGGTCACACGGATGCTTTCCATTTTTGCTAATTCTATGAAACAGTTAAAGGGCTCTTTTTGTGACTTAATCACAGTCATTCACCTTGCACCAAATCAGCATGTGGAGAATTACATAAGGGGTTACATTCATAAGTGGCCTGTGCCTGCTATATTGATTCCTGGAGGACAAGCAGACATAAAATATGATGCATTTAATGTAAGTCCTCCCACTCTGCTTAGCTAACACGATAAAAGTGTTATTTCCTGAGAAGTGCATGGGAGTTGCAGTCGCTGTTTTGTTGCTTAGGGGTGAATGATGTGCCACAAAGTGTTGGTCTTCTCTTGGTAATTCTTATGTATGCCAAATGGACAAGAAAAAGATTCAATATGGTATCACGCACCAAGTTTTTAGTCAGACTGAATTGGAGTTACCTCTCACTGCCGATCCGTCAAGGTTCTCTCAACTTTGACGTTCATACTTTTCGTCAATAGTGTCTTGATATTGTTTACTGCTGGTCAGATTTATCTAATTGGTGTTTGGCACAATTAGGGTCTATAATTGGGTGCTTAAATGTAGGCATATTGATTTCTAAGAATGTGGCAAAGCAGTACATTAATTTTTGGACTAATGACCATAAAAGTCGAAGTTATAGGCTTACAGAATCTCGACTACTTTTAAAAATTATTGATAACGGTCATGAATATCAATAATTGAAATGATGATAGATGTTGATTAGTCTGCACCCAATATGCTTTAGCAAGGTAGAGCTACGTCTGGTTTTTCTCTCTAGGCTATCTAATTTCTTTACTCATTTTCATATAGTAGGGCTTAACACAGACATGGGTGCTCACATGCACATCTCCTTATCTTTTATATTTTCATGGAATCTACTGAAAGATGTATCTGATGCTTATATCGGGTCGGGCTGACAATGCACTTAGTGAAGCAAAATTGAAGTTATAAATCTGGTATCTGGACTGATTTGCTTTGTTTGCATGCCTGATGCAATTTAATATTGAATTCCTTCAGGCCAGTAGTGTTGCATTATGTACTTCTGGTACAGTGGCTGTGGAATTGCAGCTTGCACGCTTGCCATGTATAGTTGCCTATCGAGCCCATCTTCTAACTGAATGGCTTATTCGGTACAAAGCAAAGATACCATACATTTCGCTGCCTAATATACTCATGGATGCACCTATAATTCCTGAAGCTCTCTTTCAAGCATGCACGCCAACAAATCTTGCCTCGTTGCTTCTGTAAGATCGTCTCACAATAAAACCATTGTTTACTCTTCTTGATTGCTAGAAGAATTTAGATGTGGGTATTACATAGGTAAAGTTGCTGCTCCATGCCCTACATACTTTCTAATTATGTATTGACCTTAATGTGGCTGTAGTTGCATCAAAATCTGAACGACAAACTGTATCCCTGGCTTAGATGATGGTAAAGCTTATGAGATCAGAATTTATGATCAATATGTAGATGTGTGCATTTGGTCATTTGAGTTGCAGAATGTTTAACAATTTAACATGAAGTCGATTATAATGATGACTGAATTGAATTTAGTGAAGTAGTTGAAAATCAAGAGGATACAGTTTTTGTCTGAAACTGACAAGATGAATAAAACATGTGCTAAACATATCAGAACTGGAACAATTAGGAAAGACGTTAATTATCAGATGTTACCATTTGTTTCCTGATTTTAGGGCTAAAAATGAAACGAACCCATCTTAATTTCTAAAAGCTTGAACTTGGTTTATTAATTCTTAATTAACTCTATAATGCTCACCCCATCCCCTAGTAAGTGTTTATTGCCAGGATATATGTCTCCCTCTTTGCTTACGACTCGTAGCTTCATATGTTCAACTAACAGATAACTGTATTGCAGGGAACTCATACACAAGAAGGAACTTCAAGAAACACAAACGGCTGCCGCTGAAAAGGTAATAAGCCTTCTGTTTCCTTCACAAAAGGTTATAGACAACTTGGCAGAACAGGGAATAAAAATGAATGTCCTAAATTGCACCCCGAGCATGATAGCAGCATCCGCTATATTATGCCATGTAAAACGGTGAGGACTAATTTATAAGTGATTATAACATCAAGTGTTGACTAGGTGTGTGAAATCATAATGGAATGCAAATAGTTTTATCTACAAAACATTTAGTTGCAGAATCTCATTCTCATGGATTGTGAGATTTGAAATATCTAACTTTGTTTTATTGATGTGACTGAAGTCTCCATACTTGAAGCCAATTAATATCATTGTGGCAATTCTATATTTGTTCCTCAAATTTGGAGAATATTTCTACTGGATACGAAAAGTCTTGAGCAGCTTACTTCAAATGTTATGTTATATGATTAAAAAAAAAAGGTTATTGAATAGGCCAAGAGTCCAAATTTGCATACAAAAGGGATAATATTTCAATTATTGTAATATTATCCTACATGTTTCAAATTTGGAAGAATTTTATCTTTTTTTAAAACTTGAACAAGCAAACATGTGGTACAAGAAGCACACGTGGTACAAGAAGCACGAAGTTCTTTTAATTTTAAAACTTGATGGGCAACATTGTAGCAAGTGAAACATTAAGGATAAAAGTGTTCTTTTTGTCAAATTTGGAGGAAAATTTACATCTTAAGCCTTACTGGATATTTACTCTAATTTTATTTTTCTTGATCGTTAGTATTTTTATAAATATTATAATATCATTAATATTTTTTTACGTAATATTTTGTTTTATCGTTATTAGTATTTGGTATAAAATTAAGATTATAATGTGGTAAGGCATGAATCACATTATCATATTCATGATTTTGATGAATATATTAGTAATTGCTATTAATTAGATTGGCAATTTATGATTCGATCCAAAAATTTAATTTGAATCCGAATGGTTCGACAAATTTAGGGCTAAACCTAATTTGAATTCAAAATCCAAAAAATTTATCCAAAAATATTTGAAATCTAATTTAAATTTGTCAAATGAATTTTTTCAATTAAATTTTATTTTGTCATATTTATTTATAAATTATAGTTTAATGTCTATATATATATATATAATAATATATTATGTTAAATGGTTAATTACAAATTCGAGATTAAATTATAGCATATTTTTCAATATTTGCACCGAACTTTAAAAGCTTACAATGTCGGGTTTTATTTTTGAGTCCATTTTCAATTGAGAGAATCCATCAATAAATTTGTTAATTACTAACGGAATTGCTGACTCAGTATTAATGTGGGTCTCATTTAAGCCAAATAGGATGCCAACTCAGCTATCTCTTCCTCCTCCTCCTTTTTCCTCTTTTCACTTCGAATCCATTTTCCTTCTCTCGAGTTTTTTAAATGGATTTTTACTTAAATCCTTTTCAAACATTTTTTTACACAGCCACACACTTTTCTAAATAATAATAATAATAATAAAAAAGAAAATCCCAAACCCATTTCCTCTACCATGCGGATGCATCATCCACTCCACCTGCTGCCGCCTCTTCACAACCACCGTCAGCCACTCCGCCTCCTCTGCACCCTCGAGTACAACAATACCACTATAGCCACCACTAAAGTCATCGATGCAAATGACCACAATCTACTGCCGTTGCTAGCTCTATTTGCAATACACACAAACCTTAACGGCGGTGGCGAAATTTAAATTTGAAGGTGGCTGCTTCGTGGGAAATTAGAAAGGCAATATTGATGACTGGCTTCTAATTGAATTTGTGTCTAAGGGGTCTGCATCTTCCATTTTTTTTGTTTGATTGATAATTGAAGTGAGAAGAAAATAAGGAGTGTTTGGTTCAGAAAGGAAAGTTTTTATTTTTGCTTTAAGTTGTTGCCATGGAGATGGAGTTACATTGGAATCTGGATAATTGATTTTTGATTTTTCAATTTGGATTATTTAATCAGCATTTGAGATGGAGAAGGAAAAAGCAAACTGTTTCCAATTTCTAGGTGTATACATTTGTGGTTTTCCAATTTTTGGGTTTCTAACATAAATTTTTTCCAAGAAAATAAATAGTTTTTTTTTCCACTCTTTTTGATTTCATTTTCTCTCCCCTCTTTTTTTTTTTCTCCATATTCACTAATTATTTATTAATTGTCTTCTCCAGCTTTGATTTTACGTTAAAGAGATGCACAAGCTTTTTTAAATAAATAGTTTTGTTGTTCTCCCGGAGTGAAAAGAGGAAGAGGAAGAAGAAGAAGAAGAAGATGGAGATGGCTGAGTTGGCATCCTAACGGGCATAGATGAGACCCATTTTTTTGCTGAATCAGCAAATTCGTTAAATGCTGATTCAGCAAAAAAATGGGTCCCATCTATGTCCATTAGAATGCTAATTCAGTCATCTTTTTCTTCTTAACGGATTTATTGATGGAGTCCTTCAATTAAAAGGAACTCAAAAATGAGACCTGATATTGTAAGCTTCCAAAGTATGGTGCAAATATTGAAAAATACCTTATAGTTTAGCTCGAAATTTGTAATTAACCCTAAAAAAATTGTGCCTCGTTAAAATCTTACTAGGAAAAACTCAATGGGATAAAAATCTAGTAAAAAAAAAAGAGTACACAATATTTATAATACACATAGTAAGCTGTTTCATTAAAAACCTTATTAGGAAAACCCAATAGAATAAAATCTTGGCTAAGGAAAAAAATAGTATAACATGTATTTTACTCCCCCTTGTAAAGACATCACTATAAATCTTTAAGTTTATGCATTCTAAAACTGTATCTCAACTTTTCAAATGTTGCAATGTATAATATTTTGGTGAATAAATTTGCCAAATTGTCACTTGAACGAATTTGTTGAACATCTATTTCACCTTTCTTTTGAAAATCTTGAGTGAAGAAATATTTTGGTGAAATATGTTTCGTTCTATCCCCTTCAATGAATCCTGCTTTTAGTTAAGTTATGCATGTTGTATTATCTTCATATAGTATTGTTGAAATATTTTTTTCAAACGAAGCTACACATTTCTCTATATGATGAATCAATGATCTTAGTCAAACACATTCTTGACTTGTTTCATGCATTGCAATTATTTCTATATGATTTGAACAAGTAGCAACTAAAGTTTGCTTTGTAGACTATCATGATATAGTTGTTCTTCCATAAGTAAATAGATAGCCTATTTGTGATTGAACTTTATGTGGATTAAATAAATATTATGCATCACTATAAGAAATTAACTGTTTTCCAACGAAAAGTCAGAATTTTTCATCAGAAAATGAATTTGCTGACGGTTAATTCCGTCGGCAATTCGACCGTAGGCAAAAATGCCGATGGGAAAAATTTTTCGTCGAGAAGAATTTAATTTTCGTCGAGAACATTTTCAACGGAAATTAAATTCCGTCGAAAAATTGTCAACGGAATTATATATTCCGTCAAGAAATTATCAACGAAATTTATTATTCCGTCGGTAATTTTTTGATTTTGTTTTTATTTTTATAGACTAAATTTTCTGTCTGTAATTTTAAAAATATTGAGAAAAAAAAATTAAGAAATCTCTTTGCCTTCCTTATTTCTTCCTCCTCCTTACAATTAATTAAACCATAATTCTCAATCAATTCCCACATTAGAAGAACAAATACATGTCCAAATAACAACTCAAGCTACTTGGCAAATAACTAATTGAATTTTGTCAATCTACCCACTTTTGCATAGATGCTTGCATCAGTTGGTGAGGAAATTCAATCTTTTCTATTACAGATTATTTTAAAAAATATAAATGTCTTAAAAAAACTTTTGGGAAAATGAACAATAATTTTTTATCATAAATTATGCATCAAAGTCTAAAATTTAGAACTTAAAAAGGATTTTCCAAAGCATATTTTTAACAACTTTTCAAACTTCAACCTTGCATATGAAGAAGAGTACTACATTTTATCTCTGATTTATTTTCAATATAAAGACTATGAAATCCAGGGACAAAGATTTATTTAGGATATTTTCAAAAAATATTTACCAAATTAGGGTAATTTTCAAACTATTTCTCTATATGGGGGTTTTTATTTCAATGCCGCAGCAGTGAGCTGCGACATTGAAAAAGCAGCCCTGCTGCTCTGACGCAGCAGGTGCTGCTTTATATATTTTTTTTTTATTTAATCAAATGCCGCAGCCTAATGCTGCGGCATTTGATTTCTAAAATGCCAAGAGCAGCTTTTGCTGCTCTTGGCTTTTTAGTTTTATTTTTTTTATAAAAATATTTTTAAAATAAATAATTAAATATAATATATAATTATATAAAATAATTAAATATATATATTTTTTTATATAATTACGGTTAAATAAGTATTTAATTTTATTTGGACACTGCATATTTTTATCCAAAAAAATAAAAAACTCAAAAATAAAAAGTAATTTTAAATATTAATTTTATATCTATTAAATTTTAAACATTCAGTCTATTTTTTAATTTATAATTTTGTATTAAAAAAAAACTTCTTACTTTAAAAAAAATTAATTAATTTGGACCATCAAATATACATCTATATGCTTTAATTGTTTTAATAATTTTAAAAAAAAATAATTTAGACCATCAAATTCACATCTATATACTTTTTGATGGTCTATGTGCAAATTCACATCAAATTCACAGAGCATATGTGCAAGACCTGCATATAAGAAATTGAAGCAGGCAATCAGAAGTGAATAGAAATATGAATTTGTAGTTAAATACCAGAAAACGAAAACCAAAAACAAAAGGTTAAGCATTAATTTTGTAATTTAAATCTTTTCTATTGTTTGAATTTTAAATATGTAGAGGGAATTGTGATTTCAATCCCCTTCTAATACAATTTAAGATATTATACAATTTTATTAATTAACAAGACCTTGGGTTTTAATTTTCGTATTCAAATAATCATAACTTTTGATTTTTAACAAACTAAAATTTTAGACATATAAATATTAACCCAATTCTATAAATCTAGTTTTAATTAAGTAAAGTATAATTCAGAATACAAATTATAAAAAACTGCAATCTTGTCCAATCTCATTTTTTTTTTTTAAATCAACATATACTTAAAGATGTCAATAAATATTAATATATTAAAATATATATGTTATATTTAAATGTTATCTAAATAATATTTTTAGAAAGTAAAATAAAATAAAATGTATTTAACATGAAAATATTATATAAATTTTAGAGGGAAAAATATATGAAAATATACAAAATGTGAATTTGATGGTCTAAATTATTATTTTTTAAATTGTTAAAAAAATTAAAATATATAGATGTGTATTTGATGGTTCAAATTAATTTTTTTTTTAAAAAGTAAGAAGTTGTTTTCTTTTTTTTTTAATACAAAATTATAAATTAAAAAATAGACTGAATGTTTAAAATTTAATAGATATACAATTAATATTTAAAGTTACTTTTTATTTTTGAGTTTTTGATTTTTTTGGATAAAAATATGCAGTGTCCAAATAAAATTAAATTCTTATTTAACCGTAATTATATAAAAAATATATATATTTAATTATTTTATATAATTATATATTATATTTAATTATTTATTTTAAAAATATTTTTATAAAGGAAAATAAAACTAAAAAGCCAAGAGCAGCAAAAGCTGCTCTTGGCTTTTTAGAAATCAAATGCCGCAGCATTAGGCTGCGGCATTTGATTAAATAAAAAAAAAATATAAAGCGGCACCTGCTGCGTCAGAGCAGCAGGGCTGCTTTTTCAATGCCGCAGCTCACTGCTGCGGCATTGAAATAAAAAACCCCATATAGAGAAATAGTTTGAAAATCACCCTAATTTGGTAAATATTTTTTGAAAATACCCTAAATAAATCTTTGTCCCTGAAATCCAACAGGAACTGTCAGACATTCTCTCTAGACCTTTTATCCATATGTGCCTAGATTGATATAAGCTATTAATTTTTTACCAATGCCATCCTAATTCAGCTGCAAATGATGAATACATTACCATCTATCCACAACTAAACCAACAAACATACTTCTCGTAATTCACAATTCAATATTCACAATCTAATTTTGAAAGATAACTTAAATTAGAAATAAAACAATGAATTTCATTCATACCGTAAATCAATAGTGCCAAAGTCTTCAAAGTTGAAACAAGAACCTACACAGACTCGATCAGTATCTTCGAACAAAGAGAGCAAACCAACTGCACTCTACCATTTTTCACAGCAATTACTATAAATAAAAAATACAATTCAAATTTCCATTAATGTCACTGAATGAACTTCAATATAACATATACTCTATAAAATCAAGTTACATTGACCAATAGGAAAAAAAATATGTAGACCACCACTATAAGAAATTCTATTTTAACAACAAAAATTTAGCGACGGAACGATTTATGTCGCTATATAGCGACGAAAAATTATTTCGTCACTAATTTTGCGACGAGAAATAAATTCCGTCACTAAAAATGGCGCGATTAATTCCCTTCAAATGTAACGACGGAAATATTATTCGTCGCTAAACGATGCAGCCAAATGACAGAATTTAGCGACAAAAATTATATTCCGTCTCTATTTGTAGCGACGAAAATAAATTCTATCGCCAAAATAATATAAAAAAATTTTAATTAAAATTACCGATGGAAATAAAATTCCGTCACTAAATAGATTCCATTGCCAAAAAATATAAATTTAATCTTACATTAATTTAGTAACGGAAAATATTCCGTCGCTAAATTTAGAAATGGAAAAAAAAATTCCATCGCTAAAAAATTTTGAAAAAATTAATATTTTAAGTTAGCGACGGAACTATTTTCCGTCGCTAAATGTGTTTTATATATCTGCATGTTTTTCCTGCAATTACCGACGGAATTGATATTTCTGTTGGGAATTTTGCCGACGAAATTATATTTTCGTCGGTAATTAGCCTTTATGTCGGTAAGCAAAATACCAATGGAAAAATTTTCGTCGAGACTTTTTCCAATGATTGATCTGCTAATGGAAATTTATTCCATCGAAAATTTGGTTTCCCGAAAAAAATTCCTTATTTTTTGTCGGGAAAACCTTTTTTTCTTGTAGTGCACAAATGAAAAAAAAAAAGCAAAAAACTGACCTAGTGGGAGGGCGACCGATAAGGGATGGGGGGCGAGCGGCAACAGGCAGATCAGTTCGTAAGAGGGAAAGTGACGGCCGATCTGGTGCGAGGATTAACGACGGTGAAGGGAGAGGAGCGATGGCAGATCTAGTGCAAGGGCCATAATGCGCAGGGGAGAGGAGGGCGACGGTGAGGCGGCAGTGGCAAGGGGGGAGGAGGACACGACAGATTTGGTGCGAGGACCAAAAGAGAGAAAGAGAGAGAGAGAGAGAGAGAGAGAGAGAGGGAGGGAGGGAGGGAGGGAGGGAGGGAAGGGAGGTGGCCATCAGTGGGGATGGCAGCGAGTGAAGCGGCAAGAGAGGGGGGCATAGCAGATTTGGTGCGAGAGCCAAGAGAGAGAGAGGGGGGGAAGGACGGAGGGAGGGAGGGAGGGAGAGAAGGAAAAAAAAGGGCACATTTTTTATATATATACAAGTATTTAGCGACAAAAATTAAATTCAGTCACTAATTTTTAGCGACGAAAATTATATTCCGTCGCTAATTTTCATAGAAAGTAATAGCGCATATTTTGTCTCCTTTTTTAGCGACGAAAATTTCTATCTGTCTCCAAATAGCATCAAAATTTATTTTTCGTCGCTATTTAGCTACAAAAATTGTACGCTGTCAGAAATTTTTAGCGACGAAAATAATATTTCATCGCTAATTTCCGTAGAAAATAGTGGCGTACAAATTGTCTCCTCTTTTAGTGATAGAATACAATTTTCATCGCTAAATAGCAATGGAATTTATATTCCGTCACTATTTAGAGATGGAAATTGTATTCTGTCTCTAATTTTCGTAGAAATTAATGTAGGGATTTTTTTTCATTTTTACCGACGGTTTAATTCTTCCTTCGCTAAAATCCGTCGATAAAAAAAGGAGAGAATATTTGCCTCCTTTTTTTTGCAACAGAAATTTTTATGTTGCTAAATTTTCGTCTCTATTTCAGCATTTTCTTGTAATGCATGTACAAAACCAACTAAATGCGATTTGAATTTATTAGAATAAAATAAACCCATATCGATTGTTCTTTGGAGATATTGAAAAATATGCTTAATTCTATTCTAATGTTTTCTTGTTGGAGAAGAACTAAATCTCGCCAATAGGCTTACAACAAATGTTATATCTGGTCTTATATTATTAGCAAGATACATTAATGCACCTATAACACTTAAATATGGTATTTCAGGACTAAGAATTTCTTCTTCATTCTCTCAAGGATGAACTTTTAGTGATCTCACAACCATTAACATACTTAATGGATGTGCTTTGTCCATAAAAAATTGCTTCAAGATCTTTTCTATATAAGTTGAATGATGAATAAAAATTCCATCTTTTAAATGTTTGATTTATGAGTCAAGACAATTCTGTCTTTCCAAATCTTTCATTTCAAATTCTTTCTTTAAATAATCTACTACTTTTCTAAGCTTTTCAAGAGTTCCAATTATATATATTTTTTGAAATAGTTCCAATTATATTTAAATCATCAACATATACAACAATTATGACAAATTCTGATCCTGATCTTTTTATAAACACACATAGACAAAACGAATCATTATTATATCCTTCGTTTAACAAATATTCACTAAGACGATTATACCACATTTTTCTAGATTGCTTTAATCCATATAATGATGATTTTTGTAATTTTATTGAACAAATTTCTCAGGAATCTTTATATACTTTAAGCACTTTAAATCCTTCAGGAATTTTCATATAAATTTCACTATCAAGTGAGCTATATAAATAGGCTGTAACAACATCCATTAGACCTATGTCAAGCTTTTCATAAACTACCAGATTAATTAGATATCTAATAGTAATTGCATCCACCACTAGAAAATATGTTTTTCATAATCAATGTTAGGTCTTTGCAAAAATTCTTATGCAACAAATCGTGCCTTATATCTTACAATTTCATTTTTCTCATTTCATTTTCACACAAATACCCATTTGTACCCCACTGGCATTACACCTTTAGGTGTTCAGACTACATGTCTAAATACTTCACATTTTAAAAGTGAATTCAATTCTACTTGAATTGCATCTTTCCATTTTGGCCAATCATTTCTATTTCTACATTCTTCAACAGATGTAGGTTCAAGGCCCTCATTTTCTTTTAAATATTAATAGCAACATTATATGCAAAAACATTGTCGACAACTATATCTTTTCGGTTTTATCTTTTTCCTATGTTGACATAACTTATCGAAATCTCTTCATTATCATTATTTTCAGGCAACTGAACCTCTTTTGGGGTTTATGATTAATTATGTTTTGAGTCTCTTCAAGAGTATCTGCCTCCATAAAATTACCATTTTGGTTATTTGTTCCATTCCTCTTTTGAGAATTTTTTATCTTTAGAACCGATTGGTCTACCACTCTTTAGGCTTGGATTGCTAGTGTTTGTAGTATTAGATTGTCTTACAGGGGGATCAATTTGAATAGGAGCTTTTTTAGCCGGTAAATGAGATTTAGTAACTCTTCTTAAATCAGTGAATGCATCTAGCAGTTGATTTGCAATATTTTGCAAAGGTATTATCTTTTGAACTTTTAGTTCACATTGTTTTGTCTGATGATCTAAATGAGATAATGATAATGAATTCCAAGTAACTTCTTTTTTCCAGCTGCTTATTATCTCCCCCTAATGATAGGAAAACTTTTTCGTTAAAATGGCAATTGGTAAATCCTGCCGTAAATTAATCTTTAGTTAATGGTTCAAGATATTTAATTATTGAAGGAGATTCATACCCAAAATATATTCCTAACCTCCTTTAAGGCTTTGTGCATTGTGATGGAGCAGTTGGCACATATACCGTACAACCCAAAATTCTAAGATCAGCAATATTTAGTTCTTGACCAAAAGCTAATTGTAATGGGAAGAATTTATGATAACTTGTTGGCCTAATGTGTACAAGTGCTACTGCATGTACAATAGCATGTCCCTATGAAGTAATGGGGAGTTTTGTTTTTATAAATAATGGTCTAGCTATTAATTAGAGGCATTTAATAAATGACTATGCCAAATCATTTTGTGTATAAACATGTGCAAAAGGCTTTTCAATTGTTATTCCAATTGACTTACAATAATTATTAAAAGCTTGAGACATAAATTCACCAGCATTATTAAGACGAATTGATTTAATTGTATAATCTGGAAATTGTGCTATTAATCGAGTTATTTAAGCAAGCAATATCGTAAATACCAAGTTGCGAGTTGATAATCAAAACACATGTGACTATCTTGAAGATGCATAAATTAATACTATAAAATACTTAAATGGTTCACCTGGTGGATGAATGGGCCCACAAATATCACCTTGAAACATTCTAAGAATGGAGGGGTTCAGTTTCAATTTTAGCTGGTGATGGTCTAATAATAATAATCAATTTACCTTGATAAGCAGCACATGAAAATTCCTTAAATTGAAAACTCTTCTGGTTCTTCAATAGATGTCCATGTGAATTCTCAATAATTTTATGCATCATTATTGAATCGAGATGGCCTAACCAGTCATGACAAACTATGAATGTTTTTGGATTAGTAAACTTCTGGTTTACTGTAGCATATGTCTCATTTGTACTAATCTTTGTATAGTACAAGCTAAAAGAGAATGTTGGCAATCTTTCTAAAACACATTTCTTACCTGATGCATTATTTGTAATATACAAATATTCAATATCATTCTCATTTCCAGTCTCAACATGATATCCATTGGAACAAATATCTTTAAAACTTAACAAATTTCTTCAAGATTTGAAAGAAAATAATGCATTATTTATGGTAAGTTTTGTTCCTTTATGTAATAATATAGTAGCTCTTCCTGAGCCTTCAATTAACTTTGTATTACTCGATATAGTATTAACATTAACATCTTTCAATATTCAATGATAGAAATGCTTTTTATTTTTGAGTATGGTATGTGTTGTAGCACTATGAAAAAAGCTTACATCTTCATTATTGAGTATGAGACCAATTAAAGAATGAGAAACACCCATTCCTTCATTAAAAATAAATGAAAAATAAAATATATAATTAGAATATGGCAATATATATAACTACTCATATAAGGAAAAAAACTTGAAAAACACTTATATAAAATAACATACACAATATTGAAATATAGAAATAAGATAATAATTTTAAACATTCTTATCTTTTATTTTCTTCATTATTCTTTCATGACTTTTGGATAAAATCTGAAGCATCCAAACGAGTAAATGTCCGTAAGGTCTCCAAAATCATCATCATCATTATATGCTAGATTTGCCTCAACATCATCATTCTAGTCAACTGAATTTGTTTCCACATTTTTTTTTCTTTTCTTTTAATGGAGGCTTGATAAAGCTTAACAAAATGGATAGTTGTACAACATGTACGGGGACCAGTATCCTTTCATGACACATCGATAACATGAATTTTTTATAGTTTGAAGGGCTACTGTGGTCAACCTTATTTTTTCCTTTTTCGCCATTATTATTCCATTTCAAATGGTGAGAAAAATTATTGTTATTATTATCACTATAATTACAATAATTGTTTTGTCCTCATCCTCTACCAGGGCTATGACCACAACCACGACCACGGCTACTATCGTGTATTGCTACATTCATTTCAGGGAATGGAGCAGATCTATTATGACAAGTCTCATAATTTTTCATTAATAGCTCATTATTTTGTTCAGCTACAAGTAAGTATGAGATTAATTCAGAGTACTTTTTGAAACCATTTTCTCTATATTATTGCTGCAGGAGTACATTTGAAGCATGAAAAGTTGAAAAGGTTTTCTCTAATAAGTCCTCATCAGTAATCTTTTCACCACATAACTTTAACTGAGAAATAATTCTAAAAATAGCAGAATTATATTCACTTACGGTTTTAGAATCTTGAAATTGTAAGTGCATTCATTTATAACGAGTTTTAGGTTATATTACCGTTCGTTGGTGGTCAGATCGCTATTTTAAATTATTCCACAATTCAATTGGATCTTTCACTATTAGATATTCAACTTTTCACACTTCATGTAGATGCTGACGAAGAAATATCATTGCTTTTACTTTGTCTTGGTTGGATGCTTCACTTCCAACTAAAATTGTATATTCAAGCCCTTTAGCATCAAGATGAATTTTCAGCATTGAAAACCCATGGGAAATACTTTTTGCCAGTTATGTCAAGAGTCTCAAACTCAAGTTTGGTAATGTTTAACATAATGCAAGTTAGAAAGAAATAAAGACAGAAAAATATTTAACTACGAATCGTGGAGGAAAGTCGTGCTGATAACGTATTATAAAATAAGAGTAGTATATGAAATATTATAAGAATAAAGATAATAAAATAGAGTGAATCTAGAAAGAGATGGGGAGAAGGTAAGTATATATATATATATATATATATATATATATATATATTGTTTTTTTTTTCTTGTATTTATTCATGTAAGAAGTCTATATTTATAGGATTATGGATACAGATTACATAAGTGATAACCATGCAAATATTATTTGCATAAAGGCCCATCTAGTCGGCCCAGTCCACTGGCAAGGACCAAGGCCCAATAGCAGAGAGTAACAGGCATGAACTCCTAGGCAAAGCGCATGCCCGATCGGTTGATGTGACCGCCAGTGCCATCAGCCGTCTGACATAAGACAGCGCCCATGCCCATTAACTGCTCCCTGTCACTTTGCCGCACACCTACTCTGACTACTAGTTATCACATCCCAGGCACTCAAGTGCACCTCAACTATCTCTTATAAATAGCCCAACCAACGATGGCACCAAGTATTGAATCTCTAGCATTCTAACTCTAAGCATTCTCTCTCTAAAAGCTACTAACTTAAGCTTCGGAGTGCTTACGCCTGGTCCAACCGGGTACCTTTTTTTACAGGATTCACTCATCCGATCGGATCTTTCGCCACAAACCAGCCAGCTCTCCTTCTATCTCAGATAAAGACGTTAGGTGCTTTATCATTTGGTGCTTTCGTTGAGAGACGTAGCTAACTCAAGATCTAACGATAGCGCATCCTCCAGAGAACATGATCGCAACGGCGACAGTCACGCCAGATCAGGGACCTCACAGAGAGGGGAAAGACTTCCCAGGTCCCCAACCAGGACCAACCTTCTTCCCGAATTCGATGATGCCATTCTAAGGCAACCGGAAGATACCCCTGTCACCATTAAGGACATACGTGCTCTTCTTAGTGATTTCACTAAGAGCATCGTCCAAACACTTAAAAAAGGCAAGATGCCAAGAACCTCTGAAAGAGCCCATGAGTACTACCTCATGGATGAAGACTTCAAACGGAGAAGAAGCAAGGGGATCCCCATCAATGAGCCGCAAGCTCAAGATAGTCAAAGGGGCATCATCAGGATCCTAGGAAGGTATGATAAAGGGAAGAGAACAATGTCCACAAGCAGGGACTCCCCCTATTACCCCAGCAGGTCCTCCACCCCCTCCATAGGGGTTGGTCTGTCTTTTATGTGCACCCCAAATCGCAGCCACTCAAGAAAGGCCAAAGGTGAGTCTACCGGCACCGCCATGAGCAAGGAAGACTAATGGTTTAAACAGAAGCTCAAGCAATTCGGCTTCATCGCCCCTAAGAAAGGCGCATTTGAGGGGAACACATGCGGGAATACCACCTCCTCGTTTTGCAGGGAGATCACAGACTCCAAGCTACCTCCCAGGTGGAGAGATGTGGTGATGGACAGATACACAGGTAAAACTGATCCCACCACTCATTTAGCAAAATACCTGACTAAAGTGCAGGTATACACCTATGACGAGAGGGTAGCCTGCAGAATCTTCCCCACCACCTTGGGAGGAGACGCTCTCAATTGGTTCCATGAGCTGCCACAGGAATCAATTACCTCCTTCAAACAACTCAAGGAGCAGTTCAATACGAGATTCATCGTGTAGACACGAGCGCCAAAATCGGTGAGCGACTTGTGAAATCTCTATCAGAGATCCGATGACTGTCTTTGAGACTACATCGACAGGTTTCAAGCCACCATGTCTGAAGTGAGGAATGTCAGCGTAGAGATAGCGACTAACGCCTTAGCTGGGGCCACCGCTGACCGCCCTTTATTTGAATCAATAACAACAAGACCCCCAACCAGCTTTGCCGATCTGATGGAGATGGCTAGGCAGCACATCCAATTGGATGACGCCCTAAGGTCAAGCAGGGGAAGAAGGACCAATGTAATGGATCGGCTATAGCACCCAGACGGTCGCTCATTCAATAGAGCTTTCGGATTCAAACGGACAGTAAAAAGCACAGACCGAGCTGCAACTTCTAGGAATCTAGGCAAAAGGAAGAAATCCGGACGAGGCAGGTCTGACTACTCGGACGATCGCCCGGCCAAAACCTTCACTCCACTCAACGCCAACCCAGCCACAGTGCTGATGTGGATCAAAAAAAAGCACAGCAAGGTCAACTGGCACAGGGTGCTGTCCGAAAGGAGCAGAATTGGGAGGGACCCCAAGAAATATTGCGAGTTTTATAGAGACGTCGGTCATCTGACTGACGAGTGTACCTCACTAAAAAAAGAGATCGAAA
Source organism: Excoecaria cochinchinensis (assembly GCA_947683425.1). Taxonomy (NCBI): domain Eukaryota; kingdom Viridiplantae; phylum Streptophyta; class Magnoliopsida; order Malpighiales; family Euphorbiaceae; genus Excoecaria; species Excoecaria cochinchinensis. Next base: position 3,380,346 of record CANTUQ010000037.1, read on the forward strand.
GGCTGATACGAAGGGGGTCCCTTAGAAAATTCATAGGCCCAACTAGAGGGGAGAGTCCCTGTAGACAGCCGAAGCCTCGGAAGAATGATTTGGCTCAAATGACGATGATGAGCATAGAAACCAGAGGAATGCTGACTCGTGCAGGCCGTATGCCTAGGTAATAAATGTGATCACCGGAGGATCATCCTATAGAGAAGACCTCTCTAGAAAAAAAATAGGGAAAGGGTGTTTACCTCTCCCACCAGGACGAACAGCTAGCCTCAGTAACCATATCCAGCGAAGATGTACGAGACGTCATGTTTCCGCATGAAGACGCTCTCGTTGTAAGAGCTCGGATTAACAACTTCAATGTCAAAAGAATCCCGGTGGATAATGGTAGTGTTGTCAACGTACTCACCCTCCAGGCCTACCGAGCCATGGGACTCCCAATCGAAGAGTTGAAACCAAATGCCACACCACTGATCGGGCTTGGCAATGCTACTGTCCCAGTAGTGGGATCCGTGAAACTCTTCGTTGAGCTTGGCCAAGAGGCAATCACTCATGCTTGCAAGGTAACATTTATGGTGATTGACATGACTTTTGCCTATAATGCCATTTTCGGCAGGCCGTTGCTTTTCCAAACTGAAGCTGTTACCAGCGTACGGTACATGGTGATAAAAATCCTAACTAGAGGGGGCATCGCCATCCTGAGAGGCGATCAAAAGGTGTCACGAGAAGCATACGTCACCATGATAAAGCAGCAGAGAGAGGCCATGATTGTAGAGCTAGGTCTGGAGCAGTCTGAGTAGGTGGAGAGGCCAAGGATAGACCCTGTTGAAGAGGTGAAGACAAGGGCACTGTCAAAAGGAAAAAATGTTCAAGTCGGGACCAGCATGGATACATAAATAGAAGATGCTATCATGCGGGTCTTGATGATAAATCAAGAGTCCTTCACCTGGAAGCCAAAGGATATTCCCGGCATAGACCCAAAAGTGATCACTCACAAATTAAATGTGGACCCAACTCATCCCCCCGGTCAGGCAAAAGCTTCGGAGGCATGCGCCTGATGGGAGGAAATTCATATATGAGGAGGTGGATAGGCTACTAAAGACCGGAATAATTAGAGGTAGACTATCCCAAGTGGCAGACTATCCCGAGTGGCTCGCTAACGTGGTCTTAGTAAAAAAGAAGTCAGGTAAGCTGCGGATGTGCATGGACTTCACGGATCTCAATAAAACATGTCTCAAAGACAGCTACCCCCTGCCAAGTATAAACCAATTGGTAGACGCCACTGCAGGCCATGCCATTTACTCCCTCCTTGATGCATACGCTGGTTACCATCAGATCCTAATGTGGCTTGCAGATCAGGAGAAGACTAGTTTCATCACAGACGACGGAACCTTTTACTACAAGGTGATGCCGTTCGGTCTAAAGAATGCTGGTGCCACCTATCAACGTCTCATGAATAAAATTTTCAAAGACCAGATCAGGCAGAATGTAAAGGTATACGTGGACGACATGATCGTCAAAAGCAAGAGCCCTGAAAAACATCCCGCCGATCTGGCCAAAGTTTTTTGCACATTAAATAAATTTCGGATAAAGCTCAATCCCGAAAAGTGCATCTTCGGAGATCCCTCAGGAAAGTTTTTGGGCTTCATGGTTTCCCAGAGGGAGATTGAAGCTAATCCAGAGAAAATAAAAGCCATCCTCGAGATGTAAATCCCCAGAAGCATAAAAGACATCCAGAAGCTGAACGGGAGAATCACTGCCCTAGGACGATTCATCTCCTCTTGAGCCAAGCGATGCACTCATTTCTTCAAAAAGCTAAGGAAGAGTGAGACCTTCAATTCGGGGGAAGACTGCCAACAAGCCTTCGAAGAGTTAAAGAAATTTCTCACTAACTCGCCACTGCTCAGCTGACCGATACCAGGTGAAAACTTGTACCTTTATTTGTCCACCTCTAGTGAAACTGTTGCAGGTGTCCTGATAAGAGAAGAAGGGACCCAACAACTGCCAGTGTACTATATCAACCAAGTACTCAGGGGTGCGGACTTAAAGAAAGGACTGGTTGAGCAACTCATCATCGCCCTCATGATGTGTGTAAGAAAGCTAAGGTAATACTTCGAGACGCACACGATAGTGGTCCGGTCGGGTCATCCGATTAGGAAAATTCTTCAGACACCGGACATAAAAATCAAGATGGTGGGATGGGCGATCAAGCTGCAGTCATGGGATGTGAGGTATGAGCCCAGAATGGCAATAAAGGCTCAAGTTCTGGTAGATTTTGTTGCTGAATTCGCCGAGGAAGAACCACAAGGTCAGCCCAAACGCCCAAGTTGGAAAATGATAGTGGACGGCGTAGCAAATGACACTCGAGTAGGCGTGGGCATCGTAATAATAGGCCCCTTGGGCATTGCAATAAAGTATGCAATAAAACTTAATTTTAAAGCTTCTAATAACATGGCAGAGTACAAGGTGATTCTTCAGGGATTGAGACTGCTCCATGCCATTCGGCTGGAGTCAGTGACCATTAAAAGCGACTCTCAGCTCGTGATAAGCCAAGTCTTGGGCACCTTCGAAGCCAGAGAAGCCAGCATGATCCACTATTTGGCAAAAGTTAAGGCTGCTATCAAAATACTTGAAGAATCTGGATTAGAATGGAACCTCTAGAAGGTGCCGAGAGGCCAAATATCTGAAACCGATTGGCTGGCAAAAATGTCTGCTTTCGAGCAAGGAATAATAGAAGAAAATATCACTGTTATCGACCAAACCTCCTCCTCCTTAGACGAGCCAAAAATGATGGAGATTGATCAAGAGGAAGAAACCTGGATGAGCCCAATCAAGCAGTACCTATAGACAGGACAGTTGCCGGAGGATAAAATCGAAGCTCGTAAGGTATCTCGCAAATCCCTTAACTACTCCATAATTAATGGCGATTTGTACAAAAAAGCTTTCAGCTACCCCTGGCTTAAGTGCGTGACGGAGGAAGATGGAGATTACATCCTCAGAGAGGTTCATGAAGGCATCTGTGGGGCACATCAAGCTAGCAGAGCCATGGCCAGGAAGGTACTCCAAACAGCGTACTTCTGGCCAAGCATTTTCAGAGATGCTCAGGAGAAAGTAAGGAGATGCCCGCAATGCCAAGTTCATGGAAGGGTCATAGACAGCACGGAACAGACCAACAGCTGATCGGGGTCGCGTGGCCGTTTGATCAATGGGGCTTGGATATCCTAGGACCTTTTCCCCAAGCAAAAAGGCAGATGAAGTTTCTCATCGTGGCAGTTAACCACTTCTCCAAATGGATCGAAGCAGAGCCTCTAGCAATGATCACGACAGAGAAGGTCAAGAACTTTATGTGGAGGAACATTATCTGCAGGTATGGCTTACCTAATATTTTTATTACAGATAATGGCAAGCAGTTCGACATCTCCATTTTCAGAGATTTTTGCCAAGGCCTGAACATCAATTTGAGATTCACCTCAGTCACTCACCCTCAAAGCAACGGAATAACGAAGGTCTCCAACCGGACCATTCTGGAAGGGTTAAAGAAGCGGCTGGGTGAGGCGAAAGGCAACTGGACTGAAGAACTGCGGAGCGTCCTGTGGTCTTATAGAACTTCACCAAGGACAGGCACTCATCAAATGCCATTCTCTCTTGTCTACGGCTCTGAATCAATGATACCCGTAGAGGTTGGCCTCCCATCCTACAGATCGGCATTCTATTCCGAGCAGATGAACATCCAAGAAAGGTACCGAGATCTAGATCTGTTAGAAGAAAGGAGGGAGGATGCCTATATCGAAATTGCTGCCTACAAGCAAAGGATCGTCAGATACCACAACACCAAGGTGAAGTCTAGAACTTTCAATATGGGCGACCTGGTACTTAGAAAGGCCGATATAGGCTCGGGTAATGCAGGAGTTGGGAAGCTAATGCCAAACTGGGAAGGGCCTTATGAGGTCTCCAAAATCTTAGGCCCGAGCACGTACAGGCTCAAAACAATAGAAGGGCAAGACATCCCCCGGAGCTAGAACGTCGATGTACTCAAAAAGTACCACTTACAATGATGTATCTGGATACAACAAATATTCAATCAATAAATAAGTTCTTTTTCATCTATGTGAAAGGCACGTATGATGCAACTTATACGCTAGGCTTGATGCCCATCCCAAGCCGAAAATGCAAAAGTTGGAACCCATTTCTTTGCAGGTACGATTCACCCGTTAGGATCGATGTTATCCCCGATCCGAAAACACGGAACAACTTAAATCCAACCATTAGGATCGATGCAACTCCTGATCCTAAGATATGGAAAAGAACAAGCGCCCGACAGTTCGACTGTTAGGATTGACGAATATCCCGATCCGAAGATACGGGAACCACGAACCTTATGTCGATCCCGTCCGTTAGGATCGGCTATACTCCGATCCAAAAATACGGAACGCACCCTGCTTGCACTGACTCATTCGCTAGATTCGATGCCCATCCCGAATCCAAGATGCGAGCATTGTGGTTAAATTAAGGTAAATGTTTCTCCCACGATAAGTGTTGTGCAACGGTCACGAACCGGAATGAAAATCAAACACTAACTTGACGAATGAAACTATTCGCCTGATTCTAAGTCTAACTCAAGAGTCGTTCTAGATGGCCGACTAAACGTGCATCCTGAACCAAATTGGGCAAATCGGTCACTGGACTTGAGAAATTATTCCAATTCAGGAAGTATATGAGATTCATTAACATGTTTTACATTAGCAAGTTATATGCATTTTAGCAAGCTACATCCAAACTTAGCAAATTTTATGCAATTTTTCAAGTTATTAAAGATTTTCTAATGCATAACTATAAAAATTTGTGAATTACGCAAAAGCTGTCATTTATTAAAGAAATTGTATGCTGTACAATTTATAAGGATCAATACAATAAACAAAGTATACAAAGGAAAATCTCTACATGTCTACAATTTCTAACCTATGTCTCTATATTTACAATCTCTACATCAACTACATTCAAAGCTTGATCAGCAGCAGGCTCAGCAGTTGGCTCACCGACAGCCTCAAAAGGTTCAACAGATGCCTGAGAAGGATTGGCAGCGGGCTCGGAAGGTTCGACTGCCCCTTCGGAGATGGGCTCTGCTGGCGTAGGCTCTCCAACTTCAGGTTTGGGGGTGTATCTAGACAATCTTCGGACAATGAAGGACCCCCTCTAGGTGCTCTTTCAGTCACCTCCTCTGCTGGAGCATCCTCCTTATCATCACTGGATGGAGGGTTGAGCAAAGCCGAGGGGTCCTCCATCCAGTCCAGGTCAGCCTCAGGAAAGCGCTTCCCAGCCTCGTAGATCAGACGAGAAAGCAACTTCCCCTGAGCCTCTCCTAGCTGATCAAGAAGTTGCTCCTTCTGAATGGCAAGCTTCTCTTCAAGCCTCTTTTTCCATGAGGTTTCCTTATCCTCCAAAGATGCCTTCAGCAACTCCCGCTAAGAGCACAGCTTCTCGCCCTCTGCCAAGGCCTGACCCCTCTCCTCTTTGAGTTTGGCATTCTCAATGCTCAGGTCCCGGCACTCAGAGTCCAATCTGATCACCTGCTCTTCGAACCTCCGACACTGAGCACTGTCGGCAGCAAGGAGGGCGACGTCCCCCTTCAGCCGGTCGACCTCGCCCTGCCGAGCCTTCAACTCCTGAGCACGTTGATCAGCCTCCTTCCTCGCCACCAATGCCTCAGACTGAAAAACAGAAGACTTTTTTTTCAAGTCCGCCACCTCAGAGCGAAGAGTGTGAGCCTCTCTCCGAGCGGCATCATAGCGGGCGTCTGCCTTTGCCCTTACCTTGGCAACATCCTCAGCCTTCCCCTTCAGCATGTTGGCTATGCCGTGCATACGCAGACCCCTCCTAGCCAACTAAGAAAGAACAACAAACACTACATCAGTGGGAGAAGACATCACTACTTCACAAACAGCAAAAAATAATAAAGCCATCTCTCACCTCCATGACTTGATGGTTAAACATGCTGCACTCCCGGGCGAGCAAGCTAGGGTCGGTTATGTCCTTGTAGTCATTGTCCTGAAGAATTCCCCTGTAAAGATAACTGGCCACCTTGCTAGTTGACTAGTCGCCGCCAAAGTTCTCCTTCAAGAACTCCTTCAAGGCACGGGTCACCTCTCTGCTCGCCAGGATGGCTCATTCTGCACAACGGCTTTGCCTCTGGTTGCCACCCGAGCATCCACCTCTGCCACCAGGTCAACGGCCTTCTTCCTGGTAACTTCCTCAGCTTGCTTCTGTGCGGCCTCACTTAGCTCCCCTGAGCCATCGCCCTCAGAGTTTGAATATCGGGAGGACAGACGGCCCCAGGCACTTCATCCTCTTCCGATTCATCTCACAACACCAACTGTCGCCTACGAAGGGACTGATCCCCCACATTCAGTCGAGGCACCGAGGGATTTGAGGTGATTGGGGATCGCCGAGCGCTTGAGGCAGTTGCAGCAACAACGGTTGCAGGAGCAGTAGAGACCGGGATAGCAGCGATCGGAGCAGAGCCGGAGGAAGCATCCTTTGAATCCCGTCGCAACTGACATACTTCTGAAGCAGGCAAGATCTTTCGCCTCTTCCTCTCCTCCCTGGCATTTCGATCGACTTCTCTCTTGGCCTTGGCCCAAGTGCCTAGCTGCGCAGTCAAATCCTCTCCACCAGCCATAGCAGCTGCATCGCAAAAACAAACAAGATAAGTCCTTCTCACATAAAAGAGATATTTAATGCACATGCAATGCATGATTATGAATTTGAGATGCTCCTTCCACTCCGATCCTAATGCTCACGTTCTGCGCCTTCGGCAGCCTCAAAGTTAAAGGATCCGCACAACGTCCTCAGGAGGTACTTGGACTCGTAAGGCCCTCCGTTCCTGGCCACGCCGTCCGTTAACTTTTTGATGTCAGCTTCATACATAGGTTGCCCGGCAGCTTGATCCTTCAGGATATTGGCCTCCGCAGATTGGGCAACGCTCACACCAAAGCCATCGACCATTCCTACCAGGAAGTATCTCTCCTTGAACCCCTTCATGGAAGTCAGGACGTTGATCAGCTTCTTCTTCGGTCGGCTGGTGAAGAAGTATTCTGTCCCATCACTTCGACACGAGATGTAGAAGAAGTGGGTGAAGAGATCCAAGGTCGGGGCTACTCGCTCTATTTGGCATAAGATCTTGAAGCATGCCACTGATCTCCACCTGTTTGGATGTAATTAGTTGGGGGCGATACCATAACCCCTCATTATAGCAATCTCAAATGCGCTAAAGGGGAAACGCATCCAAACTCCACAAGTGGCAGATCAACCACTCCTTTTGATCTTTTCCAAAGGGCCCCTCCATCACTGCCATGGAATCGGGGCAAGGCATCACGAAGATGTCGTCTGGAAGGTCGTATTTGGCAAGAATCTCGGCCACCTCTCTAGGGCTCAGTCGGGAGCAGCACTCAATTGGTGAATTACCCCTGTATTCCTCCATGAAGCTTCTATCTATTGACTGGCTGCTACTGAAAGCCATTTTCGACAGAGAAAAGAAGGAAGAAATGCAAATTCCTAACTTCTAAAGGGAATAATGCAGATAAAAAATCAAAAACAAGGAGAAATCGGAGAGAAGTGTGAAGGAGGTACTTACTTGATAGTTGGTAACTTGGAAAATTTTCAGAAAGAAGCAAAAGAGGCTTGCTGGAACTCAAAGAAAGCGAGGAAAAAATTTGGCAAAGCTTCGCTACGGATTGCAAAAGTGAAGATAAAATTGCACAGGAATTGCCCTATTTATAGGCAAAACTTCTGGGGCACGTTAACCGTCTCACCACTAGCAGTGTGCCACATGTCCCAAAGACATAATGGCTGTACAAAGAACGAAGCGTCACCCTCGGAACGCGCGCAACATTGAATAATAACAACTGTGCAAGCAGGCGTGCCTTTTCAAAAAAGGCGCCATGCAAAATTCAAAAATTCCGCTAACGTATGTCTCCCGATCGGAACAATTCAAAGCAGGTACTCCCCGAGCAGGGCACCTCAAGGAAAATTTACGCCCGATTGGACCAGTTTGAGGGGGGGGGGGGGGCAAGTGATAGCCTTGCAAATATCATTTGCATAAAGGCCCATCTAGTCGGCCCAGTCCACTGGCAAGGCCAAGACCCAATAACAGAGAGTAACAGGCGTGAACTCCTAGGCAACGTGCACACCCGATCAGCTGATGTGACCGCCAGTCCCATCAGCCGTCTGACACAAGGCAGTACGCATGCCCATCAACTGCTCCCTGTCACTTCGCCGTACACCTACTCTGACTGCCAGTTATCACATTCCAGGCACTCAAGTGTACCTCAACTATCTCTTATAAATAGCCCAACCAACGATGGCACCGGGTATTGAATCTCTAGCATTCTACCTTTAGGCATTCTCTCTCTAACAGCTACTAACTTAAGTTTCGGAGTGCTTAAGCCTGATCCGACCGGACACCTTCTCTTGCAGGATTCACTCATCCGATCAAATCTTTCGCCACAAACCAGCCAGCTCTCCTTCTATCTCAGATAAAAACGTTCTGTGCTTTATCAATAAATAAACATAAATATTTGAGTTACAACTATTTTGAAGTGGGAGTTCTTAGTTATAAATTAAAAAGTTCAAACATATCAATATTCATAAATTCATTTATTTATAACACTTGCAAGGTTAATTTTAGAGTTAGAACAAAACTTTTAACTCTTACAATGGATTATCGATACATTTTATCTTTTCATCTTTAATGTGATAAGTGACAAGAGGTGTGCATAAAAAAAATAAAAAAAAAAGTTCAAAATCAAATTGAAAATTTTAATTAATCAGTACATAAATTTTAATTTTAAATTATATCTTTTATTTTTTTACAGTTTCGGTTAGTGAGCCGTGGTTAAACAACTATTATATATACATCACTTTTTAGTAGGAGTGTACATGATTCAGTACAATTTGAGAATTTGCAAATATCCCTATTGTATTGAAATTTTAGATATTTTAAAAATTAAGTATTGTTATTGTATTTAAAAAGTTTTTAGATGCAAAATAAATAAGTAGTTGGAAAAAAAATGATAGATTGATTAACCATAATGAATGGTTAGATTTATAGTTAGTAAATTTAAAGGAATAAATATTAATAGATTGATAAATAAGATTGTTAATTGATTACTTAACTGATTCATGCAAGCTCCTAACAATAACGTGAAAATGAGTAGCATCGGGATGGTATGCATACAATATTTCAATCATATGAATTAGCCTAGACCCAAAAACAAATCATATGAAGTAGGGGTGTACACGGTTCTAGATCTTCCTGTACCGAACCGAAATACCGAATAAAAAGATCCAGAACCGAATTGTACCGTTGACTTTTTTTACTAGAACTGAACCGAATTGTACTGTTGACTTTTTTATTAGAACCGAACCGAATTGTACTCGAACCGAATCGAGAATCGTATTGAACCGTACCAAACTGTTATGTACTGAATTGGACCGAAATAACCGATATTTATTAATTATTATATATAATATTAGTAATTTATATATAAATATTATTTATAATTTCTATTATATCGTTATTATATAAATTTAACTTCATAATTATTTGTATTTTTTTGAAACTTTTATAATTATTTGTATTAAATATTTTAATGTATGAAATTAATATAATAAATAGTTAATAAATTAAAATAATATTTTTATTATTAATAAGATAAATTTAATTATGATATCTATATGAATGTCAAATTAAAATAACTTGTATTTAATTTAATTTACACTTAGTGTTACTTAACTACTACATAATTTTTCATTTTGTACAAATATTTATATACACACACAAATATAGTTTTTATATCAATGAAATTTTACTAATTAATATAATTATATGAGTATATAATTATCTTACCAATTAATTTCATTTACTTTTAATATCGCTCAACTAGTATTTATCTATTGTAAGTCAATAATTTAATTATATATAATTGAATTTTACTAATTAATATAACTATATAAGTATGTAATCGGCTTACTAATTAATTTCATTTATTCTTAGTATCACTCAACTAGTACTCATATATATTTTTTGTACAATACCTGTATGAATAATTGAGTATATAAATTAATAATATAATTATATATAATGAAATTTACCAATTCAATTCATATAATTATATAAATATATAATCACCTTACCAATTAATTTCATTTGTTTTTAGTATCACTCAACTAATACTTATCTATTTTGGCACAATACATATATGAGTAATTGAGTTGTAACTTAATAATTTAATTATATATAATTAAATTTTACTAATTTTTATTTAATTTAATTTAACTTTAATGTCACTCAACCACTACTTAATTTTTTTTTTACAAATATTTATATACACAATCACTTTACCAATTAATTTTATTTACTTTTAATGCTACTTTTACATTCACCCTTATAGTTAACTATAATATTAATTAATAATCTTTTAACTATTAAGCCAAATTTAATGAAATTGAATATAATAACTGATCCAAAATAATATATATGGATGAATTCTAACCATATAATCAGTCGATGCTGTATATATACTTACCTTATCAATTAATCTCATTTATATTTAGTATCACTCAATTAGTAATTATCTATTTTGACACAATATATATTTGAATAATTGATTTATTTTAATAATTTAATTATATATAAATGAATAATTTATTATATAATCATTTTATCAATTAATTTCATTTGCTTCTAGTGTCACTCGACTAATACTCATATATTTATATCACAATACCTATATGAATATGTAAATTAAAATAAAATTATATATAATTATTTATAATAAAATTTTAATTTCTTTTATTTTTAGCGTTACTCAACTAATACTCATCTGTATTTAGCACAATATTTATGAGAGTAATTGAAAATATATTTTAATAATATAATTATATACAATTATTACATTAATAAAATTTTATTAATTAATATATAATATAATTATATAAGTATATAATTATCTTATTAATTAAATTTTTTTAGAGCAAATTAAGAATAAAATTTGAAAAATTTTAGTAGAAATATTTTTTATTTTAAGTTTTGGAGGAAAATGTTAATATTTGGAGGGAATTGAAATATTTGGAGGGAATCTAATGCGGACGAGTTGGATTTTCAGTATTTGGAGCGAGTTGAACGGGCCAATCGTTATTAATTATTGTTTTTGTTATAATTTTTGATATAGGTGTCCGTTTGCTTATTATTATATGTTTCCGAAAAGCTCATTTCAACCCGGTTGACTTTTACAAATTGTAGTCTCCCGTAACAGTCAATTTCGTGCCTCAAAAATAAAGTTTGAGCTTTCGTTTTTCAATTTGAAGTTTTAGGGGTATTATTGTAATTTTTTTATTTTTTTCATATAAATTGTTTGTTATCTTAGTTTGGAGGAGAGTTTTCAACTTGGAATAAAATTCTTTTATTTTGAGATATTTTTGCTGCGACAAAATCTGACCGGTTTTATATTTTATTATATATATATATATATAAGAAAATAAATTAAAAAAAATCTAAATCGTGCATGCCTCTTTATTTTCTGTCTCGAAATCATGTCAAGCCCCACAATTTTTTCTATTTTTTCCATTGGTTTTAACTTATACTTGCATTTCCTTCTTCTCGTCGCTGCCACCGTCATTTTTGCGACTACATCTAAAAGTAAGGATAAGTCATACACAACTTTTGATTTTGTGGTATTCGTTAATAGTATGTTATTAGTTAGTTAAACATTTGATCAATAGACTTGTACATAAGCTTTAATTAAGATGATCATTAGGGATGAATTACCAATTAATTTTATTAAATATTATAATTTTACGAAATTTATTGAATTAATTTATCTCGAATTTAAAATTTCATTTAAAGTGACTATTGTTAAAATATGTTTTTCTTTTTTCATAAAGGAGAGGGATAAATTGAAATATTTTCTTAAAATTGAATGCAAAATTATATGTACTTGTTGAGATATTTTAATTATATTTGTATTTATTATTGTGTATAATTATATTGTAAATTTTTAAAAATATTGAATTATCCGAAATAGCGTATTGTATTGTCTTGTTTTGTTTTGTACCGAAATAACCGAATAACCGAACTGAACTGTACTGAAAATTATAAGAACCGTACTTAACTGTACCGAAATTAATAAGAACCGAACTGTACCGAAATTTATAAGAACCGAAATTTCAATACAATACGGAGATTTGTAAAGGATCGAACTGGACCGAACTGTGTACACCCTTAATATGAAGTATGGTTAATTAAGCCTTAAAGGATGCAAGCACAAATTTCCAATTGATTAAGCAAATGAAATGTGTATAAAAAATGATAAGCATGTGGCCAATGAATAATTGTATAAAACTAAATAAAGATAAAATAGTAATGTTAGGGTCAAAATTAAAATGCCTCGAGACCAGCTCAACTTAATCCAAAAAACTCATAAAAGCCACAAAAACTCTATTGCTCATTATAGTAAATTAAACTAGATGCTTATTTTAGATCACAACCGAAAAACCTTAAATATCTCAAACAACATTAAATCACAAAAGCCTAGAGGTTGTTAATTATTACTATTACTATGGGAATGCTTAGAGGACTAATTCTGTTCGGCCTGATAAGCCTTATGGTGTTTATGAAATATAGTGAAGCAAAATGTGGCAGTGTGGATCAAAATGAGAAGAGTTGCAAAGCAGCAGATCAGAATCATGGTGGGGAAATTGAAGATGATGATTTTGATGATACTTACAAAGTTGTGAACAAAGTCTCCATTAAAGAACCTATGAAATATACAGTACCATCACCAACATATGGTGGACCTACTCCTCCCACCAAATCTCCGATAGAAGAACAACCAATAGATGATGCTGATCTTTCAAGTGCTGGAGTTACCGTTTTGGGACATTAATTATTCATTAACTACTAATTAATATATTTCTGTCTTTTTTTGTTTGTATTTATACATAATTTCTTCATCCTTTCTGTTCTCTTTAGGCCTATTTTCCTTTAAGATTACATACATTAGGTTTTTTTTTTTTTTTTTTTCACTATTATGTTAGACCGTATTTATGCTCGGTAACACTGAAATGAGAGATTGAAAGTGCTAAATACATTTTTCTAAATCTACAATATATGTGCAGTTTTTAATGTTTTTATTATAAAAAATTTAAATATACAATTTACTTGGACAAATGCCATCAAGATAATGAATAAATTAAAAGAAAAAGTTATTTAGCATTTGTCACCAGAGATCTCTAGTAAAATAGTATTATTTTGTTAATTATTTATTGTTGTTTAATTTTGGATTTTTTTACAGTGCAGGATGCACTAGATAAAAAAGATATATACGGTGGTATAATAGCAAGGGTTTTCTAGTTCCAACCGGATCTCCCTCTCACTCGATAAGGCATTAAGAAAATATAGAGTATACTAATCCAACGTTCTTCCAAAATTTCAGTCTACCGTATCATAAGTCTTGCTCATATCTATTTTAAAAACAACCATACCATTATTTCCTCTCGTCATCATTTTCATACCATGAATCGGTTCAAAAGCTATCAAAACATTATCCGTGATCAATCTACCCATAACAAAAGCAGACTAGCAATCCGAAATAATACTAAAAAGTACTCTTTGCAATCTACTTACTAAAATTTTAGACACTGTCTCGTAGGCGTGTTCAAAAATGGGTTAAATGGATTACAGTTAAATTTTTTTTAGAAGAAAAATGGAGTTGAATTATACATAATCTCACAAAATATATTATATAAATTTGATTCAAATTTTATCATAACCCACCCAATCTATTTTTGAACACCCCTACTATCTCGTGAAATGCGTTACATAAAGAAATTGCTCTAAAGTCTTTTAATGTTTTGGAATTGCTCTTTTTAGAAATAAAACTGATGAAGTCATGAAGATATCAATCAACAACTCAGGAAAACGAATATTTTGAAGCCAATCTTGACAATTATACACAATATATCTTTCCCAATAATATTCTACAATCTTTGATAAAAATGCAGAGTTAAGACCGTTTGAAGTAGGTAACTTATCATGAAAAACAACTTCCTTAAAATCATCATGTGTAAAAGGAGCAAGCAAAATTTCATTATCCTCCTTAGAAACTTGATTAGTCACTAATTCAGTGACCTCATCCCTATTCGACTCCCCCTAGAACAATTATCAAAACCCACCATCTTTTTTATCTCCTTCATCCGAGTATCATAAACTAACATTTCCATGAGAAAAACAATTTGTGGCTTATGAGGAAAAATAATATCTTTCAGCAGATGCAGTGTACCGGAGCTTGACTATATGCATGAGTTTTTTTTTTAGGGCCACTATATATATATATAAACTCACCACTGCCATCCTTCATTAGTTTATAATTATTTAAATGAATTTTTTTTTGAAAAAAATAGTTCTATTAATTTAATTACCATATCATTTATGATTATTTAATTAAATATTTTAAAAATAAATTATTATATTAATTCAAATTTGTAATCATTTTCATACCAAAAAAATGTATTTATTTTGTATCACCTTTAAGAGATTATATTTTTCATTAGGCCAAATACATAAATTGACAGTCCAATTTGACATTGCTTTTCATTTAGACACTAGAACAAAGTAAATGGCATAATAAACATCTTAATTCAGAATATATATATATATATGTGTATGTATGTATGTATATTTAAACCATTATAGCTGACATGGGTAGAGAGCGTGTAATTCGCACATAATAGAGCATGTTACAAGTTAAAAACTCAGATGGCAGCAATTGTAACTTTACCTTCCCATTAATATCTTGATACGGAACCCCATGGCTGAAGAACCCGAAATCCCTTAAACATATAATATGGCATAAACATGAACAAGAAGAAATGCCCAACCCTAATGAACCCCCAATCAATAATATGAATGGAAACGCATATAATTAGATTGATTTGAAAACGATAATAGAATTTGCCACAAATAAATACCTTGACAAGAATTTATTTTTGATGCAATAGAAGAATACAAGCAAATAATGCTCTCTCCAATGTTAATTTCATCCACCCCATTAAACCTAAGCGAAACTTATTACATTTAACTCAACTTAAAAGTTACTTAAGTCCAATGTTGGCCTAGACCACTAATTAAGCCTAAAACAGCAATTTAAACTTTACTACATGAAATAAACCTAATCTGACCCTAATAAACAAAGCCCACATGTTTTAAGGCTTATTAAAATCATATAGTGTTGATTAAAACATTAGTTAAGGCTCCATTAAAAAGCTCAAACCAAAACAACCCTTAAATCCATTAATTAAGCACATGCATTGTACATGCTTCATGCGTCACGTGACTTGCATATAACAAATACAATTGAAGTCCATCTTGTGCATTCAACCCCATTGGATTGACATTGATACCATTCGGCCCCAATCTCTCTTAACTTTCCATAATTTCCAAAATTTGGCTTGTGTACGATTGCTGTGATGGGTTGACCTCCCCCTGTGCACGCATCATCCCCTCACTCTTTAGAAAAGATTCGTCCTCGAATCTTCGTCTTATTCAAGTTAGGAATTGAAGCTTGTGGAATAAATTGATCTTCATATACGATCTTATAAACAAGTGGAAATAATATGAATACTTCTTCAAAAAAGAACCCATTATGTTCTTGCAAGTTAACACGAAAACTAGGAAAACATGGTTAGTCAATACAATCATTCAATTCTGATCATGATTATCTTCTTTTCCATATTCAATTCAGCCTTCTCAAGCACTACAGGATCAATCGTATCATGCTGATCTTCCTTCTCAATTAAAAAAATATCTTTCTTTTTACAGTCTTCTTCCTTTTCACTCAAGACAATAATATCTTCACTTTCACTTATTCCTTCCTCATTTACAACCTTATTGTCATATAAATCTATAGCATCTCTTTTAGCTTCATAAATAATCTCTTCCACTGCCACTTCCTCGTTTTCTCCTTTTTCAAACACTTATCTAGACGTCTAAAAAGTTGTTTAAACCGCAATTCTGCATTTTTAAGGTCTTCCTTCAACAACTTAGTATCCTTCTTTAACTCAACCAATATTTCTTGATCTAAATGTTATCTTGACTTGTAATAGTACATCCTTACAACCACTCCCTCACGTGTTTTACCAAAAGATGGCACTCCATTCGTGCTTCACTCTATTTTGGCTTTTACCCTCTTTTAAGCTCACACACTCAAACCTTTTTTCACTCAACCTTGCTATCTTCAATTGCGCTTCAGAACTCAATCCCAAGTCAAGATGATTCACAAACAGCAAATTAAAATGAGAATGCAATGAAAACACTTAACAAAGAATATAGGCTCAATTCTAGAAGCAAAATTCCAAAATGAAGAAAGTTAAAATAAGCATACAAGATGAAGGTATGTATACTGTGACGCGCGCCGAACCCCGAGATGCCCAAACTGCTCGCTTTTAGGACTTTCAGGAGGAGGTTCATAAAAACTTGTAAGAAATTACAAGTGTGTCCATTTTGGGCAACAAGGAGGTTTCTTAGAGTCGCCACCCAGTAGAACATTGAAAAAGGTCGTCTAACCTCAGTGAGTCTAAGACAGCGGTGCTATATCTATTTTGGGCAAGCCGGAGGTGTCTTGGAGGCCCCACCCTAATAGAACATTAGGATGGCCCTCTCGCCTCGTACTTGGGCAAGCCAGAGGTGTCTTGGAGGCCCTACCCTAATAGAACATTAGGATGGCCCTCTCGCCTCGTGGAGCCTATGACTATGCAAGCTGAGCCTTTTTTCCGGGACACAAGAGGTATCTTGGAGGCTCCACCCCAATAGAATATTGAG
The DNA here is from genome assembly GCA_947683425.1 of Excoecaria cochinchinensis. NCBI lineage: Eukaryota > Viridiplantae > Streptophyta > Magnoliopsida > Malpighiales > Euphorbiaceae > Excoecaria > Excoecaria cochinchinensis. Next base: position 3,397,207 of record CANTUQ010000037.1, read on the forward strand.
ATGGTTCTCTCGCTTCGTTGAGCCCAAAGACTAGAGAAGGTTCGGAACTTTCCATTTATTCATATCTTGGTTAAGTTTATAATTGAGTTTTGAATTTAGCGTTTCATCCCATTTCTCATTCAATTCAATGCAATTCAATTAAAGTGCATGTTGTCCACCCAAGAAAAATGGTAAATGGAGCATAATTAAAATAAAGCATATGAAAATAAATTACAACAAAACTAGGGGCGAAATACAATTTTCATTGTAAATAAAATACAAATCATACATAAAATGGGCTATTTCTTAAAAATGAGGACATTCATGCTTTAAAAAAAGGGTGTTAAAGGTGATGGTTTATTTGGGTACAAAAAACTAGGACATTGGTTCTATTTTTATTTGAAAAAGTTCCAAGTTAATTAATAGAAATATTTTTATGATTTTCTTTTTAGCGTGCCTAAAATGAACAATTTTATTACAACATTACATTTAACGAAATAAATAAAGCAACTAATGCAAATAATACAAGTCAAAAATAAATGATCAAATTAAACGAGCCCTCTAGATCTCCCCGTGCGCTCGCAGAAATGCCCAAGTAAAGAAAATAAGTTTTAAAATAAAAATAAACACAAATAAAATAATGTTAGTAATTAAATCAATAAGATCAATTAAATGCATAAAATAATAAATAACAAATTAAAATAAATAAAATGAGATGACATCAAAAGAATGATAAATGAATTAAAATTTTAATCAATCAAAATAAATGAAAAAATGCATTATGAATGACAAAAGGATTAAATGATGTGATTGAAATAAATAAAATATGTTAATGAATTAATACATAAAAATATGACAATAATAATAATGATGATGAAAAAGAATAATAAAAATAATAATAATAATAATAATGAAAAAGAATGATATGATGATAATAACAATAACCATATTAATAATGATAATAATAACAATAATATATAAACATATTTAATAAAATAAATAAATAAATGAAAACAATAAAAGATTTACATGTTAATAAATTAAATATGAACAAAAATAAATAAATAAATAAATATATAAAAATGAGAAATCGAGCTCAGAATGTTTACCCTCAGAATTCGGATTCGATGAGGAAAAAAAGTCGATTGATTTCCTTATTTTATTTTGCAAAATTAGAATTAGAGATTGGAAAAAAATTGGAATTTTATTCCAAAAGAGAAAAGTTGATTAAAAATGTTGAAAGAAAATAAAAAAAAAAAAAATAAATTTCTTTATTTAAAAAATGATTTTTATTGATTAAAGAAATAAAAATGTTCTCAAGAGCAAACAATGATTTTTGTTTGTCTCAAGAAAAAATTATTTTATCAAAAAAACTTATTTTTTTGAAAATCAAATGAAAAATATAGATTTCAAGAACAAACAGTTATTTTGTTTGCCGCAAAATCCATTTTTCATCAAAAACGGATTCCAATAAAAATCTTTGAACAAAATTTAATTGAAAACAAAGAAAAAAAATAACAAGTCAAAAAATTGAATTTTGAGAGTAAGCAATTGTTTTATTTGTCCCAAAATTAATTTTTATCAACAAAATTCCATCTAAAGTTCTTAGAAGAAATTTTATTGAACCAAAAAAAAAAAAGATGAAGAAGCAGAATTGAAATTTTCAGTTTTTATTTTTGAGGGGAAACCTAAAAAACCTAGAGAGAATTCTGAAGAAGAAGAAGAAGAAGAAGAAGAGAAAAAAAATAAAAAAGAAACCCTAAAAATGAATTCCCCCTCATTTAGTTTCATCATTTTCTATTTATATGAAGAGAAAGTAAAAACTAACCAATTCATGAAAAAAAAATTAATTAAATCAGATATTATTTATTTCGAATTTTAAAAATGGAAAAAACCCTTAAAAACCCTAAAAAAATGGGGTAGAAAATCAGATTTGGGTGAGAAAATCCGAAAAAAAATCAATTTTGGGCGAAATAGGGCAATTTCGGCGGAACTGGGGCGACCGACACCCGTCGGCGCTCGCGCGCTGGGCGAGAGCGCTCGCCCAATGCGCGCGACGGGCCGCGTGTCACTCGCGCGCCGACATTCGCGAAATTAATTTTTTTTTTAATTTTTTTAAATTTAATTAAAAATACTATAATTTGTAAACCTCATTTTTCAAATCTAATTTTCAAAATATTTTTTTTTATTTTTTATTTTTTCACTCTAAAATGCAAATTTGACAAGAAAATTATCATTTTTAACCTTTTGGCTTATGAACATGCATCTTATCATCATTGGGTAACTCTGATCTGGACTGCTTCCGGACCCGGTGTCTACAGTTGCCCCTAATTTTGGGAAAACTAGTGCACTAGTGCCTAGATGAGCCAAAATTCAGAGAAGAAGGAAAGAGATGTGTACATGATGCAGCCCTTTGCCTTTCGCGGGGTATTCGAGCTAGTGACCACTCGTTGCCGAGTTGTAGTGTATTTTACCACAACCGTTTGACGATTCATTCAATCACTTTCATCCTGCTGGCCTCGTCTCGGCCCGCACGATTCCTGACTGTCGAGAGGCAGTGTTCTCTAACTGCAACTCGATTGCGATATGTTCTACCGCATGTGTTCTGCTGGCCTCATCTCGGCTCGCGCAGTATCTGTGAGATGTTGTGTTCTCTAACTGCAACTCTGTTGCGATCTGTTCTATCGCATGTGATTGAACGTTCTATCTTGCTGGCCTCTTCTGGGCACGACATGATCATGCTAACCCCCATCCGATCTGCAAGAAGTGTGATTTTCAATTTTCTGACCCCCGTCCGACCTGCAAGGTGCGACTTTTGATTTGCTGAGCCCCATCCGATTTGCATGATATGTGATTTTTAACTTTTTGACCCCCATCCGGCCTGTAAGGTACGACTTTTGGTTTGCTGACCTCCATCCGATATGTAAGACATGTCTTTTGATTTACTAACCATCATCCTGCTAATAAGGTATGACTTTTGATTTGCTGACCCCCATCCGATCTGCAAGACGTGTCTTTTAATTTACTAACCACTATCCAGCAAGCAAGAAATGACTTTTGATTTGCTGACCCCCATCCAATCTGCAAGATGTGTGATTTTCAACTTTTCGACCCCCATCCGGCCTGTAAGGTATGACTTTTGATTTGCTGACCTCCATCTGGTCTGCTTGGTTTCTACCTGTTAACCATTATCTGAATGATGTAGTGTCTAATTTGCTAACCACCATTCGGTTTGCCCAGTGCCTGACCATTGACCATCCTTGGGTCGGCATGATGACTCGTTCGTCGTTTTCTTTGCTGGCGCTTATCTTGAACCTCTTCTTCTTTTGTTTTTCTCTACAAAAAAGGGAAAAACAAATGTGCAGGATATATAAAAGAGATGCTTACCTGTGGCAGTGCATACCTGTTGGGGTCGATGTCAAACGAGTGCCCCCTGAGAGACGGTTGGTTGTTCCCCTAGAGAAGGATTTGTGGAATATGAACATCCTCCCTTTGATTGCCTCGAGTCATTTTTCAGGCTTCCAAAGTGCGAATATCATCTTCTTGCAAAGTTCGAACATCATCCTCTTAGAGATCCCTTATCAACTGTGATATACCAGATATCTATCCCTCTATCATCTCCAATTAGAGCCTCCTTGTTGAAAAGACCTGCATGCCTCTTGAAATGGTGAGATACTTTGATGTTGAGCCTTCAGAGAAGCAAATAGATTGGAGCCTCCTCAGAGGAAAATTAGATTGGAGCCCCCAGAGAGGAAATTAGATTTGAGATCCCTTAGAGGAAATTAGATTGGAGCCCCCTCAGAGGAAAATTAGATTGAGGTTTTGTTACTTGCCTGCAAGAGGATAGATTTTAATGTCTTTGGTGTCTCTTAACATGATTTTTGGAATTTTCACATTTTGGATGTATTTGAATTTTTACAGTATGTTGGATTTTCAAGGCCTTGAAAATATCTTCTTCTTTTTGTTTTCGTTTTGTTTTGTTTGTTTTTTTTTTGTCGTTTTGTTTATTTTTGTTGTTTTATTTGAGAATTTGTACCATTTGTACATTTGAAGTTGGATTTTGTACACTTATTGTGTGATGTGTGTGAGCATACATCTTATGATAGAGAAACTTACCTGATTGCCCTCGGCATGGTGTGCAAAAATAGGCTTATTTGTCCTGGGCGTTCCCCCTCCATACAAAAATTATGTGTGCGCAATTACACGTATAAAGGATTGAAAACATGTACGAAGAATTATGCAAAGATTATGTACACGGAATGTGTGTGAAGAATAACATATGCAAAATATATACCAAGCTCAAGCATATGCAAATACATGTCGGGCATCATAAAAGGCTATGTATATGTAAAGCTATACAGGGGGATATGTAAGAGATTTATGCATGTGAGATGCAAAAATGGATAGACCATATCCTAGGTGGCTAAGGGATTTATTGAGGGTGCTGCTCCACTGCTCACGTTGTCTGATGCCCCCAAGGATCTAGAAAATCATCGTCTTGGCTTGACGGACTCTGACCCATAATCTTTTCAAAGAGAACTAACCCGCATGCTTTTTTGCCCCCCGGTCAATGAGCATATTGCCCCCAGGACTTTGAATTAAGTTCTGCATTATGCACTACCTGCCGAAAGGGAAGTTATTCGAAGTAATGCCACCTTATCGCTCCAGGTTTCAAAAGTCATTACTTTAAAGGTAGTACATCCCTTGTGGATTTTCACACTAGATTTTCTTAGCGAGAAATGCGTCCCTTTGGGAATTTTCACATAACCCTGTGCCTAATTTTTGCCTGAAATGGACCCAACCCACTCCAGCAGCTTTTGTTCATTTTTTGTAGGATAGACTGCCCGTTTTCAGGTTTTCACCCTGCCCTTGGCCTAACTTTTGCTTAGAGAGCCAATTACAGTTTTCAACTCAAATGGCCTTTTCTTTTCTTTTTTAAGGGCATGACTGCAAGAAAAGTTGAAGCTACTATCAGAGCCCCCTTCTAGAGTAATCGACAATTATTCACTGAGGCATTTTCTCCCTAAGCATCGATTGCATTCCTTTGCCTCTCTTGGTGAATGTGTTGCTAGATTGGGTAAGGTTGTGGATGAGGATCGGGTTCCTTAGGGCTTTATGAGGCTGCTTTTTACATTACCACCCATTGTGCTCGATAGTTCAGAAGGATTAATGATGTAGTGAGGCATCCCTATCTTTTCAACGTGGACCTTTATCTTCGGCTCTTACCTCCAAACATCACGGCCTCTAGGCAAGCTGTCGGTGAAGACTATTATGCCATTTATCGAGGGTTGTTCTTTCACTCCCACTAATGCATTCAAGAGGTAGGTACTTAGTCCCGCAATCGATACTAGAATTCATTGACTTAGACATCTGGATGGTGAGAGCAGTAGCATAGTGTAGCCATTTAGATTTCATGCATTCAGTAATGAACGGTATTTCTCTTTTTATAAATGAACTAGAAAATAATGAACACATGTATTTGCAAAGATTGTGTACATTTCGGTATGATTTCTCTATACATGATCATTAACTAACATCGATTCAAAATGCAAAACTACATCTAATCACAAAGTATATCTTGCAAGCATCAAACTCCTGTGTCCAATCAGCCCTCTCGGGTTTTCTTGATTGGACATTTTCTCTCAAGCCTTTAATTTTTGCCCAGGGTGCCTTTTTTCGATTTTTACCCTGATGAGGCACCCATTTTTAGCAAGACCGCCTTTTTTCAATTTTTGACTCGCGGGGCTTTTATTCTCTTCTTTTGATTTTTAGTCTTTAACCATGGAACTTCTTGGGTCTATCGATGTTAACCGATTCTTTGAAGTCATCTTTATCGTTGTCTGTTGCTGCTCCCTTGGATAACAATCTCTGGAGAACAAATGGGTCTTCCTACACTGGTCTGAATTTGCCTCATTTGTCTGGAACATCTGGTCTCATTTACTTAAAGATTGAATCTCCCTCTTTCATTGGATGCTTTCTGACTTCCTTCCTGGATGATTGAGTAGAGTGTTTTTTCTTTATAGATCTGACTGTGGCAGCAATCCCCTAACATGTCCTCGTCTGAAGTGTTTAACTGATGCTGCCGTTGTTGCGCCCTGTCGGCTTCCGAAATCTGGGCTTCCATGAATGTCCTCAAAGATTTGAGCTCTACTTTGACTGGCCATCACTGCTTCTGCCCCATGTGACTCTCATAGAGGTTCCGATACGATCTTTGTAGTTTTGAACCATCTTGACTAAGATCTTCTTATTAGCAGCCTCTCCTGTCCCATTGGTTTGAGGGCAATACAGAGACGACTTGTAGTCTTTAATGTCATACCCCTATAGCAACTTCCTAACCTTAGCCATAAATTGTCCTTCCGCCCTTAAACCCTGCATGGTGCGGGAGACCATATTGACATGTTGGATTCCTTTCGATGTCCCTGTCCATTGGATGCCGTAGGGCGGACCTCCCCTATGATGTATATTGCCAAGCTTGAGCAACTCGTATCCATTGTAAGTCAATAGAACCTTCTCGGAGGTCAAGAAAAATGACAAAATACGGGCATGTGTAGATCAACGGGATTTGAACAAAGCTTGCCCCCAAACAATTTCTCTTTTTTTATTTTTACCAGATTTACATATTGATTCTTTTTCTTCCTTCTCCCTTTTTTTTCATTATGCTTTTTTTTGTTGTGTTTTTTTTATGTTCTTTTTTTTCGGGCAAGCTTTGTTTAAATCCTGATAGCTCATACTTTTTCGCTTTTCTAGACTATTGGGTTGATACTGACCAACTAAATCTGGTGTTGAATTTTGACAAGAAATTTTGGCTTTATCCCTGCTTATGGATCCCTTCTTTAACCTTTTGTGGCCATTCTAGCCTAAGTCTTATGGGCTTCTGCTTAGCTGGTCCATAATCAGGATATGTTAGAATGGTGTGCTTGGCGATTCTGCGATCAACTCTTAGCATGTCTTCATAGGTTCAGGCAAAGACTTTTTCACATTTTGTTTTAATTCTCTCAAATTTTGATCTCTCTTCAGGAGTTACATTAGATGCTATAAAGATTTTCTTTGGGTTTTCCAAAGTTCTGAGATTAAACGAAGTAACATCAATTGAATCAATATCAAATAGGGATGAGTCATGATCATAATTATGCATAATGAAATCATAAGAGATATCACACAAGTAAGCAAAACATTTATCTTATTAATGAAATCAGAATGTCATTATTAACAGTTCAAAAATAAAAAGAACATTCTAAATAGCTAATCATTTTTCGCTCTTATCAACATAGATACTGCAGTTGGTGGTCCATTATCATCCTCAAGAACCATCCTCCCTTCCCCAATTTAGGCACTTAATCCAACTTATTCTTTCCCTCTCGCTTTTCTAGGTCGGAGATCTGCTTAGAGTCAATCAGATCTTGAATAGCATATCTCAAGGTCTTGTAATCATCTGTGGTATACCCGGTGTATTAGTGGAAGGCACAATACTGATCCCCCTCGTGATCGGGTTATCCTTGGCTTCTAGCAGGCCTATCCGGCAATGGTTGTAGCATCCCCTCCTTCATTAGCCTCTTAAGGACCCAGGATAAGGATCTGCCTAAATTAGAAAAATGCCTTCGATTTGCTTTCATGGTTGGCGCTTTTATTATCTTCTCCTTTTCTGGGTTCGGCATCAATTCTTGAATGCGATCTCTTAGAGGACGACAATAGTCTGTTCTATGCCCTGAATATTGGTGATATGCGCAATACCAATCCGCTCTGTGTCTAGGTTATCCTTGACTTAGGGTAAGCCCGGCTAGCAAGGGTTGTAACCTCCCTTTTTTAACGAGACTGGTGAAGTGCCAAGATAATGGTCTACCCGAGATAGTGAGGTGGCACCGAGCTGTTCTAGAGGCTAAGACTTCTATGGCCCTAACATTTGACTCACTATTGTTGTGGCTTCCTAAGCTTTCATTTTTCAGAATATACGTCATTGCGGGGTGTCCTCCCTCTTCAGGCACAATGCTATGTTCTAGAGTAGGCCTCATATTTCCTTCTTGCTCAACTGGTGAATCAAATGATCCCCTATTTCTGGTCTCGAAAGGAAAAGGAGGTACTGCAGCTATTGCCGCACGAGCCTTTTTTACCGTGGCCGACTTCACGTGGTTAAGAGTTGTCGCCATAAGTTGAGCTTGAAGAACTAGCGCTATGGCATCCATTCTCTCTTTAATTGTGGCCAACAACCTTTTTTCAAGCTCTTCGAACCTTCTATCCATCTCCTGTGCAATGAGGATACGAGTCTCTTCAGTCTGTTGTGAAGGGCCAGCCATTTATAATATCTTCAGACGCTCTAGCAAGGATGCTAAATCTTTGTCAGCCAACTTGAACTCTGATCACTCTTTAGACAACTATCAGAATCCCTAAACCACACAAGCAAATTGTCTACAATGGCTAAAAAGCAAAGAGTTGGAATGATGTATGAATGGCATGCTATACATTATCGTGTTGTGCAATAAATGGCTAAAATGGCTAAAAAGATCAATGAGGTTAGAATGATGTATGCAATGCATGGAACAAATTTATGCACAGGGTAATATGTACATGTAAAGATTATATGCATATAATAGAATGTACACACGCGAAATGAAATGTACATGTTTTTTCTTATGCATGAATGATATGCAATACATGATCGTGCTATGAAAATGGTCATCGATGACTGAAAGATCTAGGGATTGCAATGACACATGTGATGCATGAAAAAAGAAATAAAAATTATACACAGGATGATATGTACATGTGAAAAATAATATGCAAACAAAAGGCTATACACACAAACGAAGGAAATGTATATTTTTTTATTTTATTTTATTATTTTTTTTAACATGCATGAATAACACGCTATATATGAGCATGCTGTGCAACATCTAAAACCACATGCAAGCAAGTAGATTCTTTCAACCTTATCTCTCCCACACATGAGGTCGTGCGGTCTTTTCCCTAGGCGGGCTTGATCCATGGGTTAACAGAAAATCCGATAGGCGCGCATGGTGCACGGTGGAAAATCGGTAGTATAACCTCTCTTATCCAATGTACAAGCATATGGGATTTTGACCATTACGTATTTAGGCAGTCCGAATAAATCGGCATGGGCCTTTCGGAGCATGAAAGCCTTTGATTAGGTGACCAATCAAATTATCTGGGTTTGTCCAATACATAATGATCTATACAGCAAGCATAATATTATGATTCATACCACCTAAAAGAAGTATCTATTGCCGTTACATGAGCTTTGGTTAAAGGTGATATTTTAGGTCTACCCTAGCATGGTCCCTGCCAACAGGTCTAGCTCATCACGAGCGTAACAATAGGCTGGATCTCCATTTAATATACCATGATGGTATGAGACTTGAGTTGGTGATTATCCTTAACACTTCCCTACATTGAGTGAACATAGGGTCATGCTTCGAGAACGCACCAAGGTTGAAAGTGGGACCAAACTAACATAGATCTAAAGCTCTAATGAGATACAATGCAGTTTCGAAAAAGGATGAAATTTTTAAATTAACACTCAATTGTAAGTTTTAACCAAGGTACTTTCGAAGTGAAGTCTCTTTTAAGTGTCCCCAGTGGAGTCGCCACTGTGACGCGCACTGAACCCCAGGGTGCCCCAAACTGCTCTCTTTTAGAGCCTTCGTGAGGAGGTTCATAAAAACTTATAAGAAATTACAAGTGCGTCCATTTTGGGCAACAAGAAAGTTTCTTGGAGTCACCACCCAATAGAATATTGAGAAAGGTTGTCTAGCCTCAGTGAGCCTAAGACAGCGCTGCTATGTCCATTTTGGGCAAGTTGGAGGTGTCTTGGAGGCCCCACCCTAATAGAATATTAGGATGGCCCTCTCGCCTCGTACTTGGGCAAGCCAGAGGTGTCTTGGAGGATCCACCCTAATAAAACATTAGGATGGCCCTCTCGCCTCGTGGAGCCTAGGACTATGCAAGTTGAGCCTTTTTTCCGGGACACAAGAGGTATCTTGGAGGCCCCACCCCAATATAACATTGAGATGGTCATTTCGCCTCGTTGAGCCCAAAGATCAGAGAAGTTTCCGGACTTCTCATTTATTTCATTCCTTGGTTAAGTTTATAATTGAGCTTTGAATTTAGCGTTTAATCTCATTTCTCATTCAATTCAGTGCAATTCAATTAAATCGCAGGTTGTCCATCCAATAAAAGCGGTAAATGGAACATAATTAAAATAAAGCATATGAAAATAAATTACAATAAAACTAGGGGCAGAATACAACCCTCATTATAAATAAAATATAAATCATATATAAAACGGGCTATTTGTTAAAAATGAGTACATTGGTCCTCGCATACATGCTTAAAAAAAAGGGTGTTAAAGGTGATGGTTTATTTGGGTACGAAAAACTAGGACATTGGTCCCATTTTTATTTGAAAAAAATTTCAAGTTAATTAATAGAAATATTTTTGTGATTTTCTTTTTAGCGTGCCTAAAATGAACAATTTTATTACAACATTACATTTGACGAAATAAATAAAGCAACTAATGCAAATAATACAAGTAAAAAATAAATGATCAAATTAAATGAGTCTTCTGGATCTCCCCGTGTGCTTGCGGAAATGACCAAGCAAAGAAAATAAGTTTTGAAATAAAAATAAACACAAATAAAATAATGTTAGTAATTAAATCAATAAGATCAATTAAACACATTAAATAATAAATAATAAATTAAAATAAATAAAATGAGATGACATCAAAAGAATGATAAATGAATTAAAATGTTAATCAATCAAAATAAATGAAAAAATGCATTATGAATGACAAAAGGATTAAATGATGTGATTGAAATAAATAAAATATGTTAATGAATTAATACATAAAAATATGACAATAATAATAATAATGATGAAAAAGAATAATAATAATAATAATAATAATAATAATAATAATGAAAAAGAATGATATGATGATAATAACAAAAACCATATTAAGAATGATAATAATAACAATAATATATAAACATATTTAATAAAATAAATATACAAACAATAAAAAAATTGAAAACAATAAAAGATTTACATGTTAATAAATTAAATATGAACAAAAATAAATAAATAAAAAATTAAAAATAACAAATCGAGCCCAGAATGTTTACGCTCAGAATTCGGATTCGATAAGGGAAAAAAGTCGATTGATTTTCTTGCTTTATTTTGCAAAATTAGAATTAAAGATTGGAAAAAAATTGAAATTTTATTCCAAAAGAGAAAATTTGATTAAAAATGATAAAAGAAAATAAAAAAATTCCAAGAACAAAAAAATGAATTTCTTTATTTAAAAAATAATTTTTATTGATTAAAGAAATAAAAATGTTCTCAATAGCAAACAATGATTTTTGTTTGTCTCAAGAAAAAAATATTTTATGAAAAAAAAACTTATTTTTTAGAAAATCAAATGAAAAATATAGATTTCAAGAACAAACAGTTATTTTGTTTGCCCCAAAATCCATTTTTCATCGAAAAGGGATTCCAATAAAAATCTTTGAACAAAATTTAATTGAAAACAAAGAAAAAAATAACAAGTCAAAAAATTGAATTTTGAGAGCAAGCAATTGTTTTATTTGTCCCAAAATTAATTTTTATCAACAAAATTCCATCTAAAGTTTTTAGAAGAAATTTTTTTGAACCAAAAAAAAAAGATGAAGATGAAGAATTGAAATTTTCAGTTATTATTTTTGGGGGTAAACCTAAAAAACCTAGAGAGAATTTTGAAGAAAAAAAAAATAAGAAGAAGAAGAAACCCTAAAAATGAATCCCCCCTCATTTAGTTTCATCATTTTCTATTTATATGAAGAGAAAGTAAAAACCTAACCAATTCATGAAAAAAAATTAATTAAATCAGATATTATTTATTTTGAATTTTAAAACCCTTAAAAACCCTTATAAATGGGATAGAAAATCAGATTTGGGTGAGAAAATCTGAAAAAAAATCAATTTTAGGCGAAATAGGGCAATTTCGGCGGAACTGGGGCGACCAACGCTCTTCTATGCTCGCGCGCTGGGCGAGAGCGCACGCGACGGGCCGCGTGTCTCTCGCACGCGGGCGCCGCCCTGCGCCCCACAGCGCCGACATTCGTGAAATTATTTTTTTTTAATTTTTTTAAATTTAACTAAAAATACTATAATTTTTAAACTCCATTTTTCAAATCTAATTTTTAAAATATTTTTTATTATTTTTTATTTTTTCACTCTAAAATGCAAACTTGACAAGAAAATTATCACTTTTAACATTTTGGCTTGTGAACAGTCATCTTATCATCATTGGATAACTCTGATCTGGACTGCTTCCGGACCCGGTGTCTACATATACTGTCTGAATATGCAATTTAAATTAACAAAAATCAAGTTGTTAATTATAGTGTAAATGGAAGCAAAAGATACATGACATCGAAAATATCAACTTAAGAATGAAAGAAATTGACAAATAAGGAAACTAAAAATGTCCAAGTCAAGTTAAGGAAACTATTATGTTTAAAACAAATAAGAAAACTATTATGTCTAAGACAAAATAATAAAACTTAAATATCTAGATTAAGACAACAATTTATCTTATCTAATTTCATGTCCAAAATTGAGTTGTCCTAAACCTACTTTTTTTTTCTTTTTGGATTATCTCTAACTAATTAGATAATAACAATTCTATCCTAAAATAATATAATCCTAATTGTTCACACCAATCACAAGTAAATCCAAATTGAAATACTACTTTTGTGCTTTTCACAATTTGCATTAAACTCCACTTCCTTTTTCTTTTTTTTTTTTAATTACGGATGAATAGTAGTGTGAACAGTACCAAAGACTTTTTTTATTTTTTTATAGGCTATTGATTTCTTTTATTTTTTTATTTTTTTTATGAATATGTAAATATATAACTAGAACAACAAATAAACTAAAAATCAAGTACAAACAAGCAAAAACACATGAAGAACAAGGGGTCTTAAAATTTAAGAACCTAACGAAATTGATGAAAAATAAACTAAAATAGAAAATAAACAAAGGATAAATAAGAATTTAATCCTAATCCAAACTCTGATATCTAATGATGCGGAACCCTATGGCTAAAGAACCCGAAACCTCTTAAATATACAATATGGCATGAACATGAACAAGAAGAAATGCCCAACCCTAATACCCCCAATCAATAATATGAATGGAAACGCATATAATTAGGTTGATTTAAAAACAAGAATAGAATTTGCCACAAGTAATACCTTGACAAGAATTTATTCTTGATGCAATAGAAGAAGACAAGAAAATAATGCTCTCTCCAATGTTAATTTCGTCCAGTCCATTAAACCTAAGCGAAACTTATTACATTTAACTTAACTTAAAATCTACTTAAGCCCAATGTTGGCCTAGATCACTAATTAAGCCCAAAACAACAATTTAAGCTTTATTACATAAAATAAACCTAATCTGACCCTAATAAACAAAGCCCACATGTTTTAAGGCTTATTAAAATCATATAGTTTTGATTAAAATATTAGTTAAGACTCCAATAAAAAGCTCAAATCAAAACGCTGCATAAGTCCATTAATTAAACACATGCATTGCACATGCTTCATGCATCACGTGACTTGCACATGACAAACATAATTGAAGTCAATCTTGTGCATTCAGCCCCATTAGATTGGCATTGATGCCATTCAGCCCCAATCTCTCTTGACTTTCCATAATTTACATAATTTGGCCCGTGTAGGCACGCATCATATGGGTTAACCCCCCTGTGCACACTTCTTATCTCCTTTTTCTTCTTCCATTTTCATTTTTTCTCTCTTTCTTTTTTACCTCTCCTGTGTAAATCCTCTCTCTTTCTTCCTCACTCTCTCTCTTCCTCTCGTTCTATAAGTGTTCATAAATGAATTTTTTTTTCCAAATCATCACAACCTTTGTTAGATCGTAATGAATCATATGACCAAAGTTTTATTCTATGGCTATGGTAATGTGGTGCCCTTAAGAGTAGCATGGATTAGAGAAAACACAAGCAGAAGATTTTATGGTTATAGAATTGGAAAGGTATGTTTTCTACTCTGTTAGGTTTGATTTTTTTTTGTATGTATTAATTGTTGGGATTAATGGATTTTATGAGACCGGTGGATGTGGGTATTTTGCTTGGTTGGATCCTAAATTTCATGAATAGGTAATACGGGTTATCTAGAGACTACTGAAGAAAGTTAAAGATTTTGAAAAGAAAGAGTTGAATTGAAAGAGGCTAAAATCATCAAAATATGGATTTTATTTTGGTGGAATTTGTATTTGTGTTCTATTTTTTGTTTTTGGTTATGTAACTAGGTTTGTTAATTCAATCTAGTAAACTCATGTTGTTTGCGATTAGTGAAGAAGAAATATGAATATAATTTTGCAATGACATTTTCTGGGTCTTTTTCATTATTGGATTGTCTTTTAGCAGACTGATATTATGCTCTGTTTGTGGTAATATTTTTCTAAAATGCACCTATAATCAACACTTGCACATTGTAAGAAAAATCAATCATCTGCCTAATAAAATAACATTGACAAAGCTTCCAATCTTTAATTTGAAACCAGAGATTGATAAAATAAACACCCTGTCCATCATCACTGTAAGATGCATTGGGCAATCTTACTAAAAATATATGACATTAATTTGTCTAAAGTAGAAGCTCAATAGCTTAACGTGTACAACCTCAGAAACTGCAAAGCTCAATATATCTAATACAAAAGCTAAATAGTTTAATTTGTCCAAAATAAACAAATACTAAACAAACACAACCTAAACTATTGGGTACTAGGTGGCCTCCTAGATGTTGAAGCATTGGATTGACTTAATTGTGAGTTAAAGCTCACTGGAGCCTTGAACATCTAGAAGTAGAAGCTGCATTCTTTTGATTTACAACATTAATCCTCTGTTGCTGCAATTGAGATGATGTAATTAGTGATCTGCCTCTCCACCTTGGACCACTATTAGGCTTAAATCTAAGATCAATGCTAGTCCCATCTGCACTTTTGGTTCCATTGCCAAGTCTAATTACTCTTTCAAATTACCAACCATACTGCAAATAAACATAACACAAATCAGACATGCAATATAATCAAACTAAATTCAAATGAAATTATATAAAAAATGAAAAAAAAATTATTATATTCAAAATTGTTTGGCCAGTGCTAGTGTAAATGAAACAGCCATAACCAACCTCCTTCCTTTTATATCCAATTATCCCTCTTCCTTTACCCCTTGATTGGTTGGATTGGTCATCAGATTGAGATGCAGCTAGTTGGTGTTGAAAATTTATTGTGTGTATAGTACCTCTCCTTCTCCCTCTCCCTCTTCCTCTTCCTCTTGTTGTATCAATAACATTATCTGTTGATCTCCCTCTTCATTTTGTATTGCTGCTACTATTGTTAACTCTATTAACAACACTTGTATCAGCACAAACTGAACTTGGTATGTGAACATTTTTGGCAAACTGAGTTGTGATTATATGTTGAACCATGCTCATATGTTTGCCTTGTTTCTCTTGGCGAAACCTATTACACAACATTGGCTGGAACATCAATATTTCAATTTCAGTTAAAATACATGAATTAATAATTTTATAATAGATTACCTGTGTTCTGCATCTAGATTTGTTGTGTCCTATTTGATGGCATTTTGAGCAAGTCATCTTTGTCCCTCTTTTAAAAGCTTTTTCATATTTAGGCCTTGTTTCAATTTGTTCTTTTCTTCTACATCTCTTAGGTCTGCCCGACATAGCCTTTACCTCTGGCGGTTCAATGACTAGATTATTTGACTTAGGCCTCATTTTCATGTTAGGTATCGGCTGAATGAAGTATTGATAAGCCTTCAAAAATTCTCCATCGTATACCAATGTTCAACATAGTTTTCTGGTTCTTGACCTAAATGATATATTGAACATATTGCATGTGCATATGGAATTCTTTTAATCATCCACGATCTATATGTGTAAGTTTTTTTCCACAAGTCAACAATATGCACATAAACCCCATAAATAACTTTAAATCCAGTGACACCATTCCAAGTCAGCTTACATTTCCTAGAGTATGTAATGTTTTCTTCTAGTGCCAATCTTACCATGGGTGATATATCAGATATCCAAGTTTTAGCAAATCTTTTTATTTTCAACATGCCTATTCATGAGTTTATACCTAATCTCCTCTAAACATGCTAATAATAGACCTATGCCTAAGACCTACTGTAGACACCGGGTCCTGAGTCAGGTTTTGAAAAATGGCAATGGCAATTTCGGGTCCTTGATAAACTCCTCCACAAAAATAAATACATAAAATATAAAAACTAAAAAATAATTGAGATTAGTTTAATTTAATTAGATAAATTAAAAATTAAGATTAGGTTAATCATTAGTTAATATTCTAGGATAATTAAAATTGAAAAAAAATAAGGAAAAAAAGAAAAAGAGAAAATAGATATAGGGTTAATTAAATAAATTAGATGTGATAATTTAAATAGATTAATTAAATTAAAAAGGTAGAAAAATATGAAGTATTTAATTAATAGAGTGTTTAATTAATTAGATGTGTAATAATTTTGGTAAATTAATTAAATTAAAATGGAGGAAATTGTTAGAGGAACCAAGTTTAACCTAATTAAGGGATATAAAAAGAAAGAGATAGGGCAAAAGGAGGGGGCTCGGCTGAAACAAGGAAGAAAGAAATAGAAAAAGAAAAAGAAAGGAAACCGAGAGCAAGGAAAAAGAGAGGAGAGCAAGAAAGAAAAACCAGAGAAAACCAAAAGAGAAAGGAAAAAAAGGGCCAAAGGAAAACAAAGAGCAAAATAGAAAAGGAAGAAAGAAAGAACACATAAATAGGAAGAGAGAGCAAAGGACACAGAGGGACCAAATTCAAAAGAAATCAAAAATAAATAGAAAGAGGAGCAGAGACCAGGCAAAGGAAAACCGACGCAGACGCCGGAACCAAGGAAGAAGAAGAAAAAAAAAAGGGGGGAGGAGGCGGTGGCGCCGCCGGCCAACCACGGCGCCGTCCAGCCACACGCGCGCCACCGCCAGGACGGCGACGCCCGGACGCCCTGGCCGGTAGCCACCAAGGTCCCCCACTCGCCGGGGAAGGCCAGATCGGAGGGAGCACCCCGAAACGCTTCAGGGCGTTTTCCGGCGAAAATACGGCGCCGTTCGGCGCGTGACCACCGGAGGCGGCTTCCCGGCAGCCAGGCGAAGAGGATGGAGGCGGCGGTGATGTCAACGGCGGCTCCGACGAAGGTCCGGCGAGATTCCGACCGGTGAGCCCCTATTTTCCTTATATATATATATATATATATATATATATATATATATATATATATATATATATATATTTATTTATTTATTTATTTATTTTCTGTTTATTAATATTATATTAATTATTATTATTTATTTTATTTATTTGTTATTAGTATTATTGAGTTATATTAATATTTGTTGTTATTTATATTATTTATTTTATGTAATTTTCTGTTTTTGTATATTATTGAGTTATATTAAGATTGTTATTATTATATTTATTTATTATTATCTAATATTCTGTTTTTATATATTATTATTATTATTACTACTATTATTATATTTATTTATTATTATTTAATATTCTGTTTTATTATAGTTATTATTATTATTATTATTATTATTATCATATTTATTCATTATTTCACATTATTTATTATTATCATATTTAATATTATAATTATTATATTTATTTATTCTTATTTAGCTTTCTGTTTTTATGTTATTATTTTACTAATATCAATTTTATGCTATTGCTATTATTCTTTATTATTGTTATTAGTATTTATTATTGCTATTATTATGTTATGTTCATTGTTATTATTGTGTTTATTATTATTGTATATGTTTTGTTATTATTATCTATTATTGTGTTTGTTATCATTATTTTAATGTTATTATTATTATTGTGATATTATTTATGTCATTGTTATTTTGTTAATTGTTTACACTATTCTTGTTATTATTATTATTATTATTATTATTATTATTATTATTATTATTATTATTATTATTATTGTTTTCATTATTTATGTTTTATTATTATTATCTATTTTCTGTTATTATTATTATTATTATTATTATTATTATTATTATTATTTGTTTTATCATTTATCATTTATTATTATTATTATTATTATTATTATTATTATTATTATCATTATTATTATTATTTTATGTCTATTTATTATTTATTATTTTATGATATTGTTATTATTGACATCATTATTTTTACTATCATCTATTATTATAATTGTCATTTATGTTTCATACCCATTAATTACGTCCCATTATTTTATTTTCATTACACCACATTAAATATCAATTTATTTCATTAATCTTTAGTTTAATTAATTATTCATTTATTGATTTATTTATCATTTAATTCAATTTAATTCATCATTAACTTTAATTATTTATTTTCACCTTTACTTTATTAATTTTTCTAGAATCATCACTAATGTTACTAATGTTAATTCTTGTCTGAGATTAAATTTGGGTCGTTTTGCGTGGATATCTCCCGTGGCTCTCTAGAGGGGTCGCGACACGTAAACGAATGCTTCAGTTCGGTGAGATTTTCCCTAACTCCTCTTTTGATGCGTTGTTTTGTAAATAATTATTTTACTTGTGCGCGCGCGTGCGATAAAAATCACAAAAATATTTTTATAATTAAATTGGAATTTTCCTTAATAAAATAGGGACCAATGTCCCTTGTTTTAGCCAAACAATGAAAATATCACTAATAAAACGAAGGGTTAGCTTTGTTCAAAAATGAGGATCATTCATTCTCGTTTTCAACTCGAACAATCAAATGGCTCTTCGAATCCTTTTTTAAAATAAACGCAAAAGAACCAATGTTCTTAACCTTCAAGTAAAGCGCGAAGGAACCAATGTTCCTAAAACAACGCCCCGATTTATGTATGTTTTTTTTCATTTTGGTTTTTGACGTGAGTGATTAAATTCTTGTCCTTTTTTCTGTTGGGCCCTTGTAATTAATTTTGGGGCAACTTTATTTATTGGGATTGTATTCCGTCTCATTTACGTTTTAATCTTCTTTTATTGGGGTTGTATTCTGCTCCTATTTTCTTTGTAATTGTGCGCTTGGGTATTTACCGCTTTCATTTATTGCTTTCCATACTTTAATTATCGCTTTTATTTATTTTCTCTATGTGCTTGTTAAACGCATTATATTTATGGCATGATTCGTGTGAGAGGAGAGATAAAATAATTGATCGTAAAAATTTGTTCACATAATATTAACCAAGAGTATGAATAAGAGTGAGGTCCCGAACCCTCTCTGGTTTTGGGCCTCATAAGGTTAGAATTACTTTCCCGATACTTTATCGGGTGGCGACTCCATGATCCTGCCTTATGATAACCTAATAGACGCTCTCGTAAGTTGATTGCCAACAATGGATTTGGATATATTCCTGTTCATTGCAAAGCGACCGGCTTTCACGAGTTTTTAACGAACCTCCATCCGGCCTCGGGTCCTAAAAGCGGACTCCCGAGGGCCATCCGGATCGCGAGCGGGGTTCGGGCGCGTCACAGTGGCGACTCCACTGGGGAGATCATGAGACTCTGCTCCGAAAGTACTTTTGGTTAATATAATGTAAATGGGTTTAAGATTAAGAAATTTTATCTCTTTTCGAAAAATCTGCATTGCATACATGCTAGAGCCTTAGAATTATGTTAGTTGGTCCCCATTTTGCCCCGGTGCGTTCCTAAAACACGACCCTACTTTCACTCATTGTAGGGAAGTGTTTGGGATAATCACCAACCCAAGTCTCGTGCCATCAAATGGTATATCAAATGGTGACCCGATCGGTCGAGTTAGACCTGTCGGCGGGGATCAAGCTTGGGTAACCCTAAAGTATCATTACCTGCGACCTAAGCCCATGTAATGGACATAGCTACTTCCACTAGGGGGCATGCTCCGTAATACTTTGCTTGTGAAGTGGGTTTTCGTATATTGAATAAATCCGGAGAAATTTAGATACTTGCTCGTTAAAGGTTTTCATACCCCAATGGGCGTGCTTAGGTTTATTCGGATTGTTTAAATACACGATAGCCGAAAATTCATCCGTATGCGCTTTTATTAATGAAAGTTTGTGCTTCGCAGCACGCTGTACGCGCTCATTGGGGTCCCCGTTAACCCATGGGTCAAGCCCGCCTAGGAAAGAGCCTGCGCGACCTCCTGTGTGATAGAAATAGGGTTGGGAGGAATTTTTTTCTCTTGTGTGTGTATTTGTGCTTGTACATTCTTTTATGAGTAATAATAGTAAATAAAACACATGCATTTTTTATCTCATGTATAATTCTTTCCATACAACAATAGAACTTGTGCACATTGTATACAAAATTGCTTGAATCATAAATTGTAATATGAACATAGTATGGCCTGCACATTGTGTACATGAATTGCTTGTATCATAATTTGTGAATATGAACATAACGTGTATTTGTCCTGCATGTACATACATAGTAGCGCTTGTCACAACTCACACTAACATTATGACATCCTTGACACCCATCGTGCACTATAGCCAGTATATACGGCATACATCATCGAAGGTACGTGTCGACATGCATCATTGCATGCATAGATATACTACCACCATGACAGGTAAAAAAAAAATAAATAAAATAAAATAATAATAATAATAAATAATAGTAAAAAAAAAAAAAAAAAAACGATATCAAATAAAATGTACATTCACCATGGGTCATATCATGTACATATCAGTATGCTCACATTACATGTGTACACAAGCATTGGGTATTGGATCATACACACACCGCTGCATGTCACAGTGCGCACATATTAGCATACATCATCAGGTTAGCCATTATACATATCATACGTATCGTGACATTTTGCACTTCTCACGTTGTGTGCCATATCATGCATGTGCATTGTCATGCGTGAGTTATGCCATGCACATGTGAATCATGCTTTGTGTATGTTAGTCATTGTATATACCTACGCATGTCTTGCATTTGCATGCCATGTAAATACACATGTTTTATAGGTGCCACTCATTTCTTGCAACCAATTTCATCCCATGTCTTCTTTCGCACGAATATGCCACTCATTGTATACAATCATTCTTATAGTGTGCCCTATGTTATATGTATTATTTGTATATATTTTACACTTTTATGTATGTGAATTCTGCCATTCCTCACAACTCATTAAAGTACACATTATCGTCTAATGTATGTGCACATGTAGCATGTATCATAAACATTCATTCTCATGTTATGCCATAATTTGCACTTGTGTCTTCATTATTCGTTGTTTATATGTACACTGCAAATTTATGTATGCACATCATTTGCCAAGCATTGTGTACGCATACATGCTCACTCATAATTTTTTCGTAGATGTTTCACACACGTGTTTTTGCACACATTTCATCTATGCATCTCTACACGATATGTTTGCACACATGTTCTGCACATATGGTTCCTAATATACACTATTAATAGTCATAACACTGTTGCATGTATCTTGTATACATCATTTTTAATGCATAATTTTCACAATATTTTGCCAAAAAAAAAAAAAAAAAAAAAAACCAAAGTAATATCAAATCAAAATAATACATTCATCCTGTGTCACAGCATATACATATCAGTACGCTCGCGTTGTGTATGTACATAAATATTGTGTGTTGAAGCATACACATACAGCTGCATGTTATGGTGTGCCATATTATCATACATCATTAGGCTGGGCATTATACATGTCATGCATGACAGACACCTTGCACATTGCGTGTCCTATCATGAACATGCATTATCATACATGCGTTATGCCATGCACATATGAATGCTGCAATATACAAGTTAGTCACTATATACCTTGTACATATATCATGCATCATGTCATGTACATATGCTTTGCAAACGTTGTCCATTCCTTGCAATCACTTTCATCACATGTCTTGTATCGCACACACGTGCCATTCACTGTACACAACCATTCTTATACTGTGTCTCATGGCCATGTACATTATTTGTATATATTTTGCACTTTTATGTATATGAGTTTCGCCATCCCTCACAACTCATTAATACACATTATCATGATAGATTATATTTATCTTACATTACACATGTATTTCTATCATCTTTAAATCATGCCATGTGTACATGCACTATGTATCATAAACATTTATTGTCATGTTGTGCCATAATCTATACATACAACATACATCATTGAACGTACATATTGACATGCATCATAGCACATGTGGACATACTACCACCATAACGTAAAATAAAAAATAAATAAATAAAATAAAATAAAAATAAAAAGAGTGCACTCATCATGTGTCATATTATGCACATATCAGTGGGCTCATACTCACATTGCATATGTATATAAATATTGTGTGCTGGAGCATACACATACTGCTGCATTAGCATATAGCATTGGGTCAGTCATTATACAAAGAAAATACCTCGCATTTGTCACATTGTACGCCATATCATGAGCATGTACCATCATACATGAATTATGCCATGTACATATAAGTTCTTCATCATGCATGTTAGTCATTGTATATACCAAGGCATGTCTTGCACGATCATACCCTGTAAATACATGTACTTTGTGAACGCTATTCATTCTTTGCAGGCACTTTCATTGTATATCTCGTGTTGCACACATACCCCACTCACGATGCATAATCATTCATATATTGAGTCCCAAGTTATGTGCATAATTTGTATATATTTTGCATTTTTATTTATGTGAGTTTTGCCACTCCTCACAACTCATTGGTGCATATTACCATGCTAGGTCGTCTTCACCTTACATCATGCATTCCTATCATGCCATGTCCACATGTACCATATATCATGAACATTCATCCCCATACTGTGCCATAGGTTGTACTCATACTTTCATCATATGCATGTACACTGTAAATTTATGTATGCACATCATTTGTCATGCATTGTTTATACATTCACACACTTATAATTTTTCGTTAATGTTTTACACACACATCTTTGCACATATTTCATGTACGTGTTTTTATACAAAATGTCTTTACACATGTTTCGCACATATAATTCTTACACGCATACACGATACTATTGCATATGCCATTCCATGTACATGATTTTCTAACGCATAATTTACATATTTTTTTTTAAAAAAAAAAAAAAGTTTCTGTTTGCCTAAACAATTTTTGTGCATATACATTTTTTTATGGAATAAAATTTTTTGTGTTAAGTTATATCCTAAAATGATGACATGTTTGCACCTTATTAAGGTACCTCTGATTCAAAGCTTGACTCTGCCTAGTTAGTTCTCAACTATGAATGGATTTGATCTTAACCTTAGAAATCGGAGTTTCATTCCACTTTGAATTAAGTAAGAGGTAGATATGTTAGATCTTTAAGAGCTAGATCACATGAAAATATTTGGCTATACCATGTCATTTCTAAGTTCAGAGCACATTTGGCCCGTTTTGAAAATAAAACTGAAAAACTAGTTGCAATTAGGGGATTTGATGAAAATTCACTAAGAGCACTAGAACCTTTCCGATTACCCGTCAAAGCGACCCTTGGATAAGGCTGAATCTAGAAAATGATTTAGGCACAATTCCTTTGTATAGCTCTCTAAATGACCATTTCCTACCCTTATTTTATAATCGCTTGTTAGCCCCTTGAGCCTTTATTTTGGTATGCTAAATGCGTACCGGTTTTATTGTTACACGCGTTAAAACTTCTCCCTTCGCCTAAAATGATTTTGGCTTCCCCTTAGGAGAATGACCGCTCTAGTAAGGATGGATGTACGTTCTTTCGGACCATCAAAAGTCGCCCCGATAAAAATGGATTTACACTTTGTGGAAAAGAGCCCCAATCTTGGACAGTTCTTTGAACTATCAATAATCACCCTGATAAGGATGGGTCTGCTCTTCGAGAAAGGGAATCTCAATTATTGATAATTTTGTGGGTTATCCAAAAATTACCCTGATAAAGATGGGTCTACACTTCGAGAAGAGAATCTCAATCATTGATAATTTTTTGGGTTACCAGAAATCACCATGATAAGGATGGGTTTACCCCTTGAAAAAAAAAAAACTCTCAATCGTCGATAATTTTTGGGCTACACTTCGGGAAGGGGTTTAAATCACCAATAAATTTTTTGTGTAATTAGAGACATTTAAATCACCAATAAACTCTTTGTGTAAAAAAAAAATGAAGAAAAAAAAAAAAGAAGAAAAGAAAAGAAGAAAAAAAAAAAGGAAAGTAAAAAAAAAAAAAAGAAGAAGAAATGAAGAAAAGAAAAAAAAAAGGAATAAGACAAAAAAGAAAGAAAAAAAGAAAAGAAGGAAAAAATAAAAAAATGAAAAAAAAAACAGAAACAGAAGAAGCAAAAAAAAAAAAAAAAAACCGTAGAACTCATGGTAGTACCTCTTGATGAGTTTCAGTAGCTATCTTTTTAGCTTGATTTTTATGCTGAGTTTGATGAGATCAAGTATTACCAAATTCAAATCTAAGAATATCTGGACAGTATACCATTTGGGTTGAGAATGGTGCTTTCATCCGTCGAATTAACAGTGCGGTCATTCTTCTCTAGTGACCTGATCCTCCTTTGACAGCCAATTACCTAAGCCTAACGTTACAACCAAAGTAAGACCTCTTGATTCTTGGTTCGGCCTTATCTAATTAGCGGAGATGACCTTCTAATAAGGTTTGGTACGTAGGAAGAGGCATATGGTGTTTCTTGAGCTTCAAGCGGGAAGCCATGAGTGCATTTATGCATTCGAGTTGAGTCTTGTCCTCGACATTGCATCTAGAATTTGCTTTTTGAAAAATGAAAGATCCTGTTTTGGCCTTTTGCACACACACATAGAGACGGCATGGTAATGCCATGTATTTACCTGTTGGTTTAGTAAACCTTGATGTCTACATATTTATCTTCTTGCCCTTCATTGGGAACGACTCCCGAATTCTTTTGCTGAGATTGAATCAGTTGAGAATGTGGTTCGTTCAGTATGCTCAAAGGCAGATAGAAACTCGAGTTTGAGGTACCTAATAGGTTGCACTCATTTTACGATCTTGGGGTATTTCTTATCACTACCCATGAAAATGATATTTTGCACATACTCCCAACAAATTCTTTGTACATATACTTTCTGCAAATATTTTTACACATAACTGTAGCAAACATTCTCATGAATAGTTTTACATGTCTTTTGGCATAAAATCTTTAACAAGCACATTTCATAGGCACCTTTGGGCATTCATGGCTCTCTAAACTTCATTTTTGTAATCAATTACTTTCATGCATTTTCTGGACATACTCTTGGCCTACATCTCACGTGCACATTTTTCGCATGCATTCACTACACACGTATATGATTTTCCCTACACATGTTTCATACACACAGTTATATGTGCATACATCGCACACACCCAATCCCTTACATGGCCTTCATGTATATCACCTTTCACCTGTCTTTGCATATGATCCTTTACATCTATGCCTATGAATGACTCTCTACATTTGTCACATGCACGATCGTTTGCATGCATGGTTATTTGCATATATTCTGCATACATAACCCCTTGCATATATCTCTCATGCATGATCCTTCTCATTCATGATCATTTGCAAATACTTTTACATGCATACAAGCCATGTACGCGCCATATATGTCATATGTGTAATTCTCGGCATGCATTTCATGTTCGTAGTCCATGTGTAGTACGCACGGTACTCATTTCACAGCTCCTTGTAGTTGTTGTATGTCACATTTGCATATGTGTAATATTTCATACAGGTAATTCTGTGCTTGAATTATACATTCATAATATACATGCATATCATACATGTATAGCTTTCCACATAATTTCCATGCATACATGATGCCCTTTGCCTACTAGATGGTGTACATCAGTCTTAATCAGGACTTCACGATAAACTGACGCTTCCAAAGCCCTCTCAAGAGGCAAATCTCTAAGCCCTCTCAAGAGGCGAACTTTCAGAGCCTTCTCGAAAGGCAATTTTCAAGCCCTCTAAAGAGGCGATTCTTAATCAACAAAAAAAATTCTCTCCGGGGGCAAGTCAACCTAAGTCCTTTTGAGGAGGCAAATCTCCAAGTCCTCTGAGGAGGCAGAATCTCAAAGCCCTCTGAGGAGGCGAATTCTCAGAGCCCGCTGAAGAGGCAAACCTCTAAGACCTCTCAGGGGGCAATTAGATCTTCAAAGTCCTCTGAAGAGGCAAATCCTTCAAAGTCCTCTCAAGAGGCAATTCTCAAGTCAACCCAAGTCCTCTCCGGGGGCAATTAATCCAAAGACCTCTCAGGGGGCAATTAGATTCTCAAGTCAACCCAAGTCCTCTCCGGGGGCAATTAATCCAAAGACCTCTCAGGGGGCAATTAGATCTTCAAAGTCCTCTGAAGAGGCAAATCCTTCAAAGTCCTCTCAAAAGGCAATTCTCAAGTCAACCCAAGTCCTCTCCGGGGGCAATTAATCCAAAGACCTCTCAAGGGGCAATTAGATCTTCAAAGTCCTCTGAAGAGGCAAATCCTTCAAAGTCCTCTCAAGAGGCAATTCTCAAGTCAACCCAAGTCCTCTCCGGGGGCAATTAACCCAAGACCTCTCAGGGGGCAGTTAATCTCCAAGTCCTCTTAAGAGGCAATTCTTCAGGCTAAACACCGCACAGGTTAGATGCCGAAATTACTAAGGCTAGACACCGCACAGGTTAGATGCCGAAATGACTAAGGCTAGACACCGCACAGGTTAGATGCCGATACAGCAGGAGCTAGACGCCGCACAGGCTAGATGCTTCAACGAATTCAAGGCTAGACACCGCACAGGTTAGATGCCGATACAGCAGGAGCTAGACGCCGCACAGGCTAGATGCTTCAACGAATTCAGGCTAAACACCGCACAGGTTAGATGCTAAAATGACCAAGGCTAGACACCGTACAGGTTAGATGCCGACCCAACCAAGGCTAGACACCGCACAGGTTAGATGCCGAAACGGCTGAAGCTAGACACCGCACAGGTTAGATGCTTCAACGAATACCAAGGCTAGACACCGCACAGGTTAGATGCCTAAATGACTAAGGCTAGACACCGCACAGGTTAGATGCCGATACAGCAGGAGCTAGACGCCGCACAGGCTAGATGCTTCAACGAATTCAAGGCTAGACACCGCACAGGTTAGATGCCGATACAGCAGGAGCTAGACGCCGCACAGGCTAGATGCTTCAACGAATTCAAGGCTAGACACCGCACAGGTTAGATGCCGATACAGCAGGAGCTAGACGCCGCACAGGCTAGATGCTTCAACGAATTCAAGGCTAGACACCGCACAGGTTAGATGCCGATACAGCAGGAGCTAGACGCCGCACAGGCTAGATGCTTCAACGAATTCAAGGCTAGACACCGCACAGGTTAGATGCCTAAACGGCTAAGGCTAGACACCGCACAGGTTAGATGCCTAAACGGCTGAAGCTAGACACCGCACAGGTTAGATGCTTCAACGAATACTAAGGCTAGACACCGCACAGGTTAGATGCCTAAACGGCTGAGGCTAGACGCCGTACAGGTTAGATGCTTCAACGAATACTAAGGCTAGACACCGCACAGGTTAGATGCCAACCCCACCAAGGCTAGACACCGCACAGGTTAGATGCCTAAATGGCTGAAGCTAGACACCGCACAGGTTAGATGCTTCAACGAATACTAAGGCTAGACACCGCACAGGTTAGATGCCTAAACGGCTGAGGCTAGACACCGCACAGGTTAGATGCCGAAACGACCAAGGCTAGAAACCGCATAGGTTATATGCCAAAAACGACAAGGGTTAACGCGTCGACAAACAAACGATAACTACCCCAACAGCTTCACCCTCAGCGTCTCTGCGCCTCTCCTTTTTTCTTATTCTCTGAATTTTGGTCTGTCTTCTGTGAATTTTGGCTCACCTAGGTGTCTAGGCACTAACTTCTCCAAAATTGGGGGCAACTGTAGACACCGGGTCCTGAGTCAGGTTTTGAAAAATGGCAATGGCAATTTCGGGTCCTTGATAAACTCCTCCACAAAAATAAATACATAAAATATAAAAACTAAAAAAAAAATGAGATTAGTTTAATTTAATTAGATAAATTAAAAATTAAGATTAGGTTAATCATTAGTTAATATTCTAGGATAATTAAAATTGAAAAAAAATAAGGAAAAAAAGAAAAAGAGAAAATAGATATAGGGTTAATTAAATAAATTAGATGTGATAATTTAAATAGATTAATTAAATTAAAAAGGTAGAAAAATATGAAGTATTTAATTAATAGAGTGTTTAATTAATTAGATGTGTAATAATTTTGGTAAATTAATTAAATTAAAATGGAGGAAATTGTTAGAGGAACCAAGTTTAACCTAATTAAGGGATATAAAAAGAAAGAGATAGGGCAAAAGGAGGGGGCTCGGCTGAAACAAGGAAGAAAGAAATAGAAAAAGAAAAAGAAAGGAAACCGAGAGCAAGGAAAAAGAGAGGAGAGCAAGAAAGAAAAACCAGAGAAAACCAAAAGAGAAAGGAAAAAAAGGGCCAAAGGAAAACAAAGAGCAAAATAGAAAAGGAAGAAAGAAAGAACACATAAATAGGAAGAGAGAGCAAAGGACACAGAGGGACCAAATTCAAAAGAAATCAAAAATAAATAGAAAGAGGAGCAGAGACCAGGCAAAGGAAAACCGACGCAGACGCCGGAACCAAGGAAGAAGAAGAAGAAAAAAAAGGGGGGAGGAGGCGGTGGCGCCGCCGGCCAACCACGGCGCCGGCCAGCCACACGCGCGCCACCGCCAGGACGGCGACGCCCGGACGCCCTGGCCGGTAGCCACCAAGGTCCCCCACTCGCCGGGGAAGGCCAGATCGGAGGGAGCACCGAAACGCTTCAGGGCGTTTTCCGGCGAAAATACGGCGCCGTTCGGCGCGTGACCACCGGAGGCGGCTTCCCGGCAGCCAGGCGAAGAGGATGGAGGCGGCGGTGACGTCAACAGCGGCTCCGACGAAGGTCCGGCGAGATTCCGACCGGTGAGCCCCTATTTTCCTTATATATATATATATATATATATATATTTATTTATTTATTTATTTTCTGTTTATTAATATTATATTAATTATTATTATTTATTTTATTTATTTGTTATTAGTATTATTGAGTTATATTAATATTTGTTGTTATTTATATTATTTATTTTATGTAATTTTCTGTTTTTGTATATTATTGAGTTATATTAAGATTGTTATTATTATATTTATTTATTATTATCTAATATTCTGTTTTTATATATTATTATTATTATTATTACTACTATTATTATATTTATTTATTATTATTTAATATTCTGTTTTATTATAGTTATTATTATTATTATTATTATTATCATATTTATTCATTATTTCACATTATTTATTATTATCATATTTAATATTATAATTATTATATTTATTTATTCTTATTTAGCTTTCTGTTTTTATGTTATTATTTTACTAATATCAATTTTATGCTATTGCTATTATTCTTTATTATTGTTATTAGTATTTATTATTGCTATTATTATGTTATGTTCATTGTTATTATTGTGTTTATTATTATTGTATATGTTTTGTTATTATTATCTATTATTGTGTTTGTTATCATTATTTTAATGTTATTATTATTATTGTGATATTATTTATGTCATTGTTATTTTGTTAATTGTTTACACTATTCTTGTTATTATTATTATTATTATTATTATTATTATTATTATTGTTTTCATTATTTATGTTTTATTATTATTATCTATTTTCTGTTATTATTATTATTATTATTATTATTTGTTTTATCATTTATCATTTATTATTATTATTATTATTATTATTATTATTATTATTATCATTATTATTATTATTTTATGTCTATTTATTATTTATTATTTTATGATATTGTTATTATTGACATCATTATTTTTACTATCATCTATTATTATAATTGTCATTTATGTTTCATACCCATTAATTACGTCCCATTATTTTATTTTCATTACACCACATTAAATATCAATTTATTTCATTAATCTTTTGTTTAATTAATTATTCATTTATTGATTTATTTATCATTTAATTCATCATTAACTTTAATTATTTATTTTCACCTTTACTTTATTAATTTTTCTAGAATCATCACTAATGTTTCTAATGTTAATTCTTGTCTGAGATTAAATTTGGGTCGTTTTGCGTGGATATCTCCCGTGGCTCTCTAGAGGGGTCGCGACACGTAAACGAACGCTTCAGTTCGGTGAGATTTTCCCTAACTCCTCTTTTGATGCGTTGTTTTGTAAATAATTATTTTACTTGTGCGCGCGCGTGCGATAAAAAATCACAAAAATATTTTTATAATTAAATTGGAATTTTCCTTAATAAAATAGGGACCAATGTCCCTTGTTTTAGCCAAACAATGAAAATATCACTAATAAAACGAAGGGTTAGCTTTGTTCAAAAATGAGGATCATTCATTCTCGTTTTCAACTCGAACAATCAAATGGCTCTTCGAATCCTTTTTTAAAATAAACGCAAAAGAACCAATGTTCTTAACCTTCAAGTAAAGCGCGAAGGAACCAATGTTCCTAAAACAACGCCCCGATTTATGTATGTTTTTTTTCATTTTGGTTTTTGACGTGAGTGATTAAATTCTTGTCCTTTTTTCTGTTGGGCCCTTGTAATTAATTTTGGGGCAACTTTATTTATTGGGATTGTATTCCGTCCCATTTACGTTTTAATCTTCTTTTATTGGGGTTGTATTCTGCTCCTATTTTCTTTGTAATTGTGTGCTTGGGTATTTACCGCTTTCATTTATTGCTTTCCATACTTTAATTATCGCTTTTATTTATTTTCTCTATGTGCTTGTTAAACGCATTATATTTATGGCATGATTCGTGTGAGAGGAGAGATAAAATAATTGATCGTAAAAATTTGTTCACATAATATTAACCAAGAGTATGAATAAGAGTGAGGTCCCGAACCCTCTCTGGTTTTGGGCCTCATAAGGTTAGAATTACTTTCCCGATACTTTATCGGGTGGCGACTCCATGATCCTGCCTTATGATAACCTAATAGACGCTCTCGTAAGTTGATTGCCAACAATGGATTTGGATATATTCCTGTTCATTGCAAAGCGACCGGCTTTCACGAGTTTTTAACGAACCTCCATCCGGCCTCGGGTCCTAAAAGCGGACTCCCGAGGGCCATCCGGATCGCGAGCGGGGTTCGGGCGCGTCACAGTGGCGACTCCACTGGGGAGATCATGAGACTCTGCTCCGAAAGTACTTTTGGTTAATATAATGTAAATGGGTTTAAGATTAAGAAATTTTATCTCTTTTCGAAAAATCTGCATTGCATACATGCTAGAGCCTTAGAATTATGTTAGTTGGTCCCCATTTTGCCCCGGTGCGTTCCTAAAACACGACCCTACTTTCACTCATTGTAGGGAAGTGTTTGGGATAATCACCAACCCAAGTCTCGTGCCATCAAATGGTATATCAAATGGTGACCCGATCGGTCGAGTTAGACCTGTCGGCAGGGATCAAGCTTGGGTAACCCTAAAGTATCATTACCTGCGACCTAAGCCCATGTAATGGACATAGCTACTTCCACTAGGGGGCATGCTCCGTAATACTTTGCTTGTGAAGTGGGTTTTCGTATATTGAATAAATCCGGAGAAATTTAGATACTTGCTCGTTAAAGGTTTTCATACCCCAATGGGCGTGCTTAGGTTTATTCGGATTGTTTAAATACACGATAGCCGAAAATTCATCCGTATGCGCTTTTATTAATGAAAGTTTGTGCTTCGCAGCACGCTGTACGCGCTCATTGGGGTCCCCGTTAACCCATGGGTCAAGCCCGCCTAGGAAAGAGCCTGCGCGACCTCCTGTGTGATAGAAATAGGGTTGGGAGGAATTTTTTTCTCTTGTGTGTGTTATGTGCATAATTTGTATATATTTTGCATTTTTATTTATGTGAGTTTTGCCACTCCTCACAACTCATTGGTGCATATTACCATGCTAGGTCGTCTTCACCTTACATCATGCATTCCTATCATGCCATGTCCACATGTACCATATATCATGAACATTCATCCCCATACTGTGCCATAGGTTGTACTCATACTTTCATCATATGCATGTACACTGTAAATTTATGTATGCACATCATTTGTCATGCATTGTTTATACATTCACACACTTATAATTTTTCGTTAATGTTTTACACACACATCTTTGCACATATTTCATGTACGTGTTTTTATACAAAATGTCTTTACACATGTTTCGCACATATAATTCTTACACGCATACACGATACTATTGCATATGCCATTCCATGTACATGATTTTCTAACGCATAATTTACATATTTTTTTTTTTAAAAAAAAAAGTTTCTGTTTGCCTAAACAATTTTTGTGCATATACATTTTTTTATGGAATAAAATTTTTTGTGTTAAGTTATATCCTAAAATGATGACATGTTTGCACCTTATTAAGGTACCTCTGATTCAAAGCTTGACTCTGCCTAGTTAGTTCTCAACTATGAATGGATTTTGCACACACACATAGAGACGGCATGGTAATGCCATGTATTTACCTGTTGGTTTAGTAAACCTTGATGTCTACATATTTATCTTCTTGCCCTTCATTGGGAACGACTCCCGAATTCTTTTGCTGAGATTGAATCAGTTGAGAATGTGGTTCGTTCAGTATGCTCAAAGGCAGATAGAAACTCGAGTTTGAGGTACCTAATAGGTTGCACTCATTTTACGATCTTGGGGTATTTCTTATCACTACCCATGAAAATGATATTTTGCACATACTCCCAACAAATTCTTTGTACATATACTTTCTGCAAATATTTTTACACATAACTGTAGCAAACATTCTCATGAATAGTTTTACATGTCTTTTGGCATAAAATCTTTAACAAGCACATTTCATAGGCACCTTTGGGCATTCATGGCTCTCTAAACTTCATTTTTGTAATCAATTACTTTCATGCATTTTCTGGACATACTCTTGGCCTACATCTCACGTGCACATTTTTCGCATGCATTCACTACACACGTATATGATTTTCCCTACACATGTTTCATACACACAGTTATATGTGCATACATCGCACACACCCAATCCCTTACATGGCCTTCATGTATATCACCTTTCACCTGTCTTTGCATATGATCCTTTACATCTATGCCTATGAATGACTCTCTACATTTGTCACATGCACGATCGTTTGCATGCATGGTTATTTGCATATATTCTGCATACATAACCCCTTGCATATATCTCTCATGCATGATCCTTCTCATTCATGATCATTTGCAAATACTTTTACATGCATAC
Source organism: Excoecaria cochinchinensis (assembly GCA_947683425.1). Lineage (NCBI taxonomy): Eukaryota > Viridiplantae > Streptophyta > Magnoliopsida > Malpighiales > Euphorbiaceae > Excoecaria > Excoecaria cochinchinensis. Next base: position 3,430,644 of record CANTUQ010000037.1, read on the forward strand.
AAGCCATGTACGCGCCATATATGTCATATGTGTAATTCTCGGCATGCATTTCATGTTCGTAGTCCATGTGTAGTACGCACGGTACTCATTTCACAGCTCCTTGTAGTTGTTGTATGTCACATTTGCATATGTGTAATATTTCATACAGGTAATTCTGTGCTTGAATTATACATTCATAATATACATGCATATCATACATGTATAGCTTTCCACATAATTTCCATGCATACATGATGCCCTTTGCCTACTAGATGGTGTACATCAGTCTTAATCAGGACTTCACGATAAACTGACGCTTCCAAAGCCCTCTCAAGAGGCAAATCTCTAAGCCCTCTCAAGAGGCGAACTTTCAGAGCCTTCTCGAAAGGCAATTTTCAAGCCCTCTAAAGAGGCGATTCTTAATCAACAAAAAAAATTCTCTCCGGGGGCAAGTCAACCTAAGTCCTTTTGAGGAGGCAAATCTCCAAGTCCTCTGAGGAGGCAGAATCTCAAAGCCCTCTGAGGAGGCAAATTCTCAGAGCCCGCTGAAGAGGCAAACCTCTAAGACCTCTCAGGGGGCAATTAGATCTTCAAAGTCCTCTGAAGAGGCAAATCCTTCAAAGTCCTCTCAAGAGGCAATTCTCAAGTCAACCCAAGTCCTCTCCGGGGGCAATTAATCCAAAGACCTCTCAGGGGGCAATTAGATTCTCAAGTCAACCCAAGTCCTCTCCGGGGGCAATTAATCCAAAGACCTCTCAGGGGGCAATTAGATCTTCAAAGTCCTCTGAAGAGGCAAATCCTTCAAAGTCCTCTCAAGAGGCAATTCTCAAGTCAACCCAAGTCCTCTCCGGGGGCAATTAATCCAAAGACCTCTCAAGGGGCAATTAGATCTTCAAAGTCCTCTGAAGAGGCAAATCCTTCAAAGTCCTCTCAAGAGGCAATTCTCAAGTCAACCCAAGTCCTCTCCGGGGGCAATTAACCCAAGACCTCTCAGGGGGCAGTTAATCTCCAAGTCCTCTTAAGAGGCAATTCTTCAGGCTAAACACCGCACAGGTTAGATGCCGAAATTACTAAGGCTAGACACCGCACAGGTTAGATGCCGAAATGACTAAGGCTAGACACCGCACAGGTTAGATGCCGATACAGCAGGAGCTAGACGCCGCACAGGCTAGATGCTTCAACGAATTCAAGGCTAGACACCGCACAGGTTAGATGCCGATACAGCAGGAGCTAGACGCCGCACAGGCTAGATGCTTCAACGAATTCAAGGCTAGACACCGCACAGGTTAGATGCCTAAACGGCTAAGGCTAGACACCGCACAGGTTAGATGCCTAAACGGCTGAAGCTAGACACCGCACAGGTTAGATGCTTCAACGAATACTAAGGCTAGACACCGCACAGGTTAGATGCCTAAACGGCTGAGGCTAGACACCGTACAGGTTAGATGCTTCAACGAATACTAAGGCTAGACACCGCACAGGTTAGATGCCAACCCCACCAAGGCTAGACACCGCACAGGTTAGATGCCTAAATGGCTGAAGCTAGACACCGCACAGGTTAGATGCTTCAACGAATACTAAGGCTAGACACCGCACAGGTTAGATGCCTAAACGGCTGAGGCTAGACACCGCACAGGTTAGATGCCGAAACGACCAAGGCTAGAAACCGCATAGGTTATATGCCAAAAACGACAAGGGTTAACGCGTCGACAAACAAACGATAACTACCCCAACAGCTTCACCCTCAGCGTCTCTGCGCCTCTCCTTTTTTCTTATTCTCTGAATTTTGGTCTGTCTTCTGTGAATTTTGGCTCACCTAGGTGTCTAGGCACTAACTTCTCCAAAATTGGGGGCAACTGTAGACACCGGGTCCTGAGTCAGGTTTTGAAAAATGGCAATGGCAATTTCGGGTCCTTGATAAACTCCTCCACAAAAATAAATACATAAAATATAAAAACTAAAAAAAAATTGAGATTAGTTTAATTTAATTAGATAAATTAAAAATTAAGATTAGGTTAATCATTAGTTAATATTCTAGGATAATTAAAATTGAAAAAAAATAAGGAAAAAAAGAAAAAGAGAAAATAGATATAGGGTTAATTAAATAAATTAGATGTGATAATTTAAATAGATTAATTAAATTAAAAAGGTAGAAAAATATGAAGTATTTAATTAATAGAGTGTTTAATTAATTAGATGTGTAATAATTTTGGTAAATTAATTAAATTAAAATGGAGGAAATTGTTAGAGGAACCAAGTTTAACCTAATTAAGGGATATAAAAAGAAAGAGATAGGGCAAAAGGAGGGGGCTCGGCTGAAACAAGGAAGAAAGAAATAGAAAAAGAAAAAGAAAGGAAACCGAGAGCAAGGAAAAAGAGAGGAGAGCAAGAAAGAAAAACCAGAGAAAACCAAAAGAGAAAGGAAAAAAAGGGCCAAAGGAAAACAAAGAGCAAAATAGAAAAGGAAGAAAGAAAGAACACATAAATAGGAAGAGAGAGCAAAGGACACAGAGGGACCAAATTCAAAAGAAATCAAAAATAAATAGAAAGAGGAGCAGAGACCAGGCAAAGGAAAACCGACGCAGACGCCGGAACCAAGGAAGAAGAAGAAGAAAAAAAAGGGGGGAGGAGGCCGGCGCGCCGGCCAGCCACGGCGCCGGCCAGCCACACGCGCGCCACCGCCAGGACGGCGACGCCCGGACGCCCTGGCCGGTAGCCACCAAGGTCCCCCACTCGCCGGGGAAGGCCAGATCGGAGGGAGCACCGAAACGCTTCAGGGCGTTTTCCGGCGAAAATACGGCGCCGTTCGGCGCGTGACCACCGGAGGCGGCTTCCCGGCAGCCAGGCGAAGAGGATGGAGGCGGCGGTGACGTCAACGGCGGCTCCGACGAAGGTCCGGCGAGATTCCGACCGGTGAGCCCCTATTTTCCTTATATATATATATATATATATATATATATATATATATATATATATATATATTTATTTATTTATTTATTTATTTTCTGTTTATTAATATTATATTAATTATTATTATTTATTTTATTTATTTGTTATTAGTATTATTGAGTTATATTAATATTTGTTGTTATTTATATTATTTATTTTATGTAATTTTCTGTTTTTGTATATTATTGAGTTATATTAAGATTGTTATTATTATATTTATTTATTATTATCTAATATTCTGTTTTTATATATTATTATTATTATTACTACTATTATTATATTTATTTATTATTATTTAATATTCTGTTTTATTATAGTTATTATTATTATTATTATTATTATCATATTTATTCATTATTTCACATTATTTATTATTATCATATTTAATATTATAATTATTATATTTATTTATTCTTATTTAGCTTTCTGTTTTTATGTTATTATTTTACTAATATCAATTTTATGCTATTGCTATTATTCTTTATTATTGTTATTAGTATTTATTATTGCTATTATTATGTTATGTTCATTGTTATTATTGTGTTTATTATTATTGTATATGTTTTGTTATTATTATCTATTATTGTGTTTGTTATCATTATTTTAATGTTATTATTATTATTGTGATATTATTTATGTCATTGTTATTTTGTTAATTGTTTACACTATTCTTGTTATTATTATTATTATTATTATTATTATTATTATTATTATTGTTTTCATTATTTATGTTTTATTATTATTATCTATTTTCTGTTATTATTATTATTATTATTATTATTTGTTTTATCATTTATCATTTATTATTATTATTATTATTATTATTATTATTATTATCATTATTATTATTATTTTATGTCTATTTATTATTTATTATTTTATGATATTGTTATTATTGACATCATTATTTTTACTATCATCTATTATTATAATTGTCATTTATGTTTCATACCCATTAATTACGTCCCATTATTTTATTTTCATTACACCACATTAAATATCAATTTATTTCATTAATCTTTTGTTTAATTAATTATTCATTTATTGATTTATTTATCATTTAATTCATCATTAACTTTAATTATTTATTTTCACCTTTACTTTATTAATTTTTCTAGAATCATCACTAATGTTTCTAATGTTAATTCTTGTCTGAGATTAAATTTGGGTCGTTTTGCGTGGATATCTCCCGTGGCTCTCTAGAGGGGTCGCGACACGTAAACGAACGCTTCAGTTCGGTGAGATTTTCCCTAACTCCTCTTTTGATGCGTTGTTTTGTAAATAATTATTTTACTTGTGCGCGCGCGTGCGATAAAAAATCACAAAAATATTTTTATAATTAAATTGGAATTTTCCTTAATAAAATAGGGACCAATGTCCCTTGTTTTAGCCAAACAATGAAAATATCACTAATAAAACGAAGGGTTAGCTTTGTTCAAAAATGAGGATCATTCATTCTCGTTTTCAACTCGAACAATCAAATGGCTCTTCGAATCCTTTTTTAAAATAAACGCAAAAGAACCAATGTTCTTAACCTTCAAGTAAAGCGCGAAGGAACCAATGTTCCTAAAACAACGCCCCGATTTATGTATGTTTTTTTTCATTTTGGTTTTTGACGTGAGTGATTAAATTCTTGTCCTTTTTTCTGTTGGGCCCTTGTAATTAATTTTGGGGCAACTTTATTTATTGGGATTGTATTCCGTCCCATTTACGTTTTAATCTTCTTTTATTGGGGTTGTATTCTGCTCCTATTTTCTTTGTAATTGTGTGCTTGGGTATTTACCGCTTTCATTTATTGCTTTCCATACTTTAATTATCGCTTTTATTTATTTTCTCTATGTGCTTGTTAAACGCATTATATTTATGGCATGATTCGTGTGAGAGGAGAGATAAAATAATTGATCGTAAAAATTTGTTCACATAATATTAACCAAGAGTATGAATAAGAGTGAGGTCCCGAACCCTCTCTGGTTTTGGGCCTCATAAGGTTAGAATTACTTTCCCGATACTTTATCGGGTGGCGACTCCATGATCCTGCCTTATGATAACCTAATAGACGCTCTCGTAAGTTGATTGCCAATAATGGATTTGGATATATTCCTGTTCATTGCAAAGCGACCGGCTTTCACGAGTTTTTAACGAACCTCCATCCGGCCTCGGGTCCTAAAAGCGGACTCCCGAGGGCCATCCGGATCGCGAGCGGGGTTCGGGCGCGTCACACCTACTATCCATGAATTAAAGGTCTCACACATATTATTCTTAACCACATCACATTTCACACAATCTTTAAAAAATGACCTACACCATGCTTTTTTAGGATAAGATAACAAATCCTCAACTATGCCATTTCCAATGTTATTTAGGTTTTTAAGTTCATCTTTCAATTTTACCTCAAAGCTTAACTTGGCATATCTTCAAAACTACTTCCTCTCCTTACCTTTCTATTTTTGAGCCTATCTTGACCAAATATGCCTTGCACACATCCTATGTTATAGTGTTAGCAGGAGCTTTTGAATTGTTGGAACCAGACCTTGTTACGTAAAATAAAACTTGTTACATATGCCATATTGATATTATAATGAAGTGGAAGATGCATAAATGGGTTTAGTTATACCTTTTGCATGTCAAGCATAACTATCAGTCCCTTTCTATTTCCAAGCTCAAGATCATCTATGAGATAGTTGATGAACTAGCTCTAAGAATGCTTTGTTTCTTGATCAACAATATCCTAAGGTAAGGAGTATATATGCTGGTTGCCATTCTTGCCAATAATAACTAATAATTCACCCTTGCAAACACATTTTAAAAAACATCCATCGAATCCAATGATTTTCTTCCACCTTTCTTTCCAACCTCTCTTCAAAACATCAAATCATACATAGAAGTACACAAATAAATAATTCCCTGGTTCAGTTTCTTTATCAGTTCTATCCAACAAGATGTACCTAGTGTTGGCTCAAAGGGCCAATTTATAGGTTTTGATGTATTACAAAATACTTGCATTTAATCAAATTGAGCTTTTCTCTAACTTACAATGTGCAGGCCCAGCTAAAACACATTGATGGAAGGTGCTCTATCTACTACAGAACAGATGTTGTAATGTACCTTAGAAGGATTTATAGTGTTAATTGCATTATAAGAGTACAAGAGTAATTGAATAAATATAGGCTTATGGGTTAATAAGGATGTAATTGAAAAGAAATTTAATGTATTTGAAAGAAAGGATTTATAGAGGGACTAAAAAGGGAATTGGCCAAAGGATTAAGTTGGTTATTTGCTATAAGTTCGACATGTGGCAAGGAGTTAACAAGTGGCTTGTTGAGAGCTTGCCACCTAAGCAGCCACATGCAATAAAAAGCTGAGTGGTGAGGCAAAAATTGTCTCCTCCTTGCATGTTGGTCTGGCTACTTCTCTCTCTTGTTCTTCATTTCTATTTTTCATCTCTTGTTCTTATTTTTTTCTTCTTCTTCATTGGTTGTTCTGTGAGTATATGAATCATATGCTTGTTGATTTAGTATATTTAATGTGTAATAAGAATTTAAGGTATTGTACATACTATGTGGGCATGTTAATTGATATTGCTTTGGCATGACTGATCAACGAATGAGTATACATGTTCATGGTTTGTTTAGTTATTATATGAGTTGAGTTGTTGTACAGTGGTTTGAGTACATAGTTGAGTAAATGTAAAGTATATGGAATAGTGAATAGAGTTTATATGTGAGCCTGTATTAGACATAGTAGTGGATAGATGGCCATGCCTATAAAGGGTTAGAGTTGTAGCTGCCAGAGTGGCACCGATTGTGTCTAAAAGTTTGACACCTTTTGGTATCCAGATGTTTATGAGTTAGGTCTCCAGAGATTTAATACAGCCCGTCAGTATCCAGAGTACCCATATCCACCATCTATGTGAATTCAAGCTATGAAAGTTAGCGTATGTTTATGGCCGTATAAGAAATGTTATAATATGTTATTATGTATATGAATGCATATTAGTTGTAGTGAAATGTTATTGCCTATCTATACGATATGGCTAAAGTTGAAGAATTTGTGTATGTTTGAGATGAATGTAAATGATTAAGGCATGATGATATTATGTTCATTGAAAGTGCTCATGAATGAATGCCATCGTGGGATTAGTGTGTTGGATATTGAATATGCTTATGGTGTGATATCTGTGACTTCGTTAGAAGTCTATTGCTTTTGTATCCCCACTGAGCCTTCGTTCAGCACGGGTGTTTTCCCGTGTAGGTATGCAGGTTTGAGTATAGAGAGTTGTGTATCTGCAGGCCACTAGGAGTTGAAGCTTGGAGTGTCCTTTTGTATATGGTTCTTTTTGTATTGGATAATATAGTGATATGTAAAGAGATTTTGTAATTAAGTTGCATGTAACAAGTGTAAATGTTTTTAACGATATATGTTTAAGTAATATAAGGATAATATTATTATGTATTGTAAATAACTAAAATTTTATATATGACATCTTGATTATATTTATCTTAGAAATAATTATTGGAAGTGAATTGCATGATATTTCGATTATAAGATATTAATAGTGTTTATTGATGCGAATTGTATGCGTAGTTTGTATGTGAATGCATGTGTAGCGACTCCGATATCCTTCAGGGGGTATTGGTGCGCTACAGACGTGCTCAACATCTATCGGAGTAGACTTATAACATCAAGGTTTACTAGGAAATAAAATTGTAAAATCATTATTAAAGGATTCACACACTCACTAGCACGTGATTTGCATTATTTTCTACATTTAAATATTTTTCAAATCACATCTTTATTAGAAATAAAATTATTTATTTCCCAAAAGTTAATTTGCCACAATTATAGTTATTTTAAAAAAAAAAAGGAAAGGAAGCTTTTGATTTAAACTGATTTTTCTTGTTTAAGAAAACACAAAATCTGGAAATATTTATAATTATTCTTTCAAACACCTCTTTATTATCTAAGGAAACTAAAATTAAATCTCTTCTATTTTGGAAACATTTTCAAAATTTAGTTCACACCTAACAGCTATATTGTTTTCAACTATAAAAAATGAGTTTTGTTGGTGTGTTCAATCAAGTGAGTGAAAAACAAAATTTCTACTTTGAGTTTCATTTTGTTTGTAAGTTTTTCATTACTTCATGTGCATACACAATCACATATGCTCAATATGATTATAGTTTCAATTGTAATCATGTTAGTGAGACTTAATAAATTTGTGAGATAATTTGTGAGTTTAAGTTGCTAGATCCTAGGAAAATAAACTAGCGAGTATTTAGATTCTTTTACTTTGTAAAAAAGTGCTAAGTGTTTTGATCATTTTTCTTGGAAAATGATCAAGTGTTTTAGAATTTTTCACTTAGAAAGAAAAACTTGGGATAGCTACATGTAACAAGTTTTTGACTATTGCCCGTAAATAGAGTCACATTAGAAAGAGAGAAACTCTTAAGATAGATTGTCTTAAGGAGAGGATGTAGACAATTGTTGAACCTCTATAAGTCATGGCGTTAAATTTCTTTATCTTTTACTCTCTTTAAATTTGTACTCTATATTCTTGTTATGCTAAAATTGACTGCTCTATGTTTTATAGAACAGAATTCATAAAACAGGTTGTGCTCTAGAAAAACGGGATGAACATTAATTTTCAAATTGATTTAGCAAATTAAAGTCTAATCTTCTCACTAGGAATTTCGTCTATATATATATATATATATATACACACACACATATTGCAGCACCCCAAATACCCCTTGGGAGGATATCGGGTGCCACGCACACACATATACACATACACATACATAAAAAGCGGAAAAGAAATATCATTAATCTAAACATACTTAAATATAACTTAAAAATATTCAAATTAAAAAAATCATTGCTCTTTTATTACATGCTCTTACTTCGAAACATATACATTTCATTTTCAAAAGTTACTATAACATCGATACAAAAGAATCATATACTTTAACAAAAGAACTCCACACAAGCTCCTAGTGGCCAGCAGGTGAACACTCTCTAACCGAACTGAACCTGCAAACCTACACAAGAAACACCCATGCTAAGCGATAATGCTTAGTCGGGATAATAAAAAAATAGACTTCTCATGAAGTCTCAATCATTGCACGATAATAAAAATACTTCAATATCATGCTATCACATAATAACATACATTAGCATATAACCCTTCATGAAAATCTCCAGATTTAGTACACATTATCCAACTATAAACGATGACATGCCACTTCTTCTATTACATAATCAATACATATAAACCTATCGTTTGACCTCTTGCACAAGCATAATTACTCAATGGAAAAGCCTGAAATTTACTTCTATGGTAGATACGGGTACTCTGAATACTGATAAATAGTATCAAACAGCTAGAGACCTAACTCAAACATCTGAACACATAGACACAAATGGTGCCACTCTGGCAGCTATACTCTAACCCTTTATAAGCATGCTTATCTATTCACTACTATGACCATTCAGGCTTGAACATATAAAATCTAATTATTATATCATATACTTTACATTGACTCTAGTGTCTAACCATACCTTCACTCATCAAGCTCAACTCATGCATTAACTAAGCAAACCATGAACATTCATATACACTCATTTATTATCAATGACAAGCAGTATAAGTTTAACATGTTTATAGTATGTACAATATCTTAGATTCTAGTTACTCACTTAACATACCAATACATCAAACATGTGATTCATATATTCAATTATGATATTACATTTAAACCTTACTATGCATGGTCAATATGATCCAATGCAATAATACACACATATAAGAAGAAATAATTTGCATTCAAAACTTTAAGCAGTGTCGTGCTCGCAATAAAATCGAAACTACACTACTGTCGCGCTAGCAAGCAATGTCGCACCCGCGACAAAATGCCAAAATGACTTCTATCACACCAGCGACGGAGCTCGCGCTCGCGACAAGACTCGACAAGACAAACCTTGCCAAAATGAGCATTCTGTCGCGCTTGCGACCCTTGTCGTGCTCTCGATAGAACCCAAATTTTGTGTTCGAGCTCCCAACTTCACACATCTCTCGCACAAACTTTACACACACAAACCTATAAACACATGCATGACTTCTAGCATTATACACGCACTAAATCCATCCAAAATGGTCTTCAAACAAGTAATCACATACATATAATCATCTTTAAATTGTCAAAGAAGCAACATGCAACTTATCACCAATAACCATATGCCATTATAATAACTAAAAGAGCTATTGAACAAAATCAAAGCTAATTAGCTCCCAACTAAACCAAACTTGCATCTAGCAAGAAATCAAGCACAATTTCAACTTAACACACATGCATTTAACCAGAAATTACACACGATCCCAAGCCTCAAAAGCTGCTTGACTACTACTCTAATCCAGCTCAAATCTTCTCCTTGCCTTTGTCTCTCCTCTTGTCAATAGCTTTTTGCACAAAACCATCCAAAAACACACTTAATCCAACACTTAACAAACTTTAAATCAAAAACAGAAATAGATGAAGAAGAAGAAGACACTAGAACATCCAATCACACTTACCTTTCTCACTTAACGCTTCAAACCAATCCAAACTCAAAGCTTATGTCTTTAAATGATCAAACAAAAGAGGTGAAGGAGCAACAAGAAAGCAGATGAAGAGGAAAGAAAAGAAAAACTAAAGAGGGAAATAAAAGGAAGAAACCTGGCCAACTAATAGGAATTAAGGCCACCAACCTCCATTAATTCTCTATTTAAGGCATGAGGCTACTGAGGTGGCATTCTTTCCTCAAGCCACATGTCCAACTCTAGTCAAATTCCCATTATATCCTTGGCCAAATACTATTTAACCCCTCTTTCAAAATTCTGTCTTTAATAACTTATATTCTCTTTTTAATTATATCCCTACTAACTCACAATTTATACATGCATAATTACTTTTGTACCCTTTTACTATACATTTAACACTACAATTTTTCTAGGGTACAATTGAGGTCATTACATATATATATATATATATATATATATAGTTTATTATGAAAAAAGATTAATTAAAAATTATTAAGATAAATGCATGAAATTGATTTATGATTTTGTTAGTATTTTACGTATCAAGTTGTCTATGTTCTAACTTGTTCAGATCATGAAAAATTATAAAATGATCTATTCATGCCCCCTCTAGATCATATATTTGGGACTCACACCTAGGTTGGTTTCTCTTATAATGTCTGCATAATCACCGAAAACTCCATCTTTCAGTCTCCTAGAAACTACCCTATAACCATCATTTTAGCTTTACAACATAAACTTCTACTTACATATAACCCATACTTCTCCTTTTCCAACTCTTGAAGTTTTCAAAATTTAATATCTGATAGAGATATAATCCTCTCCCTAAATTTTCTTGCTATTCACTTTGAAGTACAAAACTTGTTCTTGTTCTTTTTAGAAAACTCGTTCACATTAAAAGCTCCAAAATTGCCTTAATTGCTAGCATACAATTCTCGTTTACAATTCTCACCAGTACATTTAACTCTAACCTTATGCCTCTCATTAGGTCTTAATTTCACTTGGTTGATATTTTTTCACCTTAAAATCTCCAGAATTGCTTTCATTGCTAGCATATAGTTCCTATTTACAATTCTCACTAGTACATTTAACTCTAACCTTATGCCTCTCATTCAATCTTAATTTCACTTGCTCCCCATTTTTGCATGCATAATCAGCCATAACTTTCCTGAACTGTATAGTATTTTCAAATATCATGTGCAATACAAAAATAGGTACCTGACAATTGGGATCATATCTAACCTTCTTGCTCCTTCTTCTTGCAAGTAGATCAACACCCTCTACAGCTTTATGATCTTTCTCAGCCCTACTGTTATCACTTCTAGGATCTGAACTATGTAAATACACTTCATTACCTCGTAGTCTTCTATAATATCTATATCCTCCCTTATTTTCTACATCCCCAAATGCCCTATTTATACCAACCTCTGCTAGAGAAATTTTTTGAGTAAAATTACCCTCTATTCTTATTAGTTTTGCTCTCCTTTCTACCTTAGCAACATCTCTAAATGCCCTCAATTCTTCATTTGCATTACTATCATCTTTTTCTATAATTGCATCTAGATATGATTATTTATCTTCACCATCTCCATTCTCCTCTACTTCCTCCTCACTATTAGAATTGCCTTCAGCCTCTACTTCTTCAACCTTAGGTTCTCCAACTTCTACAAATTCAAACTCTAGTGATTCATCTTTTTCTACTAAAGCATTTGTTTCTGCAGTGTTTATTACCACACTAGACTCCTTATGCCCACTATTTATATTATCAGTAATGAAAGCTGTTGCCCTAGACCCAACACCACTTGCTATATTATATTCAATAAGTAAAACAACTTCTTCATTTATTATTGGATTTTGAACCATATGATGGATATAAATATCCAAATCATCACCATTCTTTAGACTTTCACTAAGTCCAAAAGCTCAAAATCATTTTTTAGCATAATAAACTCTTTTATAACTGGGTTTTGATGGCAGACTCCAACAACTTCTAAATACCCCATTCCCTCGAATGCCAGGCCAACTCAACTAAAGAAAAGTGTTCTTTGTTAATTATCCATTGTTCCTCTTTATCCTCCCCTACATACTTAAGTACCCTTTCATTTACAACCCCCCCCCCCCCCCCCCCCAATGGTGAAATAAAACCCATATATAGCAATCCCCCATTAAAATTTACTATTAAATAAAAAGCAAGAGTATATCAAAATCATACTCCATTTTCAATTTACTGTTTACAAAGAAGGAGTAAAGAAAACTGATACCACATTTCACGTTACCCTCAACATTAAAAATAGTAAAAGGCAACTATTTACAAAAAAAATCTTTTGCACCATAATGAATGCCCTAATTTCTACACAGAAATTTCAAAAATACCACTACAAAAAAATATTTAAGCAAAAAACACACCTTTTTCTTCTCTCCTTTAAGTGTGTTCTAGTATATATCTTAATTCTACAAGTTTTTCTTCACTTTACTTTCACAAACAAGAATCTGTGATCTTCAATCTTCCAAGTTTCAAATCCTTAATAACCTTTCTACTTCCTTAAAATTATGATGTCAACTTTTATTTGTGTATACTGATGGCAGTTTGTAACCCTAAAAATCAACAGAGAATAAGATAAAGTGTTGATCATAATTTTTAGGGTTTTTAATTGTCTAGTTTGATTTTGTTTCTTGGCCCTTTTTTTGCCTGTTAAACCGATAAAAGCTGATCATCAGATCATTCCATCATTTCCAATATTTTTTTTACTACATGAAAGACACATGGCAACATTCCATTAAGTATATTGCCATGTTACTGCGTTTATAATACACTTTCATTCCTTTCTATATGTTTCCAACTATAATGGTTTAAATATATGTCTTTTTTTGATTTAAGGTGTTTATTATGTTATTTAGAGCGTGTTTTGGCATTATTTTTGAAAGGGTAAAAACTGATTATAGAATAAAAATAAGTGTTTGGTAAATGCTAACTTTAGAAAAATTAATTTTGTGAAAAGTTAAAAAAACCTTATATTAGAAAAAGTTAGAAATTAGAGCTTTTCAAAAAAAGTTGATTTTTAACTTTTTAAGGAAACTAATTTATTTTAGCTTTTATACAAAAATATCCCTTATGTTATTTCATAATTACAATTAAACTAGCTATATAAACTAATTAAAAATGGGGAAATAGGATCAGTCGTCCTTGTCTCTTTTGTTTTGCCTCCTCTCCATTGTCCAGGTAAACTCCATGACTATTCATCTTCTGAATTTATTTTTCTTATTAGCAATTTTTCATCCTATTTTCTTCTTGCTTTCTCTTCAATTTCTAGGGTTTTCTTTTTCCTAAATAATCAATTGATCTATTTCTTGCGTTTTTTACTTAAGAATTTTCTAAATGTTGTTTTCGTTGTTTTTTTTAAACGTGTATGATTTTGTTTTTATGTTATTCTCAATAGTCAACGTTATATGATTTTGTTTTTCTAACGTTAGGAGAATTCTACTTTGATTTTTTGAACAAAAACAAAAGATAAAAATATAGAATGGAAATTGAACTTTGAATCTTTAGGCTTATACTTGAATTACTTAAGCAACTTTCACACAAACTCTTACATGTTAAACTTTAACTAGAATTTAATTACCTTCTATCTACTGCAGATAAATAGACAGATGCACAAAGAATTACAGATATGCACCTTAGCCAAATAATAATAATAATAATAATAATAATAATAATAATAATAATAATAATAATAATAATAAAACATATTGGCTAAAAAGACAATTCTATATTTTATAGGTCGGCAAAATCAGGGCATGCAGCTAAGGATTAGTTATTAATTCTTTTATGGTTTATTGTGGACCAAACTGTGGAATTATTATAAAATGATTTGTTACTTTAAAACCTGAATTTGAAGAAAGGTTAGACATAATGTTTGAAGATACTGTTGCTACTGGTGAATTTGCTTGGACACCTTCATTAACTTCAGATCCACAAAATGTTAATGTTGATATTGATGCATCTAAAGAGAGACCTATATCATCTGAAGACATTGATGAGTCAAAAGAAGATGATTTTGATCAAAGCTTAAACGAATTCATGACTGGTGGTAGTGGCTCACCAAATATTACAAATCTTGATGATATATCAATTGATGGAGGAATGATAAAGGAAAAGCAAAAAGGAAACATTGGATGTAGTTCACAAGCAAAAATAGATAAGAGAGGAAGAAAAGGTAGAAAAAGTCTAGGAGTGGTGCAGCTAAATTAAGAGAAGATATATCTAGATTAGTGGATAGTGTTGAAAGTAGGAGTAGTTTGACTTCTAAAAGAATAGATTTGCCATGAGCTAGTATTACAGAAGTTATGGATGATATAAAGTCTTTGCCTGATATTGTCACTGGTAGTGAACTTTATTATTTTGCTTCCTATATTTTTGAACAAAAGAAAAAGAGATAAAGTTATGTTTTGATGCGTTCAATTGAAGAAAAAATGGGATGGCTTAAGTTTCAGTATGAAATATTCAAAAGCAAAGGGCATTGATGCGGGAAAAATAATATGTTTCAATTGTTATTGAATCATGTAAAAATAATATGTTTCAATTGTTATTGAATCATGTACTTTTTATATTTATTTTGTAATAACTATTTATTTACATAAATGATTTCATTTATATATGCATTTGATTTTTTATATTTGTCTTATCATATATTTCTTTAGATTGTTATGCATAACAAGATTTTTTATATTTTTTTCTAGATATGGATAATGACTATTATAATGATGATGTTGATAGTGTTGAACAATAACTCTTATCAATTGTCACATGTGCAATTACAGAAATAGGGGAGTATTATGCATCATTTATAGATAAGAAACCTTGTATGGTGTCTTATCAAAAGGGAATGAAATGGTTATTAGAAATCATGCAAGGTCACGAAAAGTGAAGTGTTAATATTTTTAGAATGAGAAAAGATGTAGTGTTCCAATTAATATCTGATTTACAATCTAATTATAGATTGAAACATAGTAAAAATATGTCAGTAATTGAAAAAGTATGCATTTGGCTATACATACTTGCTCAAAGAGCATCTAATAGGCATGCTCAATTGTGTTTTCAGCATTCAAGTGAAACTATTAGTAGAGTTTTTAGAAAAGTATTAGATGTTTTATGTCTTTTAGCAAAAGACTTGATAAAACCTAAGAACGCTAAATTTAGTGAAATTCCACCAGAAATTCTACATAACAGTAGATACATACTATGACGCGCGCCGGACCCCAGGGCGCCTGTAACACTCTTATAACATTATACTATACGTACGGTGATCAGATGTCTCAACTATCCTGTTGTACTAATGTCACCATAGTATGCTACAGTACCCAGTTTAGTAAAATTTTTTCGCATTTAAATCTTTTAACGATACGGTAAGATAATTAATCATAATACAATAGTTAACACATAGGTCTATTACAAACTCATACTTATCATACACAAAATATAAATTATACCAATCCGATATGATCATATACATGCCATGTCTATACTACTGTCTTCGCTACCTGCCAATTCTTCCCAGTAAATATTCTTATGTCGGCCACTTCAGGCTTCCGCTTACTCATAACCTGCACGCAGTTACAACACTACGTACTGAGCATTAAAATGCCCAGTAGTGGATACATATCCTAAACTTTCTATCTAAAGTCACACATGCATGCATGCACACTTCAGATTATTTTTTTAACCATTTTAGTTTATATCCATAATTGTCTGTATTTACTTCAGTTTTTTACCTTTTTACTATTATTATTACAAATTTAACTATCATAAATATTTTTATTATTATTATCGTTATTACAACAGTAAACATTATAATTATTCAGTTGTCATTTCTTTTTCTATTTTTATCTTTACATCTTTATTTAAACATTTTCATTTTAACTATAATTTAACTTTGTAACTTACTTACTTGTAACATTTGTTCATTATTCATCCTTAGATTACTATTTCTATTACTTTAATTTCCTTAATCATTTCACTTGTATAATTTCTAATATATTTCATTATTCATTTTCCCTTTTATCACTATCAATTCTGTCATAATTTATTCACTTTTTATTGATTATATTCTTCATACATCTATGTTCATTAGTTAATTATAATTATTGATATAGAACTTGCTTTATCATTTTACGTACAGAACAATCGTTATTATTATCTATACTCTTATTTTATTATTATGATTATTTATTTACTTCCAATATTTCCTTTCACGATAACTATTTACGTGCATGTCCATTTTCTCTGTTCCTATGCTCATTTTCCTCATTTTTAATTAATTCATTTTCAATCAATATTACCAATATTTTCTATTACTATTAACATTAGTACTATTATTTCTATTAAGTTA
Organism: Excoecaria cochinchinensis; assembly: GCA_947683425.1. NCBI lineage: Eukaryota > Viridiplantae > Streptophyta > Magnoliopsida > Malpighiales > Euphorbiaceae > Excoecaria > Excoecaria cochinchinensis. Next base: position 3,447,534 of record CANTUQ010000037.1, read on the forward strand.
CTTAATTTGATCCAATATGCAATTAAAATTCAGTTTGCATTATTGTTAACATTTACTATATTACTACTATTATCATTATTAATGCTACCATTTGTATGATTATTTATTACTCTATATGTATAATTACTTATATCAAATAGGTTATATGCGTCACATTAAATAACTAACATTATCATTATTTTTCTTACATTTAACAGTACTATAATTTGCAATATTATATAAATAATTACTATTATTATCATTTATTGCTAATATTAGCATTTTCATAAATATTTACCTTAACGTAGATATTAATACTAATATTGTTCTTATCATTTTTAGACCTTTAATTTCCTCCATTACCTTTTCATCATAAATTTAATATTTATTTTACCTATAAATTATACTTAATCTTTCTATTTACATTTTTGTTTTGTTCTTTTACGGTTACAGTATTACCATTCATTGAGTTAATTATTACATATTAATTCATTCTTTCTTTCCTATTTCTTTTATTAGCATTAATACAATCAATTTATATTTTTAAATTCTTCTATTATATTAACATTCCAATCTCCATCCGTTCTATTAACACTTTATCGCTATTTCATTAGTTTTCATTTTCAATCCGATTTTTGGCATGTAAGTTATCATCAAATCTATAATGATCAATTTATTATTAAATACATTTTAAATTCTTCTTCCCTTATTATTATTATTATTATTATTATTTTATTCATCTTCACTCATTTATTCAATTGACATTTATAATACTTGTCAAACATATTTTAACCCTTTAAATTATATTATCATTATCAATCTACAATTTAACCTCTAGCATTTCATTAAATTACTATATTACCCTTTTCTTACCGCTTATTTATAATCATACCATTAAATAACTTTATTATTACCTTTATTTCATTATTTAGCATGCAAATTACCAATTAGTCCTTACAATATTATTCTAATGTTAATTTACTCTTAAGTTCTTTTTAATTACAATCTTACCCTTCAATTACCATATATTCCTTTAATTTTTTTTATATTCTAAATTTTCTTTTTATTATGTCATGTATTACTTTCCTAATGTAAATTCTATTTACTAAATATACCACTTATACCCTATTTTAACTTCATGCATCTCGTTTCCTCTTATGGTACTAACATAATTGAATATGTATATTTACATCTTTAAGTTCTCAGGTCCCACATATTGCATGCATGCATTTCCTTTCCTAATTAAATAAACATTTCCTCCACTTATATTATTATTTAATTAATATTATCAGGTTCTACACGTTTTACATTTCTATTTTTCCTTAATGCATGTATTTGATGCTCATGTCACTTATATTATCTACTTTTACCCCACTGTCACTTATATTACCAACTTAATAAACTTTACTATTATGCATTATATAATAGATTAGTTTGTATTTTCCATTTAATGTAACACATAGATTTCCTTTTCCACTATACATATACATCTTCGATTTGCATGGCACTGTTAACACCTTTTCATTAAGTCTTCATTAAATTATATAAATCATATTATTATGTTTTCTTTATTTTGTCTATATTAACACTACCTACCTTGTTATTATTATATCAATTTCATTAGCAATATTATTGTTGTTATTTAAGTCACGCAATAATCCTAAATATTTCTAATATTTATTTTTACTTACTTTATCATTCATCATTCTTCAATTCACAATTCCAATCAATTAATTTCATAAAACTTACATAACTTATATCCATATTAATATTATTCCTACTAGCACCATAAATCAAATTATCCATATTATTAAATTTACACTTTTCCCCTTTTTATCATTTAATTCCTCAATATTATTAATTATTTACATATAAGTCCTTTATTACTCTATTTCTCATTTTAATTTCCATTTACTTACTTCAATTCAATTCTTGACCATTTTAAAATCTATTTTTACAACTTTGCCCCTAGTATCAATCCAGTAGAAATCTCTGAACCGGATACACGGGACGTGGACCCCACTGATCCACTACATACATTTTAGAGTGATTCCGAGGAATCACCCATACATTCCATTTCATTTCATTTTACATTTCAGCCTTTGAACATTTCAACATTTAGTAGACCGTCATTGGCCTACTTAAGCAAGTCGCCATGACTCGTACCGCGGTGTAGAATTCCAATGGCTAGCCAACTATATCCTGAACTAGATTAACTACCAGACCACTACTAAGGGCAATTAAATCATTCATTCTCTTCAATTTCCATTATAACAATTACTTAAAATAAGGTATACTATTAGTTAACAACATAACCAAACCTTATAATACTCACTATTTCCTTACTAAATCACATTTATTCCACCATTTATTTAATAACATGATCATTCCAACCATAATTTCATTAAAACTACTAATTTAATTTCATTTCCATTATAAACATAACATGCTACTTTATTCTAAAATATTCATTTCTAATTAATAAATTCTAAATAAATTACTATATACTCAATTTTCATTCTTTATTCATTTTATGCCATATTATCAACTAAATTACACAATTAACTTAATTTTTTAATATAAACATAATATACTAATTAATTCTAAAATATTCATTTATACATAATAAATTCTAAATAAATTCTCACATACCTAATTTTTAATTTATATTCATTTTATACTTATAATTTTAGTATTTAGTAAGATTTTACCTTAAATTCCCTATCTTTACCATACGGCCACCATTACCATTCTATATTAAATATTTGATTTCATTTGCTTCTTCACTTATTTAATTAGTTTATTTCTTAATTTACATGTATACTCTTTTATTACACTAATATACCTAATATATACCCTATCTCCCACTAGTATTCCATTCGGCCACCCTTTGATTTTCACCCTAGAATTTATTTCTTTTTCAATTAACCCTCCAATTCATCATTTCTAACATCATAAATCCTTATTATCACATTATTTCAATTATATATGCATAAACCATACACACACGATATAAATATAAGCTAAAAACATACAAAATAAATGGAAAGAATAGGATATTGTATCCACTAACCTTAGATTCATTTTCTCCACACTAAATTCTTCATCTCCTTTGCCTTAATTCTTGAGATACCATGATCTCCTTTAGTTCCACTAAAGTGGCTGAATGTTTTCATTATAAAACCACCATTATTTCACTTCCTTAATTCAATCCAATATCATAAATATAATCTACCTACCACAAAATAGCTATTTGAGCCTTTAAACTAAATTAAAAACTTTAATTTCACATACCTCAATTTTGATACATAACTTCCAATCCTTAGTTTTTCCCACTTTTATTTCTTCAAATAGAGATTTGAGACCCCCATAATTGAAGAGAGAGGCTGGATTTCATTTGAAAAGGTTGGATTTAGGAGAAAATTGGAGGAGTGTTGAAGAAATTGGTGGAAAAGGCAAGAAAGGCCATTCGGCCAAAGAAAAACGAGAAGAGGGCTGGAGAGTCTTTGGGAAATTTCTGAAAATTTACAGATTTTTAGGCTATTTATAAGTGAATGTGTGGGTAGGGCCTTGGTCCAACCAAGTGGGCTAACCTATTTAAGCCCAATTATGCATTTTAAAGCCCAAATAGCATTTTTAATTTATTACTCTCACTTATCAAGCTCAATTTCTTTCAAAATTAAATTCATAATTTTTAAAATAATAAATTAAGCTTCCATAAAAATTTTCAGCCCAATCGGAAACTGTTTTTCGGTTCGATAATTTCCTACCAGTCCGATAATTTAGTTTTCTGTCTCACCGTAAAATTTATTTTTCAATACCATTTAATTCTTCATAATTTTTCAAGTAAATCCATACTTTAAGATAATTTTTCTGAACTCTGCAAAACCAATTAGAGCTCAGTCAACTTTTAGTCAAACCGGTCAACTGCTGCAAAACTGGTCCGATCGGTTCGATTTACTTTTCATCCTTGACTTTCTTTTTACTCTTAATAACTCATTTGGCTTTGATTTCATCTCAATTATGGCCCACTACTGGTCCGGTTCAATTAAACCGGTCCGATTCACTCATTTTTCAGTGTCATCATAAAATTTACTTTTTCATCACCAAATTGTTCTACTCATCGTTCTGAGTCTTTCCATGCCTTCAGATAATTTTTCAGAGGTCCTTTACTATCTTAAAAATTCAGTCAAATTAAAAGTTAACTCTTTTATTATTTCAAACGGGCCAGATTTTTTCTTATTTTTGAATTTTGGAAATCTATTTGATTTCATTTTTAGTCCAAATTTTACCAACAGATTCCTTTTAACTTGTACTTTCTATTGTTGCAATAAAATATTTTTCGCCGACGGGTGGCACTATTCACCCCGGTATTACTATTCACGGTCCGAAATCACTATTCACGAAAGTAGCTATTTTGGGCCATTACAGCGCCCCTTTGACCGCCCGCTTTAGGGCGATCGGGCTGATGATGTCTGTGGACAACTTGCAACGAATTGCAAGTGCGTCTATTTTGGACAACAAGGAGGTTTCATGGAGTCGCCACCCAATAAAACATTGGGAAAGTTCATCTCGCCTCAGTAAGCCTAAGACGGCGCATATTTCCATTTTGGGCAAACCAAATGAGTGTTGGAGGTAATCACCCCAATAGAACATTGGGAATGATCCTCTAACCCTATGGAGCCTAGGATTTTTTAAGCCTTTTTTACACAAGAGGTGTCTTGGAGGTCTCGTTCCAATGAATGATCGGATAGACCTCTCGCCTCGTTGAACCCAAAGACCAGAGAAGGTTCGGGACTTCCCATTTAATAATATATTGGTTAAATTTATACTTGAGTTTTGAATTTACCTTTTCGTCTCTTTTCTCACGCGTTTAAATGCAATAAAAATTAAAGCGCAGTATCAACCATATAAATGAAGCGATAAAGAATAACATAAAGCGCATAAATATAAATTATAACAAAACTAGGGGCAGAATACAACCCCCATTTTAAATAAGCTGCGATCCACGCATAAATCGGGTTATTCATTTAAGGATGAGGAATTGGTCCTCGCATGCATATTTAAATAAAACACTTTTGATGTGGCAATTTTATTTAGGATGAAAATTTAGGACTTTGGTCCTATTTTATTAGAAAAAACCAATTTATTCTATAAAATATTTTTATGCGATTTTTTTTATTTAAGCGTGCATCAAAACCATTTTATATATCAATTACATACACGGAAATCAAAAATATAAACAAAATGAGAATTAAAATGTACAATAAAGATATCAAACCCCGCATCTCCTCCTTCACGTGCATGGATGCTCAAATAAGAATAAAACAACGATTTGCAACCAAAAAATAAAAAAAACAAATAAAATTCATGTTAGTGATTGAGCCAAAGAAATTATTTAAACATATAAAACAACAAATCATAGATTAAAATAAATAAATAAAACATGCATTATTTATGACAAAATTAATTAAATGACATGATAAAATATATAATTTAACAAATTAGCAACTTTACATGCACAAAATAACACAACATAATGACGAACGCAAATTATAAATAAAGATTAGCATGCATAAAAAAAAAACAAATTTATCATACCTAAAACATGCATAAAATAATTATGAGGCAATTTAACATGCATAAGAATAAAAATACATTAATCATGCCAAACATGTTAAATAAATTATTATAATAACAGCAATTTTGAGCAAAAATAAAAATATTAACATATGCAAGAAAGAATTTAACAAGAAAATAAAATAATAGATTTAAAAGAATTTACATATTAGATAAATAATTAAAGATAAAAATAAGAAGAAAATAATAGGCTAAAAGAATTTACATACTAAATAATTAGTCAAAAACAAAACAAAAAAAAATGGGTCTAAAAGAATTTACATTTTAAATAATCAATTAAAAAACAAAAGTAAAAAGAAAATAATGGGACTAAAAGAATTTACATGCTAATTAGTTAAATGAAAACAAAATAAATTAAATTAGCAAAAAGAATAAAGGAATAAAGCCAAGAATAATTACCCTCAATATTTTCTTGTAGAATTGAAGGTAGATGAATTAATCCTTTTGCCTTGATTTGTTGGAATAATAATAAAATTCAGATGTAAAAAATTGAAAATAATTTTATGTAATTTTTTGAAGAAAAATGAAGCAATTTTCTAAGAAAATTCTTTCCAAAATTTTCAGCCAAAACCCAATTTTTTCTCCCTAAGAAAAATCAGATTTTTTTTTTCCAAAATCTTCCTAAAAACTCCCAAAAATCGTCCCCTTGAAGTCCTAAAATTTTTCCCTTTAAACTCCCTCAATAAACTGCCAAAAAACCACCAAAAAACCCCAAAAAACGGAAAAATGGCCGAAATGGGCGAGTGGGGGGCGAAAATGGGCGAGGGCCCGCCCCCGGAAGGTGCGCTCAGCGTGCGACGGGCGAAGCGTCGCTCGCGGGGCGAGAGACGCTCAGCGCGAGCTGGCACTGCGCGTCACCCAGCGCGCGGGCGAGCGCTCCGCGCGCCTCGACGCTGGCGGAAATATTTTTTTTTAATTAAAAAACTCATTTTTTACCCCAAAATAAAATTTTAAAATATTTTTAAAATACATTCCTAACAAATCCAAATGACAAGGAAATTCACTTCCGACCTTCATTCTTTTTGCCTATAAGCTGGCATTACCCCAAAATAAAATTTTAAAATATTTTTAAAATACATTCCTAACAAATCCAAATGACAAGGAAATTCACTTCCGACCTTCATTCTTTTTGCCTATAAGCTGGCATAGAGAAATTTCATCATCGGGTAATCCTGATCAAGGCTACTCGGGACCCGGTGTCTACACATACCTTATTTTAAGGTAATATTTCTAAATATTATATTTTTATTTCATAAAATTTCAAAAATAATATGTATTTATTTATATATATATCTTTATATTTTAGGATTGTATAGGAGCTATTGATTGTACACATATACCAGTGCATATAAGTCCGGAAAATCAAATACCATTTATAAGAAGGAAAGGAATACCAACATAGAATATCATGGCTGCATGCAATTTTGATATGCAATTTATATTTGTATTAACCGGGTGGGAAGGAACGGTACATTATACATACATATTCTATCATGCAATCAACAAAAAAGAATTAAATTTTCTAAAGCCATCTCTTGGTAATATTCAATTTAATTTATTTTATGTCAATTCGTAACAATTTTTTTTTATTTTTCTATATAACTAATACATTTTTTGTTTTAAATATAGGCAAATATTATTTGGTAGATGTGGGGTATCCACAAATGAGAGGATATCTATGACCTTACAAAGAGGTAAGATATCATCTTCCTAAATTTCAACGTGGTGAACCCGCAAAATGATATGAAGACGTCTTTAATAGTGCTTATTTATCGCTTAGAAGTTGTATTGAACGAATATTCGGAGTTTGGAAATAAATGTGAAAAATTTTACGTAACATGCCTTCATTTCCATTTAAAATTCAAACAAATATTGTGGTTGCAACAATTTTACGTAACATGCCTTCATTTCCATTTAAAATTCAAACAAATATTGTGGTTGCAACAATGACATTGCAAAACTATATTCGAAGACATCCTTCAAATGATCCAGCTTTTATGAGACTTGATGAAAACCCCAATTTTGTGCCATTAGATAATTTTGAAAATATTGAGCATGCTTCACATTCAGAAAATTATATAAATGGTAGAACAGTAGAAATGAATTCAATACATAATCAAATTGCCTTTGGTTTAGTAGAAAAAAAAAAATTAGTTTAATTATTTAGAATTATAAAAAATAATATGTATAATGAATTGTGAAGACAATATATATTTTTATTTTTTATGTTATATTTATTTTTATTTAATTATATATGGTTTTAATAGTTTAGTAAAATAAAAAAGTACAAATAAGTGGGAATAATTATTATTTTTTATTGAAATTTAGAATATAATATATTAAAATTTATATATATCTTTTTTTTTTGTCTTTTCATTCTAAAATGTCATTTTTAATTATATTATTTACAAAACAATTAATAACTGTTTTTGAATTTATAAATTATTTTTAATTTTATTTACCAAATAGTTATTTACTTTCTGAAATACATTTTTTTAAAATATAATTTTCATCAATTGCAAAAAAATTATTTTAATAAATTTTATCAAACTGACTCTTAGTTAATTTAGGTATCTAAATGAAAAATAGTGCCAAATTAGAGTATCAATTTATGTATTTAGATTTTTTATTAATTATCGTTTGATGTTTGAAATGTAAATATTAAATTATTTTTTAATTAGTTTAAATTTTAAAATGTAATATAACTTATCATTTAGTAATTTTTTGATATTTATAAAAAAATTGTAAGAAATATAATTTGATGCCTGAAGATTCGATCGAAAACTTTCAAATTATTCTGACCAAATTCGAATCGGGTGGGGTTGAATTTCGTTTTTAAATTTCGGACTAGGGATGTACAAAACCGAACCGAAATCGAAAATCGAACCAAACCGAATGCATTTTGGTCTATTTGGTTCGGTTTTTTTGATTTTCGGTTCTAAACCGAAATTAAACTTTGGTTATTTCGGTTCGGTTCTTAATATTGTAAAACCGAAGGAACCGAACCGACCGAAATTTTTTAAGCTCACTATCTTATATTTATATATATATATATATATATATAATCTAAAACTAAATATACACTATAGTTATATTTATTTACATGTATATTTTTTTAATTAAAGTATATTAAATGTATTATTAATAAAAATTTATGTTGTATTTATTTTTAATGTATATTTTTTTAGTATAATTTTGCTTAGTATTTATTAGAAAAATAATATGAAAATTTTATATATTTTTTTTCCTTTTAGTTATTTTAAATAATTTTATTTTGTTAAATACAAGTTAATTTAATTTATAAATCTATATAAGTTAAAAATCTAAAAAAAAAATCTATATTTGTGAATAACCAATTGAACCGAACCGAACTGACCAAGTCCTAAAAATTTCGATTCTCGTTGGATCCTACAAATTTCTAAACTTTGCACACCCCTTTTTCGGACTTTGAACTAATTACATCACCGGGTTTTAGCTGTGCTCAGTGCTCACCCGTAACTGCTAATTATTGAATTTTAGTTTCGATAGAGGGAGAATCGCGGGTTACCAAAGATGGCGGTGAGCTTAGAAGGAGAGAAGGTGATACTTGTACCATACATGGGAGCTCACGTCCCCAATTACCATCACTGGATGCAGGACCTGGCTCTGCTCCAAGCAACAGGGTCGGAGCCCCTTTCTCTCGAACAAGAATACCAGATGCAGCTTTCTTGGACCCAAGACCCTCTCAGTTCTGTTTCCTCAACTGGTGTCTTTTCTTGCTGTTCATTGAGGAAATTTCGGTGTTTATTTTGATGGGTAATTAACGGTTTGAGGGTTCCGTTTTTGCAGAGCGGACTTTTATTGTGCTTGATAAGGATTTGGTAGAGGGAGATTTTGCTCATGGAAATCCCCATGTGGAAGGTAAGTTCTCTTTTACTTAATATTTATTTTGCATCTTTGTTGGGAGCAGACTTTTACTTTCAATAATCGAAATATTTTTCTTCCAATTGATATTTTTGTTGCTTCTTCATAAAGTTAGGAACTTGATATATGTTATGGTGGAATTAATGGTTTTGAAGAGTACTTGTTGTATATTTGCAATAAAATCTGTGTTTTTGATTTGTGAACCTGTATTTGTTCCTACGCATTATGAATCGCGGGAATGCACTAAATTGCTGTCTCTCTGTTTTCGTGTAATAGTAAAGAATTAGTTCTCATTGACATTAGCAGATACCACAGAGAATAATCAATTAATTTTCTTATTTAGCAGTTCAGAGCATGCCATAATAGACTTAAATGTGAATAAGAATCCACATTTGTTATTCCTAATTGAAAAGGTATTATAGCTACGATGCTTTTGTGCTTGCCATGTATAGAAGACTAGCTTGCGTAAATGTTCTTCATACTTTGTGGACAAGGCATGCTGTGTTTATCTATTCTGAGAAATTAATAGTGTGCCAATTTTCCAGCCATGGTAGGTGATGTGAATATTTATATGAATGACATGGATGACCCTCAAATGGCTGAGATTGAGATAATGATAGCTGAACCCGAAAGGTAGTTAATTTCTGGCTATCTCTTTCCTCGTTTGTGCTATGCATTTTGCTGCTAAGTTCTCTATTCTATTTTACTCTTTTTATATTTTTTTTTTCCTTCTGAAAATATTCTTGCCTCTATTTATTTCATTGGGAGAGGGAAGTTCTCTTGCAAAAGATATGTAAGAAGTGAAAATTAGTAATTAGAATGTTTTAGGATGCTTATATATATATATATATATATATTGGAGAGAATAGGAGGTTAAAAGTTTTTCTAATATCTCTTTTATATTTCCTATTGAGGAGTTTCTACATTGTTCCTCTTGCAACTGTAATGTTCTCATCTATCTACCAAATTGCTCCTAACTTTTGTAATATCATATAAAATTTAATATATATCGGCTCTACCATTTTCTTATATTGACTACTCCTTACCCTGAAGTTTATATCACTGTTCATGATGATTGAATTGTACTTGGCAAGATTCAGGGAAGAGCATAAACAGGATCTTCCACCATATTGGAAATTAACATTTGAGAAACATAACATGTATTTCCTAACATTTTGTTTCTGAAGGGTTTTAAAGCTAATGCATTTGAAGTAAAAGAGAAAGTAAGAAAAATTAAAAAAAGGATTTTTTGTTTATATTTCAAGGCAAATGTAATACGAGAGAGTAACTAGTAACTACTTGAGATTCTACCTGAAATGGATTATTTCAAATATGACATCTTTTATGTATATTTCTATTTTATATGACAGCTAGCAATGTTTTGAGCAGTTCTTTTCTTCCTTATTTCTTAGCATTTTGCTCTTGCTAGCATAGCCGTGGAAAAGGCCTTGGGAAGGAATCTGTGGTAATGATGATGATCTATGCCATCCAAAACCTTGGAATCCATGTCTTCCGTGCTAAAATTGGAGAATCAAACGAAGCATCTCTTAGTTTGTTTCGTAAATTGGTTGGTCTCTCTCTCTCTCTCTCTCTCTCTTGACATGTTGTATTTTATTTTTGCATGTTCTTGTTTATGCAATAGCAATAGCAATAGCAATTCCAATCACTTATAGTGGATGCATTTGTATACAACTGAGTATGGATTGTGAGGCTATACTTTACATGCCTGTAGTCTTGCACGTTTGCTTGTGTTCTGTTAGGTTGACTAGAGTACTTTCTGGTCATTTCAGGGCTTTGAGGAGGCTTCTTATAGTGAAATTTTCAAAGAGGTGACTACAGGTTACCTGTTCAAGCACCACATGTATCCCAAACATGGATTTGTGTATGAGAAAATCTAATCTGCAGCCATTATTGATTGCATTGCGGCATTGCTCTGATCGTGTTCATTTCAATTGCTGTGTAACTTCTTGTTTAGCCTGTATGGCAAATGAATTTCTCAGCATCTTTGTGTAGTTGGAAAAAAAAAGGGGCTTGACATGATGTCTAGTGACTGGAATAGCTTAAGTTTGATGCACTTAGAGTTTAGATAGCCAAGTGACCTAGCTAAATTTACTAAAACATAAATCAGGGATGGAGTCTCTTTTTTTTTGTTTTTTTTTTTTGACTTTTTCAGCTACATTTGACATCAATAGTCTGGCCATCTCTGACAATTATGTGCATCAGGTCCTACTTTGGCTAAACATTTATCCAAGTCTTATGTTATGAACTATAAGAGTTACGTAATATAACTAATTGGTGGATGAAATATTGGAAACTATCCAATATATTGTGTCCCATATCTGATTTTAGAATCTCATATGGAGGCATGACCTGTGAATAAAGCTTAATGGGCAATCTAAAACTTCTTTTACATTTTTCAGCCGTAAGGTAATTGTAGTATGTTAGGACAATGAGTAAAATATTCTTATTGTTGTCATTGTTTCTATCATCTTCTTTATATCTTTTAACATTATATCATGACAAATTGGACAGGTGACATTGGAACTACCAGTGACAAAGCTTAACCATGAGAAACTGCTGAATTTGATGGGTGAAGTGGTTACACATACATAGCACTTCAGAACTCTTCATAGACTATATTGTATGACTCTAACAAGGGATTCTTACTTAGTAGTTGATTGTTCTGCTGAAAAAGTTGAGAGTTTTCTGACTTAACATATCACTGAAACTTTGATGTCTCCTAATTGGATTGCAAGGATAATAATTTCATGGTCAAATTACTGAAATTTTGATGACTCCAAACATGATAACAAGGTTTATAGTTTCAACCATATTCAAATATCACGTGGCTAATTTTTGTTTCCCAGTTATATTATGCCATGTTTTTGGTGTCATGTGGCTTGAGACTAATATTAGGGTGAAACATTGTGTTCTTATCATGTGGAGGATCCAGTAGGTTTCTACATGCACAGAATGGGAGAGCTATTATTATTGCATACAAAGACTAGTAAATCTATATTCATAATGAGAGAAAAGATCTGGTAATGGATTGAAGTTGTATACTTGTGGATGTTGTTCAACAGCTTTAATGCAGGGAAGGAAGGAAGCAAGTGAATGGGGAATCCAAAAACTTCTTCCAACCACATGTTTCTATCAGTTAAGAAAATCTATTAACCCCATTGATCGGATATTTGGTCCTGAAACTGCATGAGCCTGAGGGGTGTCATTTGAAATTGCATTCCCAGCTTGCCAAACATGATTAACAGTAGTCTCATTTCCTAGTGGACCTACGATAGCAAAGATAATCATCTCATTGTTAGCATATGCTGCAGAGAGTTCAGAAACATTAAAGCTGAGAGAAGTAGGCTGCATTGATGGGCTCATGCTGGTTATTTCTGTCGGATAAGCAGTCATGTTTCCTTTAGAATTTCGAAAAGCAACTAGTGCCTGTGATCCTACCATGCCTGTTCCAGTTGGGTTGATCGCCCATGCAATCCAACCTGTAGAGTTCTGCTGAGCTTTGTAGGCTATTTGAACACTTCTCGTGGATTTGAAGTAATTCCAGTAGAGCTGAGCCTGTAGATATGGAAGGTCAACACATGTATTGAAGACCTGGTTATTTGGAAAGGTGTAATTTGAGCATGTTTTAGCAGAAGCAACTAGGACTAAACAGAAAAGTATGCCAGTTAGAAATATAGGTTGTGAATTCTTATCCATGCAGGGTTGCTTAAGCATGTCCTTTTCTGACTTTCTTGATTAAATCCCAAGTTTTTAGGAATGTCGTACACAGTACACAGGTGAGAACGGAGCATGTTAGGACAATTTATAGGTAATGTTCGATCCATAAGATCCAAGTCAAGGGTTGTTCACTGGTCCAAAAATACGCTTCGGTTAGCTTCATTTTCGGGAAATTTTGATAGTTGGATAGAATTTTAAATAGTACTGTTAGCTGCTCTAATGATTTAAAAGTGAAAAACATCAGAAAATTAGAAGCGAAAAACATCATAAATTGGAGACCACCGTGTGCTTTGTCCAAAAATAGGCAAAAAGCAAACTTGTTCTATTTAATTAAACTTTTATTTTGCTCATTCTTCCTTGATTAGTTGATGCATCTATCTTCAAGTGATTTAACTTCTAAGTGACCATTTTCTGGCAAACAACCAGAAGAATGGTGGTTGAATAAATAAATTGATGATTAAATGAGTTAGGTTATGTGAGGGAGAAAATTGGGTTTCTAACTAATCTTTCATAGGAAGCAATGCTATTCCTTCCAAGAAAATATGAAGGCGGCCAAGTCATTTGTTAGCTAAGGAAACTAGGCAGTATTTTTTGAATTTTTCCTTATAGTTGTAACAAGTCATAGTTACTCTTTCTCCATTAGTATGGAACTTTCTCAATTGTTTGAATTTTGGCAGCTTTGCTTTGGATTTAGATATTGACCAAAAGTCCAATACGGCTGCCAAGGATTTTACGTTATTATTATGATTAGGAAAAAAAATATCACCAACGACCCCAAACCTTTTTTGCTATTAAGTTCCTGTACCTTTGTTTTGAAATATTGAGCCTCTAAACATTAAGCACTCAATTGATCAACAATACGCCCTATTTCACACGTACTATATATTTTCATTTCAACCTCAATTATAATGTGCCATAATTAATATCATTGTCAAGTTGAGGTTAAAATACCAATTTAAAATTGACAAGAAAATATGTAGGAGCACATCCAATTAAGATTTAAATGTAGATACTGAATATGTGCTAAAATGAAATGTATAATTTAATTACACGTGTTATATCTATTTGAGCTTAATGTGCAAAAATAATAAAAGTTTAAGGAGTCAATAGTGCAAAATAAAAATATAGAAATATAATAGCAAAAATTCGAAAAATTGAATAACTTTTTCATCATTTTTCCTTATTATTAAAGTATGTTTAATCATGAAAAATCGAAGAGCTGGTATCAAGGTACCAAATCATACTATCGACATGAGCTTTTGGAAAATACTCCTTTCGTATTATAATTTTTATTCACTTTCTCGTTTCATACATATTAAGAAATTTTAGTTATTATAATTAAGTGACAGATTTTTTCATGCAAGTTTTCTATTATATCCATCCTAAATATAAAATGAGTAGTTAAGTTTTATTAAAACTTTAAAAATCATTGTTAATAACATAGTATGAAAAATTTAAATTACAATTAATAAGATAAAATTAAATATAGGTATAAGTTGTAAAAAAAGGAAGATAAAATAAGTCCTATATTTTCACACTGAACTGGTCAAAAAGTTGAGTTTATTCATTTTAGTTGGTAAATTATTATATGGCAGCCGGGCAAGTAGGCAGGGTCATTTTTACTTTTGGTGTAAAAATTAGCGGATTTATTATTAAATTCATTTAATTTTAATATACTTTTATCCATTCTAAAACCATTTAAATTTATCCTTTTATTATCCCCCAAACCCGTTTATTAATATCTGCAAATACTTGAAGTACATACAGCATTGTAATAAAACATAGATTAATGGAAATTTAAGATCAGCAACTAACATGTAATTAATACAACTAACATGTAATTAATACAATGCTGTATGTACTACACATGAACCCAAAAAAAAAAAAAGTGGAAGGAAATTTTGATTATATGATGTATTTTTAAGTAATAATGCAAGTTCAAATTCTTGTTATTCAAAATCAATTTTATTTATAGTTACTGGTCTTATACCATAATAACGCTATGATAATAAAAAAAAAATTGTCAATTTTTAAAATATTATTATTAAAATTATTTTAACTTGAAAATCATAAATCTAGTAAAAAAGTGTTGATATGGCATGCCACCTCAGTTTGATTTTTTTTTTTTTAAAAATGCTCTATAGAATTTTTTGGAACATAGCGAATAGATATTTTAAACTGATGTACCTATTAACATTTTGAAACCCAATGCATGATTTTTTTTTGCCAAAATTACTTTAGTAGTAGTATTTCAAAAATTGTAACATTTTTGTGAAACAAAAATTTGTTTTAGTGATCAAATAGGTATACATAAATGAAATTAACTATGTTATTTGTCTATTAAGTAATTACTCTTTTGATTAATTAATACAGAAATAGGTGACCAATCTACCAACCATATTTTCCAGCATAGCAATTAGTTAAACTACCAAAATATCTGTTCTTTTGTTCAACAACACTCTTAGCATCACTCTCTACTCTATATATTCGAATCCGAAATTGATCAAATTCATCATTGAACACTGAAAAAAGCTTCAAAAATGGCTAGCTCCAGATCAAGGGAAGATGAAAGAGCAGGAGCAGAAATAGTACATGGAGCAGAAGAATGCTATAGGCACTCCATAGAGCTACTGGAAGAATTAGGATTCCCAAAGGGAGTTCTTCCATTGAAAGATCTAGTAGAGTGTGGAAGAGTAAGAGAAACTGGGTTTGTGTGGATGAAGCAAAAAGCTCCATATGAGCATTTTTTTGTTGGTAGTAATAGCAAGGTGAGTTATGGCATTGAGGTAACAGCTTATGTAGAGAAATTCAGGATGAAAAAAATGAGTGGAATTAAGAGTAAACAAATGTTTTTATGGGTACCCATTTCTGAAATGTGCATTGAAGACCCTAAATCCAATAAAATTGTTTTCAAGACTCCAATGGGTATTGGAAAATCTTTCCCTATCTCAGCTTTCATGGAAGAAGATGAGAAACACAACCAACTTGAGCAACCTATTCATTGAACCATTGCAAGATTTCATTAATTTTCTATCAGTCATTTCCTTTCTTTTTTACCAGATAATTTGATATTTATATTGATTTCAAAAGTTCCTATTTGCTTGTAGGGATGGTACATGAATTTACATGTGTTCCTATTTGTTTACATGAATTTTCAAATTTTTAGTACCAGTTGCTTATAAACTTATATATCTTGTTTTTATGTATAAGATAATCATGTGTCTTTCTTGCTTAATTTAATGTCTTGTTGAGATTTTTCGTTTCTTATTTTATATCACTCCACTTATATATAAAATTTATTTCATTTACTTAAAGAAACTTTTTAGTAATTTGAGAGTTAATGTTTATATTTTTTTTATTAATTTAATTTTATTAAAATTTCATTTTTGTTTTATTCATGAGTTTTGCAGCTTAATCTGACTTCTCTAGCATGTGCTATACATTTTATTCATTCACATGCAATTAATTTTTTACCTAATATATGAATTTTTTTTAGGAACATGATACACAATTTAAAGTTTCAACAAAGTTTATTTTTTAATTTTAGATTAGACTATTTGAATTTTTGTATTAAGTAGTAACTTTTTATTTAATTGATTTTTTAAACAATTACTTTATATTAGTTGATGGGCAATTTGCTTTACTAAACTTTTTAAGAATATTATATTTGACATTACATAATTAATATCATTAATTGATTGTATAACATATAATTAAAAATGTGTCATTTTTAGTGTACTGCATATCTGACAATTCTATTTTTTATAATTTTTCGATTTGTTAGTTTATAAATAATGATACAATGCACACAAATACGACGTTGATATTGTCATAAAAAAGTATTATTAAATGACAATAAAAAGTTGTCACTAAAGGAATATAATTGAAAATGTATTAATTAAAATAAATAATATTGCTAAGAACATAATAGTAATGTGTTATCAACTAAACGTACTACAAACAGTAAATTATATAAAAATCTCTAATTAAGCATTTGGCAAAGATGGAAGATCAGGCTGCTATGGTGGATTGCTAAATTTTTGGTACATCTCCTCTATTTGATTTTGCATGTCATTTATGTGGCTCATCAGTACTTCTATTGTATTCCAAAGCTCAACTACTTCACCACTGCATGCGGCCCGCCTAAAGGAGGTAGCTGTACTAGAAGAGGAGGATTGCGAATAGCAAGTGTTTGCAAAAGACAAGCCAAAAATCCGTCCACGACGGTCCCTACCGCCAACTGCATCATAAAATGCTTGAGTTTGATTAATATTCTCAGAATCCATTCTCCGACGTTCAAGACTCTCATGTACTTGCTCCTATCAAAAAACAAATTCTTTATATTAATTAATACTAAATTTTAACTAATAATAGTAAATTATAAGTTTAACATACATGGACTTGTCTAGCCCGGGAGTTGACGAAAGTTACACCATCATGCTTTCGTGTGTGGGTGTGCAAAAACACCTCATGTATGTGGTGAAGGCTTTATGCCCAAAGATGTTTCTTGCAAAAAAATTAAGGATTACTAAAATTCAGGCAGAGTTTCCCATAAAATTCTATCAAACCTCTTGTATAAAAATCACAAAAACACTTCTATATTATTATTATCATGCCATCCAACTCCAATTAAAACTCCTTACACAATATTCTTCCCATCCTCATTTTTTCAATCAATCATTTTTAGAATTATCACCTGTCACATTTATTTCTATAAAAGTAAATTATTAATAATAACAGTAAGAATTTTAAATACTTACAAGTCTATCTACATGCTCCCAGTGGAACAACGATCCTTCATTGTGTAAGGATACACTGACTCCCTTTGATCCTCCCGGCTTGTTAGTTGAATTCCGCTCAGCAATTGAGAAGGTCTCGGCTAATGTCCAATACTGCTACAAGTGTGCCCATATTTCTTAAGTTATAAGTTATAAAATGAAGTCGTACACCTTTCTTGTGTATTTGGCTCATAAAGTCCTTATAACGTGCACAAACTCGACTCTCCCATGCACTTGTGAATCCCAATAAAAGTCTATCTAAGAAAAAAAGAAAAGAAAAACATAAACATATTGTAATTACTTATAAAATACAATTAGAATTTAATTAGTATTTGAAGTTAGATAAAATAATTAAGATTAAATAATTCATTTTATTTACCTGAAACTCTTGATAAAAAAAAAATATTTGGTTTCATAAGATACCTTCTTCCATGAATAACCTTCATTATCTATTTTCTCCTTGAATGTCCCCATAATCGAGCGAGAGCACTTTCCAGATGAAATCAATCTAGTAGACAAGGAAATTCAGAATGTTTTTAAATGGAACATTATAAAATTAATATAAAATTCAAATATTATTCACTCACTGTGACGCGCGCCGGAACCAGTAAGGCCCTCGCTGAACCCGCCTTCTTGGGTTCGAGAGATTGGTTCGCGCCTTTTTGATCTTGGGTATCATGAGTCATCTTGGATGCCTTCTTTCCAATAGAACATTGGAAAGGAGGATCTAGACCCACAAGCCCTTTAGACATCTTTGAAATATTTTAGAGTCGCCACCCAGTTTATAAGAAACTGTGAAAGGTCTCTAACCTCTTTTGGTCTAAATCAGAGATGGTGTCCGGAACTCTACTCTTATTAATGACTTAAGTTAATAAATGAGTTTTTAAGAAATCAAAATTTCATTTCTCATCTCACGCGATTATGCAATAAATTAAAGCGCATTCATTCACATAGGAAAAACGGTAAATAAAGCGAAAAATAAATAAATTACAAAAATAGAAAATTGGGACAGAACAATCCCCCAAATAAATAATAGAAATAAATAAAAATGGGACAGAACAATCCCCCAAATAAATAAAGAAATAAATAAAAATAAGCAAATAAATAAACACATAAAGGGAATTAAAATGCAACATATATAAATCGGGTTATTCATTAAATTCTAGGAACATTGGTTCCTTTTTATTAATTAAAAAAAAATTAGAGAGCCATTTTTGGGGTATTGATTGGAAAAAACCGGGATGAGTGATCCGATTTTATGAAAACTTAGTTCTCCATTTTGAAGGTGAGGTTTTATTAGCTAAAATAGGACATTGGTCCAATTTATTAATAAAATTTCCAGATTATTAATTATTATAAAATCATGATTTTCTATAACGTGGATAATTAAAACATATATTTTACATGCAATACATAAAAAATACAATAAAAGAAAATACTAAATTTAAAAAGCAAACTCTAAATTTAGTTTAATTCACCGGTCCTCCGAAACCCCAATCTAAGCACGCGTGTAACTCGCACAATCAAACATTGAAGCGATAAAACAAATAAAATGAAGTGTTAGTAAAGTAAATTAAATAATTGATATAATAATAAAAATAAATTAATTAATTAACTAAAATTAGCTTAATAAAATAATTAATTAAAGTGGTTAATAGATTTAATCAAATAATAATAAGAAAAATGACAACAAATACTAAGAGACATATTAATGAGATAATAATAATAATAACCTTTGAAAATATATTAACATGAAATATTAATGACAACTAGACTAGATAAACCACAACAGAAAAATAAAATAAAGTAAAATAACTAATTAAAGGAGGACAAAGAAACCATAAAAGATGAAAGCTAAAATGGGACCACGTGAGAAACAAAATGGCCAAAAAAGAATGAAAGTTTAAAATGAACAAACTATTCATCACGTGAAAGGCTTGGCTAAAGGACAAAAAGTGGCCTAAAGATGAGAAAATGCAATGAATTGAAAGAAAAAAAAAAAAGCAAAGGGAATGGGGGTTGCCGTGAAGTGCATGCACGATTCGTGCAATCCGATCAGAGAAGTAGAGGTTTTCTGACGCGTCTGATCGAAAACAGAGGAAAATGATGATGCAATCCGATCGGGGGGCATGAAATCCGATCGGAACACACAATTCAAGCAAGAATGAAGGTAAAATCCGATCAGAAACCAAAATTTAAGCAAAACAAAATCATTGACTCAAAGAAACATAAAAACAGAGGTAAACAGAGGAGGCTCAACAGACCAACGAACACATAATCACGTAATCAAACATGCATTATGAAGCAATATAAACATTCATTTAATCATAACAACGATATACATGCGATGAACAGATTAAATAAATCAAGCAACGAATATATACAATATGTAACAACAAATATGTACAATATATACAGTGAGAAGAAAACACCAGGTAGAAACAAACGAGAAAAAAGAAAGAAAAAGAAAAAGAAGAGAGAGATGAACCCAGTATTTACCCTCAGATTTTGGCGTTCGATGTGCAAATGATGTGGTTTTGACTTCTTGGATTGAAAAACAAACTTTCAGTGTTTTTGGAAAAATCCGAAATTCTTATTTTGCTCTCTAACCTTCTCTCCCTTTTTTCTGTGCTTTTCGTTCTCTCCTTTTCAATAATCCCCTCCCCTCTGTCATTTTTTTTCAGTTCAGCTCCCTCCAATAATGCTTTTCTTCTCCTTTTAGTTTCAATCCTTTCTTTTTAATCTCCCCGACCAGATTAGATGGTTTCCCCACCAGATCCACTGTAAACCCATACTCTCAAAGCAACTCTCCCGAAAATATGGAAAGGAAAAGAGACGCTGGGCTGCACACGTGAGGCAGAGAGGGGCAAGTGAGTGAGGCTCCTCACTAACGTGAGGCTGGGCCTCACGTAAGTGAAATGGAGATGGGTCTCACTGCCTAGACCCAAAAGCAAATTTTTTTTTTTAAAATAAAGAAACGAAAAATATTTTTTCTGAGAAAGCCATCACTTCGATTTGCCTCTTGCCCGCGAACAGGCATTATTTTCATCATTGGGTAACTTCGGTCTGGGCTGTCTCAGGACCCGGTGTGTACACTCACTGATTAGCTTCAATGGTAATGTACATCCTTCCATCGACTCCAATTGCTCTAGATCTAGGACCTTCCACGGCTTTTGTCCCTGATATCTGTGATGGCATAAATGCATTGTCTGCTACAAGAGATTGTGTTGATGTAGTAGCAAGGGTGGTAGACGGGATGGTAGGTGATGAAGTCATGGGGGTAGATGTAGGGGATGGAGATCTCAGTGGGAAGGAACATGATCCTGTATTATAAAGGCCAGCCGCAGGAGATTGTGATCCCTCAACTTGATTTGGAGTAAGTGAGCCTGATGGTGGCAATCTCAGCCTTGGAGGCAGCATATTAGAGTTCTCTTATTCTACATATTTTTTACCTGAAACATATGAAATTGATTAGTCCACTAATAAAAAATTTCATTTATATTAAAAACTAAATATAAAACAATGTATTGTTGATACAGTAATAACTTTTCTCCCTTGATATAAAATTAGTAAAACGAATTAGTCGCTATCATCACTTAGTTGTAAATCATAATCACAATCATCTTCATTTTTTGAAAATTTCAATCAAATTCGGGCTCCTCTTTAGATCTATCGCCCTTTGTATATTCCTCTTTCTCTTCAAACACAATATTAACATATTCATTATCTGGATTGTGCAAAAGTTAATTACAGTCATATGCAAGACTTGCATTTATTTCATGAGCTTCCGTTTCTGCTTCTTGAAATGCTTCGCTTTCAATTCGTTTATTTTGTCTTGTTGCTTTCATGTCAAAAATGCCTCTTGGTTTTACTTTACAAACTGCCAACCAATCTAACTTATCTTATCTTAAACTTGGAAAAGGGACATAATACACCTAAATTGCTTGTATCGCCAACACAAATGATTCAAAGATAGGAAATCTCCTTCGCTGTTTGATTTCAACAATATTGTATCTATTATGTACTTTTGTTCCGGTATTAAGTGTTGGATCAAATCATTCACACTTAAATATCACACAGTGTTTTATTGGCAATTGGGTCATATTGTCACAAACTGGCCATAATTCTTGATCAGTTGCATTCAATAAGTCAAAGAGCTTTTTTGCGTTTAGGTTTGGTTCTTTTTCGATATTGAGTAAATTTGGCCGAAATGAATAAAATGTTGCATCATAAACCATTTGCGCGTACGGATTTTCATTTGCACCCACAGTGTTTATCCTAAAATTATCTCCCCTTGAAATTCACCTACATTTACTGACGATCTAACTCCATTACCTCTTGAGGTGCTACAAATTATTGGCTCCCCATGTCGTGTCCACTCAAAATAATTGGGTACAACCCCTTTTCTTAGCAAATGAAAATGCACTTCATCAGTAGGAAGATAACAAATATGTTTGCACTTTTTGCATGGACATTTGATTTTCGGACTGTCCATGTATGCAGGTTGAGAGTTTACATAGTCAATAAAACCTTGAACTCCTTCAATAAACTCAGGATTTAGGTAACCATTGGGTGATATTCTTCTATACATCCAAGATCTATCAAAGTTACTCATTATTGCTAAACTGTAATGTGAATATCATGATATCATAGTTAGACATAACTAGATTTACATTGTACAACTAATAAAGTGAAGATAATATCTACTTAAAAAAAGATACCAATTGAAGCGATAAATTAATTCCAATTTATATTTTGATTTACATTACTCAAAAGAGTTATATGGAAATATTTAGATATAGTTATACGTAAGTTAATTCAAGAATGGTAAGGATAATTGTAAATTCATAATTTAAACTTATTTTGGTACATATGAAGTAAATTTAATGTATTTATAGATAATTTAAACTTAGATTACCAAAATAAAGTAATATAAAATTCAGCTAATCATAATTATTTATTAAGTTTAGGTAGTTGGTAACTCTCTTTTTCTTTCTTTATGCACATAATTATTTATTACTTTGCATTGTTTTAGGAATTAAAATATTATTTCTTATTTGAAACTTAAAAATCTAAAAAAAAGAAATATAATAATTATACAGACAAAAAAATTTAATAAAATTCATGAAAAATAAAAATAAATGAAAAAAATATAAACCTAGAAATCATATAAATACCATTCACAATAATGAAAAAAAAATACAGGAAAAAATATGAACCTAAAAATCAAATAGATACCATTCATAGTAATGAAAAATAAATAAATAAAAAAATACAAAAAAATATAAACCTAAAAATTACATAAATACCATTCACAATAATGAAAAAAAAAAAGATGAACAAAAACTGACCAGATCCAACGGAGGGGGCAGCGATGCTAGTAGTGAGCGAGACGGAGGGAGGGAGTAGCAATGTGCGATAGCCACGCCGGCGATAAGCGGCACTCTCTAAAGAGAGAGAGTGCATGCGAGGGAGGGGGCGACGACATCGGGACAGCTACGCTCAGCGGGGGGGGGGGGGAGAGAAGGGCCAAAACTGGACCAGATCTAGGCGACAGACGCAAGAGAGAGTGGGAGATGGAGGGAGGGAGAGAGAGAAAGAGAAAAAAAAAGAAAGGAATTTTTTTTTTATTTATAGGTGAATTTTAGCAACAGAATATTCTTTTTCGTCGCTAAAGTTCATTTTTATCAACCAAAATTATTTTCCATCGGTAAATCCTTCAATTACAGACGGCTAAAAATTTTCGTCGGTAAATATGTTTTTTTGCGACGGAATATTGCAAGGGAATTAAAATATTCTATCGTTAATTTTTTTTAACGACGGTCAGATAATTCCATCGCTGAATTTGGAAATTAGCGATGGAATATAATTTTTCATAATTTATTGTAGAAAAATATGCCGCGAATACTTGGCGCCATATTTAGCGACGATTGTAATTTTTCGTTGATAAATTCCATCGGCATAAACTGGCGGGAATAGTTCCCTCCATGTTTACTGATAGAAATGTACCTTTATATTTTTCAGTCGCAAATAGTTATTCTTAACTACAACTTTAGCAATGGAAGTAGATTATCGAAATCAATTCCGTCTCTAAATTTCCGTTGCTAAAACACAAATTTCTTGTAGTTTTATAACAATTTATATTCATTATTAATATATATTAATTTAATTACAAAATCATTTATTGTCATCTAAAGTATTAAATTTAGTGACAATATAGATTATTATATGACAAAAAATATCTTTATTTGTAACAATAATTACGTAGTCAATATTTAATGGTTTTGATTACAATCAGATTTTCGTCACTAAAAATACTTACTATAGTTATGAATTTTAAAGTTGTCATGAAAAATATCAATCTTTATGACAATAAATAATATTATATTACAAAATATAATTTTATTTATGATATTATTTTTGTCGCAAAAAGTAAGAAATTAAGATGACAATAATCATTTTCATCACCAAAAATTATACTTATAATGACACATAAATAAATTGTCAACATAAAATTTTTTGTTATGTGAATGCCATAAAGATCTCTGTAATAATAAAAAATCGTTACCTTATTATTTCAGCGACAAAAATAAAATTTTTCATAATATTTTTTGCATCGTAAAAAGTGTAATTTCTTGTAGTAAACTCACTACTTTCTTTAATACATTCTCATGGTAAAGCAAAGAGATTTTCACAAAATCTGAATCCTAATTAGCCAGCAAGAAGAATTATGAAAACTTAGGACCTCCTAATTCAACGGATCTTAGAGACTAATTTGTAATACAAAAATTCTTAAACTTTATTTTAATTTTAACAATAATTCTTTTTGGCCTAAATTATAAATTGAGTTAAAAGAAGGTATTTTCACTCATAATTTTAACTTTAATACTATCTATTGTAACTACATTTTTTGTTATAAAATATAATAAGGAATAGATTACGTAATAAATTGTAGATCAATGAATAACTAATTATTTGATCAAGTATATTGAGAAATACATTTTTGATGGAGTCTAGATACGCCCATGACTCCTAATATGGACCTGAATTCATATCTATATGAGAATTACACAGGTATAAAAAATATTACATATTAGGTCCTTTAATTAAGGGTTTGTCCCTTAAATTAAATGGCTTAAATAAGGGAGGTTACATATTAATTTCTTAATTAATAGTTGTAACTGCTTATTTAATTCCCGTTAATTTTGTAACTGTCATTTCTTATTAATTACCTTAATTAACAGCCCTCCTAATTAAGAGCATAAGACTCTCTATAAATAGGGTTAAGGTAAAGATAAGAAAAGAATAATAAAAAGTTCTTATATTGAAACTCTGCTGGATTCTCCTCTCACCTGCTTTTCACTCCAAGGGGTTTTTAGACTGTGGTTTAGTTGCCGTTATCCCGTTTATGGATATCAGCCAGACCAGTGATGCCAAAAGAGATCTTTGTAAATGCTTCTGTTAAAATATCTGCGCTACACGAGGTAGGTAGCATATAACCCTATTATGTTACCTCCATATATGCATATGGCATGTTATTTTCTCTTCATTGGTATCAGAGCCAACATTTTTAGCATCCTGGCATTTGGCTAAAATTAGATCTAAAATTTTATATATAAAATTGGTATATCTAGGATGCATGAATACAATATATATTTTTTTGTATTAAAATATATATTTGTATATATTTTTTGGGTTTAAAATAGTGTATGTGTACACCGTAAATTCAAAGGGATGAACATGGGTGTTCAAAAAGCTATACTAGAAATTGGAATTTGTGATATTTGACCATACCATTGAAATCACAGACCTCGAAAACCCCCCACCAGCAGAAATTTGAAGCTTAGAATCCTTAGGGAAAGCGGCGTGTGGCTTGCATGCTCCGCCAGACGATGGGCGCGTGTGCGTGGGCAGTGACCCACACGCGCGCAAACCCGGGTCCACAGTGATGCATCACTGTGGACACGTGACCCAATCATATTGCGCCACGTGACTGACCCAGATCAAGCCACGTGGCAATGACGTGTCCACAAGGCCCCACGTGGACTACTCAGGGGGTGACAAGTGGACGAATGAAGTCTCAGCACAGTGACGTGTCACTGATGCCATGTGGCCTAATAGGTTGTTGCCACGTATCTGATAGGTGTCGGGCCATATGGCGATGACGTGTCCACGATTGACACATTGGCGACAGGTGGACCAACCATATTCTGACACGTGACTCACTGTGGTTGTGACACGTGGCAGGATAAGTGGGAGATGCGCGTGGTGCGCGTGATAGTGCATGGGCGCGTCATCCCTCCCTCTGGCGGCTCGTGTGGGCTCGTGCGGCCTTCTCTGACCACCAAATTAGCTCCGATTTTTTACAAAACCATTTTTAAAAATATTTCTAATTTTTTCATTATTTTTTCAAAATTTTTTGATGATCAGAAAATAAATTCCTATTTTTATAATATTAAAAATATTATAAAATTGTGGAAAATGTGTTTTCTGCCTTTAATTAATTTTAAAAAATATTTTTTTTGAAAAATTTTGAGGATATGTCCTTACTATTGATTGAAATGTATTTTAATCATATGACTTTATACATGAGTGTATTAACTACATTTTGTTTATGTGATGTGTTACAGAAATGGTGATGATAAGGACTCCTGTGGTTTCTTGCACTCCATTTAGAATTGCTTTAAGAAATGTAAAAGTACATTTGTAAGCAACATAACAATTTACATTTGTAAGCAACATAACAATGCGAAGGAAGATCCGAGCTGATGACATTGATGCAATAGTACATCACATAATGTTTATGCATGAAGAAATGCAGGAGTGCATTTGGTTATGTGGTTTATGTATAGGAAAGGATAATAGAGTCCTGATCAAAGCATTGGCTGACCCATTTGTATATCATCCAGAACTCAGGGAGTTATTGGAAACTACCTGGTATATTGAAAATAGAATTTATAGAAAATCTATCATCCACTTTTTGGCTAGAGTTGCCAAAAAATGAGTGTTGAGGAACAACACTATATCTGTGATGAAATTAAGAAGTGGACGTACTGTGCATCGTCTATAGTTTCATCAACGAACTTATGAGTTACCAGATGAATTGATGAAGATGGTAAAAGAATCAGTCCCAGTGTTAAGAAAGATTTTGCAAAATCTAAACTTCTAGATTAGTTGACATGAGTGTCAATTTTGGTTAACGTTTAATTTTATTTAATAGGATTTATGTTTCCTATAGTTATGTGACATTAATGTCTTATTTTGAGTTATTGAATTTTATTTATTGGATGAATAAATACGTTTATTTATTATGATGGCATTTAACTTTATAATAAATGTGTTTATTTTATTGTTAATTGCCTTGCAATATTTTATGAGTAAAATAATTGCATATTTATTAAGTAGAGGCTTAATAAATTTAAACCAATATTATTCCCCTCTTAAGTTTGAGAATTTAATAATCCAATAATTCAGATTTACTATGTATGAAATTTTGACTTGTAAGGTTGGACATTAGGACTTAGAGGGTAATTGGATACTGTTAGTAGCTTTTTTCGAATTGAAGCCTGATAGAAAATTTTACTGGGTTATTATTTCAGATGCGTAGTAAATAGCATGCATTGCCTTATCTCCTTTAAAATTGTGCAACATTGTTCCATTTGAGATCAGCAGATTCTAATGGATACTGCTTTCAAAGTCAATTGTTGCCAAACTTAATAAAGATATTAAGATAAATGGTGACAATTATGAAATCTGGAGTATGAGAATTCAGTATGTGCTTGAAGAGCAAGGGACTTTTGAACCCTCAAGTTTGGTTTTGGCTGAACCTGAGAATGGCACTACATCCCAGTATAGGCGGGACTGAAATGCCTATGTGGCATGAAAAAAGAATAATTCCACTGCTTGTATCATATTGCTAAGTGTAATAGATGATGATATCACTAAGCAGTTTCACAAGTATCAAAATGCAATGGATAAGTGGATCGCTTTGCGAGAAAAGTTCAAAGTTGTGTCTCTAACTAAGTTTTTTATCATTAGTGATCAAATTTGATACTTATCAGAAGAAGTCTGATTATTCGATGCAAAAACATCTATGAGAGATGAATAGGATTAGTAAGTTTAGTGAGATTGGTCATAAGTTGACCGATGAGCAGCAAGTACAAGTTGTTATCCGTTTCTTATCCAAGAGTTAGAAGCATGTGAAATGTAACTAACTTATATGGGCAAGCATTAAGACATTTGATGATACCGCTTGTCATTTGCAGCTTAGAAAGGACTAATAGACATCGATTAAGGCCAATGTCGAAGTGCATGTGGCACAGTCCCATTCTGATAGAATGAGTTCTACTCAGAATAATAAATGAAACTTCAAAAGTGGGATTAGAAAAAGGCTCGGGAGCCTAAAAAGAAAAAGATAAAATAGAATCACTATAAGTCCAAAGGCAAAAAGAAAGCAAACATTTGAAAAGTGAAATGTTTCAAGAACACTATGCAAAAGGCTACAATGTGCCCAAATAGATACACTATTCTGACTCAAAAGTGAGTGAAATTTATGTATCTAGTTCTGAATTTCATCATTTGTGGGTGATAGATTCAAAATCAATGGACCATGTAATAAGGGATCGAGATACCTTTGTTAAGAGTTCTGTTTCTGTTCTTGCTTTATTGAAATTTATTTTCAATTTGCATTTTGAGGATAACAGTACATGCTTATGCTTAAATGATGATTATTATGGTTCTAGTAAAGTGTTGAATGATTTTATTGTTATGGATGTGCACCATGACTATTTGAAGAAAATAAGTTTTTTCTTTAATTCCTTTCTCTTCACATAGTTATAAGAACAATGTGAAAATATGGAATGCTAGAATTAAACCAAAGCGGGATAGACCGAATGAGTCAGTTAGCCAATAGAGGTTTAATAGGCAGTTGAAATGAGGTTGAATTACTTACATGCAAGCATTGCCTAAAAAGAAAAATAGTTAGAAAATTGTTCGAAAAAGGAACTAGGGCCTAATTTCCATTGCAGTTAGTTTATCCTGATGAATGTGGTTAAATGAATGTGAGGGCTAGGCATGGGGCCTACTATTTCATCATGTTTATAGATGACTATACTAGGTAAGGTCATGTCAATTTGATTTCTCACTACTCAGAAGCATTGTGTTGCTTCAAGTTTTTTATGAATTTTGTTGAAAATCAATTAAACAAAAGGATTAAAGTTTTGAGAACTGACCGAGGTCGGGAATATCTTTCTAATGAATTTAAAGGTTTATGTGATGAAAAAAGGATTGAGCATCAGTTGTCCATTCCTAGAAATCCACAACAAAACAGTTTTGCGAAAAGGAGAAATAAGACTCTACTATATATGGTTAGATCTATGATGACAGAGGCAGATTTGCCAATATCGAGGAGATAATTTATTGACTGTCACATATGTTTTAAACCGCGTGCCCTCTAAATTTGTTACATCAACACCTTATGAGATGTGGACTAGTCGACAAGCTAACCTAAGCCATTTATAACCTTTGGGTTGCGCTGCTTACATCCATGATACCTCATGTAAATTTGGTTAATTAGGACCAAGAGGTAAAAAAGAGTATCTATGTGAGATATTCTAAAGTATCAAAATGATACATTTTCATGGGTGCGCAAGAAAATGACAGTATGACAGAATTCGAATCATGAGATATCATATTCTTAGAGAATAACTTTCCAAATTTAGGCAAAGTGAATCAAGTTTTCACTTTATATGAAATTCAGGAAAAAAGAACTATCAAGATCACTCCATCCGAGTGGGAGAGAGTTAGAGACAGAAGGTTAAGACCCTTATCCTCCAAATGATTCGGATATTCGAGACCCTGATTTAAATGAGAGTATTCTTAACTCCAGTGGGAGTAAAGAATATGGTATTCTTAACTCCAGTGGAAACATTTTGAATTACGATGAATATGTGAGACATGTTTATCAAGATTCAGAGCTGTGAAAAACTAAAAGAAAAAGTGTTCCACACCTACGATTTGAGATCGAAAGCTCGAACGAAGCCCTTTTGGTTACCTCACAAGATGAGAAAAAGCCTAAAAATATTCAAGAGGCTCTTTCATGCCCATCTAAGGAAAATGGATTAAAGTAATGGAAGAAGAAATGACATCCATGAGATAAAATTCTATTTGAGAACTAGTTGATCTACTGGAAGGACACAAATTGAGAACAAATGGATTCTCAAACTGAAGCGATAAGCTAAAAGAAGTATCGAAAGATATAAGGCTCGTTTAGTCGCTAAGGGGTTTACACAACAGGAAGAGATTGACTATGAGGCGACTTTCTCATCTGTTATAAAATTTACGTCCATAAGGTTAATTCTTGTTATAGTGGCAAGTTTAGACCTAGAGCTGCATCAAATGGATGGATTACTGTTTTTCTCAATGGAGAATTAGATAGAACAACCTATAAATTTCATTGAAAAAGGCAGCAAACATAAGGTTTGCTGATTGATAAATTCAATCTATGGCCTTAAACAGTTTTCAACACAATAGTACTTGAGACTTCATCATACAATTATATCGAATGTATTCAACATGATTGATGAAGATCATTGTGCTTACCGTAAAAGCTCTGAAAGTGAATTTGTCATTTTGGCATTGTATATAGACGACATACTTAAAGCTGAAAATGACAAATGGTACGTAAATGAAATCAAAAATTGGTTATCGTCCAACTTTGAGATAAAGGATATGGGTTAAGCATATTATATTCTTGAAGTAAAGATTTTAAGAGATCGTTTGAGAAGATTGTTGTCTATTTCTCGAGAGAAATATATCAATAAAGATCTTGAACGATGCAAAACTGCAAACCCATAGATACCCCCATTGCCAATAATCAGTTTCTTAGCAAAGTTATGTGTCCTAAAAAGCCAAAAAAATTGAACGTATGAGGAACGTTCTATATGCTAGTGCCCTGGGTAGTCTTATGTATGCAATGTTATGTATAAGACATGATATATGCAATGTAGTGGGTATGGTAAATAGATATCAATCTAACCTAGGCAAAGCACATTGGAAAACAGTTAAGAGGATATTTAGATACATCAAAAGTACAACAGATTATTCTCTATGTTTTTAAGGCAAGGATCTGCAATTGAGAGAGTACAGAGATGTTAATTGGGCAGGAGATGTGGATGAGAGAAAATCCACTTCAGGTTTTTTACTCTTGCTTGACAAGAGTGTCATCTCATATGAGTAGCAAGAAGTAAACTTGTATAGCCCTATCAACAATGGAAGCTAAATTTGGCGCTTCCTTAACTGCAGTATAAGAGACAGTTTGACTAAAATGGTTTGTGAGCCATTTAAGAGTAACTACCTCAGAGGTACCAGTGACAGTCTGCAGTGATAGTCAATTGTTGATAACTTATAGTAGAGTTAATCATATCGACATTAAGTATCAATATACGAGAGATATTATTACACGAGGAGAAGTGAACTTACAGTATGTTTCTACGCATGTAGATCCGTTGAGTAAACCTATAATGAGAGATGTGTTTTGAGAAACACATTAGATCTCGCGGTTTGCGTAGAATTTAATTGGTACTTTTATATTTTTTTTATAAACCCTTAATGTTATTATTTGTGAATAATAACCAAAGTTCATTGTTACATGAGTGTGAATGTTTATGTGTAAACATTTACTGTTATTTGTATGTGATTGAGCATGTCGGACAGAAAAATAGCCCACTTACAAGGGTATTTACCTTAATTTTGTCATTTGAGTTGGTAAACATTAAGATGAGGTGAATTTTGAACATATAAGATTGCTTGAGAGCCTGTTAAAAATAAAAAATACCGTTTTACAGAAATTACAAGATTTGTCTTGTTAAGGTTGTATGCTTTGCATTGAGATCCAAATAAGGATTGTATGAAATCCAATGGTAAGTTATATGTAACTACCATGTTCTGTCTAAAAAGACCAGAAGTAGTCCTTAAGTAAGTGAACTAAAGTTGAATGATTCGGTGCATCGCAACCTTACGCTTCTATATGGTATTATATATATACATTTTAAATGTAAGACATGCGCTCCTTTAAGGAAAGGAATGAACACCATAAGACATGTTTTATACCATGTGTGCTTATGTGACCAAGGGATGGGAAGTCAATATTATTGATCTCAACTTTCTCTATTGTGAGATCCTACTATTTTTCGACCTTTAGAACCCTTAACTTATTCCTGAAGTATGATTCAGTGTGGCTAGTTTTGTTAGTCTCTAAGAGGCCATGGGATAATTTGGGCCTGGCGGATTTGGTTAGAAAAGCGAGCTAAATTTTGATGGATGACATATAGTAAGAGGGAAAGATAGCCTTTTGATCACATTCAATTATTTCGTGGTTTACAGGCATGCCTATTGTAGTTTCTATGAGTAGAGACATAATAGTAAACACGAAAATTATTTTATGAGATCGTGAGTTAAAACAGTGAATGTGAGAAGTCAATTTAGGGTTTGGCATACGTGTATAAGAGGATCTCGTCTTTTCGAGATGCTATATATCCCTAACAGGTGTATAGCACTAGTGCTCTCGATATATGCTGCTCACACGGTCTACCTGCCTGTATAACTGGAGAACTCGACTAAAAATCATTTTGTCATGTGTAAGTGGGAGATGATGGAGTCTGAATACGCCCATGACTCTTGATATGGATCCGAGTCCATATCTATATGTGAATTACACAGGTATGAAAAATGTTCCATATTAGGTATTTTAATTAAAGGTTTATCCCTTAAATTAAATGGATTAAATAAGGGAAGTTACGTATTAATTCATTAATTAATAGTTGTAACTGCCCATTTAATTCCTATTAATTTTGTAACTGTCATTTCCTATTAATTACCTTAATTAATAGCCCTTCTAATTAAAAGCATAAGATTCTCTATAAATAGGGCTAAGGTAAAGATAAGAAAAGAATAAAAAAAAGTTCTTATACTAAAATTTTGTTGCATTCTACTCTCGCCTGCTTTTCACTCCAAATGGCTTTTAGACTATGGTTTAGTTGCCGTTATCCCGTTCGTGAATATCAGTCAGATCAGTGATATTAGAAGGGATCCTTGTAAACACTTTCGTTAAGATATCTGCGTTACAAGAATTAAATAACATATAAGCCGATTATATTACCACCATATATGCATATGCCATATTATTTTCCCTTCAATTTTTTATAGGATTAACAATGAATCAATTTTGCATTATTGTTAGGTAGGGGTGAGCATGGTCGGTTAACCGGTCCATTAGCTCCAGTCCATTAACCAGTCCATTAATGTCGGTTTTTTGAAATTTCAGTCCATTAACCAGTCCATTACCATCGGTTAACCAGTCCATCGGTTTCGGATTTTCGGTTCGGTTACCCAATATTTTTCGGTTAACCACTATAATTATAAATATATTCATAAATAAAATTAAAATATTCAAGATACTTAAAAATTAAAGTTTTTTCACTATAATATAACATTATTGTTGTTAAAATAAAAATTTTTAGTGAATATAAGCAAATTTGTTTTTGAAAATTAATATTTAATAAGTAAATATATTAATCGGTCCATAATTACTTTTAATTAGATAAATTATTATACTTACTAATAGCCAATTAAAAAACTTAAAAACTTTAAAATAATTAGTATAATGAAAAAAAGTATATCATCACCTTTAATTAGGATAAATTATTATATAAATTGTTAAAAATTATTAAAAAAATAATAAATTAACTAAAAATTCGGTTTCGGTTCGGTTAACCAGTTATAAGAGTCAAAAACCATTAACCAGTCCATTAGTATCGGTTTTTTCAAAACACTAACCATTAACCAGTCCATTACAATCGGTTAACCAGTCCATCGGTTCGGTTTCGGATTTTTTTTCCGGTTAACCAAGTCCATCGGTTTTTTTGCTCACCCCTATTGTTAGGGCATCTCATAAAGAGCAATTATTATTTTTTTTTAGAAAATGATTCGATTCTAAAATTTCCCAATATATTAAGATAAGCTTTTATTACTGCAATATCTCCTTAAAAATATTATGAATTAATCTCTAAGAACTATTGGCATTCAAAAAATAAAAATCTTTAGGAACTATTGAATTATGAGGTGGTACTTAATTCAAACATGGCATGTGTATATTTGAATATTTTGGGTGTGTTCTATTTTAATGAAACCGATAAGCAATGTTATTAAAACCGGACCGGATATAGAACCGGCAAGGCTGAGGGTTCGTGGTTCGACCGGATTCAACCGGATTTTTTTCTATTTTTTAAAATATTATTAATTAGTATAATTTTTATAAATACTACTACTCAAATAAAAAAAATCCATCAAAATATTTAGTATATATCACAAATATACTACTAATAATATTTTTTTCATCTTTTATTTTTTTTAAAAAAAATTATTACTTGATTAATTTAAAAATTAAATAATTTAATAACTTTAGATGAAATTAAAGAAAAGGATAAACAATTATTTTTAAGTTAACCAAATTTAATAATTTATTCAATTTTTATTCTATTATATTTTATTAAATTATTAAACCATTATATTATTTTTATTAAATCCAAAGGTAATTAAATAGTAAAAAAATCAATTATTTGCTAAATAAAACTTATTAGATTATTTATTTTTTATTTTTATGAAAATAGTGCTAATTTTTATTAATTATTTTAAATTAAAAGCATTTTTTCAAAAAAAATAAAAATAAAAACATATAATAAATTGTTGACCGGTTTTTGACCGGTTCTAGCCGGTTCTTCGGTTTTTTCCGGTTCTGGCCGGTTTTTTTTCGGTTCGATTTTCTAGTGTTGAACCGACCGGTTTGCCAACCGGTTCGCGGTTGAACCGGCCGGTCCGGTCCGGTTTCAATAACCATGCCGATAAGCAATTCGTAAGCATATATGCTTTGTATCCAAGATGGATAGTTGGATGCCGCTTCGAAAAAAAAAAAAAATCACGGGTGGAATATATTTAATAATAGGATGATTTATTTATACAATATAGTTTGCAATGTGAATTTATTATTATATGCAAAAGAGTGTGGTCAGCATGCGCCAGTTGGGATCCGTGTGTTCATACGCAATTGTTTTTTCAAAATGGAAGTTTAATGTGTGAAAGAAAATTATTCCATACAATGATTTCATCCTTTGCGTCACCAATATCTTACTGTCAAAATATTTTAAGGTCCTGGTGACGATAATTATTTTTTTTTAATTTCGTTAAGATGATAATTAGGGATATTAATTTCGTATATAGTACACAAAATGCTACGTACTAACTAATCTGATGTCATTTAAGTGTATTGTATGATTGCGTTGTATATCACGTACCGTTCGTTTAAATTAAAAAAACAATTAATATGTATTAGTAATTCAATCAGATGGTACCTATTAATATCATCTAAATGCAGTGCATGAGTGTATTATGTATTACATACCATCCAAATTATCAAAACAATTAATACGTATTAGTCATTCAACTGTACGGTCCCTAGGGCATACACACACCGAATCTGGCATCTTCCAATAATTAGACAAAGCTTTCTTTGTTATGTTCATTGAAAAGAATGGAAGCCTTTCCCAAAAATATTAAAATAGTGATTAGGAATGGAGAACTTGCAATTCCTGAATTTAGGCTGGAATCTATTTATTGTTATTTATAAATTATTATTTTTTTAGGCTGGAATCTATTTATTGTTATTTATAAATTATTATTTTTTTAGGCTGGAATCCATGTGTGAACCTTCCATCTAAATAATTGACTCGATTTTTAACTTATTATGGGGATTTTTTTTATTCATTAAGCTACGATAATCACATAGAAATCCACCGTATGAGCCAAAATTTTGGATAGCTATGACTTTTGTCAAGAAATCATGACACTTGATATTTCACATTAAAATGACATTTTCTTTTTCAAATTAACTATTGTTAGTTGATATATTTTTTAAGAGTGAGCATGAATAATTTAATTAATCGATTCATTGATAATTTTATTAATCAGTCAATTAATATTTATATTTAAAAATAATTAACCATAAATTTAAATGTTCACTTTGATTAAATGGTCTATCAGTTTAGATTTTTACGGTTCAGTTAATTAACTATATTTTTAATTTTTTAAAATACAAACACTAACAAAATAAAATATAAAATTAAATAAATTACAAATAATCATTCAAATTCAAAGTAAAATACAAAATAATAATTATTAAAAACATATAACAAATTGTAATCTATTATCTATTCATATTATAATTAAAAATATGGCTGCAAGTGTTAAAAATTAATGCATAAAACTATATATATTATATTTAAAGATTATCTAATTAAATAATGTTTTGTTAATGAAATATAATTACATATATTTAATATTAATATGTTATATATATTGTGGAGAGAAAAATATATAAGAAACTTTTTAGGTGTAAAAATAAATATATGCAAATAGTAGCTCTTTTTTTTAAATGTAACTAGTAACCAGTTATTTAACGATTAATTTTAATTTATAAATCGAAATGTATGTAACCAAAAAATGATACTGTAAAAATTATAATCCGAAATTGCAATTGATACCAGTTAACAGGCCTAAAGAAGAGGCTTGATGATGCGAAGGGTCTCTGGGTCGACGAGCGCAATAATGTTCTCTGGGCAAGCCGAACTTACCCAAGAGCAGCATCAGGCCTCACTCCTTTTTCTTTGACATAAGGGACGAAAGCCGTTATCCCATGCGAAATGGGCATGCCAAGTGTCCGAACCTCATTATATGATGCTGGGGAAAATGAGGCAAATCTCTTTTATCACCTGGATCGGTTGGAGGAAATTAGAGAGTCCGCCCAATTGCAATCAGCAATATATAAGCAGAGAATGTCATCGTATCATGATCGGAACCTTATATCTCGGTCTTTTCGGGTTGGACAGCTCATTCTCAAGAAAGTTGTTGCAGCCCACACGGCCTCTGGGGTCGAAAAGCTAAGCCCGAATTGGGAAGGTCCTTATATAGTACATGAGGTCAAAGGTGGCACCTACAAGTTGAAGGATCTTTCAGGGAAGTTACTCCCTCATTTTTGGAACATTTCCAATCTAAAGTTATATTTTCAATAGTTAGCTCATTTCGGCAGGTTCGCCACGAGCATTTTTATTCTTTGTAAGCTCATTTCGGCAGGTTTACCACGAGTATTTCTATTATTTGTAAGCTCATTTAAACAGGTTCACCATGAGCATTTTTATTCTTTGTAAACTCATTTCGACAAGTTCGCCACGAGCATTTTTAACTATTATAAGCTTGGTACAGCTAAATCGCTATCCGAGCATAGCTTATTATCAATGAAAAGCTCAGTTCGGCAATATCGCCATGAGCATTCAATCAATTTTTGGTTCTTTTTGATACTTGTTGAATTATGAAAAGTTACACCTGTGGTAACTATATCGTTATCCAAGCATACGGAATTAATAATGAAATTTTATGCAATGAACTATACGATTATTTAGTTCAGAAGAAAAACTCAGTTCTATTTATATTGAATGAGAGTTACAATTCAGAGTTACAAAACAAAATCAGGCAGTTCGGCTTTTATTTATCAGGGTAAACTTTATCCAACCAGGACCAGTCCATACTCAGATACCAGTCCGTCACTGATTGAATCAATTTATCCCTGAACGAAACACATTTGTCGGCCACTATGTCAGCCGCCTAGTCCTCGAGCTTCGAACACCTTTGTTCCAGCTTAGCTTTTTCTTTATTCGCAGCTTCTTTCCCTTGTCGTGCTTCTTCCAAGCTCAATTTGGCTGCCTGATTTTTTTCCTTTTCAAGCTTAGGCGAGCTTCTGCTGCTGCGGCTCTTTCCTTGGCTTCAGCTACTTCACTCGCCTGGGCGAGCGTTTTCTTCTCAGCATCCAAAGCCCGCTTCTGCGCTGCCGCCATTTTGGCCTTTGCCTCGCCGAGTTGGTGTCGAAGTTAGGTCTCATCTTTTTCTGCCTTGCTCTGGAGTTAGATAAGTTTGTTCATTTTGCCGATGGCAGCCCCAGCCAGCATGCTATCCTGAAAGCACAGTTGGTAAATGAACGTTCCTACTAGACCGAGCATATAACAGTTATCGAGTTTCGTAACTTAGCTCCACTTCATGCCTCTTCATGGTGTGGCTTAGTTGTTCAGCAATAAGCTGCAACAGCTGTGTGGTCTCGAAAGGAATGCACGCCATCAGATGAGCGAAGGTGTTGAAATTCGGTTTATCTTTTGAATAAGACTTCCCTTGTCCCTGCCAGAATCTGCGTACATCGTTAGCCGGAGTTTCAATTCCTCGGGTCGGGAGTATATGCTTTTTCCCCGCCTTCGGGAGATACTCAAAAGAGGTAGCTGGGGGGGAGGGTGATTGGGCACCACTATTGGACATGCCGACAGGGCCGTGGACAAAGGACTCCGGGCTGGAGTGTTCGAGCTTGGAGACATCATGGGAGAGCTCAAGTTTGGGGTTGCCAGATGGCCTTCGTCTGGAGCAGCGGTAGAAGGGTTTCCCCAAGATTTTTGCCTCTTGGCTCTTATTAGCTCGACTATGCTAGGATTAGAGCTTCTTTTCATAGCTGCAAAAAAGCAAACAATAAGAAACAAATCAGAACCCAAGAAATAGAAGTGAAGTTTACCCTTTTTCTTGGTGCCCGATTTTGGAGGGGGTGGAGGTATGCCACATTGGAGTTGCAGGTTTATGTCGGTCTTCTCTTTGGCCAGCTCCCTCCACCGAGCTAGGATCCTCTCCTCCTCATTGCTGAGCAGCAGAGGGTTATCGTTCCTATTTATAAACTGACCCCAATAACTCCAGAAGGGAAAGTCCGATTCACTTTCTATAACGAAGAACCGGTCCTTCCACTTCTTCAAAGACTCGGGATTCCCGGCAAACACCCCATATCCTGAACAGGATTAAATATAGTTATGGTCTTCCCCGTTGGCCCGGAGTCTGATATTATGGGTGGCTCAAAAGAGCTAAACAGTGAGGATTATATTATGCTCGGCGGCCCAGATTTGTAGCGCTGAGAGGGTAGACCAAACGTTGGGATGC
Source organism: Excoecaria cochinchinensis (assembly GCA_947683425.1). Classification (NCBI taxonomy): domain Eukaryota; kingdom Viridiplantae; phylum Streptophyta; class Magnoliopsida; order Malpighiales; family Euphorbiaceae; genus Excoecaria; species Excoecaria cochinchinensis. Next base: position 3,486,641 of record CANTUQ010000037.1, read on the forward strand.
AGCTACCCAATGGTCATATCATAGAACTTCAAAAATTCAAGCTCAAAGGCAGTCAGTGGGAGGTTCACCCCGGCTTCAAAATCTGCTTCATAGACAATAAGCGTTTTCTTTCCTTGTATTTTGGCTTTGGCCTTTAGAAAAGCGCCTGCAGCACGTATCTTGTATTCGTAGGGAATACCAAGCCTCTCCCTCAGCGTACCCATATCGTTGGGTGTCAGAACGGAGCTTATGCTCCCTACCCTTGGAAGCCTCCGTGGTTCTTTTCTCCCTTCTTGTTTTTGTTGGCTGGTGCTGGGAGAATTAGGAGTACTTTGAGCAGTAAGCCCTTCCTCTACCCCTACTCTTTCAGTAGAGCTCTCAGAAGCACTCATGATAAAAGGAGATGAAGAAAGAAAAGGTACAAACCTAGAAATCTTAGAAAAAGATGCCCGGAAATGATCACTTGAAAGAGCAGCAAATCTGGAAATAAGGGGAGAAAATGCAAATCTAAAAGTGTAGGAAAGAAAAGGGGGAAAAAGCCAGAGAGAAGAACAGTAAAATGAAAATCAAATGCGTGAAAGAGAAGTAAATCAAATGCGTGAAAGAGAAGCAAAATCCCTAAAATGAAATTAAATATATAGGCCATATCAACCAGTGATTAAGGGACAAGTGGCAAGCGCTAAGTGGGTGTGTCAGCGGTCATTAAGGCATGCGCGAGTATCATAGCATCACAATGATGGCATGTAACTGCCCTAACCATCACCTCGCAAGAAGCGAGGCATTTTTCGCGTGACGTGAGGCGCTGTCCTTTCCGTTTTTAACGCCTCACACGCCTGACAGGTAACTTTTTGAATTTTTGGTTTACCGACCAAATGACTTAAATGTCATATACTTTAGGGGGGGGGGGGGGCTTATGATGACCGGACATACTACAAGGAGTTTGGTTCCTTCTTATTCATCGAATCTCTCAATAACAGGTCAGTATCATCCATAAACTCGGAAAGAGCTCGTCCTCTAGGATCATCAGGATTGTTGGAATCTCCCATGGATTCCAACTCTCTTGTAACACGTTTTCTACGTGATTAATCCTATCCAGTTAGTAATTCAGTCTTATCCAAATATGAGTTATCCTTATCTGATTAGAAAGTATTCTTATCTATTCAAAATCCGAGTGCTGCTCCAGTTAGGACTCCTAACTCCAGCTCCCAGCTCAAGCTCTACTAGGAATACCTGTCCCTCGCGGAAAAAGATTACTACTCCAACACTGATTCCTGACTCTACAAAAAGGGGTATCTAAGTATATTTTTTTTCTTTATTTTTTTACAATTACAATACCATAATTATCGTCAATCTTCTTGACTTGATTGTCGAAATATTCTTGATCGAAAATTCGCTAAAATTTTTTGTTTTCAAGTGACTGTTTGAAGCTGTCAGATCAGGATTTTTGAACTGTCATCATTTAAATATTTTAAAGTGATTTTAATTTGATTTTTAAACTCTTTATATTAATTTTGTGCTCTAATATATTTCAGACATTTAATAGAAAAATTTATAATACTTTATTCACTCCATATAGAGTATATTTGGGGCTCACAATACTTTTTTTTTTTTACCATGATTAAATTAACACATGAGTAATAACTTCTTCCTCTTCTTTTTATTTTATTTTTTTTATTTTTATGTCAGGCTCTATAAAAATATGTAACGAATATGTCCGCATTGGAACAATTATGGACCAATAATTCTTAATAATATCATTAAATCAGGATATGATGATGCGCGTATTCTATTAATCTGGACTACATACAATGACTACGCACCGCCGACAATAGAAAAGTTCTTTGAACACTCAATTTTTTAAATTCAAAAATTACCAGGAACTTTTTCTTGTGCTACTTAATTATCATTAGGGGTGAGCATGGTCGGTTAACCGGTCCATTAGTCTCAATCCATTAATCAGTCTATTAATATCGATTTTTTGAAATTACAGTCCATTACCATCGGTTAACCAGTCCATCGGTTTCGGATTTTCGGATTGGTTACCCAATATTTTTCGGTTAACCACTATAATTATAAATATATTCATAAATAAAATTAAAATGTTAAAGATACTTAAAAATTAAAATTTTTTCACTATCATATAACATTATTGTTGTTAAAATAAAAATATTTGGTGGATATAAGCAAATTTGTTTTTAAAAATTAATATTTAATAAGTAAATATATTAACCGGTTCATAATCATTTTTAATTAGATAAATTATTATACTTACTAATAGCCAATTAAAAAAATTTAAAAACTTTAAAATAATTAGTATAATAAAAAAAATACATGATTACTTTTAATTAGGATAAATTGTTATAAATTATTAAAAAATTAATAAATTAACTAAAAATTCAGTTTCGGTTCGGTTAACCAGTCACATGAGTCAAAAACCATTAATCAGTCTATTAATATCGGTTTTTTCAAAATACTAACCATTAACCAGTCCATGACAATCGGTTAACCAGTCCATCGGTTCGGTTTCAGATTTTTTTTTCGGTTAATCAAGTCAATCGGTTTTTTTGCTCACCCCTAATTATCATGCCGGCCATTTTTTTTTTCTTTTTAATTTTAATTGTTTAGATGAGAAGGGAATTGAAAACTATATTGCAATTTGCATCTTTATTTTATATTTGTGAATGTTTAGAAGTTTAGAATAAGTAGAGTTTTACACTAAAAATTTCAATTTTATTTTTTCTTTGACATTTGATTTAATTTTTTTAAATTTATGAAATCGATAAATTTAAAATTGAATACTATCGAATATATGATCAGAGACAGCCATTTTAATAGTGTATATTTCATACAAATGATAATTATTAAATCTGAAATTTCGCTTAAAAGTTTCGTAACTACAAACTTTCATTATATTTCAATTTTTGGTTTTCTTTGATATATTTGTTTCTTGATTTCTTCTCTCTTTTGCACTATAAAATAAAAGCATGTATATATATTATGTCCATATTGCAAATATGATTTTCATGAAAGAGTTGAAAGATTTGCAATTGACAATAAATTGAAATCATCAAATTATCATATAAATATGAAATTTTGTAAAATCTTAAATGTGAAACAATTTTGCTGACCGAAACATGCTTTATATCAATTGCACTGATTTTGTGTCAAAATTGTTAAGGCGGTGTGTTGCATTATGCACTAGTAAGTGCTATTAGATTGCTAATAAAACATATTTTATTTTCAATATAACGATGCGTACATGTGCACACCAATATACCGGCGGACCATAGCAATGCTCCCTTTCTCTTCAAAAGATCAGATATTCTCTGACGAAGGCAACAAAATGTGTATGGTAATTTTAAAAAAACTGAAATGTGTAAAATATTTTCTTGAAGATAAAATGAGGCCAAAAGCTCTCAAGTCGTTATCTGATACTGATACTGTGTCGTTTAGGCAGCAAAAAACTGGTTCATACCCGAAATGTGAAAGTAGTCATTTTACATTTATTTTCCAATTTACTTGTTCCAAGCCATTATTTCCATGTCTGAATTTTTGAAAACGCCTACTTGGAATACGTACTGCCCTGCTTTTGGTCAACACGTTCTCTAATTTCTTCTTTTTTAATTTTGTACTAGTACTATTGTTCGTACTTCTATTCAAGTTTTGTACTGTACGTCCCACTTTCCCTCTTTCGTTTTTGATAATAGGAAAAACAAATTTTGGCTACCCTTAATTTTAATTTTTTTATGTTTTTAAAAATTGAAATTAGATTTATATATTTTTTAAAATCACTTGAATCCGATTTAAACAGTTTAGATAAAATTGAAATGCATTTTCTAACAATTTCGCATGGATGACTATCAAATTGAAGTTGTTTCACTATTTATGGATCGGTTGGATAAATTCTCTACCTAATTAAAATTTAACACCTCTAATTTCGAGGATTTATTTATTTTCTTTTACAATACCATTTATTTGTATTTATTTTATTACCTAGATATTTGTTATTCATAGATTCTATATGCTCTTAGACTATTACTTTTTATGAAAAAATACATGAATAAAAATTTATTGCATATGTAATAAAGTATATTCTTAATGCTATCGCGAATTAATGAAAGCTAATTTCATAAAGTTAGAAAAATATATATTTATAATTTTATAAATAATAGCTACCTATAAACAAGTTTCCGTTTCTTACTATAATTTTTTTTTTCTCATTGAAAAAAAATTAGATAATTAAATTTAATTATTATAGAATTATTTGTTTTAATAGAATTAGAATAAATATAAAATAGTTATCTAAAAAAAAGAATATAAACGAAATTAATATGATCGAGTTATTTAAAGTGTTTGCTCCTGAATTTAGATTATACTGGCACAAGTAATTTAAAGAGGACTTAATTAAAGGTACCATGGCTTTCATAACTGTACTATATAAAGAATTGCGAAGGTAAAGATTTGCGGATTGAATTGTGGCATTAGCGGATTTGAAGCGGTAAAAGTATTGCAATATTTATAATAAAATATTCAAGACACTAATATCTAGAAATAATGTTTATATATTAACATATGAATTATGTTTTAAAAAAATAATTTAAATATAATAATACATAAATTACAATTCACGTGATGGTAACACTAATAGATTCATATTGTTTAATTCAATATTCACATGCAACATAAAAAGATGAATTTAATTTATTGTAGCAATACTAAAAAATTAGACTTAGTATATTTTTAAAGTTCCAAGCTTTAAAATAAATAAAAATAGAAAATGTATCATATTTTTAAATGGTAAATTGGAACTAACAATATTAAAAATGAAAATTAGGCTTAAGTACTTTTTAAAAATCAAGGCATTCAAATAAACAAAAGTAGAAAATTGTATTATTCCTTTAAACAACAAATCAATTCCTATTTACTGTATAAACGACTTTTTTACTGTATTGAGTAAAATTGATTTTTTACTATATATGATACGGTATTTCATGTTTAATTGGCTGATATGTACTGATTTTAATAACAATAAAATGTACTATATATCATTAGATGATTTGAGCATCAAGTGCAAATATATTGTAGAAGAATGATATTTTTAAACTAAAATATCCTTATATTTTTCTTTTATTTACGGAAAAAATTTGATGATGATGTAATTAATAGAAAATTACACTTTAAAATGATAAATGAATAGGATATATTTAATTAGGATTTTATCACGAAGCAATAAATTAATGAAAAAACTAAAAACAAAAATTATAAAATAAGATATAATTAATAGAACATACGAAATAATCTATTTATAAATTTAATTGAGACTAATACGATAGATTAATTATAGAGACTCGTGATGATAAAAATTAAGAGTTCAGTGATAATAAAAATTAAAATTTAATGTAATTTGGATAAATGCAAGTACAAAATACCTGCTTATAAATCACCCAAATATTGATTATATTGTTTAAATAATAAATTCTATATAATTTTTAAAAATAGGTTATTACATGGAATTTGCACATGCATGTCAATCTAATAAAATATAATTGACATTGCATGATTGATGATATGATAATTAAATACGAATTACTAACTGCATTTATTATTTTCAATGCTATCAATAAGTTCTAATCTTTGGCAATGACTAACGACCAGCTTAACTTGCTAACACATTGGCAATGAAATATATTCGGAATGGGAATACGTATCGTGAAAGATCTAGACCTAAAATTAGCAAATTTAGCTATCTAATTTCGATAGGTTTTCCTCATTTATAATCCAAATTGGTTCGGACGAAATGAACTATACTATCAAGAAAAGGTTTAAAAAAAAGAAAGTAAGAATGACGTGGTCTTTAATCTCCTCGTAGGTGATGTTTAGGTTCGATTAATTACGTGTTAATGGAGTCGGTCTGTTTTGTCTTAAACTGAGTAGGTGAAACGCTGTTCTTCTTTTTCTTATTTTAAATTGACTTTACATTTGATAGTTGAAGACTTCTTTATTTTTTTGCGTGTAGGCCCTCATTTCTCGCTTTGTCCACTTTTTTTATTTTATTGAGCATTTATTTATTTTGCGGTATGTAATCGGTTCATCTAATATACCATAGGTTAGATTAAATTTTATTTCTATTCAACGATAAGGATTTACTTATATATGATATGTTGAAGGTACCAAAATATCACTTTTTATATTGTATGTTAGCGTATTTATGCACATTGTGTACACCGGCATGTCGAATTATCTTGTTTTATTTATTTTTAATTTTTTTTACGATTATTTTATGCATAATTGGAATATCTTCCAGGAAAGTGACGAGTTCAAAGAAGTGTGAACATGGAGAGTAGGTGGACAACAATATCTAGACAATTGGAAACTTCAAATATTAGAAAATATTATTACTGGTACCCTATGTCATGAACAAATAAATTTCATATCGGATAGGTAAAAGGAGTCCTGAGCTTATAAATATGGACACTGCATATTTCGATAAGACGTTTTTTAGAGAGAAAGTAATGGTCTGTAACAAGTAATATCAAAACCGATTCGGATCCGAATCCGATATCCGCGCCAAGCGCCCCGAGAGAATAGGGTACGCATGAACCCCACATGTGACAAGGGCATCACAGAATTGGATGGAGAGTATGTTCCGCGACACCTAGCAATGAAAGCAACTTCCCAGTCCACTTCCTAGTTTTCAACAAGAATCAATGAGTTTTTTTTTTTTTTCTCATATAAAAACACCTCAATTTAAGTAAATAATTCATTTAAATATCTAAATTTTAATAATAACCTATTAAATATATGTATTTATTAATTTTATAAATAATAAACATAAATTTATATTGAATTTGAATAATTAAAGCGTATGACGCTTAATTATATTAATTGGAACCACATAACATAAAAATCAACAAAAAAAATACATAAGAAAATTAATTTATTATGTTTTTAATTTTTGTTAGTTTTACTGTATAAGTGGGACATATTTTTATTACAATGGTTTAAATATTATATAAGTATAATTGAGTATCATTTACTTCATTTTTTTTAAAAATGCATTAATCTGTATTTATTATTCAAAAAATAGACAAGTAAGGTGTTCAATATGTCATTATTAAAATTTAAGTATTCAAATAAATTATGCAGTTAAGTTCAAATATCTCTATATGTATTAAGCCAATTTTTTTATACTAATTTATTTATCTCCTTATTCATTTTATTTTTATACTCTTTTAACTTTTCGCATGTATTTTAATTAGACATAACCTAATAATTTAAACCAATTGTATCTTGATATATTTCAATTTAATTGAAACATTAATGATAAATTAGTGTACAAATCAATATTTTAATGCAAGTGTCTAATTAGTTACTTTATTTTATTTATTATTATTATTATTATTTTACAAAAAGATACAATATTTAAGTAAATGTTATTAAAAATAAATTAAAACCTCTTATATTTTTAATCCAGTACCGATAATTAAATCATCTCGAACTCATAATAATATTAAATGTATTTTGATACCAAATTGAACTTGTGTGGCCTAACTAATCTTTGTAGTATTGACTTTGCTAATTTATTAAAAAAAATAAAAATAAAATAAAAATATGGTCGTTTTTATTTTCTTTTTTGTTTTATTTTTAAATCCCTTATTCAAGGCAAGAATTAGTCAACAAACCACAACCCCTCTACCGAGGCTACTTTCCCTTGTTGACTACTCCGTCCAGATGGACATCTCTCCTCCATCTTCAATGGCTCCTCTCTCTATATATACACAATTCTCAACTTTCTGGATCCACAGCTCTCTCAGATCACCAGAAGGAACAAATTTCAGGACATACCCAGAAACTGAAAACAATTGTTCTTTCAATTCATTTCTGTAATCGATTATTTAACCATGGATAAATCTTTAAAAACTGCAGTATTTTCTTCTCTTCTTCTAATCTCCATATGCGTAATTCCATCTTCAGCTCAAACTTGCAGTACCCACACTTTCTCTAGCAATCAAGTTTTCGCAGCCTGCAGCGATCTTCCTGTGCTGAGTTCTTTTATTTATTGGAATTATCACCCATCAAATCTCACCGCCGATATTGCCTTCCGCAAAACTGGAACAACAGAGAGCAGTTGGGTTGCTTGGGGGCTCAATCCTAGCGGCCAACGAATGTCTGGTACAGAGGCAATTGTGGGCTTCCATAATTCATCTGGGGTACCAACTGCTCACACAACCCTCATTGATAGTCTTAGCCCGAGTATGGCAGAAGGAAGCTTGAGTTTTGAGGTCTCAAATATCGGAGCAGAGTATTCAAATGGGGAACTAATTATATTTGCCACTTTGCATCTTAATACTAACTTGCTCACCACCAACCAAGTTTGGCAAGAAGGTCCCATGTCTGGCACTGCTTTTGGTGCCCACTCTATGGCTAATGAAAACAAAGCATCTCTTGGGACTATAAATTTTGCTTCTGGAACATCTGTTGCTGGCTCTGCCCCATCTAGCAAAAAGAAGAATGTAAGTTTGGTGGTTTTTTAATCAAGTTCAAAATTATTAAGTACAAGTAATTTCAAAAGATTAATTTGTGAATTAATGTATTTGATTGGTTTTTCAGGTTCATGGAGTGTTAAACGCAGTGAGTTGGGGAATTTTGATGCCGATGGGAGTAATGATAGCAAGATATGTGAAGGTATTCAAGATAGCAAACCCAGCATGGTTTTATCTTCATGCTGCTTGTCAATCATCTGCCTATATTATTGGAGTTGCTGGATGGGGAACTGGTCTTAAACTCGGCAGTGATTCTCCTGGAGTCAAGTACGACAAGCACAGGAACATTGGCATAACCCTCTTCTGCCTTGGCACTCTTCAGGTAATAATAATTTTCTATCCTTTCTTTTTCTTGTTATAACGTTTTTGCTATTTGAAATTCATTAGCATGTCTAATTAGATTTGTGCTGGCCGGATATCTATATAAGAGAGGCAAAACAGTATTTTTCTTAATTGTTTAAAAATATTTCATATTCAGAAGCAGAATTTGTAACTTTTAGTTAAGAAAAGAAGTGCTAGAAATCCTTTCTTCTTGTTGGTATTGGTCTTGCTTGCTTAATTCTCAATTTCGTTATTTCTAAGATGTCCCAAAAGTCAGTATTTGTGTCGTATAAAATACTTTTTTATTCTTATTCGTCGGCTTTTCACATGGTACACTTTCTAGATGTCCACTTATTATCTGCCTCTACACGTTAGGCAACCAGCCACAACCGCCCCCACCTTTAAAAGTCATAAATTTCAAGCCCAACAAATAGTATAATTGAAAAGATTGGATTTGTGAAATTGATATAAATAAATAAATAAATGTGCAGGTATTTGCGTTGCTGTTGAGGCCAAAGCCAGATCACAAGTACAGATTGTACTGGAACATATACCACCACTCAATTGGGTATGCAACCATAGCATTGAGCATTGTTAACATCTATGAGGGACTTGACATATTGGATCCAGAGGACAAATGGAAATGGATTTACAGTGGCATTCTCATATTTTTGGGGGCCACTTCTGCTGTATTAGAGGCTTTTACATGGCTTATTGTCCTTAAGAGGAAGAGAACTGCTAGCTCTGATAAGTATACCAATGGAGCTAATGGTGCTCATGGATATGGTGCTTAGGCCATAATACTTACTTTATCCACATAATCCCTTTTTTTTTTTTCCAATTTTCCCCGTCTTATACGCGGATTTATTTGCCTGTATGTATTTAGAGGTATTTTATGATGATTTTGGTAGTAGGGTGTGACATATATTCGATGTACTCTTCTTGTTATATAGAGACACATTTCATTGTATTTGTTTCACATTTAATATGATTCATTTGCACTTTTTTTTTTAGTTTGAGTTGGTTTAATTTTGCCGATTGAGATACGGTGTATTCATGCATATAATGTGTATGCATTTGGACCGTTAAATTAAATGAATACGTATGATTTAATGGTTCAGATGCGTGCGTATCATATACGTACACACTATATTACTACTCTAATTTTGCAATATATATATATATATATAAAAGAAATATGTGTTAGTTGAAAACAAAATTGTCAATTTGAACTGAGGTTGCCACTTTACCAAACTTGTCATATGTTATCAATCCTATAAAATTACTTGATTAGAGTTAAACTTTAATCCTCAGACTTCTTTAGTGGTCCTTATTTCTTTATGCCAAAGTAAGGGAAATTTTGGTTTATGAGAATTTGTTGGTTCTCTAAGAATTAAAATAAATCAAATGCAGAAAAAGAAAAACTTAAAATCTAAGCATTGTAATATGTGGCAAAGAGTGTTACTATAATGTGTGTTTATACACGCTGTCGGATTGGATCGGATGAAAACATCTTATTCAACAATATGTATGAATGGCTTTAGAAATTTTTGACTGTCTAAGTGTATTGGATTAAATAAGTAGTAAGAATATTTGGGGGGCTTTACCTTCTTTATTTCTATTCAAATCAATTTCCAATTATCAACTTAGCGGTTCAGACATTGATTATATATATATATATAATAAAGTTTGTTTTTTATAGAAAATTAAAATATTTTTCATTCCTAAACTTTATTCTAAGAAAACAATTATGAAAAAGAATATCACTTTCTACTATCATACACAACTAAAATAGTTTTTTTTTTCATTCCTTTTGATTTATATTTTTACATAAAAGAAAAATTAAAAAGGAAAGTATAAAATATGGGACATTTTTTTAAATAATGTATTTTTAATAATTAATTTGACTTTTGGGGTGAGTTGAAAAATATTTAGAAGAGTGGGGTGTTTTTCATTTATGGTTGTCCAATTCCGCAGCTACCTGCTGCGGAATTGGACATTTTATTTATTTTTTTTAAAAGTTCAGCTTTCCTCTTGGAAAGAGGAAAGCTGACCTATTAACTCAATTCCGCAGCATAATGCTGCGGAATTGAGTATAATATTTTTTTTTTAAATGGTGGTAAGCTCAAATGAGCTTACCACCATTTTTAATTTTAATGGTGGTAAGCTCATTTGAGCTTACCACGTGAAGCCCAACCGGCAGCTGCCGGTTGGGCTTTATTTATTTATTTTTATTAAATTAAATTAAATTAAATATAATAATAAATATATTTAATAATTATATTAAAAGTAATTAACTAATAAAGTAAATAAAAATAGTAATATTTTCGTTTTAATGAAATTAAATTAAATTAAATTAGTAATTAAAATGAATAAAATATCAATATTGATTAAAAAGCTCAAAATAAAATATTGATATTTTATTCATTTTAATTACTAATTTAATTTCATTAAAACGAAAATATTATTATTTTTATTTACTTTATTAGTTAATTACTTTTAATATAATAATTATTATTATATATATTTAATTTAATTTAATAAAAATAAATAAATAAAGCCCAACCGGCAGCTGCCGGTTGGGCTTCACGTGGTAAGCTCAAACCATTTTAAAAAAAAAAATATTATACTCAATTCCGCAGCATTGTGCTAATAGGAAAGCTGAGCTTTAAAAAAAAAAAATTAAAGTCAATTTCCAAGAGGAAAGCTGAGCTTTAAAAAAAAAAAAATTAAAGTGTCCAATTCCGCAGCACCCTGCTGCGGAATTGGACAGCCATTTCCGCAACTTTTCGTTGCGGAAATAAAAAACACCCTAATCACCTAAATATTTTTCAACTAACCCCAAAAATCAAATTAATTATTAAAAACACATTATTTAAAAAAATGTCCCATAAAATATTTGCCTGACAGATTAGTTTATTGAAAGGAAATAAAAAAAAAAAACCGAATTTTGTTTGACAACTCATTTTCTCTATTCTGGGCTCAAACTTATTTCATGATGGGCCGATTTTATTTTATTTTATTTTCTTTTTAAAGACTAAAAACCTAGCAGAAGCCCTAAAATTTATACGAGTCTTGAAAGTTGAAACATATACCTTTATAGATGCTCTTAAGGAAGCCTATATGTATTGATAGTCTTGAAAGAGAGGGGGGACATAGCCCCATTCACTATGGACCGAACTACCCTTTTAGCTGGGGTAAAATTTGTAGACATTTTGGATTAAATTATTTTTTATTTGGGTTTTCAACAATATTTTCTTTTTCGAGTATATAATAGGTACATTTAATGTACTGTCCGTTAGTATATCTCACTATTTATCATCTAACAATTGAAATTTTCTGAGGGTATGGTACGTTGAATGTACCGAATCATTACCATTTTCTTAAATGATTAATAGATATGGTATATCTGTTCCATGTGGATATAAAAATATCATATAAATAAAATAATTGTCATGACATTCAATCAATTATATAGATTCTGAAAAAATGATATAATAATATCAATTTTACTACATTATATTTTTATCATTCTTTTTAATATATATATATTTTTTTTGATAAGGACAATCTTTTTAATAAAAAAAATATGACAAAAGAGACATGATAATACTAAATATATCAAGATCCATGTATGAGGCCCATGAAAAAAGGCCGAAAAGTCAAAGCTTTAGAGCTAAAAAAATTGAAGAAGAACGGCCACCTTTATTCAAGGCTCTATAATATCTAAAACATGCTATATAAAGGCCACAACTCTTTAAAGGCTTGCTGAATCGGATATTAAGCAGCAATAATTTGATATAAGATTTGAATATAACAAATCATGGAGGATCAAAAGTTATATAGCCGAATTTACTAGTGAGAAATAAAAGAAGCAAGACACCTAGTTGAATCTTGTTTGTTGGGAGCTCTACGTAGATGGGGGTTCCAACGATGAACATGTTAGAGCAGGAATTGTTATCAAAGGACCTCTAAATCTCCATATAGAGTATGCCATGAGACTGAATTTTAGAGCGTCCAACAACATTGCAGAATACAAATATTGATCAAACAGATTTAACCACAAAATCTTTTCATTAAAAGTGTTTCAGTTGACGCATATGGACTTTCAGCCAAAGGATACTAGTGTTGGCTCAAGACTATATTTCAATTTTGATAATAAGCAAAACTTATATAAATTTTGTATAAATTCTATTTATTTGCTTATATTGCAGCTTAAACTCCACTAAAATGTGCAAGATTAAAATTAAGGATGCAACCCAATTACATGGAGAACTTAGAGTTTCAAATTCTGTTGGAAATTCAACAAGTTATAGTATTAATTCTGTAAAATTTTTTGAGAAGCTTTATATATATATATTCATGCATCTTAAAAGTCTTTCTTTGCATAAAAATAATCTTACATGCATTAAAATGTATTCAAAAATGGTGTTCTGTTGCTAACAGAAAACGTGTTCTACTGCAAGCAGAAAAGATGTTTTACTATAAATAGAAAAGATATTTTAGAAAGGTATTATAAAATAATTCTCTGTAATTTGTCAGATATTGTTTTAAAAGTTTGTTAGAAAGTATTTTTAAAAGTTAAGCAGAAAAAATACTATAAAATATTTTGAAAAGTTTTCTGTTCTATCGTACTTAGAACAAATGACAAATCAGCAGCTCCGTTTTTCACTAAAAGACAAAATAATGGCTAGTTTTTTGATTTTATAAATCTATTTTACACATAATAGCTAGTTTTTGAATACCAACAGTCATATTGAGTTTTTGGCTATAAATTGAAGTTGTTGTTGGTTCCAAAACGTTTAGAGCAGTTGGAAATCTATTTTATATCTTGAGATACAAGTTTTCATTTTATTCAAGCTAATTTTCACATCTTGCACTTAATCATTATCATCATCCTCAACTAGATTTGTAATACTTGTGTGAGGTATCTTTGTAAAAGATTGTGAGAAAGGGTTGGCTAGAACCTTAGGAAATTCTAGTAAGTGTTTACATCTTTTACTTGGGAAAAAGGTTGTGGGTAAAAAATATACTAGGTTTGTATATTGGCTTTAACTCTTGTCCATTAAAAGAGTTATTAGTGGAGAGATAAGCTCAAGACGGTGTTTTGGTGAGTAGATATAAGCAGTTAGGCCGAACCACTATAAATCATTTGTATTAATCTCATTCTTCTCCCCTCTTCTCTGTTCTGTTTCTAAAAGATTTCAACTATTATGTTTTATTAAATTTTATGTTGATTTAAAAAAAAAAATTTCAAAACCATTTATATTATTTAACATTTATTTATTGCAAGGTTTAAATCTGTTTTAAAAAGAATTTATTATATATTCTGTCAATCATCACATTTTACATTCATGCATTGCATATCTTTCTGTTCTGCTTAAATCAGAAAACTCCACCAGAACACTTATGTTCTATTCCGCCAGAAATTGAGATAAAATTTTAAAATACCCAATTCACCTCCCCTCTTGTGTGTCATCGGGACCAACAACTAGAATAAGGTTTATTTTTTTTTTTTTTATATTTTTAGGATTGAAATTAGGGCCCAATAGACTTAGCGTAATGTTGTTATCATTTTTTAAAAGAAATATGTTACTTATTTGTCATATTTTTATTATCCATTTTTTAAAATATTATTATTATTATTATTATTATTATTATTATTATTATTATTATTATTATTATTATTATTATTATTATTATTATTATTATTATTATTATTATTATTATCAGCAATATCCAACAACTTCGATAAGCTAATTTAATATCATGTAAATTGACTTTTAAAGCTTTAATTCTTTCGGGTGTTTTAAGGGTTGAATAAATCATTTCATTACTTGGAAGAAACTTTCTTCTAATTCTTTTGCTGCTTCTGATTTTGATTCTTAAACCTACTTCTTTTGCGGCTCCCCACATATTTCTATCAAGTTCCCCTCGATTATAAGTTTAGCTTTTGGAATGAAGAGGGGACTACTCCCACGTTATGAATCCAAGGGCCCCTAAACAACATGTTAGGGAACTTGATTTCCATGACTTGAAAGGGCATATTGAAGAACGCCGAACCTACTTAAATAGGGGGCTAAACTTCACCAATGGCACTCCTTTGGGTGCCACCAAAGGCTCGCACAATCATCCTACTAGGTTTAATAAAAGTCTCATCGATGAGGAGTTCGAAGATCGAGGCCTTTGGAACATTCAAATATCAACCATTGTATAATGATTAAATAATCTTTGCATTTTATAGAGAAGTGTAAGGCTTTAACATGACCAATCCCTTTTAGCTGGATTTAATAGTCTGTAAATGTAAGGTAATTGACCATTCTCTTTTCTGTGTGTCTTTAATCGAATATAGTGAGTAGTTTTCCTCTACTAAGGGATTCTTAAATCCCTAGTTACTTATGTAAATGGATTGTTATTAATGCAAGCTCACTGTTCTCCTTCCTCTTCTTATTCTTGAATGTATGGATGTTTATTTGATTGGATTTTTAGCTAGATGAATGCTAGAATAGCTAGTTTATTTTTAAATCTGAATCTTATGATCATCTAAGAATGCATGAATAATGTTTGGCTATGTTCTTGTTCTTGAATATTTGTCAGGATGGTTACTTTGGAACATTGATATTGTTGTTAGATAATATTTCTATTATCAAATCATATCAAATCATATTTTATTTCTGTTACATTATTTGTATTTTTAGATAGCCTTTATCACTTTTCTAAAACTTATCTTTTGCTGTATATTTATACTATTGTAAAAACCAAATATTAATAATATATAAACATAAGAATACTTTCCCTCATCTGTGTTTATCCTTTATATGGTATCAGAGCCCAACAATGTCAGATATCGTCCCTTCTTCTGCTGTTGCTACCCCTGTTGTTGCTGCTTCAACAACAATCAGCTACAACTTTGTCATTAAACTCACTTCTCGAAATTATCTCTCCTGGAAAACACAGTTTTTTCCTCTTCTTAATTATCATGGAATGAACTCTCTTCTTGATGATTCCTTTATCCCACCACAAACCATTCATTCACCTCTCAACAATCAACAAAACACTGTCAATCCAGAATACTTTGCCTAGTTTAAACGAGATCAATTACTTCTCTCCTGGATACTGTCTTCTCTTTTTGAAGAAGTCTTTCCTTATATTGTAGGTTGTACTACATCTTCTAAAGCATGAAAAGCACTATCAAGTGCTTTTGGATCTATCTCTCAAACTCGTCAACTTTAATTACATGTGGAGCTTCAAGAACTAAAAAAGAATAATATGCCTGCCATTCAATATCTTCAAAAGGAAAAATCTATTGCTGATGAATTGGCAGATGCTGGAAAACCCATCAGCCAAGCTGAATTTAATGCTATTATCTATCGTAATATTGGTGTTGAATTTCATCCAATTGTTTATGCTTTGAATTTTTGATCTGATCCCCTTTCTTTTTCTGAGTTGTACAGTCAATTATTATCTCATGAAATTTTAATTCAAAGTCATCAAATTGCTCCTATGGCCAACCTTTCCACCAAGCCATCAACACCTGTTTCTTCTTCCCAATGACCAATCAACACTTCTGTCCAGAATTTTTCTCCCTGCAACAACAAAAGAAATGTCAGATTTGTGGCTATCATAATCACACCGCAGATAAATGCCGCCGGTGTTATGTACCACGCCAATCTTCATTCTCTTCTCGCCCTTAAGCTAATTTTACTTGGCGATCTGATTCCCCTCAGTTCCTTTTGCCTCAGCAGGCTGCCGCCTCTATGTATTATCCTTCTCCTCAATCATGATTTCCTGACACCAGGGCAACTCATCATATGACCCCTCATTATCAGTATATATCTGACCCTCAGGCCTCCGAGGGTGGTGATCAAGTTTCAATTGGTAATGGGGACTCTATGGCTATTTCTCATATTGGTAAAGTCTTCTTCCCCTCTCTTAAACATACTAACCTGATGCTTAAGGATGTTCTTCATGTTCCCTCTTTAACAAAGCCATTACTTTCTGTTCAACAATTTACTCGTGATAACAATTGCTACTTTGAATTTTATCCTTCCTTTTTCTTTGTTAAGGATTTGAAGACATGGGAAATCCTATTGCAAGGCAAACGTAATGGGGGTCTCTATGCACTTGTTCCACCTAAACCACAAGCTCTCCTCAGTTCATGTGTTTCTTTTGATACGTGGCATGCCTTGGTCATTCTCGTGTTCAAACTGTCTCGAAAATCATTGCTGATCATGCTCTGCCTGTCTCTGGTTCTCGTCGTCTTCTTCCATGTTCTTCTTGTAAATTAGGAAAATTAGCTAAATTGCCTTTTGCTTCTGTTGATCATTTTGGTCGCAAATCTTTTGATATTATTCATTCGGATGTTTGGGGTCCGTCCCCTGTGCTTAGCAACTTAGGATTTAAATATTTTGTCTTGTTTGTTGATGATTATTCTTGTTTCACTTGTTTATTTGCTTTACTTAATAAAAGTGATGTTTTTGCCACATTTAAGACCTTTGAATCCTATGTTAAGCTTCAGTTTAATACATCTATTGCTTTTCATTCGGACTGGGGTGGTGAGTATCAAAAATTGCATCATTATTTTAAACAATAGGGAATCATACATCGTATTGCATGTCCTTACACTCATGAACAAAACGTCCTTTCTGAACGTAAAATAAGACACATTGTGGATACTGGATTAACTTTGCTTGCTCATGCTTTAGTTCCCTTTTGTTTTTGGCCTTATGCCTTTTCATAAGTTGTCAATAATATTAATTACCTGCCAAGTTCTAGTATTCAAAATAAAATCCCTTACTTTTTATTATGTGGACGTGATCCTCCTTTTATGGATTCTAAAATTTTTGGTTGTATGGTTTATCCTTATCTTCGTCCCTATAACTTACATAAATTCTCTTTTCGCAGTAAGCCTTGTGTCTATCTTAGTCAGTCTTCTAACCATCATGGGATTCTTTGTTTGGACATTGCAACTAATCGCATTTACATTATTTGCCATGCTATGTTTGATGCGAGTCGGTTTCCTTTTAAATCGCGTCTCTCTTGTCCCTCTTCCTCTGTTACGGGTTCAGCTTCATCTTCTCCATGGCTCACGGTGCATGCTCCTCTTACTTCTTCCTTGCTAACAGGTATGTCTCCATCTCCTTTATCTTCATCTTCTACTCCTGTTCCCACCACTGCTTCTTCATCTTCGCTTGATTCTGTTGTTTCTCATTCTCCCCTTCCTTTAGCCCGTAATTCTTCAACCTAACCTGGTCTGAATTTAATTGTTGATTTTACAGACTATCCTATTGACTCAACAGCCTCTCATTCTTCTCTTCCTCGCACCAATAACGTGAACCTTCGTCGCTCTACCATGGCCAAACGTGCTCATCTTTCTACCAAATCAAAACCACCTATTAGTTTTCTTGAACATGAACCTACAACCTTTCATTAGGCTAGTCAGTTTAGTGAATGGAAGTCTGCTATGTCAGATGAGATTTCTGCCTTGATATCCAATAATACTTGGAACTTAGTTCCCAAACCATTACATGCTAATGTTGTTTCAAATAAGTGGGTGTACAGGATTAAAAGGAGAGCAGATGGTTCCATTGAGCGGTACAAAGCCCGTTTCGTTGCAAAGGGGTTTACCCAACAGGAGGGTGTTGATTACAAGGAAACTTTCAGAGTCCTATTATTAAGGCTACAACTATTCGCACTGTGCTTTCCATTGCTTGCATGCAGAATTGGCCAGTTCGACAGATTGACATATCTAATGCTTTTCTCCATGGACATTTGAAGGAGATAATTTATATGGCACAGCCTCCTGGCTTTGTGGATGCCCTTCGCCCTCAGTATGTTTGTAAGTTAAACCGCTCCTTATATGGTTTAAAACAGGCTCCTCGCGCTTGGTTTTCCTGACTTGCAACCTTTCTTCAGCTCCATCGGTTTGTTCCCTCAAAGGCAGACTCTTCTCTCTTTATTTTTCACAAGCATTTTGATGTTATTTTTCTGTTGGTATATGTTGATGACATAATTATCACTGGTTCATCAGCGGGTTTACTTGATGATATTCTCTCTGTTTTGATTAATGAATTTCCTGTCAAGGACCTTGGTAACTTGAATTATTTTCTTGGCATAGAGGTGTCTCGTTCCTCTGTTGGTATGTTGCTCTCTCAGTCCAAATATATTAGCGATTTCATTCACAAAGCTAGTCTAGATGAAGCAAATTCATCTCTGACACCTATGTCTATCTCTCTAACACTCTGTAAACACTCGGGTAGTCCTTATACAGATCCTGCTCACTATCATCAGTTAACTGGGGCCTTGCAGTATGTTACATTAACACGCCCAAATATTTCTTTTAGTGTAAACAAGCTTTGTCAGTTTATGCATTCGCCTACTGATGTTCATTGGAAGGCATTAAAATGGTTGCTTCATTATCTAAAAGGTTCCTCTGTCACTGGCCTGTTTCTTTCTTCCAAATTTTCACTTGATCTTCACTGCTATGCTGACAGTGATTAGGGGGGGGGGGGGGATCTTGATGATAGACGTTCTACCAGTAGTTTTGGGATCTTTCTTGGGCCTTGCTTGATTTCATGGTTAGTTAAGAAGCAGCCCACCATTGCTCAATCCTCTACTGAAAGCGAATACAAGGCCATTGCTAATGCTACCTCTGAATTTTTATGGTTCAAATCTCTTTTAACTGAACTTGGATTTTATG
The DNA here is from genome assembly GCA_947683425.1 of Excoecaria cochinchinensis. Taxonomy (NCBI): domain Eukaryota; kingdom Viridiplantae; phylum Streptophyta; class Magnoliopsida; order Malpighiales; family Euphorbiaceae; genus Excoecaria; species Excoecaria cochinchinensis. Next base: position 3,506,183 of record CANTUQ010000037.1, read on the forward strand.
TGTCTCCTGCTACCTTATGGTGTGATAATATTGGTGCTATTTATTTGTCCTCTAATCCGGTGTTTCATGCTCGTACCAAGCACATCGAATTAGATTATCACTTTGTTCGTGAACAAGTTGCTAAAGTTGCTCTTCATGTTCAATTTTTGCCTACACATGATTAAGTTGCAGATATATTTACCAAGCCCTTGTCCTACAATTGCTTTTCTTTTCTCCGTGACCAACTACCGTTGTCTCCGGGCAAGGACTTGCAGGGGGTGTTAGATAATGTTTCTATTATCAAATCATATCAAATCATAGTTTATTTCTGTTATCAAATCATATCAAATCATAGTTTATTTCTGTTACATTATTTGTATTTTTAGATAGCCTTTATCACTTTTCTAAAGCTTATCTTTAGCTGTATATTTATACTGTTGTAAAAACCAAATATTAATAATATATAAAACATAAGAATACTTTCCCTCATCTGTGGTTATTACAATTGTCGCTGCTAATAACATTTATTTGATAAATTTTCTTAACAAAGAGATAAAAAAAGTAAAATAATATAAAGAAATAAAGAAATTTGTATGCATACATAACCATTTATATCTTAACCAGGTAATAGGTTGAGAGTTATAAATTTTATGATCAGTATAGCAATACACTGTATATATAAACAAAAACTAGAATCTAAGTGGTATTAAAATGCATATATCATATTTTAATGTAAGTGGGGTAAATTAGAAAGAAAAAGCAATTAAGATTCAAGCTCACATTCCTCTGAATCTACACATGAACGGTCTCCAACTTCAAGAGTGGAAATTTCTTTGATTACTTGAGCTTTGTCTGCTTCAAATTGATCATCCTCTGTAAAAAATTAAGTTCATTATTATTGTTAAAACTTAAAGAGTTCATAATTATCAAAACAAATCACTTAGCAGTAAATTATACATTATTATTGATAAGACGATTGATAGAATATTATAGATATGATAGATATATATGATCTTATCTGGTGTGTGATTTATAGATATACTATGATATACTATGATTGTATTTATCTTCCTAATTTAGATTATTTCCTGGAACAGTGTGGTTCAACATTTTATTCTAAGCAATTATTCATTCTTTTAAATTAGAGTTACATTAGAAAAACAAAGTATTAGAAAATCAATGGGAGCAAATGCATATTTTCTTCAGAAAAGTAAAATGTTATTATTATCATTATTTTAAGAAAATTAAATAATTGAATAAGTTGAAAAATTGAAATTCCCATTTTTGTGTAAAAAAAAAAAAAAACTATGACTTACCCTTGTCAATGTTAAGACCACCTAAAAACTGGAGAAGCTTCATTCTATTGCTAAGAAGAACATTGATGATCTCCGGAGGCTTACTTTGATTTGCCACAAATAACTATAAAAATAGAAGAAACATAATAAATTTTAGTAATTAAAAGAATAGAGAAATCATCTATATGTATATCACCTTAAAAACATGAAAGGTTTCCAATTGGATGGTCTTCTTAGAGTCCTGAAAATTGAATTAAAAAAAAAAATAATTTATAAAGATAGAAATGCTAAAGTTATTTAATATTTAAAATACTATAGAAGATGTGGAGAATACCCTGAAAAGGTTCATCAAGATTCTCATGTTTTCTAAAGAACTCACGTAGCGAATCATTACACTTGAGTTTGAGCGTTCAAGTAACATATCTCCCAACAACTGAGGAAAAATGTAAAATGTTTCATTAAAAAAATAACTACAGTAAACTAACAAAAAAGAAAGAAAGAAAATCTCTTGAGCAAACAATGTAAACTATTTCATGGGAACAAAGATACCTTGACAGCATGCCGTCTAGTTATATAATTGGAAGATTCCAACAACTGCGAATTGTAGTCTTGGAAAAACTGCATCAATTAAAGAAATAAAATATATTTATCAAGAACCTATACAATATGTATAAAAAATAAATAAATAAAAGCAAGCTTACCCAGTCATAATTTCTAGAAAGAAAGTCAGCTACGGTGGATTTATGCCTTGTCAAAAGCTCCTGACAAATGTCGAAATAATAGATTTATGAGACATTAGAAGAAAAAGCAAACAAGTTGGAGATTACATGGAGCATAAATGGAGAATTTCTGCAGTAGTTAATACATTAGATAGTTCCATAAGAAAGAAATACCATGAGATGCAGATGAAAGCTTTGTGTCAAGAAAAATATGCTAATGGTGAATAGATCAAATAATAAAATGCCTAATCAAATCTTTTCATGCATAAACACTTACTTGAGAAAGTACAACTATTTTTTTTACTTAAAGCAAACCACAAAATCCAGTTCTATTGACTGTTTGAGTATAATTAAAATTATTTATTTATTTCCTATATTATTTGAAATGCATAGAAAGGGTTGTGCATAAATACATAAAACAAGCCATGTAAAAACATATAGATATTGTCACAATGACTACCTAAGTTAAAAGTTAATAATAATAATAAGGCTTAATATACAATAGACCCTTCAATTTGTATTGTTTTGCCATTCCGCTACCTCAACTTATGAATGTTACAATTAAATACCGGAATTTTACTAAAATACATGCAATAAACCCTTATTTGACATATTATACTAAATCAAATGGCGCGTGATTTCCAAACACGTTCGAATTGTAAAAATTACTTTGATCAACAAATAAAAAAGTGCCACATGGCATTCATTAGAAAAAAATAAAATAACAAAGTGCCACGTCTCTTTCTCTTTCTCTTTCACTTTCATTTTCCCCTCCCACTCCTTGTCTTCTTTGCAATCTCAATCTCTCTCTTTGGGTTTTTCTTACTCAAAAATTTACTCTAAAACCTTAAAGATCCCAAATTCTCCTATGATGACCACTCTTTCAGCTACCCATTTCCAAAAAGGCGACCAGGTTGAGGTGATGAAGCAAGTTAATGGCCCCTACTATGCCGCCACTATGGTTCGATCCCAATCGAAGCACAAGCGCAAAATCCTAGTTGAGTACATACTCTGGTAGTGGGGGAATTAGACATCAAAAATGAATGAGGGACCTAGTTGATATTACTACCTTAAGGTCCATGCCTCTAAAAGAGCTCAATCAGTTTTGCAAAATGTGAGATAATTTGGATATTTTTTGCGATTACAGGTGGCAGAAAGAGACCGTTAGCCGTCGTGGTGGTGAAATGGCAACTTTCTCGTAATTTTTCCTAATCTAATGGTGTTTCCTCTAATTGAAGTTGAAATTTATAATTCATGAATAATTTCTAGGATAAGCTTATTTCATTTTTATCTTCACTGAAGCAAAATAATGAAAAGTTCAAAAGGAAAGAAATGTCATGAGAAAGAAATGTATTATAAAAAATTTGTTCTATTCTGATTTGGTAAAATGATTTGTGCACAAATTAATTAATTTTCAACACATAGACTTACAGCCGAGATCAATTTAAACGTTCTACATTGACGAATAATCCTGAATTTCATATATATATTGTTGGAGAATTGATTCAAAATCATTATAGTGACTAAATTTGATTATAACATGTTTTTAATATTTTTGTTAATTATTATTTAGTTAATGGAGTTAATGGTATGAGTGTAGTTAGTGGATTAGTGAAGTTAGTAGTGTTAGTGGTATTAATGGTGTTAGTGGAGTAATGGAGTTATGGATTAATTAGTGGAGTTAGTGGGGTAGTGGCCTAATTTTATTGTTTCATTGTAAGCCTATAAATAGGCATATGTAACTAGTCTTTATTGGAAATGAAATTTATGTTATTGATCCTAAAAATTTCTCAACAGTGGTATCAGAACCATTCTTGATCACGGGTTTGTGAGAAAAAAAAAATTGAGAGAAAACAAGTGAGTATTCATATTTAAATGGCCTCAAACACTTTTCCTTTAATTTCACCTCCCATCTTCACAGGAGAAAATTATCAATTATGGGCTGTGAAAATGCAAACATATTTACAGTCATTTGATTTGTGGGATGTGGTTGAGAATGACAGTGAAGTTCCACCATTGCCAGCGCATCCAACTTCAGCTCAAATTAAGAATTACAATGAAGAAAAAGTCAAGAGGTTCAAAGCGAAAACCTGTTTGTACTCTTCAGTTTCTGAAGTAATTTTCACCAATATTATGGCGTGCGAGACTCCAAAAGAGGTATAAAATTTGTTAAGAAATGAGTATTTAGGCAATGAAAAAATAAAATTTATGCAGATTTTGAATCTTAAAAGAGAATTTTTGATTCAAACGATGAAACAATCTGAAGGAATTAAAGAATATGTTAACAAACTCATGGCAATTGTTAACAAAATCAGATTGTTTGGTGAAAAGTTTTCAGACGATAGAGTTGTTGAAAAATTTTTTGTGAGTTTGCCTGAAAAGTTTGAGTCAAAAATTTATTCACTTGAAGATTCAAAAGAACTTTCAAAAATAACAGTTGCAGAATTAATTAATGCATTACAAGTAGTGGAGCAAAGAATAGCAATTAGAGATGAGAAACCAATGGAGGAATCTTTCATTGCCAAAACAACACACAAATCATCATCAACATTTCAAAAAGGAAAATTTCCACCATGCGGTGTGTGCAAGAAAAACAATCATAATAAAAATGATTGTTGGCATAAAGGTAAACCACAATGTTTCAGTTGTAAAAAATTCGGTAATATTAAAAAATATTGCAGGTTTGCAAATGATCAAGTTAATTTGGCACGAGAGTAAGAATCTCCTTTTTGATAGTTCGAGACAAGTGCTCCAAAAAAAGAAAAAAATTTAATGGCAAAAAAATTGATGAGAAGGTGCATCAAGAATTGAAAGAGTATCAAGAATTGAAGTATGATGAGACGTGCATCAAGAATTGAAGAGAAGTGCTTCGAAAGATAAATTGAAAGTCAATGTGAATTGGAGAGATGTGCTTCAATGAAACAATTAAATGTGTACGATTTTGAATCAAGGGAGCGTGTTGGAGAATTGATTCAAAATCATTATAGTGACTAAATTTGATTATAACATGTTTTTAATATTTTTGTTAATTATTATTTAGTTAATGGAGTTAATGGTATGAGTGTAGTTAGTGGATTAGTGAAGTTAGTAGTGTTAGTGGTATTAATGGTGTTAGTGGAGTAATGAAGTTATGGATTAATTAGTGGAGTTAGTGGGGTAGTGGCCTAATTTTATTGTTTCATTGTAAGCTTATAAATAGGCATATGTAACTAGTCTTTATTGGAAATGAAATTTATGTTATTGATCCTAAAAATTTCTCAACATATATATATATATATATATATATATATATATATATATATATATATATATATATATATATATATATATTTGAATTCTCGACTTAAGATTTTCGGCACCATTTCTTGAGGGGATGAAGTACAACACCATTTCCTTCAACAAATGATTTGAAAACAATGAATTGCAGCAGTTTCATCATCTTTTGTTAGCTTATCATGAAAAAGCACTTTTAGATTCTTGAAAACAAAGGGGAAGGGTGAAGAAGATAGCTCTTCGTTCATCAATGGTGGAAAAAGGATGGAGGAGAAAATAGCATATAAAGAATATGGGAACAGTTTGGAGCAACACAGTAGGGAAGAAAATGAGGAAATGAAGAAGATGAATATTTTGGAGCCTAATAAATTTGGTTTGTGGAGGTGTATACATGCTCCTAAATCTGGGTGGACTTCAAGCTCTCTTTATAGTCAATTTTAATAATGCCATGTCAGCTTTTTTATTTATTTTTTATTATTAAAAATTTTAACAAATTAATGTATAATTGGAAAAATCATGCTTATAAGGAGTGGCTTGACAAATTAGTACAAGTTCAGGTGCCAATTTATATATTAAACCTAATAATAATAAAGAAAAACTTCAACATACTTAACTTTAAAGGTTGCCTGAGCATCTGATGCTATATCAAAATTGGGAATTTGGATATTATTAAAAAATTTCTTCATATGCTCTGATTCCATGACGTACCTAATGAAAAGAAATAACAAAAAGAAAAGGTAATATGTTACAAACATATTCATTGTTGGTACTTTGCTAATAAACAATTTGAATCAATCAAACTTTGATAACATAAATACTACATACGAAACTGGTGCATTAATGTGAATCTCAAAGTATAAGCTTCTACTATTTAAATGAAAATTAATTAACCACATAGATTTTATATTTAATATAAAATCTTGCAATATCAAATCCAAGAAATATTAATCCCTAATAGTATTGAAACTTGATGAACATTTCTCTTATATGAAGAATTAGCCAATACAAATAATCTTGCATACCTAGCCACAATTTGATGACGTATGCACTCCCTTGATATTGCACCATATGTTAGCGCAATTTCACCATCTGCATAACTACCACCATCAACTCTTCATTAAATATATAATTTTTGATATAAAAAACGGCAATATACAATTAATTAATTTTACTAGAAATCTTACCCATTTAGCAAAATATCCATAATATCTAAATTACTTTCCATGTACTCAGAAGCAATCAGCCTTCCACAAACACGCTGCCTTTGCAAATTTGCTATGACATGAGTGGCATTTTGACGTGCCTACATTGAAAAATCATTCAATTACATTGTAATTTTTGGATAATAAACTGTAAATATATATAAAAATGAATAGTTGAAAATGGAAAAACTTACCCCCAAATCAAGTTTAGGGAGACAAATAACGAGAAGGCGAAACGTATCATCTTTGAAAAACTCTTGTGTGAGTTGTGCACAGGCATCGGCATTTGGTTCGTTTTGACCATTTCCAAATAAAACTATTCTCATTTCCAGAAACAATTTACTCAATTCTGACATCTGCCAAACAAATACGCACTCATAAAAATTCTTTAATTCATATATTGCGGATTCATCCAAATTTGCCATATTTCATTCGTGAATTAGTAATTCAAGATTTTATTGCTAATTCAAATCTTGCAAGAAAAATATATTCAAATAAATAAAGAATAGAAAACCAAAGAAAATGAACCTTTTCTTCACGTTTGCGTTCACGAGTTTCTGTATTCCTATCAGCATAGATAAGAAGCTCCCTTGTTTGCTTTACGAGCTCCAATGGCGTTCGTGGCTTCGATTTGAAAAGCCCCTTCATCTTTTTTCTCAATAGCCTCGTTTTACGTGCATGCATGCATAATATATATATATATATATATGAATTATCTAATTTGAAGATCTTAATTATTTATTTCTTATACGTATTCTGCTTAAGTGTATGATGAGGGTTTTAGGAGGAAGATGAAAAGAGAAAAAGAAGAAAAATGGATCAAGATCAATTATTACTTTTATATTAGCAATGTTGGATGGAATTCTCTCTCTCTCTCTCTCTCTTGGGGGCTTTGAATTCTTTTTTTTTTTTTGGTAAAGGGCTTTGAATTCTTTTAGCATGACAACAGGGCAGTTTGTTACTTATTCATTTATTATAATTTTTTTTTTGTTAAATATAGGAGTCAAAAATTTACAATGCAACTAAAAACAGAACCCACGTGCAATACACTTGCATCGTAAAGAAATGATGGTGTGAATAATAATAATAACAATAATAATTTTATATATTGTTTTTCTCTTTCTAAATCAAAATTTACAAGCTTGGCTTAATTGAATTATAAGACTTGGTTGGGGGTGGTGGGATTGATTTCACTTACGGTCACTCAACTTATCATTTATAGCGTAAAAGTAACCGACTTTTTTTTTTCTTAAATGTCACTGAACTTTTAACATTTTTTCATAAAAGTCATTTTAACCGGAATCCGGCGAGAACCCTCGCCGGATTGATGACATGGCATGCCATATCATAAACTAAATGTCGTTTAACAATATCTACAATAAATGTTACATCTAAATTAATTTCACTCACGGTGATTAAACTTATTATTTATCGCGCAAAAATAATTAATTTTCTTTTTTTTCAACTTAAATGTTACTGAATTTCTGACATTTTTACAAAAAAGTCATATATATACTATTCGTTGCCACGTGTCATATGCCATATCATCAATCCGGTAAGGGTTCTTGCCGGATTCCGGTTAACATGACTTTTTTATAAAAATGTTAGAAATTCAGTGACATTTAAGTAAGAAAAAAAAAGTCGGTTACTTTTGTGCGATAAGTGATAAGTTGAGTGACCGTGAGTGAAATTGACCCGGGGGTGGTGGGTCTAATTTATCAAAAAGTAGGAATGAGGTAGATATATTTATGATGTCATACTTAGATGTGATTGCCGTGTCACTAGTTTTCGTGATCCCAAATATATGATTTAAAGTGGAGATGAATAGATCATATCATAATTTTTTGTGATCTGAACATATTAGAACACAGACAATTTGATATGCAAAATACAATCATCATAATAAATCCATTTCATACAATTTTCTAAAAATAATTTTTAATTATCCTTTATCATTAAAAACAACACATATGGACGAAATTATTAGTGTGAAAAAATTAGAATTTTATTGGATAAATTAATTTAAAAAAATCAATTTCAACCCGTTTTTAGAACACAAGGTGATTTTCTGATTCTGTTCTGTAGAACACAGAACATATACAAAACAGTTAATTTCAGCATAAAAATTATAGAGCACGAAATAAAAAGAGAGTAAAAGATAAAGAATTTAATACCGCGATTTATAGAGGTTTGGCTACCACCTACATCATCTCCTTAAGACAACCTGTTTTAAAAGTTTCTCTTTTTCTAATGTGACTCTATTTACGGGTAAAAGTCAAAAGCTTTTTACATGTAGCTACCCAAGTTTTTCTTCATAAGTGAAAACTTTAAAATAGTTAATCATTTTTTTTAAGTAAAATGATCAAACACTTAGCCTTTTTTACAAAGTAAAAGAAACTAAACACTTGATAGTTTATTTTTCTAGGTTCTAGAACCTAACCTCACAAATTTTATCTCGCAAATTTTATAAACCTCACTTACATTATTACAATATAAAAAATATAATCATATTGAGGAGATGTGATCGTGACTGCATATGAAAGAATGAAAAACGTACAGAATGAAACACAAGTAAAACAAAAACGTTTTTCACTCACTTCCTAGAACACACCAACAAAACTCCTTTTTATAGTTGAAAAAATATAGCTGTTAGGTATGAATTTAATCCCATTTAAAAATGTTTCCAAAACAGAAGGGATCTTTTTGTTTCCTTAGTTTATTAAAAGATGTTTGAAAGAATAAATTTTTAAATTTTATGTTTCCTTAAACAAGAGAAATCAGTTTACATTAACAACTCTCTTTCCTTTTTCAAATGACTATAATTGTGGAAAATTATCTTTAGGAAAGAAATAAATTTGATTTGAATGAAGATGTGATTTGTAAAATATTTTAAATGCAGAAAATAATGTAACTAACGTGCTGTAAGTGTGTAGATTCTTTAAAGAAGATTTTACAATTTTATTTTCTAATAAACCTTTAATGCTGTAAGTCTGCTCTGATAATTGTAGAACATGAATTGTTTTGTATTTGATAGAACACTCTGTATCAGAACCTGAAACTTGGACCTGCATCATTCAAGTTAAAGAAAAGCCCAATTTGATTAAGTGCAAATGTTTTGTTAATAAATCAAAACCTATAAATTAGCCTTTTGAGCCAACATTCTCCCCCTTTTTGATGATGACAAAATATTTACTTATTTGAGCTTGTGCTCCCCCTTTATGTATGAATTATTCAGAGTATAGCTCGCTTTAAATGTATGCCCTTTAAAATAATTTGATTAATAGATATCAGTGCTAAATTTATCAATTGTCAACTTGCAAATTTGCATTGTATTAATCATTTATTTCATACTGCTCTGTTGCATTTTATAACACATAAGCTCTGTATTAATCTCAGAAAAAAAAAATCAAGCTTTACACCCTGTATCATTAATTTATCAAGAAGCCACATATTTTAATATCCTCAACTAATATTCTGCATAGTCAAATTTCATCCATTCATAGTCAAGGCTTCTACATAACTTAACCATATATTCCTCATAGTTTGCATTCTAACTACATACTCAAGATTAAGCATAATTGAAGAAGCAATTAATTATGCATAATATCAACCTGCACAAAAGCAATTTTGTATAATATCAATATCTTTCAGTTCAACATGCAAAAATCAAGTCTATTGCACAATCTGCGTAATTCAATTTGCTGCTCAATTAAAAGTCAAATTTGCACACTTCAAATCAGTTCTGCAACATTTTGTACAAATCAAGCACATTTAGTTTCATGACATTATAATCATATATGCATATATTTATTTTTGTTTCATAATAACAAATCTGCATAATATATATTCTGCATTAAAATCAATCATTCTGCATAAATCAAAAATTTGCAGCATAATGTCAATTCTGCACTCTCACACAATTCTGCACACACAAAAATTCTGTATATACATCATAAAATTTTTGCGCAATTGCACAACCAAAATTCTTCATATACACATTCTGCAACATAATTAAAATATCATCATAACTCTGCATAATCAAATGAATATTTCACAATTAAAATCAATCAAGCATATATCAACAATTAGGAGTATACACGGTTCGGTACAATTCGGGAATTTTCAAATCTCTGTATTGTATTGAAATTTCGGTACAATTCGGTTCTTATAAATTTCGGTATAATTCGGTACAATTTTTTTAATTTTCGGTACAGTTCAGTGCGGTTTTTCAGTTTTTTCGGTACAAAACAAAACAATACAGTACAATACGGTACTTCGGATAATTTTAATAATTTATTTTTTAAATATTTTAAAAATTATCAATTCTTTAAATTTAAATTTTAATTCACTCCAAAAACTCAAAATAAAAATTTTCATCCCCTAAAAATTTTCAAATTTTATTCTTAATAATATTGCTTTACAACTAAAATAATATTGAGATTATTTTTAATAATCCTTGATGACGATTGGTGTGTTAATCATATATTAATTAAGTTTCTGATAATAAAAATTATACATATTACTATCTTCAATCATATATGAATTTATAAAAATAAATTGGTTTTGTTTGCAATGTATATAGAAACACTTGAGGTAAATTATTTATACGTTTCATTATGTCAACCAAAAAGTGCATAGTAAATATGAAATAAAATTTTAATAGTAATGGCAAAAGTTTTGACATATATTAATTCATATTATAGTAGTGGAAGGAAATTCTAGTTATTGTTTTGGATATATAGAGACTTTAAACTATATATAAAACGTGTATTATATTTATAATTTTGACATATATATTAAATATAGGGGTTTTTGACTAAATATAATATTTCATCCGTGTTTAATTACTCATATAGATAATTAGATGTTGTGCTATATATAAATGGGTATTAGTTGAGTGATATTAAATATAAATCAAATTAATTAATAAGAAAATTACATACTCATATAATTAGTTATATATATAGCCTTAACTAATTATATTTAGAGAATAGAAGATGGCTCTATGGACTATGATTATGTTTAGGGTTTATTTACATTTATTATCTTGACTCAATTATTATACTCAATTTCATTAAATTTGGCTTAACAGTTAAGAGATTGTTAATTGCTATTATAGTCAATAGTTATATTATAAGGGTGAATGTGAAATGCAGCCATTTTTTTATGGGTTTTGTAGTTTAATAGAATATATAATTAATAATACGTATTGAACTTGAACAATTACTTTATTTCTTAATTTTCTTTTATCAAATTATCCATATATAGAACAATTAATAAAATATTGTGATAATGAAAAACCAACATTTTTATAGTACTAATTACTAAGCTAATTAAATTATTCGTAAGATTATTATATTCTTATATATTTATATTAATTGGTAAAATTTCATTGATACAATAATTGTATATAATTATACTATTAAAATACATAATCAATTACTCATATAAATATTATGCCAAAAATAGATTAGTATTGGTTGAGTGATGCTAAAAATAAATTGAATTATTGATAAGGTGATTAATATTATATACCCATACATTTACATCAATTTGTAAAATTTCATTTTTAATACATTCTTATTTGTAAACAGATTTTTAATTTACATACTCATATAAATTAATTAATTGCATATTAATATAGATATAATAATTAAATTTATCAAATTAATAATTAAATTATCCATTTTAATTTATTAAATATTTATTATATTAATTTAGTGCATTAAAGTATTTAATACAAATAATTATGAAACTAAATTTATATAATAAATATATAATATAAATTATAAATAATATTTATATATAAATTACTAGTATTATATATAATAAGTAATAAATATCGGTTCTTTCGGTCCAATTCGGTTCCAAAATATTTCGGTACTGTTCAATACGGTTCTCGGTCCGGTTCCAGTACAATTCGGTTCGGTCCTAGTCAAAAAGTAAACGGTACAATTTATTTCGGTTCTAGTAAAAAAAGTCAACGGTACAATTCGGTTCTGGATATTTTTCTTTGAAATTTTGGTTCGATACAGAAAAATCAAAACCCCTGTGCACCCTTATCAATAATCAAGCACATAAGATCAAATAATTATTTTTCTCCCCCTTTTTGTCATCACAAAAATAAGCACCACTTGCAGATAAAATATCCAAAAGAAATTGAGAAATATCACAACAAGCAAGAATAATAATTATCCTGGATTGAGAAATATCACAACAAGCAAGAAATATGGATTGCTTTTTAAGATGAATTTTCTTGCATACCCATACCCAATTCTCTTCTTAGTTTGTAAAATTGTTCTTCCTTCAATGGTTTGGTGAAGATATCAGCTAATTGATGTTCAGTTGAGATATAATTCAATGTAATGTCTCCTCTTTGAATATGATCTTGTATGAAATGATGTCTTATTTTAATGTGTTTTGTTCTTGAGTGTATCACTGGATTTTTTGTGAGATTTATGGCACTGGTATTGTCACAGTAAATAGGTATCTCCTTAAGCTCAAAACCATAATCAATCAATTGTTGTTTGATCTATAAAATTTGTGCAGTACAACTTCCTGCAGCTATATATTCGGCTTTTACAGTTGACAAGGCAACAAAATGTTGTTTTCTGCTAGACCATATAATGAGAGATTGTCCTAATAATTGACATGTTCCATAAGTGCTTTTTCTCTCAATTCTGCAACATGCAAAGTCAGTATCTGAAAAACCAACAAGATCAAAACTTGAGTTTTTTAAATACTATAAACCAATATCTTAGAATTCCCAATAGATATCTTAGAATTCGTTTTACTGCTAATAAATGTGACTCCTTTGGATTTGACTGAAAACGAGCACAGAGACATACACTAAAGTGTATATCAAGTCTACTGGAAGTTAAATACATCAGCAAACCGATCATTCCTCTGTAAAGCTTATGATCCACGCTTTTACCTTTCTCATCAAGATCAAGCTTAATTGATGGACTCATTGGTGTACTGACAATCTTTGCTTCCATCATTTTGAATTTCTTCAGTAGTTCTTTTGTATACTTAACTTGACTAATAAATATTCCATCTTTATTCTGATTAATTTGCAGTCCTAAAAAGAAGGTCAAGTCTCCCATCATGCTCATCTCAAATTCTTCTTTCATTAATTTTTTAAATTCCTTGCACATTGAGATGTTAGTAGCACCAAATACAATATCATCCACATATATTTGCACTAGCATGATATCAGTTTATTTATACTTTATAAACAATGTATTGTCAACTTTTCCTCTAGCAAAGTCATGCTTTATTAAAAAACTTAAAAGTCTTTCATACCAAGCTCTTGGAACTTGTTTTAAATCATACAAAGCTTTTGTCAATTTATAAACATGATTTGGAAATTCATTGTTTTCAAAACTAGGTGGTTGTGCAACATAAACTTCCTCAGTTAAGTATCTATTTAAAAATGCACTTTTAACATCCATTTGATAGAGTTTAATTTTCTTAAAACATGAAATTGCACATAGGATACAAATGGCTTATAAACGTGCAACTGGTGCAAATATTTCATCAAAATCGATACCTTTTTCTTGATTGTAGCCTTAAGCTACAAACCTTCCTTTATTTCTTGTCACATTTCCTTGTTCATCTAGCTTGTTTCTAAAGACCCACTTTTTACTAATAATTGAATGATTTTTCGGTTTGAGAACAAGAGACCATACCATATTTCTTTCAAATTGATTTAATTTTTATTGCATAGCAGCTTCCTCAATATTCTTTAGTTCAATTTGAGAAACAAAAGCAACATTACCACAAAATTCTCTTAGTTGTCTTCTGGTCATCATCCTTGTTGATGGACTGCTTAGCAAATCTTTTTTTGATTGATTTCTATGACCATTCCATTCCTTTTGTAGATTAGTGTTCTGTTCTGGTTCTACATGTTTTGCTGCATAGCCAAATGTGTGGAAATAACTGATGTTTGGCTTCCTCCCTTTCCACAGCTCATATGGAGTTTTATTTAGAATTGCTCTAATTAAAACTCTGTTTATAATATAGCTCGATGTGTTCACTGCTTCAGTCCAAAAATATTTTGGCATACTATTTTCATTTAACATGGTTCATGCCATCTCCTGCAATATTCTATTTTTTCTCTCTACTACTCCATTCTGTTGTGGAGTCTTTGGTGCAGAGAAGTTATGATCTATTCCTTCCCTTGAGCAAAAATCATCAAATTCTTTGTTAACAAATTCACCTCCATTATCACTTCAGATTTTGACAATGTGATACCCCTTCTCATTTTGAATTTTCTTTGCCAGTTTGTTGAATGTCTCAAATGTCTCATGTTTATGTGCAAGAAAAAGTGTCCAAGTAAAATGTGAGTAATCATCAACAATTACAAATACATAACTCTTTCCTTTTAAACTAGATGGAGAAATTGGTCCAAATAAATCCATATGCAACATTTCTAAACATTTTTTTAGTTGAAATTTCTTTTTTAAATTTAAATGAACTTCTAATTTGCTTACCAAGTTGACATGCTTCACATGCATATTTCTTATCAAAATTAATTTTAGGCAAGCCAGCAACTAAATCCTTTCTAGATAATTTTTCACTAGCATGTAAACTTGCATGACCTAGTCTTTTATGCCATATCCAGTTTTGATCATCATTTGAAATGAAGCAAGTTGAATTATTATTTTCATTTTCGTCTAAACTTACTTGATAAATATTTCCAGTTCTATGGCCAGTAAGAACAATGTTACCTAAGTTTGCATCGTTAATCTTGCAGTCTTTTATTTCAAAGATAACTCTTCTATTTTTATCACATAATTGACTTATACTAAGGAGATTATATTTCAATCCCTTCACTAGTGAAACATCCTCGATACGTGGGTTGGTTCCAACAGTTCCAACTCCAATAATTTTGCATTTATTTTTGTCACCAAAACTGACAGTCCCTCTATCTTTCATAGAGAGTTCAGCAAACTTCTATTTGTCCCATGTCATATGTCTTGGACAACTACTATCAAGGTACTATTTGCTATTCATGTTACTCTTTAGACAAACTTGCAAGATAATTATTAGGTACCCAATTTATTTTGGGTCCTTAGAGGTTATTTTTTGCAAAAAAGTGTTTCTATTTTAATCCATTTTACCTTACCTTTCTTTTTGTGAAAATAATTCTTTGTAAAATGACCATTTTTACCAAAAAAAGTACAATCAACTTGGGATAAAAATGCAGATGAATGAACAGCTAGTTTGATATTTTTCTCTTGTTTAACAATTTTCTCATCTCTTACTACAGCCTTGGATAAATCTCTTAATATTATTTACTTTTGCAATCTCAATATTTAAATCAGCAAGTTTTGTCCAAACTCTACACAATAATATATTTTAATATTAAGCTCATTTTCAAGTTCATTTAATCTTTAAGCAACTCTAGATATTTTTTAAGTTCACCATAAGAATAATGCAACAATTTTTCATATTTTTTTTAAAAAATAATTATCACGTGAGTCTTGCAAAGTTTTATGATCTTATTCTGATGCATGATAGATAACTAAGATATTAAAATTCTTTTCCTTTACTCTATCATATTTCATGCAAAGCTCTTTAAAAATATCCTTTAAGAAAATCAAAATCAGAATCACTTACTACATTTTGGTTTTCTTCAACAAATTGATTTATTCCAGCCATTTGAATGGATCTGTCTAGATAGTTAAACCTATAAATAAAGAGACCTACTCTGATACCAAATGTGAGTCCCAAATATATGATCTAGAGTGGGAGTGAATATATCATATCATAATTTTTTGTAATATGAACATATTAGAATACAGACAGTTTGATATGCAAAATACCATCATCATAATAGATCTATTTCATGCAATTTACTTAAAATAATTTTTTAATTATCCTTTACCAATAAAAAAAACACATATGGATGGAATTATTAGTGAGAAAAAATCAGAATTTTATTGGATAAATTAGTTTAGAAAAATCAATTTCAACCCATTTTTAGAACACAAGGTGATTTTTTGACTCTGTTCTATAGAACACAGAATAGATACAGAATAGTTAATTTCAGCAAAAAAATTATAGAGCATAAAATAAAAAGAGAGTAAGGGATAGAGAATTTAACACAACAATTTATAAAGATTCGGCTACCACCTAAATCCTCTCCTTAAAACAACCCGTCTTAAGAGTTTTTATCTTTCTAATGTGACTCTATTTACAGGCAAGAGTCAAAATCCTTTTACATTTCCTAAGTGAAAACTCTAAAATACTTAATCATTTTTTTCAAGTAAAATGATCAAAACACTTAACCCTTTTTACAAAGTAAAAGAACCTAAAAACTTGCTAGTTTATTTTCCTAGGTTCTAGCAACCTAACCTAACAAATTTTATCTCACAAATTTTATAAACCTCACTTATATGATTACAATATAAAAACTATAATCATATTGAGGAGATGTGATCATAAATGCACATGAAAGAATGAAAAACTTACAAAATGAAACACAAGTAGAACAAAAATATTTTTCACTCACTTCGTAGAACATACCAACAAATCTCCTTTTTATAGTTGAAAAAATATAGCTGTTACGTGTGAATTTAATCCCATTTAAAAATGTTTCCAAAATAGAAGGGATATTTTTGTTTCCTTAGTTTATTAAAAGCTGTTTGAAAGAATAATTTTTTAGATTTTATGTTTCCTCAAATAAGAGAAATCAATTTACATTAATAACTCTCTTTCCTTTTTCAAATGATGACTATAATTGTGGAAAATTATCTTTAGGAAAGAAATAAATTTGATTTGAATGAAGATGTGATTTGTAAAATATTTTAAATTAATGCAGAAAATAATGTAAATAACGTGTTGTGAGTGTGTAGATTCCTCAAAGAAAATTTTACAGTTTTATTTTCTAATAAACCTTTAATGCTGTAAATCTGCTCTGATAATTGTAGAACACGAACACGTTTGTTTTGTATTTGATAGAACACTCTGTATCAAAACCTGAAACTTGGACCTGCATCACTCAAGTTAAAGAAAAGCCCAATTTGATTAAGTGCAAATGTTTTGTTAATAAATCAAAACCTATAAATTAGCCTTTTAAGCCATCGGTTTACGGGTTCAACTTGCAGCAAATGATTACAAGAGTCTTAAAGATATGCTTTTTGAAGTTTGAGGGAATTTTGAATTATGATTTAAAAGTGCGAGTTCCAAATATACTTAAAAGTAATTGAGTATATCAAATTTTTTGATTGAAAGAATAAAACGTTATTAGAATAGTGATAAATATGAAGTAGAGGAAAAATATGATATTGGAATTAATAAAATATATTTTCATCAATTATTTTTATCAATCCTTTTGATGTAAATTCTTTTCTTATTAAAATGATTTATTCGTTCAAATAAACTTGAAGAAATCTTTGCTCAATTATTTTGCATAAATACTTGACTTCAAAATGTGATAAAGCTATGAAAATCTCGACCAAAAGGAGAGGCATGTTGTGAAGGGGAAAACATAGTCCACCCATCTACTTCTCTTTATTGACCTTAATTGACCTTACTAGGGAAAAGAAGACATGACGAGGGGCCTAGCCTCTTTGGCCCCATTTGGCATAGCTTTTCAAAGGATGAAAAGCTGATTATGGGACAAAAAGTTGATTATGGGATAAAAATAAGTGTTTGGTAAATGCTGATTTTAGAAAAATCAATTTTCCAAAAAGTGAAAAAATCTTCTATTACAAAAAGCTAGAAATTGAAGTTTTTCAAAAAAACTGATTTTCAACTTTTACGAGCAGCAGATTTAATATTTTTTTAGACAAAAATATCTCTTATTTTATTTCATAATGACAATTATATCTAATATAATCTTTTTTTTTTTTTTGCTTTTTCTCTTATCTTACCACTCAAAATTATCTGACGTTAAAAATAATTATGTTATTTTTTTCTCTTTCCTTTTTTTATCATCCAAAATAATATATATATATAATTAAGAAAATAATATATATATATTTTTAATTTTTTATGTTATATTTATTTTATTTAATTATATATGAAAATATACGGTCTTAATAGTTTAGTGAAATAAAAAATTTCAAATAAGTGGGAATTATTATTATTATTTTTTAGTAAGATTTTAAATATAATATATTAAAATTTATATATATCATTTTTTATTTTTTTATTCTAAAAAGACATTTTTAATCATACCATTTACCAAATAGTTGACAACTGTTTTTGATTTTATAAGTTATTTTGAATTTTATTTGCCAAACAGTTACCTACTTTTCGACATACAATTTTTAGAATATAACTTTTTTCAATTGAAAAATCTGTTTTCATAAGTTTTACCAAACAGTTCCTTTGTCTGCTTAAAGGACCCACCCACAGTGCGCTAACTAGCAAGCATCACCCCAAAAGACTTTCCTATCCTTGACTATCAAGCAAGGGAATTACTAGTACCAAACAATTAGTTTAATAGAGCAAACAAATAATAATTACTGTATAGAGAACGAAAATAAAGAGAATTAATAGATAGATAAATCAAATGCAACGATATATAGAGGTTTGATTTTATTACATACAACAACTCTTTAAAACAATTCATTTTAAATATTTTTTTATCTTTTTAGTGACTCTATTTCAAGGGCAAGAGTCGAGCAAATTATAATGTAGCATCTATCCAAATATTTTTTTTTTTCAAATAAAAGGCTTACAAAATTAATTTTTTTTTTTGGAAAAAAAAGAACATAAATACTTTTTCCATATCCTCAAAGGTGATTATAGAATTTCTTTTGTAATCATTAAGTAAGGCTTTACAAAAGCAATTCTATAATAACTTTTGAAGATACGTGAAAATGTATATCTCAATAAGATGGAAAACTAAAAATCGTGTTAATGCTCTTAAATGAAGAGATGTTTCAAACTATGTAAGTTATTGTATCAAACTTAATGAAAATTCTTCTTTTTATAGTTCAGAAAAATATGAATGTTTGAGTGTGAATACAAATAATTTTCTTCTTGAAATTCTAATCAAAACTGATTTTATTCCTTTAAGGAAAGTGTTCGTTTGATTTAAATAGGATAGCAGAGAAAACTTTCCATGTTAACGAACTTTGATTTAGCGAAATAAATCATCTTAATTTAGCAAAGCACAATACACTACAAGAAAAAAACAAATTAGCAACAGACAGTAGTGACAAAAGTCCATCGTTAATTGAAATTAGCGACGAAATTTTGCAAGGGATCCGTTCCGTCGCTATCCACGCCTTTTCTAAACTTAGTGACGGAAAAAAGAGTACCGTTGCTAATTTCGAAGACCAAAAAACCATCCGACTCCAACAATAGTGACAGAAATAAGAAATAGCGACGAAAACCTTATTTCTGTCGCTAAATGATAAATGTTTTTTTTTTTAATTTTAAAATATATAATAATATATAATAAATAATAATTAATAATGTTAAAACTATAATTAATAATATACAAAATAATTGTTAATATAATATATAATATAAATAATATAAAAATTATAATTGGAAAAATTAATATAATGAAAAAAGCACTAATTAAAATAAGTAAATTTGACAATAAGACTAAACTTCCAAACTGATTTTATTAATCCATCTAATCTACAAATAAGAATACAACACTTGAAATCAAGATAAGCCCAGCAGACAGTGTGAGCTTTGTAACATCCCATACCTGTACGTAGCACACTGTATGATAATATAGGCAGTGAGCGACGATGAGTGGAGGGTGCTATTGGATAGAAACCCAAATATAGCAGAGATAAAAACAGAATAATAAAATTTCTTTAAATCAAAATCAATTCAATACACATGGCATACACATAAATTCCTTGCAAAACACTATTCCGTTTTAATCATATTACCTCCTTATATATTACAGATCATAACTCAAATACATACCAAGTATCAAATATAAACTTCCTATAACAACTTCTACAGACTTGTTGGCCAAAACCACCACGAAATGTCTAGCGACATGTCTATTTCCTTAACCTGCACGGACAAACACCCGTGCTAAGCGCGAAGGGTTAGTGGGGAAACAATACAATAAATAGCCACTCATAGTGGTTGTTGATGCAACACATGCATAAATTACCCGTGTATACATATATATACCTATAACGTACATAAGGTAGAAAATGCCATATATTTACATCATAATTCTCTTATTAAAACAAATGTAAATCCTTGAGTACATTTACAACTTGATATATGTACAATTCTAATTGCATGTTCTTAAACCAATTACCAATCCAAAATCTATCTTTATTTAGCTCATTCGCAGATAAATAATCTCATTGCTTACCAATGAATACATTCAATTACTTCCATTCATAAAACCTTTCTGAACTAAAGAGCATATACAAATCTTGTGGGAATTTGGTTCGGACTTGAAATGGATATTTCAAGCTTCCTACGTATCCCAAAGGTTAGGAATAAGAACCACGTAGTTCTACCCATTAACTCAGAAATACACTTATGAAGTTATTCTTAAATCATTCTCTAAATCCAAATATCTATTACCTAACTATCATGCTTTATCTCAAGTTGTCCATTGATGTTCTCCTAATGTATTCCTTTAAAAATGAATAAAAAGGCATTCATACTTGTCTGATGCACATAAGTGCCTTATATTACATATAATATTAATTTTTAAGGCTAGGAAAACCTGAGGGACAAAAATGTAAGTCATAACATACATTGAAAATTCACCCATACAAGCACTTCCAATTCATGTAAATAGATGCCTCTATACTATTCATTCACTGATTAAATGACTATAACCATTACGTAAATTAAACACTCTCAATACCTCGTTATAATGACCTCATATAAGTAATCATACTCAAAACTTTTAAACAGATTAGAAGTATACGTTTCTCATATACATATCCCTAAGCAGTCAAAAATCTTTCATACATATTTACGAACATAAGCGTTTATAATAAGAGACTCGTACATTCATACACATACATACTTTTAATTATGCACTTGTAGTATAATACGCATTACTTACTACACGTGTTTTTTTATTAACTGATATCGGAAGTTGAGTTACAAACACACATAGGTATCTGAGGCATAAAGCACACAGTGCACATATTCAGAAATGTTGTGATATTTCATATCACGGAACTCATATAACATTTATTGATCAACATATAATCTTTTCATTCCATTATTTGCCTGCACTATCAAAGTAGTGGACAACGAGTGAACACATTAGTACCCGTGGGTATGAGCAGAACAATTCCATTTCTTTCAAAACACTTTCACATTAGGGATCTTAAACAAGATCCAAATACATTTGGGATCGCGAGGATCCAAATGGGGAACCTGATCAGGGTCCAAACGTATTAGTGCTGCAGTTAACAGAACTCTATAGGCATGCTTATCTATCCACAACTGTCAGACGCATGCTACACAATGAGATTCATCATATAATACTTGTATAGCAGTTACATTTCCTTTTTAAAATATGCATCAATGCAACGGTCATACATCCACTTATCTACTTGATATTCACATTTATTATACTTATCATACTCAGAAACTAATCACATACTTTTTCATGGATCCAAATATTCATATCATTATAGTGACATATTCATACTATACAGTATCATGTACTCATTCAAATTAAACAATTAAGTTTACACCTCTTTATATATATATATATATATATATATATATATATATATACACACACACATTCATAGAATAATAATTACGGATTAATTCTCATAATTCAATTACTAATCCCATGAAAAACATATTATAATTCATGCCTTAATCTCCCATGTATATTATAAGTGAGAAACCATGCAAAGGATAATAATTAAGAGTTCCTTAAAACACAAGGAGGAGGTCGCGCTTATGATAGAAGCAAATAACATACAAAGATACACTCGCGACAACTAGCCACACACGCAAAGGGGAAGCAGTCAAGTCTCTGTCGCGCTCGCGATAGGTGCCGCACTCATGATAGAGGGCAGCCGGAAAGAAGCTCGGCTATCAAACACTCTACCGTGATCGCGACATAAGTCGCGCCCATGACAGAAGATGCCTCGGAGGGAGCTCGGACCACCGAACTCTGTTGCGCTCGTGACAGAGTCGAGTATCACACCTTGATGCCAATCTCCACAGTTCAACTCATGCCCAAACTTCACCAAACTCATACAATTAGCCCAAAATTCAATCCAAAGCATTACAAAACATTCAAATCATACTACCCATCACTTGGCCCATGCTTACACTTATTAAAGACAATTAAAATAACAAACATACATAATTAATTTACCAAGCTTAAAACCCAGTATTTTCCCTAAATTCACCCAAATCCACTTCTAGGTTTTCATAAACAAATTCACTTCCCACTTCTAACTAATTTTATCCACACCCATCTCAACCATGCATATTTAACTACTAAATCTCTCAAATTCCAGAATTTTCATAACAATAACAAAAAAATTGAAACTCATGGAAAAATAACAAAACTCCTGAACTTGAACCTCCTATGCTCCTATTTGATTAAATGATTGCATTTCCTTGCTTCCTTACTCTTCCAAGGTCACCATCATCCCATTTCCTCATCAAACACATATAACATTTATTAGGATTTCTAGCTAATCAAAGAGAAATTACAAAAATAAAAAAACTCATAACTTACTTTTTCATCATAAAAATCCTCACTCAAATCACTTGAACTTGCTTAATTCATCACCCAAATCATGTGGCTTGATCTTAGGGAGAGAAAATAACGTTGAACCAACAAGAAGAAGAAAAAAAAGGAGAACATGAATAACGAGAGAGAGGAGAGCAGATTTTCTGCCCTTTCTCACATTCTCTCTCCTCTTTTAAACCCCTTTCAATCCCTTCTTATCCCAAAATGCCAAGTGTCAGCTTTTAATTGGTCCAATATAGATTTTTATGTCAAATTTCTCTTTCAATCCTTCAACTCTTAATTCTTCTTGCCTTAGATGTATAACTTTATACATCTTAACATTGGCCCACATAATTAATTTTTTTTATTCCTTCAATTAAGTCTTAACTTCATACTTCACAAATTTACAATAGGCCGCACTTGCCGAAACTTTTAGATTAATACCAAGTTTGCCCTTTCAGCACACCCGTCGCTATAACTTGCACAATTTCGATCACCATTATCCTTAAACATGCACAAATTCATTTAGGGTACCTTTCAGGGTGTTACAAGCTTAGTTGACCTTTTTTGTTCATAAGCATGCAAGAGAAATAAAGCTAAAGAAAAAAAAAACATGAAATTGATTTGTATAATTTTTTTTAATGATGCAGGGACTTCTCCTAAGAGTTTGAGTACGGTTTCTTTAGAGGGTAGAGCAAGGATGACACCTCTCTCTATTACTATGGTAGCCCCACAGGCATTTGCAAAGAGAAAAGCTTTTCTCAATCGCTTCTAATCCTGAACAAGAATTATTGAAGATTAGGTTTGATTTGGAATTCTTATAACAGCTAAAACTTAAGTGATGTGGATGCATTTTTTTAGTTCATTTATCTTCCACATTGATCCTATGCTACTTGACAAATTATAGCCAGTATATGCAAGGTCTAATTATATGAGATCTAGAGGTTCATATAAAAATACAACTCTATTGCATGCCCTATGAAAATCAATGAAAGGACAATATAAAACCAATTCATTATTTTAAGTTCAACTAATAACAACAAAGGGTACCTTTAAAATACTTAGATAAGATGTTAGACTGCTGAGAATCCCACCAATAAAGGCATCACTTGCATCAATTGTGTCAATAGGTTTCACTTTAACACTAGCCACTCTACCCTTGAATTCATGCGTTATGATCTTCAGGTCAATTTAATGTAACATTGATCTTATCATAATTAAAAGCAAACGTCTAGTATAGATTTCTCCTTATGCAAAGCTTCTAACTCCAAAAAGTTACCAACCATCAAGAACAAGGTAATTTCACATATGATATTCTTTTGTATTCAGAAATTCACATATGACATTTGTAGAAGTTCATAACATAATAAAATCCATAAACATTTGATCCATTACATTGCATAAAAGCATGGCATAAAGATTGACCTTGGTTCCTATATTATAAATTCCAAAGAAAATAAGACACATATTTAAATGCAATACACATGGACCTGTCTTTAAAGAGATGCTTAAATGAAACCATAGTTATAAAAGTAATAATCAACTTTGTTTTGTTTTAAAATGTCAGCCAACATATAACCAAAATCCTAAGTGAACATCACACATCTCAGCAAATTTACATTAGATATATTTCCAAATGCATTTTAACTTATAGTATCTTAAAAGACCTAAAAGAGTTGAGGACCTGAGGCTTGAATTACCCATACTATAAGAACAATCCATCACCTTAAACATCTAATTCAAAAATTCAAGAGAAAATTTATTATAACTTTTAGAGCATCAACTAAAAGCATACCCAATCTTTTTCAAAAGATGAAAAATAGAAAAAGAAAAACACAGTGTGCAAAAGCTAAATGCATACAATAACATTGTACAATTTAAATTCAAAAGATAGTTTAATAGTTAAAGTTTTTAGTAGCCAATCCTATTTTCAACTGATTATTAACAAAATAATACAAAATATATACTTATTTTTAACAATTATAATACAAAATATAATAACAAAATAATAAATATACAATAAATTAAAATAATAATAAAAATATATACTTATTTTTAACAAAATATATTTAATATACAAAATAAATTTAATATAAATAATAAAAAAATAAATGAAAAAAGGGCAAAACTGACCTTAGGTGAAGCAACCGGCGGAAGAGGGAGCTTTATAGGTGGGAAGAGGGAAAAATGCAGGTAGACACCAAGAGAGGCAGCCGGCGAGAGGAAGAGAGAAGACGCGATGAGCCTTGGGGTGCTTAGGCAGAGCAAAATACCTGGGACAGGCGGCGGAGAAGAGGGACAAGACAGCGATGGCGGGCGGCGCCTCTACTAGTCCAGATCTGATCTGCGGGTGAGTTGTTAGGGGGGAGGGGGAGGACAGTTGATATAAAGAAGGAAAATAAGATGGAAGAGAGAGGGAAAAGAAGAGGGAGGAGAGAGGGGCAATTAGCGATGACAGGGAAGCTCCTGTCGCTAAATAGTGATGATAATTTACACCCGATGCTATTTAGCGACAGTCACTTTAAGCCCGTCGCTATTTAGTGAAGATAGCTTTGCCCCATCGTTAAATAGAGAAGGGGCAATATATACCGTCGCTATTTTGTGACGGTATTTACAAGTCCATTGCTAAACATGGCGATGGATATTTACGTTCCATTGCAAAGGGCCTTTTAGCGACGGACATGTTGTTCCGTCGCTAATTTTAGCGACGGTACACCACTTTCGTCTCTAAATTTTGTAGCAAATTTTGGCGAATTTTTTTTGTGCCTATTTTAGTGACGAATATTTGTTTTGTCGTTAAAAATGGAGGGAAATTAATCTCACCACTTTTAGCAATAAAATTTTCATTCCATCGCTAAAGTGAATTTTTTGCTACCAAAATAGCGACGGAATTGATTTTTCGTCATTTCGTCGCTAAAATTCCATCACTAATTGTACATTTTCTTGTAGTGATATTTGCGATTTGAGAAATCCTTTTAATGTAATGAATGCTTAATGTGTGTGGGTTAACCATCAAAAAATGACTTTACATAATTCCTAATCACACATTTTTTTGCTTAATTTTAATATAGCTTTATTTTCATTCACTTCTAAAATAGACAGGTCTAATGCAAATTAGGAAGTAGAGCACGATTTTTGCAGCTCCATTGGGAGTAGAGCACTTCAGTAATTTAATACTTTTGGACCTGTAAACATAAATTAGATAGTTTTTACGTACCACATATCCAGTCTATCTTATTTTGGAACAATAAAAAACTCGACCTAGTCAGCCCATCCTCAAAAGAAGGTATCTTAAGGAATCCTACCTTATTTATAATAAGTTAGATGGATTAGCAATAGGCAACAAAAGATGGCTTTCAAATTTGTGAAATCACTATCACAAATTGAAAACCTTAAACGCCAATACCAGAGATGGTTCAGCTTGCTATTATTCTTGCCCTTATAATTACCCCTAAAAGCTCAATCCATTTAAGTTGTAAACTTTATCCCTCTTCTGACACGTTTAAGCATATATACCATAGTTGCATGCTGAAAGCGATAAAACAAATATTATGTACAAGAAAGATAAACATACATTTACATAAGGCATAACAACCTTTTAAAGAGTATAAAGCATTAAACCTAAGGCGTGGTGAATTCATATATCAAAACGGACCACTTAATTGGTTTGAGGACTTTGGTCCTCGTATACAATTCATATGCATAAGACTTTGGTCCTTTATTGAAAAAATTTTTGAAATGAGTTTTGAGAAATCAAAATCCTTTTAATTTAAGAAAAATGCCAATTATTAGATATAAAGCTTTAAATTACTTTTCCCATGTTTACAAATAATTTACCTAATCTACGGAGTTTATACATGGTATAGTCATATAAGAAATTGGGTTGATCCTTTATTTTGTAGACTTTCGTCAACACATGTATATCCAAAGATTAGGACATTAGCCTTCTTTAAATATTTTGCAAGTGTGACTTTTATCAAGAAAATCAAACACTTTCATTATAAAACATCAATTTACTAAAGAGAAATATTTTTGAGTCATTTCTTTTAGGTGTGTAAAAATAATTTGAATTCTACTTACAACTTACATGGAAAATATAGGAAAATTGTACAAAAATTAAAACAAGAGGATTTACATGGAAATTAAAAAATCTATACAACCATTTTAGAAAAGCAAGTAAATTACTATAAAAGATATGAAATAAAGCATAAAAGGAGGCATATCATAATTAGGAGTGATCACAGGGCGGGGCAGGGGCGAGGAATGGTTCCCCACCCATTGCCCCGCCTGGGGGCCGGGATTCCCCATCCCTGCCCCCGCTCCCCGTCCCCGCCCCGGCAAAGATCCCCATCCCCGATGGGAATCCCCGTCCCTGATGGGGATCCTCAACCCGAATAAAAAATATCCCATAAAATTCACCTCGAAAAATTTAACAATTAATAACTTAAAATTAAAAATATCCTATACAATTCAAATACAAATATTTATAAATATGCCATACAATTCAAATACAAATATTTATAAATATTCCATATACGGAAAAAATAAATATAATAAACAAATGCGCACTCCTCGAATTGGTTCTATTTTTTGGAAGTAAAGGATATTAAAGGTCTAGAAATAAGTAAGATTTCTTGAATTTACACCGCAAACCTTCAAATCCAAGACCATATACGGGCACAAATAAATTGACCGAGATAGCATTATTACTTTCTTAGATTGGATCAATAAAAACCCAAATAATCAAGAGATTTAAAGGAATAAAAATTTAATAGTATGTGATAGTTATCTACAGTCTAATGAATGGACAAGGGAGGAAATAAAAACAGATAAATAAATATAATTGTATAAAGATGAATAGTAAGCAATCTGATAATTCCATATAAAAACCAAACAAACTTTAATTCTGCATATTGATTATTTTATTGATTATTGTTTATAACTTGAAAAGAATGCAATGCTAGCTGGCAATCTAACAGAACTCCCTCATGCCAATTTTAGAGCCAAACATAAGGTACTCTTTAATAAGATAATTTCGCAAAATATTAAGTGAATAATAAGGATAGTGATATGAAAACACACAAACTTCTATAGAAGTTTCAAAATATTTAGGCTAAAGGTGCATTTTTGCCCCTGTCGTTTGCCAAAATGGGCAAATTTACCCCTAACGTTTATTTTGAGGCAAATTTGCCCTTAACGTTTATAAAATAGGAGATTTTTGCCCCTACCGTCAAGTGCCGCTAACTTTGACCGTTAATATGTTAATTGACTGTTAGTGGAACACGTGTCATACATCCATTGGACATGTGGATCAAACATTTGGGTGCCAAAAGTGTATTTTTGCGCCTAACATTTTTTCAAACGTGCAAATTTAGCCCTAACGTTTGTAAAATAGGAGATTTTTCCCCCTGCCGTCAATTACCGGTAACTTTGACCGTTAATAAGTTAGTTGACCGTTAATGGCGGGGGCAAAAATCTCTAATTTTACAAACGTTAAGGGCAAATTTGCACCAAAATAAACGTTGAGGGTAAATTTGTCCATTTTGGCAAAAGATAGGGGCAAAAAAGCTAGTTTAGCCAACTATTGATTACCACAAGAACAAATATAAATCACAATTTAAGCCTTACTTACAGAAAAATCTCAAAGAGCAAATATAACCTCAAGACTAATCTCTTAATTTGCAACCAAGATCATAAATTCCCAAAACCCCATTTTCGAGCAAAATGCAATCAACATATATCATTAAAAAAATGAGAAATACGAGTTAAAACCAATCATAAATAGGCAGTTCACTAAAACCAAACAACAAAATCCTTATCCAAAAGCATCCCAATTTTGGAAAATAAAAACCCATTTCATATTTTAAGAGAAAAAAAGGAGCTCTTCAAGAAGAGAAGTAATGGGGGACATGCAATTACCTTTATCGGCCTAAAATTCAAAGTGTATTTCACAAATTACCAAAAGAGAAGGAAAAAAAGGAACTGAAATCAATGGAAATCAGCTTTGCATCAGTAATCCGTATGCTTTGTGCTTTTCTGTTGAGAAGGGAACATAACATTAAACCACTTATTACCAAAATGGGTAATGGCAAGAACACTAACCTGATGAAATACCGTGATTAAGGCGAGGATGGCAACAAATGAGGTAGTGGCAACTGAAAACGGTGGCAACAAGTGAGCAGCAGAGTGGAATCCTGCTTTACGGCTATTTGTTTCGTTCGTGGGTTTAGCTTAACTCTCTGTTTGGATCGAGGGAACTGAAAGTAAATGAGTGGAAAGTAAGTTCAATTTATCTTACTTTCCTTTATTTGGATTGTAAAATGGCAAAATTGAGAGAGGAATGGAAGGGAAATGGGATTTCCCAATTAACTCTATATCTAGCATTTCATTTCTCTCCAATTTGGAGAGAAAAGAGAGTAACCGGGAGGAAGATAGGTATAATGGCACAAAATGACCAAATTATCCCTCCCTTTATCCGAGCTCAACTGATCAAGTGGCTGATTACCGGTTTCCTTTAAATTAATTAAAAAAATACCATTTCACTGGCTGATTTAGTATATAATTGGTTGATTGGCAAGAATTATTTTTGAGAAAATATATTCTAAACAAATTCTGTCAAATATTATTATTAAGTATAAAAGTTTGTTAATTTTTTTTATGAATATTTACATATCATATTATATAAATGCATTCATTAAATGATTTTAATATAATTATATTGATTAATATAGAATTAATTAGTTGTGTTGTCTATTTATATTTTAGAATGATATTGATTATAGCTTTGAAATACTAGTATTGATTTTAGTATTGAGAAAGAAAATTGTAATAATTAATATTATTACCATAACATAATATCATAACGGTATAAATGTCCAAGTCCCATCTACTATTCAAAAGGAAATCTAATTTACTCTATATTTATTTTAGGTTAACCAAACAATGGAAATGAAAGTAGGAGGAAATCAAATTTACCTTACTCTCATTTCCTCCCATTTCCCTTCATTAAAATAAATTCAACTTACTCCCATCCAAACAAAGCATAAGGCAAGAAAGGGGAAAGTGAGGAAAACTAAAAAAATAAATTTAATATATATATATATATATATAATAAAATGCTCGGGGCGGGGATCCCCTTAGGTGGATACCCCATTCCCCATACCCACCGCGAATTCAAAGGCGGGGAATTTTTTTTCCCCGTCCCCGTCCTCATGGGGAAAAACTCGTGGATTCCCAGCCCCGTTTGGGGCGGGTCCCCACCGAGGACGGGGATTCCCTGCCTCGTGATCATCTCTAATCATAATAAAGAAACAAATAATAAAGGGAAATAAGATAAATGTGTGCATAGAACAAATAATACAAGATGGCTCTTTTATATTTCAAAATGATTCAATTAAGGTAAAAATTCAATTAATTGAAGAAATGATTAGATTTTATTTCTTAAAATAAGAACTTTAAATTACAAAATCTAATCCAGAAATCTAATTAAATCCATTTATTAAGGAAAATACATATTCTATGTAAATTAAGGGCATTTTACAAAATATTTAAAAGTAGAAAAAAAAGTTAAAAAGGAATAAGAAAAAAATATTTAAAAATGGAAAAAATTAAGTTAAAAAGGAACAAGAAAGAAGAAAATTAAAAAAAAAGGAAAAATATGACTTACTATTTGCCTACGTAGGTTCCATTGGCGTGGATGTTGGAAACTGCAAATCTCAAGCACAATGAGAAATAGATAGTCATGGCATCCAAATAGTAAAAGGACCATCAAAGGTAGGGGTGTGCAAATAGTCGATTAGGTTCGATTTTGGATCGAACCGAACAAACCGAAAACCGAACTTGAGAAGTTTTTAGAACCGAACTGAGGACCAAAGTTTTTAGAACCGAAACCGAATAAACCGAAATAATTTCGGTCGGTTCAGTTCGGTCCAATCGGTTCTTCACAAATATAGATTTTTTTTATATTTTTAATTTAAGTGGGTTCATAAATTAAATTAATTTATATTCAATAAAATAAAATAATTTAAAATAATTAAAAGGAAAAAATATACATAAATTTTTTATATTATATTTCTAATAAATACTAAGCAAAATTACACTAAAAAATATACATTAAAAATAAATACAACATAAGTTATTATTAATAATATATTCAATGTAATTCAATTAAAAAAAGCATACATGTAAATAAATATAATTATAGTGAATATTTAGGTTTAGGTTATATAAATAAATAAATAAATAAATATATATATATATATATAACAAAATGATGAATTTAATAAACTTTGGTCCGTTCGGTTCCTTTGGTTTTATAATCATAAGAACCGAACCGAAATACCCGAAGTTTAACTTCGGTTCCGAATCGAACGAACCGAAAATCGAACCAAATGGACCAAAATTCATTTGGTTCGGTTCGATTTTCGGTTTCGATTCGATTTTGCACAGCCCTAATCAAAGGAGTTGAGTAAATTAAAAATTATTTCTAAATTGCATACCGAGGATGATTGTTGAATAGTTGATTTCACTTCGCCGGATTGTTGTAAACTGCCATGATCCTTTTGGGATCCCCTTCAACAGTAATCCACACGAGGTTCGAATTTAAAACCTTCTAAAAATAAGAGTATTCAAGAACTTTAGGGTCTAGTAAAAGAACTCGGGGTTAGAAAGGAAATACTACAACATTTGTTTGACTTATCAAAAGCTTAATTTCATGGGATTTGATGGGGTATTTATAGGCTTTATCAGACCCCAATCCTAGTCCTACTAGGAGAGTGCTATACCAATCCTAGTCTAACTAGGAATGGGCTTAAGCTGAATGGGGCTTCCTATCTAATGGGCATCCACCATTTACTTAAGCCCAATTATATAACTTTAAGCTCATATTCTTAGAACTCCACTATGGGCTCCTTGCATATGGCTTATTTGGCCCAGTATGCTTCCTTCCTCTTTTAAGCATTAATTAATCCCATTTAATTATGGAATAACTCTATTTATATTTGGATCTAATTTCTATATGTGTGTGACCTATTGGGCTACTGAACATGTTAACAGTATATTGTGAATACCTATTTTCCATATAAGTGTTTTACTATAATTTGAACTCTTCAAATTATTATTCATTCTCAAAGAATAACAACACTATGTACAAATCCTGTTAGGCTTCTAGACAAGCATTAAGATTATCCAAATGTCAAAAGGTCAGTGGTTTGATAATTTTACCCTTCCATATATAATTACCGTGCAATTAACTCTTTTCACCAAAGTTTATAAAAATTTAGCAAAAAGTGAGATAATTAGAAAAATGGAGTGAAAATGGATTTAATTGAAAGAAAATAAAAAGTTTGGGGGTAATTTGGTAATTAAGTTAAATAATAGAATTAAATGGTAAATATAGGAAAATAAATAAATAATTGTTAAAATAAGTAATTTGGTGATTAAACAGGAAGTAATGTCTAAATTAGCATTAAACATGATAATGGAATGACCAAATAGTAATTTCTATGTTTAGTAAAGAAATAAATGAGAAAATAAGTTAACTAGAGGCAAATATGAAATTTAATGTAAATAAAGGGTAAAGTTGTAAATACAAGAAAATTTAAGGACCATAATGTAATTTGCCACTAATAAGGTTAAATGGAGAACCAAATTGTAATTTAAGTAGCAAAATAGATACTAAATGTAATTATTATGAAATTAAAAACTTAATAATAATAATAATAATAATAATAATAATAATAATAATAATAATAATAATAATAGTAATAGTAATAGTAATAAATAATAAATGATGACAATAATAAATAATAATAATGATAATAATGTACATATTTTGCATGTATGTATATGCCTGAAACTAGAACCATGGAAATTTTAGGATTTGTAACCACCATTGAGTATTTTAAATACTCAACACGTAGTTGCATTTGACTGCATGTAGGTACTAGCTAGGGAACGCTAGAGCAAGCATACCTCGTTTTGGAAGCAAGCGAAAGAAGAACCTTTTGTATGTGTTATTAAATGGCATGTATATGTGTTATTTTGGAATTTGAAATATGTATCTTGGCTTGTATATGGACTTTTATGGACATTAAACTCGAGTAGTGGTTATAATGCTTAGAATGTTGAATGTTGAATGTTAGAATGTATGATGAATGGACTATTATAATTGAACTGTTGTGCCCTTGTATGGGCTATAGACTGTTTGCCTTACAGGAAGGGTAGGTTAGATTTATAACCGTTATACTGCCGAAATTTGACCAAATGAATAGTAAAATGGGACAGTTATAAGTCAATTGGTGAGATACCAAATATGTTAATTAAGTAAATAGATTTATATATGTAACTTTGAATAATTG
The DNA here is from genome assembly GCA_947683425.1 of Excoecaria cochinchinensis. Lineage (NCBI taxonomy): Eukaryota > Viridiplantae > Streptophyta > Magnoliopsida > Malpighiales > Euphorbiaceae > Excoecaria > Excoecaria cochinchinensis. The sequence continues at coordinate 3,539,681 of CANTUQ010000037.1, forward strand.
TACTCATATGATTAAATTGCTTTATATGGAATATTAAGGACACAATTTATAAACAGGCGAAGGAAAAGTAAAAAAAAAAAAAAATTACCACACATTCAATAATAGTCAGTAGTTAATACCAAACAATCATGGTAATTGCTATTTTAGTGTAATATACGTATAGTAGAAGATAGAATTAAGGGTGTTGCATGATTTTTGTAATTGTGTGATTAAAATAAAAAAAATGGGAAAAGCTGATTTTTGCACTGGAGAAAATTTCTTTACGCAGAGGAAGGGGCTATTCTATAAAGATTTTATTTTTGATCATTGAAAAAATTATTTTGATGATGATTTATATTTTTAGTGTGTGATATTAAACCACAAGATCAAACAGAATCGAAATTGGTCAAGTTTTGCATGAAAACTAGTTGTACCAAAAAAGTTAAGTAAAATTGTATTCTTTGTGTGTTTTTGATTAATTATTGGCTAAAACGAATTTTGATCTTAATTTTAAGGTGCATAAGATGTATTAATGTTTTTTTAATTAATTTGATTAATTAATTTGAGTCCTAAATCAATTGGATTGAAACTAGTAAGCTAAAACTAATTAATTGTCTTAATTAAGTCTGCATGCTTGATTTAAATTAGCAAATGACTTGTTGGGCCCAATGAGCTAGTTTAAATTAATATTACAGATCCTAATTAAGACTATTAATGGATTTTAGAGGTTGAAATGGACTTGGTATAAGCATGGCCTATTCCCAAAGCCCAAATGGCCCAAATACACAAAACTAGTTTGTGTGTGAACACATGGTTAAGATTTATGGTGTGAATTTCGGCTCACCCATAAGATTTTTAATTATTTTAATATGATTAATTAATTAAATAATCAATTTAAAATCAATGGAATTGATAATTAAGATAAGAAAACATGCATGCAAAAAGTTTACTAAAATGGAAAGTTTTCAAAATGGAAATAGTTTCCTAAACTTGATCACACTAAAATAATAACTCATAAATAGTTTCAAGAGTTGAAACAAGTTAAGTATTCTATGTATGGCTTTAAATTTATGCATTAGAATTGCATATAAGGGTGTATATTTGGCATGATTATTAGTTATGGACTAAAGTGCAATGTGATTGAGCATACTGCATGTTTTGGCCTATGAGGACTTTCACGTCCTGGCCAATTTTTTTTCTTTGTATATTTTCTAATTGAAATATATAGAATAAAATTATAATAATAAAAGAAGATTACAAGCAATGGAGCAAGAAGGGGCCGAATGAAGATTGAAGACTTTGTAACATTTCTTCTTTGTTTGATCATGCATACTACCTAGGTTTGACCTTTGATCTCTCTTTTGGCTCGGAAAAGTCAATGTAGTAAAGTTCATAACTGAACCATATTTATAAGCTTTATATTTATGCAATAGATATATAAAGCATACCAATGTATAATGACACCAATTAATAAAATCCCTCAAAATAATACTAAGATTAGCTTTCCATTAATTGGAAGAGAACCAAAGTTCTTTATAAGGTGGGTTGTTGACCAAAGTCAAGCCCATATTATATCATATATGTTCAAATCCAATTAACAAACCATTTTTGCTAGGCCATTAGCGTGTTAACTAAAGTCAAGGCTAATGGGCCTATAAGCAAGATTGGAGAGTCATATATGATATGCATGTATCAGGAATTGATAACCCAATGATCTAATAGTTATATAGAGGCACAATTGATATAAGAGATACCTACCTTTCAAGGGTATGAAATTTGATTTGTTGACCAAAGTTAAGGTTAAATTTCATATTAAGGATTGATATTGGCCCAGTAAGAAAACCATTGGGTTTTCTCGGATCACATAATGTGGTCTATTGATGAGCAATAAAATATTAAGAGTTAAATGGATTAATTAAAGACCTAATTAATGCATGCATATACATGATCATACTCTAATATAAGTTTATTTCTTTACATTTAAGACTTCATCATGAGCATTTCTCACATAAACCTGCATGCAATTTCTGATAATAAGTTGATTGGTAGCAATTACTCGGATTGGATTAAATAAGTGAGATTTTTTATCAGGGCCAAAAAGATCCACTATGTTTTAAATCAAGATCTACCATCACTTCCATTTGATGATGCCACTGATGATATCAAGGACATTTATCATAAATACATGGAGGATAGTGAAGTAGCAACATGTGTAATGCTTGGTGTTATGTCCTCAAAGCTTCAGAAGCAATATGAAAAGATGGATGCTAGAACCATCATTTTACACTTAGTGGAGCTTTATAATTCTCAAGCTAGAAGCGAGCAATATGAGATTGCTAAAGCCCTTTTTAGTTGTAAAATGGTGGAGGGCACTTCAGTTGCTACACATGCATTGAAGATGTATGGGTACATTGAGCACTTACGTAGGCTTGGCTATATTATGGATAATGATATATACATGCCTTAATCTTACACTCATTGGCTCCAAGTTTTGCACCATTTGTGCTTAACTTTAACAGGAATAGGATTCAAGTTTCTATACTCGAGCTTATTAATATGCTCAAGATAGCTGACGAATCACTTAAGAAGGATTCAAAGTCAGTTATGGTTATCTCTTCTGCTCATAAAGGGAAGAAGCAGAAGAAGAAGAAGAAGAAGAAGAAGAAGAAGAAGAAGAAGAAGAAGAAGAAGAAGAAGAAGGCAATCAAGGCGCTGCCCAAGCATGGTGGTATATCTAAGAAAAAAGCTGCCAAGAAAGAGAAGAATCCCAAAGGGACTTACTTCCATTGTGGAAAAGATGGCCATTGGAAGAGAAACTGCAATGTCTACTTAGATTCTCTCAAGGAGAAGAAGCAAGACGAGTCTTCAACTCCAGGTATTCATATGATTGAAATAAATACTTATTTTATTACTTTTAAGAAATTTTGGGTATTATATATCAGATATGGATCTCACTTATATAATGATCTGTAGGGTCTTAGAAGTAGTAGAAGAGTCAAAAAGGCAAAGATATATATGCAGTCAGCTATTGGGCAGAATATCTCTACACAAGTTATGAGGACTTATTACTTGCCTCTTCTGAGTGGATTAACACTAGAGATTAAAAACTGTTATTATGTTCCAATTTTATCTAGGAGTATTATTTCTTTCAGTTGTTCATTGAATGATTATGACATTTCTTTAAATAAGGACAAGAGTTGTTCTATTTTCAAGAACAATATGTTTTATGTTAATGCAATTGCTGAGAATGGCATATTTGTTCTTGATTTAAATAAAGAAGTTCATATTATGAATATCAAGAGAATAAAAAAATATAATCTTAATACCTCATATTTATGGCATTGTCATAAAGGCCATATAAATGAGAAATGCATGACCAAATTACACAACTTTGGTGATTTAGGATCATTTGATTATGAATCATTTGATAAATGCGAGTTTTTCTTATTAGGAAAAATGACTAAGTACCCTTTACTGGTAAAAGAGTATAATCAAGTGAGACATTGGAACTAATACGTTCAGATTTATGTCATCTAATGACTTTGTATGATAGAGGAGGTTATTCCTACTTTATAACCTTCATAAATGATTACTCCAGATATGGATATATTTATCTAATTAAGTATAAGTCTAAAATAAATCTGAAGCTTTTGAAAAGTTCAAAGAATTCAGAAATGAAGTAGAGAAACAACTTGGCACGAGTATTAAAACACTTAGATCAAATCGAGGTGGAGAATATTTAAATCAAGAGTTTTAAGATTATCTTAGAGATAATGGAATATTATCTCAATGGACTCCATCTTAGACACCACAACATAATGGTATATCTTAGAGGAGGAATTGAACACTATTGGATATGGTTCGATCCATAATGTGCTTAGCAAACTTGCTTAGGTCCTTTTGGGATTATGCACTGGAAACTGCTATTTTTGCATTTAAACAGAATTCCTAGTAAGTCGATCGATGTTACTCCATATGAGGTGTGGAATAACAAGAAACCCATACTTTCTCATATGAAGGTATGGGGTTGTCTTACTTATGTGAAGAGGACAATGTCAGATAAGCTGGATGCTATGTCTAACAAATATTTATTTGTGGGATATCTAAGATAAACAATTGGATATTACTTTTATCATCTCTTGGAACAAAAGGTATTTGTTTCAAGGCATGTTGTCTTTTCCAGTAGCGATGCTTAAGTCCATTAAAATAATTGTAGCCATTGATGCTCATTATGACTATGAGATTTGGCAAATGGATGTGAAGACAACTTTCCTTAATGAAAATCTGACTGAAAGTGTATATGACACAGCTTGAGGGGTTCATATCTGGGAATTGTGAAAAGGTATGTGTAAACGCCGGGTCCCAAGTTAGCTCAGACGAGAGTTATCCAGTGATAAAATTAGCGCCTGTTTACAGGCAAAATAGTTTAAAGTGTTGGTTTCCTTGTTAAATTTGCTTTTTCAAAATGAAAAATAAAAAATATATTAAAAATAAAAATAATAAAAATAAAAAAGAGGTTGAAAGTGATAGTCTTCTTGTCAAAATTGCTTTTATAAAAAAAAAATTCGGAATCTTGCGGCTTCTAGCGCGCGAAAGTAGGAGAGCGCTAGCGGTGGGGAGAGCGCCGTGCTCGCAGCGCATGCAGCCTAGGCACCCCACGCACACTGACGTGCGGCCAGGCCGCCCCTCGCCCGGCCAGGCCTCCCCTCGCCGATTTTAGCCCCCAGACGCATTTTTGACCCTAAATTAATTTTTTATCCCTTTTTTTCGGTATTTTAAGGTTTTTTTCCCATATTTTAAACTTAAATAAGGAAAGTTATGATTTAATTAAATATTTTTCCCTAAATTAACTAGATTTTTCATTTTTAATGATATAAATAAGAAAACTTAAGAGAAAAATAGGGAGACATTTTATTTATGGCAATTTTCTTTTCTTTTCTTTTCTTTTCTTTTCTTCTTGAAGAGAACTTTAGTTTGCAATTTTCTTTTCTTTTGTTTTCTTTTTCAAGAGATTTTTTTAAGGTTTCAAAATTAATTTTTCTTAATCAAAAAAAATATTTTTGAGACAAAAAAAATAATTTTTTATTCTTGAGATCTCAATTTTCTTCCATAATTTTTCTTTGAATTATATTTTTTTGCAATTTTCTTTATAAAGAAAAAGTTTAGATTTTTTTTTTTATTTTTCTAATTTAATTTTCACGAATCTAGACAAGAAAATCAATCATTTTCCTTCCATCCATCAAATCTGAATTCCGAGTATAAATATTTTGAACTCGATTTTGTATTTTTATTTTGTATTATTTTTTATTTATTTAAAGTCAATTAAACACCATGTAGATCTTTGGATACATTCATTATTTATTTGTTTTATGTGATTTTAGTCATAAATTTAACATTCTTTTACATTTTTTTTATTTTTTTATTCTATTTATTTACTTGATTGTTCATCCTTTATTATTATTATTATTATTATTATTATTATTATTATTATTATTATTATTATTATTATTATTATTATTATTTATGTTCTTATGTGTGTTAATTTATTAATCTATTAATTTATTTGTTTCATTATATCATTTAATTTATTTGTCATTCATAATGCATTTTATTTTAATTCATTTTTTATTTATGTGTTTAATTGATTTTTTGATTTAATTGTTTATTTTTGATTTCACTACTTGTTTTTTTCGTGTTTAAGTACTTTTGTAAGCGAATGGGGAGATCTAGAAGATTTGTGTTGGTTTGATTTATTATTTTTCTTTATTTATTTTTTATTTATTTTATCATGTAATTTGTAATAAAATTATTTTATATGATGCACATAAAATCGAAAGAAAAGCACAAAGATATATATATATATATATATATATATATATATATATATATATATATATTAATAAATTGGGTATTTTTCTAATAAAATAGGACCAATGTCCTAATTTTTAACCAATAAAATTTCATTTTAAAAGAAGAGTTAATTTTCTCAAAATGGGATCACGCATCCCGATTTTTTCAATAATATCAAAAAATAACTCTTCGATTTTTCTAAGTGTGCATAAATGAACCAATGTTCCTATTCCAAATAAATGCCCCGGTTTATGTATATTATTTAGTTAATTGATTTTGTTTATTTAATTTTATAGTTTGAGGGATTATATTTTTGTCCCAATTTTCATCCTGCAATTTATTTTTATTTTGTTTATTTATTATTTTTACCGCTTTTCTATGATGCTTAATGTGATCTTTAAATTTTAATGCATGACCGTTTGAGATGAGAGATAAAACGTTAAATTTTAAAAACTCATTTATAATTAATTAACACATTAATAAGAGTGAAGTTTCGAATTACTTTCTGGTTTAGACCCCCGAAATTAGACGAACTTTCCCAATTTATTGTAAATTAGGTGGCGACTCCAAAATACCTCAAAGGTGCCTAAAAGTTTAATGGGACTAGATGAACTTCCCCAATATTTTATTGGGTAGGGATTCCATAATATTTCATGTTGCCTACGATCTAGACGCAAATCCTCTCGGACCCTAAAAGTGGGCTTTTCGAGAGTAAAGCGGGTTCGGCATGCGTCATAGTATGCAAGCTTCAAAGATCCATTTATGAATTGAAGCAAGCATCTAGGAGTTAGAACATCTAATTCAATGAGACAATTAAAGAGTTTGGTTTCTCATAGAATGAGGATGAATCTTATGTGTATAAGAATGTCAGTAGGAGTGCAATTGTTTTTCTTATTCTATATGGATGACATATTGATTATGGAAAATGACATCTCTGTTCTTCAATCAATTAAAATTTAGCTATCCAAACAATTCTCCATGAAAGACTTTGGAGAAGCATCTTATATTTTGGGAATTAGGATTTATAGAGATAGATTCAATAGGTTATTAGGTCTTTCATAGTCTACATACATAGATAAAGTATTAAAAAGGTTCAATATAGATCTCTCTAAGAAAGAGTTTATACCCATGGTATATAGGAAACACCTTTCTAAGTCTATGTGTCCTTAGATACAAGAGGATAGAGAGAACATGAATATAATACCATATGTAACTGCAATTCATTTTATTATGTATGTTATGTTATGTACGTGTCCAAATATAGCATTTGCTTTTAGGATCATAAGCAGATTCCAATCCATTTATAGAGAGGAATACTAGATTGTAGTCAAGAATATCCTTAAGTACTTGAAAAGGACTAAGGATATATTATTGGTATATGAAGAGGGTCATTTACTAGTACGTGGGTATACTGATGCCAAATTTCAGCCAGACAATAATCACTATAAATCACAGTCGGGTTTTATGTTCTTAATGGGATAAAGAGTAGTCAGTTGGAAGAGTTCTAAATAAGAGATGATTGCTAATTCTACTTCAGAGGCTAAGTACATTGCTGCTTCAGAGGCAAAAGAAGCAGTATAGATCAATAAGTTCATTATTGAACTACGAGCAGTCCCGAACATTATTGATCCAATACCCTTGTATTGTGATAAGAATAAAGCCATTGCGCAAGCAAAGGAACCACAGTCTCATCAGTGATCCAAGCATGTTCTCAAACGTTATGATCTCATCTAAGAGATAATAGTAAGAAATGATGTGAAGATAGGATCTATAGACACCAGGTCCTGAGGCAGCCTAGATCAGAGTTATCCCCCTCCTCTGTACCTCTGCCCACCACCGCCCACCTCCGGCATGCCTCCACTGGCTAGATCCAGCCGACCCACTGACTTCTGGCGTCGATCCGACCCGGAGCACCCACGATCGGCCTCCTCCCATCCCTTCCCTCCCTCCCCCCTTCCTTTCCCCCTCTACCTCTCCTCCTTCGTGCATAGCGGCCTTTCTTCCGGCGTTGGCGGTTGCTGCTCCGGCGTGGTGGACGTCCATCCAGCTTCTGTTTCTTGAATCTTTGAAGGCCAAGTTCCAGATGTGAATTCTTACAGGCTTACAATTCCATTTGAATCTTTGAAGGCTAAGTTCCAGATTTGAAGCCAAGTGAAGTAAGTACTTAGATCTTTGGATGCCACAAGGTAATTACTATTTAAAATTTGTATATTTTGATTTATTTATTAATTATAATATAAATCTTGACATGGGTTTTTGAATTCACAATCAATAGAATGGTTGTAATGCTTGAGGAGATAATCAATTATGTCCATTCATTGGAGAATCAGGTTGAGGTAAAGACTAATATTTAAAAATAAATAAATAAAAAATATGCTACATAGAATTATATATATATTAATTTTTGTATTTTGTTGTGAAATTTCAGTTCCTTTCAATGGAGCTTGCAGCAGCTAGTTCTCATAACTTCAACTTAATTAGTAACAGAATCTTCAAAAAAGTTTCAGGTGCATTTCCAATCCCATTTTCAAGCTATATTTCTCAAATTTATTTTTATAGAAAACAAAATAAAATCTTCAGTCTAGGCTGCCTTATTTTGTTGGGCTAACATATTACAAGATATGGTCATGAGATATCTTTATTTATGCGATTATATTATTTAGTATTATAACACCTCACCAAAATAAGCAAGATATATATGTCTATTATGAGGTAGCTAGACTTGCCATTTTATGTATGAATGCATTGTATCTCAGCTCTTATATGAACTGAATTAGATTAAAACATTAATTAGTAAAAAATAATTAATTGGATATTTATTTATATTAATGGTTTTTCTTTCAGGTAACAAATTCACCTGAGGCACAACAAGAGAAAATAGTGGAAAAAGCAGACAAAGTTATTCATGTAAGAGCAAAAAGAGGCCAAGCTACTGATAGTCACAGTATAGTAGAAAGGGTAATTAATTTTCCTCATAGTACCATTAATTTTTTGATTAATCAATAAATGAAGATTTGAGCTGTAATTAGTATTATTAATTCTTTTTATCAGGTAAGAATAGAGAAAATTAATTACAAGTTAAAATGTTTACAAGACCTGCAGCAATCCTAGAATGGGTTGTCTTGATTCAAAGTTCTTTTGTATCTTCACTTGCTTGTTAGATCTACAATCTTATTTGGTTACTTCTACGAATTTTTATAAAATAATCCATTTTTTTCTATCCTTGTGAATCCTATTTTAATTAATTTAGTCTTTGCATGCTGATAATGCCCTGTATTTATTCTTAATTCATCAACATAAAGCCACATATAGAAAATAAGATGGACACTGTGTATTATACTAATTGTCTATCAAAATGTTCAAGTGAACAATTTATGCTATCCTCTAGGATTTTTAGTTCTAATTTATGAACCATGCTGCTATATTATCATTTGTTATCCACATTGCTGATTTGAGTCATTTATGACCCTTGTATGAATTTGTGTGTTTGCTTTAAAGCTTAGTTTTATGCCTATCTTTTGCCTAAATTGATTTAAATGGTTCTTGCCTTAGATTGTTGGCAATTTAAATGCAAGTTGGTGTGTTATTTTGCTACCACCTTAAATTAATGGTTGAACTTATTTTGTTTATAAAAATCCTCTTATGTAGTTATTTTTCTGTATTTTTTTCATTTATTTTTAGTATATATTTTTTGTTTATTTTTTTTTGTATATCCTCATTTGCTTATTTCCAAGGAATGTTTGATCATCATAATATTGTTGTTGTTGCATTTATTGTGCTTGTTGCTGGTGATGTTGTTCATATTGTTTATTTATTTTTTTTTGTTTTTTTAAAATTACCGATGGAATACCGATGGATTTTTTCGTCGGTAAAATTAAAAAAAAAATTAAAAAATTCTCAAAATTTTCAACGGAATTTATTTTTCCGTCGAAAAATTTCTCGACAGAATTTTATGTTACGTTGGCAAAATTTTACAGTAAATTCCGTCGAGAAATTTTGCCAATGGTCCAAGTGCTGACGGAAGTCAATTCCGTCGGTAATGACTTTTCCCGACGAAAAATTAGGACTTTCCGTCGGGAAATTCGTAATTTCTTATAGTGATTCATCATTTATCCATGGTATGAATTTGTTTCTAGTTGGATTAGTTATTGATCCATTGATAGAGGAATCTAAACATGGTCTTGAGCCACATCAGTAACATGTTTCAAATATTGTTAACTTGTACTCCTACTTACATCTGCAAGCATATGTCGAAAGAAGAAGAGCAGGTAGCCACTCTCTTTTGAAAATTACTGTTGAATTACGAAATATGTCTAATCACTCATGCTCTAGCTACCTCGTCAATCTTCTTATGAATTGTTTATTTATCACATTCTAACAAGTTATTGGTTTTCCTTATTGTGAATGGTATATGGATTGTTCATTAAGTTGGAGAACTTTCTTCTTATTATGACATTTGAAACATGGCTTTACAGTTGGCTATTAATATTGATCAATTATTCATTACATTTTATAGCAATTCAATTATGTTTCTGTCCTTGTTTTGGTTTATTTACGGTTATTTTCCTTTAGCTTGTGTTGCTTTTTTGTGTTTATATATGTTTATTAGTAATTTTAGTATTTTTTTTATATATTTTTGTAGTTTTTTGAGCTTTATTTGAAAGCCAAGGTTGTTAAAGATCATATCGGTGAAATTCTAAAGAAGTAGACCAACCACGATTGTGTTGCTTGCCAACCACAGGTGTTGGAGAGCCTTAATTCCTCATTCAAGTTCTATAAGAGTACCATGGAATGCATATTCAGAGCCAAAGGCATGGTAGTGCCTTTACTAGCATGCTTGAGCACAGCCTTCCATAGTGAGCCATGAGCATTTTACTACATTCCACGGTAGTGTTGTATAGCTTACCACGACCATGTTGTTATCACTTATTCAAAGCGTGGCATTTCTCTTGGGTGTGTTCAGTAAAATGCCAAAATTCTAACACCCATGGCTGTGTTAGTACATTGTCCACAGCTGTGTTGCATCGTAGATTTGGTTTTTATGCAGCCTTTTTCGGGAGTTTCCTTTAGTTTTATTTTTGAGGTTAGTTTTAGGGTTTAGTTCTTCCTTTTTGTTGTTCTTAGTAGTTCTTTTGTTAGTTTAGGTTAGTTTTTAGTTGGGCTTATTTTTCTTATTGTAATTTCTTAGTTTAGAAGTAGATTTTAGTGTAGATTTTACTTTTGGAGAAGGATTCAAGAAGGAGCTTCAAGTATATCTTTCTATCTCATCAAAGTTTTAACTAATTTTAACTCTTCTTTTTAGTGTTATTTACTTTATATGTGAGTGGTTCTTATTTTGCTTTGAGTTACTAAATCTCTATATGTTTATGTTTGTGGTTCAATTTAATATAATTTTATTTTATTTTCTTTTTTATCTTTATTGTTGTTCTTAAATGGTTGAATGACTATTGATGTTGGGTTTGTTGCTCAATAAGTTCCAAGATGGCTAGTTAATGTGATGGATCTGATTTTGATGATTGTTTATTTATGATTGATTATGGTGGTTTCATATGTGTTTCTTTCTATTTGTCAGGTGGTTTAAAAATATAGATATGCCTATATTCTTTTAATGTTAGGGTTGTGAGTGTAGAAATGGGGCCACGCTACCTTGTATTCCACTGAGGTAAATATTTATACAATATACAGAGTGCAGTAAAGGAAACAGAGTAAATTACATAATTATAACCTATTTATATATGGCTATTACCCACCCTCAAGTTGAGCAGGGGTTGGGCAGATGCTCAACTTGTAGCGAAAGGAAAGAAACCGATCCTTGGATAAAGGTTTAGTGAGAACATCAGCAACTTGGTCTTGTGTGGAAACATGAGAAACCCGAAGAAGACCCTTGGATACTCGATCATGTACAAAGTGAAAATCCACTTCTAAATGTTTGCTACGCTGATGATAAATAGGATTCAAAGTTAAGTACGTGGTTGAGAGATTATCGCACTGAAGTTGAGATGAGCGCGGAAGTTTGTACCTAATTTCAGTAAGCAAAATTTGTAACCACCCAATTTCAAAGGCACCGGTGGCTAATGCCCAATACTCAGTTTTAGTAGACGAGCGAACAACAAAGCGTTGCTTCTTAAAACTCCATGAGATAAGATTGTGCCTTAAATAGATAGTAAAACCTGTGGTGGATTTCCTATCATCAAGGTTGCCCCCCCAGTTAGCATCAGGGTAACCATGAAGAAAAAAATCGGACTCTTTTTGAATAAAAAGACCATGAGAAATGGTGCAGGAAAGATATCGTAAAACACGTTTGATAGCCTGCCAATGAACTGTAGTAGGAGCATGCATGAATTGAGATAATTTATTAACAGTATGGGAAATATCAAGACGAGTCAGAGATAGGTACTGTAGACTCCCAACAGCATAGCGGTAAACCAGTAGGATCAGAATATGGATCCCCTAATCCTAACATTAATTTCTCTTTGACACAAGTGGGAGTGGTAATACCTTTACACCCAGTTATATTAGTTCGATGAAGAAGATCTTGAATGTATTTCTTCTAAGTGAGGAGTAAACCAGATTTGCACCAAGTGGCTTCAACACCCAGAAAATAAGAAAGGGAACCAAGGTTTTGAATGGAAAATTGACGTTATAATTGTGAAACGAGGTCAGCAATAGCACCAGAGTGATTGCCCAAAGCCATAATATCATCAACATAAATTAAGCAAAAGAGACGAAGATTACCAACACATTTAAGTATAATAAAGTGTCTGATTTTAAACCAGAAAACCCAAAGGTACTAAGAGTGTCGGTGAGCCTTTTGTGCCACACACGAGATGCCTGCTTAAGACCATATAAAGATTTCTTAAGTTGACAAACATGATGAGGAAATTAAGGATTCACATAACCTGGAGGCTATTGCATAAAGACAGTTTCTTCTAAATTGTCATGAAGAAAGGCATTTGAGACATCTAGTTGAATTACTTCCCAACCAAATGAGACAGCCATAGATAGAAGAAGTTGAATTGTGGCAGGTTTAATGATTGGACTATAAGTCTCAAAAAAATTAATGCCAGGACGTTGATGAAAGCCTTTGGCTACAAGATAGGCCTTGTAACGATCAATAAAGCCATCCGACTTCTGTTTAACACGATAAACCCATTTACAGCCAACTAAGTTTTGAAAAGCATGAGGAGGAACCAACACCCATGTACCATTGGAGATTAAAGCATTGTATTCCTTAGATATGGCTTGATGCCAATGAGCATTTTGAGAAGCTTGACGAAAGGATGTGGGTTCAGTCAAGTGTAGGAAAACCTTGGGTTGCTTTGGTTTTAATGATCCTGTTTGGGATCTAGTGACCATTCGATGGGAAGGAATCGGAGGTTGGGGCTGAGTGGTAGGAATATGAGATGGAAGAGAGACAGTGGTGGAGGAGTTTTGAGGGTTGTAGTGTGTAAGATCGACTTGGAGGTTAATGGAGTCAGGAGGAGATGGAATAGACAAGATAGAAGGGGATGTAGAGGGGTTAGAAGGGTTGGAGTTGGAGGATAAAGTTGGCATGCCGGTGGAGTGCAAAGGGTCAGTTAGGGCAGACGAAGAGAGGATGGGGGCTGTGGTGGTGGTGGCTTGAAGAGGTGGAAAGAGTACATGTGGGAAAACAATTGGTAAGGTAGAGCTAAGTGGCTATGAATTGCTAGACTCAGGATGCTGCTCAAGAGTTGACTTCGAAAATGGGTACACCTGTTCATCAAACAAAACATGGCATGAGACAGTAAATTTGGAGGAGACAGTATCAATACATCTATAACCTTTATGAAGTTTACTATAACCCATAAAGATGCAGGGCCGAGATTTATCGTCAAACTTATGGTGAGTATAAGGCCGTAACTAAGGAAAACAAAGATATCCAAATACACGAAGAGACATATAATCAGGAGGATCACCAATTAATTGTTGAAAAGGTGTGAGATGCTTAAGTTGACGCATGGGCGTACGATTAATGAGGTATGTGGCTGTATCAAAGGCATAGGTCCAAAATTTATAAGGCATATTTGCACAATGTAGTAATGCCAAGCCGTGTTCAACAATATTTCGGTGTTTGCGTTCAGCGGTTCCATTTTGTTCGGGTGTATAAGGACAGGAAATTCTATGTGAAATGCCATGATCACGTAAGAAAGAGGTTAAGGCCATAAATTCACCCCCATCATAACATTGAAAAACTTTTATGGGTCGATTAAAATATTTTTCAACAAGGGTACAAAACTGAACAAAAACAGAATGTACATCACTTTTTCGTTTAAGAAAATAAACCCAAGAATACTTACTGTAATGGTCAAGAAAGACAACATAATAGGAATAACCATCAATAGATAACACAGGAGCTGGCCCCCAAACATCAGCACAAATTAACTCAAGGGGACCAAAAGAGACAGATTAATATAAGACAAATGGTAATTTATGACTCTTAATAATATAACATGAAGAACATAATGAAGTATTAGAAGAAGAAACTGAAATTTTATTCAATGAAAGTAATTGTTTGACAGTATCAAAAGAAGCATGTCCCAAACGATCATTCCAAGTAGATAACAAAGCTAAACTAGTTGATTTATGTTGTGAAGCAGATAAACAAAGAGAATATAATCCATTGTTACTCTGGCATCGGAAGCGAACCATCCCCGTTGCCAAATCCTTGATGACAAAATAATCAGAAAAGAATTCAACCGAAACAGGATTAGCATTTATTAGAGCATAAACAGATAATAAATTATTAGAAGATTTTGGAACAAATAAAATGTCACGAAATTTATATGATTGAGAGCCAATAAAGAAGGATGAGTTACCAATTTTAGAGATAGAGAGTTTAGAATCATTACCAATAGTAACTTCATCAGGTCCTTGATATTCAGAGTGGATGTTCAGATTACGCAAATCAGAAGTTAAATGATGAGTAGCACCTAACTCAATAATCCATGGTTGGGTAGTAGAGGGGCTGGCAGCTAAATTAGAGTTGGGCTTAATGGAGAGTTTAGGGGAAGAACAGGTGCAGGATATGTGACCAATACCCCTGCATTTATGACAAATTATCTGCCAGTGGTCTGTGCTCTCAACTGAAGAATTGTGAGAAAAACTATTCCCACGAGGATTAGTGTTCCCAGTGGTTCGACCTCCCCCGTTGCTTCAGGTTCCACGGCCTCTACCTCTACTATGAGAATTTTTGGCATTAGAAAGAGCAGTAGGTGGAATTTTTTCCAAAGCATATCCTGCAAGTTGTCTTTCCTCACTTAACAGAAGTCCAAACAAATCATCAAAGGTTGTGGCTTCAAGAGGAGCCTCAATGGTCCTAACAAATGCTCTGTACTCACTTCCCAGACCCAACATAACAGCATCTACAAGGTCATCCGCACCAATGAAATAACCAAGAGCGCATAGTTGATCATAAATACCTTTGGCCTTTATAATATATGTTGAGATACTGTCATTCCCTCGACTAAGGTTGTGAAACTGATTGCGCAAATTTTGAATTTGCGATCGTGACCCAGAGGAATAAGCACGAACAAGCTTGTTCCAGGCGCTTTGAGTAGTCTCTGCATCAACAATCTGTGGCAGTAAATTTTCAGAAACAAAAGCAAGAATCTAGCTCAATACCTACTGGTTTTGTTGCTCCCACACTTCAAATAATGGATTTGGAGTGTGATTGTCCAAGTATTTGGGTGGAATATGACTCTTATCATCAATGTGGTGTACAAGCTGACAACCACGCAGAAGTGAAGTAATTTGTGGTTTCCATAGAATAAAATTGGTGGAATTCAGTTTAATTGTAAGGTGGCCTGATAGATTTGGAAAGGCTTGAGAGGGTATGAATTGAGAGGATTTGGCAAAGGGTTGTGTGGAGTTAGGAAATACTTTGTTTGAATGCAAAGGCATGGAAGTGAGAGTCGTATTATTGATGATGGAATCGGTAATAGCAGGATTTATTATAGTGGGACAGTCGGTGATAATGGGGCATGTAGAGACAATGACACCAGCAATGGAGGAGGTGGCGGCTTCTTGAGATGTTGACATGGTAGAAAGAGATTTTAGGTTTTGCTCTGATCCATGTGGAAATGGGGCCACGCTACCTTGTTTTCCACTGAGGTAAATATTTATACAATATACAGAGGGCAGTAAAGGAAACAGAGTAAATTACATAATTACAACCTATTTACACATTGCTATCAGTGAGGAACCCAAGGGTGCAGATTGTTGTTGGCAAGATGCTTGCATTTTTATTGACTAAAACTTGGGATGGTTGAGGCATAGATAGGCCATAAGTACATGATTCTCACTTTCTATATAAGGGAGCAGTTATAGCATGCCAAATGGTGATACGTGATCCAGATGCCCATATTTGTAAATCGATTAAGGTCAAATGTCGAGATTGATGAGGAGGAGGCACGTAGGCTAGTGCGTAGGTTGGTAGGCTACCACCTCTTGTTCTTATATGTTGACAATTTCCATAGCTTTTGTCATGAGTATTAATAATATCCATGTATTGAGCAGATATATTTATTTAGGCAAAAATAACGACATCTAAATCTACAATATCTTTTAGTATAAGAAATTAATAAGATTTGAAATTAGATCATAAATCAACCTGAAGATTATTCTTAATGGCACCCATGTTGGTTATGATACAATTTCCTGTTTCCATAGCCAAAGGAAGGAGGAAACTCATACACTCTAAGACTATTATAATAGTTGAAAATAAAAGGAGAGAATACACATAAATGAAAATATTACAATCAAAACAAAAATAAAAAAAGGGAGCAAACACACACACACCAATAACATATACAACTAATAAAGAGAAGAGACAAACCTTTCTCGTGATGGATAACCTACAGGTAAAATAGTATTGGAAGAACAAAAACAAGCTCTTTGTCCTACTCATTTTCCAACTTGAACCTAACATTGTAGCAATATGTTTGATAAGTTCTTAAGTGCATAACCATTATATTTATCCAATGAATAGTGAACAATTCACAAAAGGTTGTTTCTTTACATGCTTCTAATAATTTGCTCATTAATCATCATTGAAATTAATTCAATCCCTTAACAAATTCAAAAATGCCTTAATTTTTTTTTTAAAAACAATCTTAAGGGTTGATCATACTAGGATTTGTATCTAATATGCTAAAGCACCTATATAAAAAAAAATTACCACAAAACCACCTATTTGTTTTTATTTCTCAAACTCATACAAAACATTTACATATACTTGCACAAGATCATTTAACAAATTGGAGCAGTTGCCAAAAAAATGCATATCTAGACTAAGGTCCAATATTCTACTTTACAACACTCAAAATTACTTTCTAAGAAAATATTTTGATTTGAGACAAGGTATAATTTTGTTCTTGATGTTTGTCTCAAGTTGTTTTTGGACATAAAATGATCCGTCGAAATTATTTTAAAATAAGAACAATTAGCATCATTCAACAATAACAAGAGTATTTTTGTATTCTTTTTAATAACGACATTTTAGCAAACTTTTCAACAGTTAGAGGGACATTTTTTTCAAAAATTTTTGTGGTAATTTTTTTTGAAATATATGTTAGGAGTGGGTTCCTCCAATATGTGGGGCCCACATCATTGAAAAAGAAAAAAAAGGAAAAGGTTGGCAAGATGCCACAAAGAAAGAATTGAATTCTTTCTTGGTAGGTGGACAGCTTATGAAAACTATCCAAAACGCGTAATTAGCGCATATAGAGTCGCCTATAAATAGGCTTTATTTCATTTCAGTTTTTCATATCAAACTTTCAGAAGTTTGTGAGAGAGAGAAGAAAAAGAAAAATATTTGGGATATTTTTCTAAAAAGGGAGTGACAAAATAGTGAGTTTGGAAAATATTTATGTGCTACTATTATGGGTTTATCTTAAAATTATTGTATTGCCTTTCTCTCTTTTACCCAATAATTTTATTAGTGGAAGAAATATTTTTCGAGTTTGTCCCGTGGACGTAACCCAAATTAAAGGGTGAACCATGTTAAATTGTTGGTATCAATATTTTTACTCTGCTAATTTATTTTAATTTATTCGCTGTGCTCAACAACTAGTATTAGAGCCAAGATTATTTCTTAGTATGCTCTGTGGTTGCAATGTAGAATGATCTTCCATATCAGAAAATATTTTTTCTTGGGTACTGTTTACGTATACGACACTGTTCAGATATACGGCACTGTTCACATATATGGTACTGTTCACGTATACAGATACTATTCACTGTCAGAAAATTTTTTTAGATCAAAGAAGTCCATCGAACTTTGATCTAAATGGAGGCAAAAATTAGCAGAATGATCTACTTAAATGGCTCAAACTACCACATCTGGAGTAAAAAAGATGAAAGATCTTCTAGTTGTGATGAAGATGCATTTGCCGGTGTTTGTTGTAGCTAAACCCGAAGGTAAAACCGATGAGGAGTGGAAGTTTGACCATGAGCAGGTGTGCAGTTTTATCCGATAATTTGTCAAAGATAACGTGTTCATTCACATCTGTAATGAAATAGATGCCAGAATACTGTGAAATAAGCTGGAGACGTTGTATTTTTCAAAGACGGGAAATAATAAATTATTTACTTGACCAAGTTGGTGCAAGTAAGATATAAAGAAGGAACTTCCTTGCCATACCACTTGAATGAGATGGAAGGGATCCAAGATCAGCTAAACAGAATGGGAGTAAAACTGGATGATGAAGTATTTGCTTTATTGGTGTTAGCCTCTCTGCCACAGTCTTGAGAGACTTTGAAGATCTCCATCACCCACACTACACCCATTGGTGTGGTCAATATGGAGATTGTAAAAAGTAGTATCCTGAATGAAGAAATGAGAAGGAGATCACATGCCTCATCTTCTTCATCACAATCGGGTGTTCTAGTTGCAGAATCCAGAGGAAGGAGGCAGTTTAGGGAATAAAACCCTAGAGGTAAGAGCAGAGAAAAGCCAAACAAATATGCCAATGTTGAATGCCATCACAATAAAAAGAAGGGCCATATTAAAAAGTTCTATAGAAAGTTCAAAAAGGAACAAGAGAATCGAAGAAGAGCTGTGAAGAAAGACGACAGCAGTGATGATGAGCAGACTAATGTCGTAAATGAATTCAATATCATTTATGATGAAGATATTGTTAATCTTATATTTCAGGAGTCCAGTTGGATGCTTGATAGTGGTGCTACCATTCATGCTACATCCCGTAGAGAATTCTTCTCATCATACACACCTGGAGATTTTGGTGTTGTTAGAATGGGAAATGAAGGCTTGTCAAAGGTTGTTGGAAGAGGAGATGTTTTCTTGGAAATAGAGAATGGTGCCAGACTAATTCTGAAGGATGTCACGCATATTCCAGACATGTGCCTGAATTTGATCTCTGTACGCAAACTTAGAAATGAGGGATATTGCAGCTCCTTCATTTATAACAAATGGAAACTTACAAAAGGCTCCTTAGTAGTGGCTAGAGGTAAAAATCATACAATTCTATATATGATGGAAGCAAAGCTCCCTACCGACATAGTAGCTGCCGTGGAGAAAGATAGTGCAATTGAACGATGGCATAGAAGACTTGGCCACATGGGTGAAAAAGCAATGAAAAGTCTAGCCAAAAAGAAAATATTGCCTGGTATGGATGAAGTACACTTAGACAAATGTATTGATTGTCTATTTGGAAAGCAAAACAGAGTTGCTTTTAAAAGTTCCCCTCCTTCCAGAATGAAGAATGTGTTAGATCTGATTCACTCAGATTTGTGTGGACCAATGCCAAAGTCACTTGGTGGTGCTCAGTATTTTGTGACTTTCATTGATGATCATTCGAGGAAGACATGGGTATATTTTCTGAAGACAAAAGATCAGGTGCTAGATGTCTTCAAAGAATTTCATGCCTTAGTTGAGAGACAGACTGGGAAGAAGTTGAAAAGCATCCGGACGGACAATAGTGGAGAATACACTAGACCATTTCATATTTACTGCAAAGAGCATGGTATCCGGCATCAGATGACACCTCCAAAGACACCATAGTTGAATGGCTTAGCTGAGAGGATGAATAGAATTTTGATGGATAGAGTCAGATGTATACTCTCACATGCAAAGTTGCCTAAGATTTTTTTGGGTGAAGCTATACTCACAGTTGCACATGTGTCGAATATTTCACCTTGTACTCCTCTCAAGATGGATGTTCCAGAAAGAGTATGGTCAGGAAAAGATGTTTCCTATGATCATCTGCGGGTGTTTGGCTGTAAAGCATTTGTTCGTATCCCCAAGGATGAGGGGTCAAAACTTGATGCCAAGACAAGATAATTTATTTTTATTGGCTATGGTCAAGATCAATTTGGCTATAGATTTTATGATCGTATTGAGAAGAAACTTGTCAGGAGTCGTGATGATGTATTTGTTGAAGATGAGACCATTGACAAAATGAAACAGGATATTCTTGATTCCAATAGCGACTTATCAGATTTGAAATTAATTCCTCCAACACCGGTACCAAGAGAGGTTGGAGATGAAGACCAGGTTTATCCACCTGACGATAATGATGCTCCTATAGAAGTTGGTTCTGAAGACGATGATAATGGTGATGATGAGAATGATGATGATCGCGATGATTTTGTAGCACCAACACCTATGGCTTCTCCGGTTCCACTGAAAAGAGGAACACTACCTCCATAAAGGAGAAGTGAAAGAACAAAATGGCCCACTTCTAGATATCCTCGTGACCAGTATGTGACTATTACTGAAGGGGGAGAACCTGAGAGTTATTAAGAAGCCATAGATGATGAATTCAAGCAGAAATGGATTGAGGCCATGCAAGATGAGATAAAGTCCCTGTATGAGAATAAAATTTTTGAACTGGTCAAGTTGCCTAAAGGCAAAAGGGCATTGAAAAACAAATGGGTGTTCAGGATAAAGCATGAAGAACACAGTTCCAGTCCACGTTAAAAAGCCAAACTGGTTATCAAGAGATTTAGTCAAAGAAAAGGAGTTGACTTTGATGAGATTTTCTTATCGGTTATAAAAATATCATCCATTCGAACTGTGTTGGGATTAGCAGTAAGTCTTGACCTGGAGGTTGAACAAATGGATGTCCAAACTGCCTTCCTGCATGGTGATTTGGAAGAAGAGATATACATGGAGCAGCCAGAGGGCTTCAAAGAAAGAGGAAAAGAGAATTATGTCTACAAGTTGAAGAAAAGCCTCTACGGCTTAAAACAGGCACCGAGATAATGGTATAAAAAGTTTGAGTCTGTTATGGGGGAGCAAGGCTACAAAAACACCACTTCAGACCATTGTGTTTTTGTGCAAAAATTCTCTGATGATGATTTCATTATCCTTTTGCTCTATATGGATGATATATTGATTATTGGCTAGAATGTTTCCAAAATTAACAATTTGAAAAAGTAGTTGAGTAAGTCTTTTGCTATGAAAGACTTAGGGCTAGCAAAGCAGATTCTTGGTATGAATATTATCAGAGACAGAGACGCCAAGAAATTATGGCTGTCGCAGGAGATGTACATTGAGAAAGTACTTCAGAGATTTAATATAAACAAGGCTAAAGCGGTTAGTTATCCTCTTGCTAGTCACTTTAAGCTGAGTTCTAAACAAAGCCCTTCTACAAAAAAAGAGAAGGAAGAGATGGATAAAGTTCCATATGTTCAGCTGTTGGAAGTTTAATGTATGCTATGGTGTGCACACGGCTGGATATCGCTCATGCAGTTGGAGTTGTGAGTAGATTCCTTTCAAATCCTGTAAAGGAATATTGGGCTGCAGTAAAATGAATTTTCAAGTATCTTCGAGGAACTTTCAAAATATGTCTATGTTTTGAAAATGACAAACATGTGTTAGCTGGATACACAGATGCAGATATGGCTGGTGATGTGGATTTTAGAAAATCCACTTTTGGTTACCTGATTACTTTTGCAGGGGGAGCTGTGTTATGACAGTCAAAGTTACAGAAGTGTGTTGCACTTTTTACTACTAAAGCAGAGTTTATAGCAGCAACGGAAGCTTGTAAAGAGTTATTATAGATGAAGAAGTTCTTGAAAGAACTTGGTTTGCAGTAAGACAAATATCAGCTATTCTGTGATAGTCAAAGTGCTATTCATCTTGGAAAGAATGCCTCCTTCCATTCCAGATCAAAACATATTGATGTGAGATATCACTGGATAAGGGATGTGATGGAGAAGAAGCTATTACAGCTTGAGAAGATCCACACGGAGGAAAATGGATCGGACATGTAGACAAAAATTCTACCAAGACAGAATTTTGAGTATTGGCGGCTAGCTACAAGATTAGCGGAGCTCGAGAATTATTAGGCGTGGTTTCCTCCAACATGTGGGGCCCACATCATTAAAAAAGAAAAAAAAAAGTTAGCAAGATGCCGCAAAGAAAGAATTGAATTCTTTCTTGGTAGGTGGACAGCTTATTGAAAGCTGTCCAAAACACATAATTAACGCGTATAGAGTCGCCTATAAATAGGCCTTATTTCATTTCAGTTTTTCATATCAAACTTTCAGAAGTTTGTGAGAGAGAGAAGAAAAAGAAAAATATTTGGGATATTTTTCTAAAAAGGCAGTGACAAAATAGTGAGTTTCGAAAAAATTTGTGTGCTACTATTTTGGATTTATCTCAAAATTATTGTATTGCCTTTCTCTCTTGTACCCATTAATTTTATTAGTGGAAGAAATATTTTCACATTAAAGGGTGAACCACATTAAGTTGTTGGTGTCAATATTTTCACTCTGCTAATTTATTTTAATTTATCCGTTGTGCCCAACAATATATGGTGTAGTATATTAGATACAAATCCTCCTATGTATTTTTATGCCTTAAACTCATACAAAACATTTACATATACTTGCACAAGATCATTTAATAAGTCCTAGTAGTTTCCAAAAAAGGCATATCTATTCAATTTTTTACTTTATAACACTCGAAATCACTTTCTAAGATAATATTTTGATTTGAGACAAGGCACAATTTTATTCTTAACGTTTGTATCAAGTTGTTTTCTGACCTAAAATGATATGTTGAAATAATTTTAAAATAAGAACAATTTAATATCATTCAATAATAATAGGGCTATTTTTGCATTATTTTTAGGGTAAACCTATATACAAGCCCCTGAACTTATGAACAAAAATTATTTGAGCACCTAAACTCTAATAATGACCATATAAGCATATGAACTTGATTTTTATACAATATATAAACACAAAATCACAGTTGATTGAAATATGAAATGCACGTGAGATACGGATGTGCTGATGTGGCAAATAAACCTGTAATATTATGACAAGTGTCCCAAAATTATAAACATCAGAATTCCACTAGCAATTCCCACAGCAATTTATTCCAGTAGCAATTTTTACAAAACTATAAACATCGGATTCCTTGTTTGCCTAGCCAGTATGTTAGATTTGTGAGATGGTTATGAACAAATAGCAAGAACTTCTCTACTTGACTGCAAAATCAAATCAAGAGAGGCAGAGCAATTGAAAATGATTTCACTTAAACAATTTATGAAACAAGTTATGGGTAAGAACAACACATGAAGAAAACTCCAAAAATAGTTTTATACATTCAGCCAACATACTTAAATACTGCAAAATACAATTGAATTCTACTTTGTAATAATATCAAAATTAAAGAAGAAAATGACGACACAGGCATTACAGGAGGAGCCACAGTTAGAGCAGGAGTCGTTGGATTCGACGATTGCTTGATTTTGATCGGAGCCATGGAGAAAAGAAAATAAAATTGATTTATGGAAGAAATGAGAATGGTTAGGGTTATATGGAGAGGAAGATGAGCATCGGGAATAACAAAGAAGGCATTGGGATTTAGCTGCCATGAGGAAATAAAGAGGGCAGGTGGCCTACGAATGGAGCAACTGAGGTTGAGAGAGAGAGAATATGGGAGAAGATTTAATGACAGGAATCGAACTGAAAAGAGAAGATAATTTCGAAATTTACTTTTAATGCTCTGTTTAGCTTTCGAAGATTCAATATTGGATTGATATCACCCTTATAAACTGAACCACCACTAGCACTGCCACCCGCTCCGCTACTTTCTCCCTATAAGCCAACACCGCCTAAAACCAATTCCAACTTTGATGCCTAAACCCTCATCTCTACCATAAAGTCCCCATCAACAGAGATTTAAAAAATTGAGAAATAGCCATTGAAAAATCAAATAATTGAAAAAGAGAAAGAGAATGAGAGGCTTATACATATAAAGAAAGATAAAAAGCAACATAAGCTCTCAAGCCCAGCCAAAGGCGAAAGCTCTTAGGTGGCTACTATGAATGTTCTTGAGAAACAAGCCTTTTGTTTCATCATCATGCCCCTCAATTCTTCAATCAACTATTCAAAAAATAACAATTACAAAAAATAATTAAGAACCTTAAACTTTCATGTGCACCATGGCTGCCAATTTTGAACCTTTAAACTCTACCACATATTTTATTGTTTTAGAATGCTTTCCATTTGACATGCTTAGGTTTTGCAATGGATCATGCAAGAAAGAGGTTGGCATAACGAGGTTCATGCTTTTCTAATTGTGTGTACTTCACACGTTTATCCATGTCAGCTTTTGTGTTTATGTTTTGCATAAAAATCGAGTTTAGGTGCTTATATGGTCATCTTAAAAGTTTAAGTGCTCAAATGATTTTTGTTGACAAGTTCAGGTGTCTATATATGGGTTTACTATTCTTTTTAATAATGACATTTAGCACACTTTTCAACAGTTATAGGGCTTTTTTTTTTCTAAAAATAACTTGGAAGTCAAAATAGAATTTTACAACAAATGCTGAGAGTAAAATAGCAAATTTTTCCCTTTTGATTTTTATATTTTGCATATCTTAATTTATCTGTAGTAGCAGTGTTAAGCAATCAAAATCATTAGAGTTTAGGGGTTAGAAACACCTAATCTAGAATCCAAATCACATAATATAGCTAGTACAAGAAAGGGAATGGGTGAAGGGAGAGGATTGGAGGAGTTAGTAGAATAAAACTGTAACTAAAAATATCTTATATCAATTTAATAAATGTATTCAGTTTCCTCATTATCACACTTAAATACAAAAATCTCTAAATCTAAAAGTTTAAAATATAAAGAAAAAATCATTTAATTTACTACTTCTAATATAAGTAATTGAGGACCTTTAGAGAAAAATTTCAATTATATCTGCCTAGTGAAAGATATTATCTAAAGCAATATTTTATTAGATGATATAAATAACCGATTAATGGCCTTATCAAGTTACTCCCTCCATTCCTAAATATCTGTCACTTTTGCTATTTTCACAAGGATTAAGAAACATTAATTAAACCTAAATTTAGAATTAAATATAGTAGATAATAACTAAATTGTCCTTGGTTTACATTAATGGATTTACTCCACATTGGGATTATAGAGTTTACACTCTTAGTTTCCCAAGACAACATTTCATTACTAATGCACTTCCCAAGACAAAGTTTATATTTTCGTTTTTCTTTTGTTGGTTTACATTAATGGATTTACTCCACATTGGGATTACGGAGTTTACACCCAAGACAACATTTCATTACTAATACACTTCCCAAGACAAAGTTTATATTTTGGTTTTTCTTTTGTTCTTATTAATGGACTTCCCTTAATTTAAACTTTTGTTTTCCATTGTACTCCCTCAATATAAATTTTTAACTCATGGACTTCCCTCAATATAAATTTTAACTCATGTATACCAAAATTTTCACTCTTATTTCAAAATTTTCTCACCAAAATAAATTTATAAATTTTTTAATTCCCACCAAAATATATTGTATAAATAAAATTGTTAGAAAGTTAAATTTAGCTTACCAAATTCAATAGAAAATGCCTTTAGAAATAGATTTAAATGTGAGTACAATGCAATATGAAGTTGAAGTTGATAATGAAAAAGAACAAGCATAAATTCAATAGAAAGGCAACTTTTACCTCTTTAGCTTCTGCCATGAACATAGGCAAGACCACATTATTCAAAAAGAAAAAATATACTATTTTGCCCCTCAGCTTGTTTGAAAGGAGCTGATATGCCCCTGTCGTTTTTTTTAGAGCAAAAATGGCCTTCAACTTACAAAATTCGGACAAATGTGCCCCTCCTTTTAGCTCCAGTTAATTGGGTGTTAACGGCGCTGACGTGGCATTTGGCAAAATATGCCACATCAATGCCACGCTTATTTTAATTCAAAATAGACAAAGGTACTAAAATATCTCTGAAGTTATCTCCAAGGTACTAAAATACCCTTGAAGTTGTCTCCAAGATATTAAAATACCCCTATAGTTAATTTTGGAACAAAAATGCTCCTAATGTTAATAAAAATATACTAAAATACCCTTAATGTTGTAATGTTAGATAATATGTTAAATTTATATTTATTAGATATTTAAACTAAATTAAATACTATTACTTAGCTAAAATATTCTAATTGATAGATCCTGAGATTTAGTAAGAGAGGAAACCGTTTATGACAGTTGAGGTTTGGCCGATCGAATGGGCTTGTGCTTTGTACCTGTAAAAGAGTGTGCTCGGTCGGACCGAGTGTAAACACTCTGAATCTTAAGTTAGAAGCTTTTTAGAGAGAGAGAGAGAGAGAG
The DNA here is from genome assembly GCA_947683425.1 of Excoecaria cochinchinensis. Lineage (NCBI taxonomy): Eukaryota > Viridiplantae > Streptophyta > Magnoliopsida > Malpighiales > Euphorbiaceae > Excoecaria > Excoecaria cochinchinensis. The sequence goes on from CANTUQ010000037.1 coordinate 3,566,145, forward strand.
TAGTGAGAGAAGTTCTTAGATTGTGTTACTTGGGTGTAAAATGACCTGGTATTTATATGGACGGAAAGTCCAGTTGAGTGTTCTACTCTAGTGTCAGAGTAGGTAGGCATGTAGGGTGTATCAGTGGACTGTTGGGGGAAGTGCCATGTCAATCCAATCGGACAGCCCGTTGGCCTCATCTCTTTGGTTCCTGCGTACATTCGTGCATTCACGTGCCAGGCCTTAGAGGCATTGGGCTTTTAAGACTCTTAGCCCATGCTTCTTGTTAGGTCTTGGGCTGAACTTGACTGTAGTCTAAAAGAGAAATGATAATTTGGGTATTATCACTAATTAATAAATATTTATGTTTGTAAGAAAAAAATATAAATAAAATTAAATATAAAAATGTAAATATTCAGGGATATTTTAGTATCTTTTTATTAATATTAAGGGCATTTTTGTCCCAAAATTAAATATAAAGGCATTTTAGCACCTTGGAGACAATTTCAGAAGTATTTTAGTACATTTGTCTGTTTTGGATTAAAATACACGTGGCGTGACATGGCATATTTTGCCACGTGTCAATGCCATGTCAGCACCGTTAGCACCCAGTTAATTGGAGCTAAACGGAGGAGCAAATTTGTCCAGGTTTTATAAGTTGAAGGGCATTTTTGCTCTAAAAAAAATGACAGGGGCATATTACCTCCTTTCAAACAAGTTGAGGGGCAAAATAGTACCTTTTCCCATTCAGAAATTTTAAATTAGGAGCTATACGACATCATTCATTTTTTTTGTTTCTTTATTAATTAAAAAAAAGAAATCCCCAATTGACTTTTAGTCCCTTCTTATCCCTAAAAGAAAAAGGTTGTGCCTTTTTGCTTCTTTGTACTCTGTGAATTAAAAAGAAAATAAATGAAGTTTGTCTTTTGCTGCTTTCTTCTCTGCTTCCATCCAAAATAAATCTGGATTTCTTCTTTGCCTCCCATCCAAATCAAGCCTGTGCATTTCTTCTCTAAATAGCACGATTTCTAGCATAACGAGAAAAGAGAGAAAAGACGGTGTTCTCGTGGAGGTGCTGCCGGCGAGGAGATTGAATATGAGAGAGCCTCGAGTACTAGTAAAATTTGGATAGATATATTTTTAACATATTTCCAACAATTTGCTTTTCTGCTGGCTGAATTTCCTATTGAATTTTTCCTTCCTCAAGAACTTCATCTCTTGGTATTTTATTTAAATCGAAATCACGAGGTAAAAATTTGTTCAAATCAAACTCTGATATTTTTTTATTCTTTTTTTCATTAGAAGGGATTTTTGATTTGGAATCTAAATTTGTAGAGTTTTCTTCCATTTTTTTCTAAATTTGTGAAAAAAAAATAGTTTATATTCCACATTTGAAGATGAATATTGGGAAAATAAAGAGTAGAAGATGAATATTGGGAAAATAAAGAGTAGAAGATGAATTAAATCTATGTTAAATATGTTGAGAATTTTTATAATTATTAAACGGGGAGACAAGGATAAAATTGAAAAAAAAAAAATTAATGGTGCATTGGCTTCTTAAAAAACGTATCTAAATGGAATGACTATTTCCCAAAAATGACTGTTAATTAGAAACGAGGGAGTGCTCCATACAGGAGGGTGCGTGTCACACCATTTGATCATAGCGGGTACCTAATCTTCACCCTTGACAAAACCCAATTTGTTGGAGTTAATTGTGTATCCGAAAAGCTCAAGTCGGGTAGTAACCCTGTTACCGGGGATATGCGGATTAGCTCCTATCAAAAACTCGCACCAAGTCACCAACCATCCACTGGAGGCCTGAAATCTTCCCACCAAACCAAATCCAAATCTGTATTGTATGCAAACCAACATGGCCACATCTTCTCTTTTCTCCTTCTCTCTTTCCCTCTCTAAACCCACTTCCCTTACCCTTCTAAATCCCCCAATTCCCCTTTACCCTCCTCTTAAACCTTTCCTTTCGATATCTCAACTGCAACCCAATGTTTATAAGAAGAAAAATGGCCTCTCTCTATCCACTTCTGTTGCTACTGACTCAGCAACTGTGACCCAAAACGACAGTGCTGAAGAAACCCAGAATGAAGAGACAGAGAAAATTGTTCTTCCCACAAATGAATCATCTGAGAAACTTCTCAAAATTCGCCACACTGTAAAAATTCAACCTTTCTTTATCTATTCTTTTATGTTTGCACTGTTGTTTGTGGGTTATGGATTTTAGATGTTCTTGTCGTTTATTTAACTTGTATGAAAGAAATTGGGACTTATCATTTTATGAGTGGATTCTTTTTATTGAATGCATTTGTTTATTAGTTGTGTCTGGTGTGTGTTTCAGTGTGCTCATGTTATGGCTATGGCTGTTCAAAAGCTGTATACTGATGCAAAAGTGACCATTGGACCATGGATAGATAATGGGTTTTATTATGATTTTGATATAAAGCCTTTAACTGATAAAGATCTCAAGAGAATTAAGAAGGAGATGGTGAGATTGCTCTGTCTTTTTAACTAGTTTAATGACTTCAAACACTGATGAAGATTATAAGCTCGGCAAAAAAATTCATTGGCTTATGATTTCAGGGTACAGAATTTATTTGTTAAATCATCTGTAGGATCGGATTATTGGTCGAAATTTACCTCTTGTAAGAGAAGAAGTTTCCAGAGATGAAGCTCAGAGGAGAATAATGGCTGTTCATGAACCTTACAAGTTAGAGATTTTGGATAGCATTAAAGGAGATTCCATCACCATATACCATATTGGTAAGGCTTGCACTGTGCTAATGTTCTTATCTTTAATATTCTTTTTTTATTACAGTCTCCCTCTCTCTGTTTTTGTCTATTTTATTTTATTTTTTAAATTGTTATAGTGAAGTGATGTTTAGTTTTAACTGATTTTGGATTGATGTTTATGTGTTTTATTCTTGATTTGGATAACTCCTTTGTCAATGCTCATTTTGGTCATATATGTTTAAAGCTTTTAATCTGTTTTACATTTGCAGTATGTTGGAATTGCTTTCACATCATATGTGCCTCTAGTTAACTCACCGCCCTAACTTTAAGTCGTGTAATTGCGCTTGCATAGTTTAATTAGGCAATATTTTGTTATCTTTCAAATCTTTTTATTCTTTCTTGGAAGCAAAAATATCTTCCTTCTCTCTCTCTCTCTCTCTCTCTTTTTCTTTTATATATATATATATACACATACACATAGCCTTTTATCGTGGACTTGGAAGGTGCAAGGAGCCAAGAGTTTGAACTCTTTACCTTTTAAATAACTAAGCTAATTCTTTCTCAAATACGTCATGTGTTATATAGCACTCAGTACTTTATGAAGGTGAAAATTTGAAGTGGATGATTATTACATTTGCTGTATATTGTTGTTGCTATAAGATAAACTATTTGTAGAAGTATTTGAACTATTTAACTTGAGTGGTAGTTTAATATATGGCACTACGTATTTACTATTCACAATTTCCAATTGTTTTTCCTTTTCCAGGTGATGAATGGTGGGATCTTTGTGCTGGACCTCATGTTGAAACTACTGGCATTATCAATAGGAAAGCGGTTGAACTTGAATCTGTTGCTGGTGCTTACTGGAGAGGCGATGAAAAGAAACCAATGCTTCAGAGGATTTATGGAACGGCCTGGGAGACTGAAGAACAACTAAGAGCCTACATTCACTTCAAAGAGGAGGCCAAACGGCGGGACCATAGGCGCCTTGGCCAAGATCTTGATCTCTTCTCTATACAAGTAATGATTTCTTAAATTATTGTCTATAACTTGTGATAGTTGATTGTTTAGCACTCTTCATTTCCTTCAATATTTTATTGCAAACAATATGAAGGTTTTTGGCCTGCAGGATGAAGCTGGTGGAGGTTTAGTCTTCTGGCACCCTAAGGGTGCCATTGTTAGGGACATCATAGAAACTTCATGGAAAAAAACACATATAGAACATGGTTATGATTTATTGTATACTCCCCATGTGGCAAAAGCGGACCTCTGGAAGATCAGTGGTCATCTGGAGTTTTACCGAGAAAACATGTATGATCAGATGAAGATTGAGGATGAAAGTTATCAACTTCGGCCTATGAACTGCCCTTACCACATTCTTGTGTACAAAAGAAAGCTCCATTCTTATCGTAATTTTCCAATTAGAGTTGCTGAGCTGGGAACAGTATATAGATATGAGCTGTCTGGAAGCTTACACGGCCTCTTCCGTGTGAGAGGTTTTACCCAGGTATGGTACGATTTCTGCTTCTTAACTTTGAATTGCCGTTGAGCTTAGTTTGTCCAAAGAGACCTTTCTATGGATGCCTTATATTTTGTAAGCTATTTTACGGTTCATCAATAGCTTTCACATAATTCTTGTAGTAAACAATCTTTTAAACCATTTTTTTTTCTTTATTTGATTTACTATTGTTGGATATAGGTTATGCCACTAGTTCTCTGTAGCACTGATAATGAATTTGTTGCTGATCACCCAATATCAGTCATACAAGTTTCCGTTGAAAATTTTGAATTTGATTAACAATTGATGGCATTTTTTTGTGGCAAAACAGTCCTGTACTATGTTCTTTTACCATCCTTTTTCTCCCACTGTGCCTGAAAGTGTCACTAACAGAAATCATTTTCAATTTCGTATATTTTCAGGATGATGCACACATATTTTGTTTGGAAGATCAAATTAAAGATGAAATTAGGGGTGTCCTAGATCTTACAGAAGAGATTTTGTTGCAATTTGGTTTCAGTAAGTATGAAGTGAACCTCTCAACTAGGCCAGTGAAATATGTTGGAGGTGATGATATATGGCATAAAGCAACTTGTGCCCTTAGAGATGCTTTGGATGATAAGGGGTGGGGGTATCAAATTGATGAAGGTGGTGGGGCCTTCTATGGTCCAAAGATTGACATTAAGATTGAGGATGCTCTTGGAAGGAAGTGGCAGTGCTCAACTGTTCAGGTTAGCTTCTTGTAGGCAAAATCTTGTTGCAGTTTTACGGCATTGGTTACTGGTTTTACACAAAAGAATGGAGTCCCATCCTTTTTTCGCATTCTAGAATCAGATCTGTTCATGCAAATGAGATATCAGCTTGTTAAATTTACTGGTGCAGGTTGACTTTAATTTACCTCAGCGATTCGACATTACTTATGTTGATTCAAATTCAGAGAAAAAACAGCCAATAATGATCCATAGAGCAGTGCTGGGATCCATAGAGCGGTTTTTTGGGGTCCTCATAGAGCATTATGCTGGGGACTTTCCTTTGTGGCTCTCTCCAATCCAAGTTCGACTTTTACCAGTTACCGACAAGCAGGCATGAATTTGTTAGGCTATGAATTTTGGATGCTATTTTAACTGTAATTTTAGATTACCATGTTTCACTATGACGGGAGGTCGATAATTTTTTGCATATTGTAAGCGAATTGCATTTTTCATGCAGCATGGATACTGCAAAGAATTGATGTGCAAACTCAAAGAAAATGGTATTCGAGCTGAAGTCTACCATGGCGAGCGCCTACCAAAGCTCATTAGAAATTCAGAAAAGCAGAAAATTCCATTGATGGCAGTTTTGGGGTCCAAGGAGGAGGAGACACGAAGTGTTACAATTCGATCTAGACATAGCGGGGAGCTTGGCACCATGAACATTGATGACTTTATCAATAGAGTCAAGTCTACCACTGAAAGAAGAACTTCATTATGAAGGCGGTGTACTTGGCTGCTTTGTTTGTTTACAGGACTTGTATACATGCAAGGAATTTTTTTAAAACAAAAGGAAAAAAGTAAACAGATTTATAATTTGTACATCAAAGGTTTCATATCTATATATAGGTTTCCATCTCTCCAATGGACTGTGAAGATGAAGGAATGGACTGTGAAGATGAAGGATATGTAGCCTTTTATACATTTCCATCAAATTGACAATGTTAGAATTGTGTTTTGCACGCCATAAAAGGTTGTAATTTTTTTTTTTGAAATGAGTATTATTCAATGTTATTAAAACCGGACCGGATATAGAACCGGCAAGGCTGAGGGTTCGTGGTTCGACCGGTTCGACCGGGTTTAACCGGGTTTTTTTCTATTTTTTTAAAATATTATTAATTAGTATAATTTTTATAAATACTACTACTCAAATAAAAAAAATCCATCAAAATATTTAGTATATATCACAAATATACTAATAATAATAGTTTTTTCATCTTTTATTTTTTTAAAAAAAATTATTACTTGATTAATTTAAAAATTAAATAATTTAATAACTTTAGGTGAAATTAAAGAAAAGGGTAAACAATTATTTTTAAGTTAACCAAATTTAATAATTTATTCAATTTTTATTCAATTATATTTTATTAAATTATTAAACCATTATATTATTTTTATTAAATCCAAAAGTAATTAAATAGTAAAAGAATCAATTATTTGCTAAATAAAACTTATTAGATTATTTGTTTTTTATTTTTATGAAAATAGTACTAATTTTTATTAATTATTTTAAATTAAAAGCATTTTTTCAAAAAAAAAATAAAAAAAACATATAATAAATTGTTGACCGGTTTTTGACCGGTTCTCCGGTTTTTCCCGGTTCTGGCCGGTTTTTTCCGGTTCAATCCGGTTTTTTTCCAGTCCGGTTTTCTGATGTTGAACCGACCGGTTTGCCAACCGGTTCGCGGTTAAACCGGTTGAACCGGCCGGTCCGGTCCGGTTTCAATAACCATGGTATTATTATTCTATTGTACTTTGTGTACTTTTCTTTAGAGTAATACTAACTAATTTTAGATAATGAAAATAAAAGTAAAATAAAATCATTTGAAACAAATTACTTTGTTTTAATAATTAAGATTTTTTTTAATTTTTTTTTTCTGAAAATTGTAATGAGGATTAAAAAAATTATCCAAAACATTTATTGAAGAAAATATTGCTTTTGCTTTATTATCAAAAACATTTATCTTAATAAATTAATTTATAAATAATTTATTGAAAAAATAATTTATCTTAATACATATTGGAAAAAAAAAATTAGCAAATCACCTTCTTCTTCTTCTTCTTTCTTTATATATATTTTTTAAATATTCCTTTCCATAGTAATCATGCAAATTTCATCTTTCTTGTTTTAAAGAAAAATAAAAATTATTGATACATTATTCTATACTGAATTTAAATATATAAAGGAAATTTAACAACAACAATATTTTCATTAACATGAGATGGAAATTTCTTTTTTTTTTTTCATATTTTTAATATAAAAATGAGTTATAAATAATTTTTTTTAGAGTTTTAAAAAGCTAAAAAAAATATATGTTCTTAATTCAATGCATCTAATCTAAATAAAAAAACGTAAAATTTATTATAAATTAAATATACATATGTAAAATTTATTATAAATTAAATATACATGACACATGTTATTAATTATGTGCTCTATAGCTGAAGGGGTACTTACACCCCAATTATGCAAAATTACATATATGGTATATTTTAATATTTGACAATTTTCAAAAATTACAAGTATATCTTCATTTTGGTCACCAAATTTTGTACATATAATTAAATAGAGCATATACAAAACTATAAAATTAATAGCACTCTTATTTTAACTCCCAAATATTTAAATTTTACTAATTAGTTCTCTAAAACATGGAGCAAAAAAATGTATATACGTGCAAAAAAATGAATTAATAATTAACTAAAATTTATATTTATTTTTACAAGACAAAATTAAATGTTAATTGCCAAAAATATCCAATTAATCTTATAGGAAAAATCTTACTTTCTTCATTATTCTAACATTCTTTTCTTTCTTGTAATAACCGCCAAAAAGTTGATTTGATCCTTAAATTTTTTAACAAACGTCAATTTTAAAAAAAATTAAAGGTTGAACCATATTTGTATCCAATTTTTAATTTATGGTTAATTTATCTTATGCCAATAAAATAATACTAATTTTTAATTTTGCTTTTTTTTTTTTCTTACATATTGTAATAAAAAAACCGTAGCATTGTAATATAAATATTGGCGGAAAAAAATTGTTAAAAATAAAAAAATTATACTTTTGTTGCTAACATGGAGCAAAAGTAAATTTAAAATTATGTTCTAATTTGAGTTAAAAGTTAATCTTTTTGGCCCCATAAACAGAATTCCTAACTTCATCCCTAAATTGACCTATCTTGTAACAAAAATAAAAAAATAAAAAAAAAAAAATAATTTAATTGAAATATAAAATTGAAAATTATATAATTATAAATAGTAAAATACAGACCTCTAAAAATAGTAGCCTTCACATTTGATATTGCTAAAATATATTTTTTTCTTAAAATTTGAATTTGAATTATTTTCTCAATCAATTCACATTCCTTGATTGCTAGGTCATCCCATTAAGCCAATAAATTTTATCAAATTTTTGTAATTTTTTCTAGCTAATTAATAAGTAATTAATTAAGGATCCCAATAAAAAATCACTTTGCAATAACAATAAAAATTTTTCTCTTTTTAAAATGTAATTTTTCTTGTGAAAATTGGGTGTATAGCTAATATGAACGACTCTCAAAAGATCTGCAAAATAAATAAGGATAGGTATTTTTCAAAATTGATCTTAAAGTACATTCAATTAATAATTGGTTAACTACTAAATTCGGTCGGTTAACTATTTAAAAATTCAACACATACAATTACCTTATGAAGCATAACATAAAAAAGAAATATGAATTCATAAGATTAAAACATAAATTTTAGAAGTTTTAAATATAAAAATATAAATTATTAATAATAATAAAATAAAATAATTAAATTATTATAAAAAATCAATTAATGGAGGGCTCGATGTCAAAAAAAAATTTTGAGAGTTCAATGTTGCAGAATAAATATTTAGAAACTGAATAGCAAAAACTCAAAAAGTTTAAGGGATTTCAAGTACAATTTACCTATTATTAATTTGATGGATATAAACAAATTAATTAATTAATATTGATAGATAAAATAATTATAAAAGTTTGACTAAATTAAGTAGTTTAATTTATATAAAATTGGGAATAAGTAAAGAGTAATTTAATGTCTATTATCTTAAAATTTTGAGTTCAAATTAGAATTGAATCCTTTTGTAACAAAAATAAATGGAATGTCTTTGTATAATATTATTATTGTAGTTGTTTTTTTTTTAATTTTTTTTTTTAAATTTTTAAGATGTTGTTGTTGTTATTATTATTATAATAAAAGAAATAAATTCCATGAGATAAAATTCAATTCTTCATAATGGAAAATAATATGATTGATTTAATTGATAAAAATGTAATTATTAATATATTTTGATGCATAAATTGATGAGATTGAAAAATAAAAATGCAATTTTCCTAATTCTTTAACATATAAATTTGATTCGTACTCGAAAATTAATTCTTCAAATATGCAAGATTTACTAACATTAGACAAATTAATTCTTACACTATTTCCATATTCCTCTTGAAGAAACCTATCCTTTTGGATTAAATCTTTAAATTTTGATTTACGCTGTCTCGATGGAACTACAAATTAAAGTCAACAATTAGACAAATTAATTCAATTGCTCCCAATTAATTTGATAAACATGTCATTTTCCATGGTAAAGAATGTCGCCAAGCTATCCCATGCCTGTAACACCCCAAAACGGCCCTAGAAGAATTACGTAAGGTTTGTTCGAAAAGGTAAGTTTTATGTGTGAGAGTTCTGTCGCGAGCGCGATAAGTGTCGCGGGCGCGACAGAGCCCTCCAGCGGTTTTGAACTTCAGTTGGTTGGTGCGGGCATGATCGTTCTGTCGCGAGTACGACAAAACCCTCTCGCGAGATGCGTGCACAAGTGGGTTTTAAGAGACCTTGAGTTGGATTATTTGATGAGTGCCGGACAAGTGGCAACGTAGGAGCGTGACACGTGGCATCGTAGAAGAGTGACAAGTGGCGGCATATGAGAGTGACAAGTGGCATCGTAGGAGTATGCCAAGTGTCATTGTAGGGAAGAGACACTTGGCTTGGCTTGGCTTGGGATAGGGATGAATTAAAGGAAGTGGTTGGCTTTTAATGTGGTTAGTGAGTAATTAATTTGTTAATTTCTTTAGTTTGACCGGCCACTTACCTATTCCCATCTTATTTTTCTTACTTTTGGCCTTCTCTTTCTTTATTCTTTTGCTTTATTTGGTTTTTCCGTGCTCTTCCACTCTCCATCTTTTGGTTATCTTTTTTCTTCATTTGTATTTGCTTCTTAAGAAAGTCACTTGAATGGTTTGAAGAGGGCAATAGAAGGGTAGAGTTGGGTCTCTTCAGAAGGTTAGTTTAATTTGTTTTCCGATCTGACCTCATTTTTCTCTTTGTTTTGATTTAAAGTTAAAAGAAGAGTAACCCAAGTGTTTTGTATGTGATTTGTGAAAGATGTGGATAAGAGGCTAGTGAAGGGAAAGGGAGGAGCTCATAATCAATTAGAGAGAAGCGGTTAAGCCACCTAAGGTAGGGATCGTGTGTGAACATCATTTTGATTGTTGTGCTACTTATGATATATGTGTATATGCTTATAAGTATGTGAATTGATCAAGAGAGTGTGTGTGTAAATGATAGAGTTTGAATTGGCAAATTCTGCTTATTGGTCATCTGACCCCTATGTGATGTTTTTGTCATAAGTATATTTTTGGACGTCTAAATTGAGTGATTCTTGATCCATTGGAACACTGACTTATATATCTATAAATCTCACAGAAATAAGCTTGAGCAAATTCTTACTCTAAGACCCTGAAAATTGGCCAAAACAGAGGTGTCTCTACCTTGGCCGGTTCATTTGACCAGTTCAGATTATTTAGATCATATATGATGTTATAGATGTCCAATTGACTTGAAAATTATCCAATTGGAAAGTTAACATCCTAGGGAAGATTTGTTAAGAAGGAAGTTTTGCCTAAAAATGTCGTTTCGATGTCCGTTTAGTCTGAACAAAATTGATGTTGTTGGGTTTTTGTCTAGATCTCTGTGGCTCTGTCACGAGTAGTGACGATTGTCACGAGTCGTGACAGTAGGTCCCTGTCGCGAGTAGTGACATCTGTCACGAGTAGTGACAACTTCCACCTCTTCTATTTTGACCATTTTATGTGTTTTTCTTCTCGAATTGAACCCGTATTGCACCCGAACTTCAGGGTAAGTTCCTATAGCATGTCCAACTCATTTCTAGCCTTATGAAATGTGTATGTGAGTGGTTGTCAATTGAAATTATAGGTGATTAAAGGTATGGCATAAGAGTTTAATAATGAAATTAAATGTATATATGCTTTTTAATTATTGAACATGATATGCATGTGATATTGATCATGTATGATTGAATCATAATGTGTGAAGTCTATGAACATGTATAATGCATTATGCATTTGATTAGTTAGTAAAGTAGAGTGCTAAGATGCATTGATATTATATGGCTACATGCGAGTATATGCATAGGGTATATGTATGCACATGGTTTGCTCCATTAATATGTAAATAGTGTATAGTGTTCTTGAATGAATAATAGAGTACATGCAATGTATCTGATATAGAGTATAGAGTCTTTATGTTTAGCCTGACTGGCCATAGCAATGGATAGATAAGCATGCTTATAAAGGGATTATCGAGGGCAGCTGCCAAGATTCCGCCCCGTTTGGGCGAAGCGGGTCGACCCCCGAGAATGGTCATTTAATAGAGATAGATAAAAAACGTTTTGTGACTTCGGTCTATCGAAAATGTTTTTATAGTGTCCCGTATCCGCAACTAAAGGAAGTCAGGCCCATTCTGTTAAATGTTGTGTAGTGAACTTGAGATGATTAAAAGTATTATTCTGGATAGATGCTATAGTACATGAAAGTCATGTTTAAGTACATTATAGTTCTGTATACAAGTATATGAATACATGAGTGTGTTTACATGAATGTGGATATACGATAGCGTATATTTGAATAAAGGATATGTACAAGTTGTAGTGTACATGAATAAGTAAAAGAGTAGATGTTATGTATATATGTGAGCTCGTAGTATTTGATATTTGAACATGCAACCTATACACGTATAAAAGCTATATGCATGAGCTAGTTGATTTGTTACATGAATTGTGTGATTTATTTGTGACTTCGGAAAGAAGTCCTCTGCATTATTTTCATCCCCACTAAACGTTATCGATTAGCACGAATGTTTATTTCCGTGTAGGTTTACAGGTTCGGACCAGTGAGCGGACATCTGCAGGTCAAGGCCACTAGGAGTTTTGTTATGATTTCTTTTTGTATAAAATAGAAATAGAGTTTTTACATTTTGAGTAACATCATTATGTAGATAGAAAGAACAGTGTTTATGTGTATATGTTAACTGTTTGGTATATGTACCGAAACTGTATATGTATAAAGTTTTCGTAATATGTACAGTTTATATATGTTATAAGAGAAGTGTGTTTTGTTTGGCCCTAAAGATATTCTAATTATTTATTGTTATCGCTTCCGCTAGTATATGTATATGTATACGTATGTGCCCGCGTGACGCCCTGATATCCCTTCCCGGGGGTATGGGGGTGTTACAATGCCTCCTTGGGTGTTTTTGCATTCTTAATTCGGTGCAGGAAGCCATCCTCATTGTCATTGATACATACATCACTTTACCAAATTTAATCCTCCATTTATTTGATTTCTGCCCGTGGGTGGTGTGGTGTTGTTGCCGCCAACAATGCTCCATGAATTCCGAACAAGTAATATTGCATCCGCAAACTCCAATTATTAATATTAGAGCTATTAAGCTTCTCAATAGGGCTTGTTGAACTTATGATATTTGCCATTTTAATTATGCCCAACACTCTACAAAATTAATTTGGTCCTATACCAACTGGCAACTAGATTTATATTCTCTTAACCGCATACGGTTAAAATCTTCACAATTTTAATTGCTCACTGCGGCAAATTTCTCTCGTTTCTCGATTTTTTGCCGTTTTAATATCGCAACTCAATTTCTAGTCAATATGATATTAATACCACTGGTTCAATTTTCAATGTGAGTGAAAGACAAAATTGAATGAGTAAGATAGTTATTTTGTTAATTGAAAATTATTACAAAAACTCTTATACTTCACTCACTTGCGCTTTACACTCACTAGCACACACTACCTACCACTCACAATTACCTATTTTCACTTAACTCACATCGACACACAATGTAGCTTCATGCTTCTTTCATACAAGTTAAAAGTCAGTTGGTACCGACTTTCATATTCCCTTTTTATTCTAGAACAAGTAGGTTTGTAGAGTACTACATAAAGTTTGCAATTAAATAGTGAATATTCGAGAGAATTTTTTGTATTATTAGATGATGATCCTTCTAGATGGCTACAAGCTAGTGATGCCTTATTCAGCAAGGTAATTATGGATTTCTTCTATGTTTGTTCAATTGGTAGTGAGATTTGATTAGCATTAATAAGTTTAGTTGAACTATGAGTGGGTTAATTAAATTTGTATTTATTGGATGCAGATTTGATTTGAGTGCTGGACTATAAGAAAGAAAATTAGCTATTTGGCTTTGATAATGATATAGCTTGGAGGGAGATGTAATGTTCAATTAAGAAGATTGAATAATTAGAAAATATGAAAAGAAAAGGAATCTTTATTCCTTAATAAATTAGATAAAACTCCATTTGTTTATAAAAGGGATTACATAATCTGTAAAAGATGGTTCTAAAATTGTCGGTATTACAGAAAGAATATGATTATTAAAATTAATAGATGGAGATGCAATTGTTCTACTTTAACATCCAGTAGGGGTGACGGTTCCCGTAATTGTTGGCTTAACATTAGTGCATTGAGCTTTGGCAGGGCCTCCAGTAGATTTTATGTTGACATTGGAAAACTCAATGCCCTCGCAGGGAAATGCACTGCTACAGGCAAGGTTAATTGCAAGAGGAGTTGATGTGGTACCTGTTATGTCCTTATAAGTAACACCACTAATCTTGACTTTTGATGGTGCCTGAAAAAATCACAAACCGAAGTAAGAATATTAGTCATTTGAATAGGTACTGATAACCGAGCTAATAAAGCAGATGTTTTCTCCTATACAAAAGCTAAGACGTTACAGTCCAACCGATACAAATTTTGATCGAACATTTATAGTATAAGTATTAATGAGGAATACTATATAAAGAGGTAATGTTCATGTACAGGGATGCTCTCTCTACTCATTAGACATTATTTTTTAATAAAAAGGCACTAACTTGACCGTCAAAGCATTTTTTATCTAAAACCTAATCTTATATTATTTTATAAGATAACCTCAAGAATATATTAGAAAATAGTTTGGTTTACCGACTTATTACAAGGTATAAAGGAAAATACCATATAATAATTTTAGATTAGTAATTACCTGCTTGTCGCATTGATTATTTGGGCAATACATCTGATCAATAAGGATAGGATTTGCGACATTGTCCATTGTAAGGCCTTCAAAATGAATATCACTAGCTTCGCAAGCAGTTCTTGCTGGCCAAGATTTAATTCTCACACCATTATCAGTACCGGTCAAGGTGCAATCTTTGATGACGATTCCTTTTACAGGTTCTTCGTTGTCATATCTTCCTAAACTTCCAATGCTAATTCCATGGCCAGGTCCACACTTTACTTTTGTGATTGTAATATTTTGGGAACCATCACCAATGGAAATGCAATCATCCCCGGTACCAATTTCTGAATCAGTGACGCTAACACCTTTTGATTTTGCAATATGAATTCCATCAGTAGTAGGGCTGTCTGCGGGAGCAGTTGCTTTGAAGTTTGTGAAGGCAACATTGCCGGACTGGAAGACATTAGCATGAAACATCTTGGCATTGAGGGAGGTGATTCCTGTGACTTTTACATTGTTTACGAAGTCGAACCTTAAGCTCTAATTGATAAAAGAAAGAAAGGTTGGTGAGTGTGATGAACATGAATATGAATCAATCCATTTAATTACAACTTTTAAATAACTCACAATGGCCTGGGACTGGCATTGATCAACGTTTTTAGCACAAATATTGGTTTTCCATAAAGATTGGCCTTGACCATCAAAAGTTCCGCCTCCACTTACTGTGAGTCCATCAACATGATCAAAAGTAATCCAACCATCACCCTTCACTGTAGCTGGTGCTTGCACAGTTCCTTGAACGTCTAATGTTATTGGTCCTTTGCAAGGACCTGATAGCTGCACTACACCTACAGGGAATACCCCTTTTGGAATTGTAATTGTTCCCCCTGCTGCACAAGCTGCTTTCCATGCACTAAGTAAAGCCTAAGCCAACAAAATAAATTGGTTTAGTTTCAATTTTTCAATTAAAAATCAAAATAAGTCTTACTGCGTACTTCAGTATTATCTACGCCGGGTTTGAAACCTGCAGCTCCGCCTCCTGCTGGGCCTTGTGCTGGGCCTTGTGCTTCAGCATTATAAATGAGATACAACACCGCAAATAATACTGTGGTAAGTGCATGCGAAGCCATAATTAATTTTGATAGATATCTTTATTTCTTTTAACTCTTCTATGATGCTTCTTTGTTTGTGTTTCCCATCTGTTTATATACACAATTGGTTAACTATTTTGGGAAAAAGTTTGCTATAATTAACAATATTTCAGCAACTCAATATTCGTTTGGAATTGACTTTTCTACATCAAAATCACAAAAATATCGCTGGAAGAATGCATTCTGGCAATGAATATCCACCACATTTTTTATTCGGCCTTTTTTTAGTTTAAGACTAACTCATTCATTTTGAGACTCCTTTAATGTGGGATGCAATGTTCTTCTCTAACATTTATGAAATGCTTCTTGTTATCCTGAACCAAATTTGATAATAATTCATCTGCAAAAAGTGGTCCGAACTCAAAAGAAAAAAAAAATGCTTATGATTTGATCCAAAAAATGAGATTCAGCTTAGAGTTGATTCGAAAATAATTAAAATTATTTAAATTCTTTGCTATAATATCATACATTAACATTATTATTATTATTATTATATTTTTTTACAAAAATTTATATTTATATAATTTAAATTTTAAAATTTACATATATATTAATTTTTGGCTAGGAGTTTTTTGATCTATTTTAACTTTTTTATTTCATTTTCTTCAATTTAAGCCCTTTTAACGGTTTGTTCGAATTTGTTTTTGGCCCTCACGAGAGGTATATTAGCATTTTCCATACATAAAATTCATTATCAAAACTTTACTTAAGAGGAGCGAACCCAAACCATCCAAACTAGCCAATAATGGTGAATTGCCGTGGCAAATTTTGAACTATGAACGGCCCTGTGGGGTCAGCTCTTCCAATACATTTCTTCTCCATACACAAAGATCATTATTAAAACCTTGCTTACCGGTCAATGTTGGTAAATCACTTTTTTCAAGAATACAATAGTTATTCATTTATTTGTATTATTTGTATTTTTGGTTCCTGGACAACCAAAGTCCATTTTGCTTATCCAAATTTAAAAGCTCATGCATATCTAGGCAAACTAAATTAAAATTTCCAAATGCATTAACAAGTCTCTTACAAGCAAATTAATTCATTAAATTGGACTTTTTTTTTTTTGAAATAAACCTTTTATTAAACAAAATCAAAATTTAAAATATCATATAAAAATGGAGGTGCGCATTTCCACTATTTTCGAATATATTTAGATCTATCTGTTTTAGTTAAATTATAAGCAGTTAAATTCGATTTTTGCCTAACAAAAGCAATAAAATAATCATCTAACGCTTTAAATAAATCTTTACATTTATTAATAACATTTGCAAAATAGGATAAGTCATAAAAGTCTTCAAGCAATGCCTTGGAAGCCAATAGAAAGTCAGTTTGTACCTAGGTTCGCTTCAATTGTTTATCCTTTGCCATTCTGCTATATATATAGGGTGCAAAATTACCATCACACGCACCATGACATGCAGCTAAACAAACACCCCTCTCATTGCGAATAAGGAAACCATAAGAGCAGAAGCCTTCATATGAATTATGCATTTTAAACCTGATATAAATCACTCAAACTAACCATGCCTCATGCAAAGTGACAAGAAATAACTATTAGTGGTAGATATCCAACGTAATCAGCTTAGATCAACAAGTCACAATCTCATTAAATCAATCATGGAGAATTCAAAGTTTAATAGAAGGGAAATATTGAGTTTAGCAATAAAATCAGAAAAAAAAAGTTTTCACTACAAACCCAAAAGTTTTCCATTAAACCACAAAAACTAACCAGCAGCTTTACAAAGCATATGAGTAACTAGACTGAGCAAAACTGTTGAAGTTATGCTTCAGCTGCTTCAAACGTGGTACAAATGGAATTTTACTTATTTACTTCATTTTATTTTTACTGTGCTATGTTATTTCAATTTTGCAGTTGTTTGAATTTTTCAATGACTTGATAAGTAGTGGTTGCTGTTTTTTTTGGGTAGTTGTTGATCGTGGGATTATGCTCTATGTAGTGCCCTATTTTTTCTCTTCTTCAGTATGTATTTTTGCTGTATTTAAACTCCTTATTAGATAAATAAAATGAGAGCTGAGATACAGCAAATTGTGTGTTCCTTTTACTGTCACTTTGATCATTTGTTTATCTTAGTCTATCATTCTTTTAAAATTATTCAAACAAATTGGTATCAGAGCCCCCTTCTTAAGGGACCTGTGATTGAAAAAAAAATATATATTTTTTTTGGCTTTCTTCTTCCATGGATTCAGAAACACCTTTTACTGCTTTGGCACCACCAGTCTTCAATGGTGATGGTTATCATGTTTGGGCAGCAAGGATGGAAACTCATCTAGAGGCAAATGATCTCTGGGAAGCTGTTGAGGAGGACTACGAAGTTCCTCCATTACCTGCAAATCCAACCATGGCACAGATCAAGAATCACAAGGAGAAGAAATCAAGGAAGTCCAAGGCAAGAGTTACACTTTTTGCTGCTGTCTCATCTGAAATCTTTGTCAGAATCATGACAATGAAATCAGCCTTTGAAGTTTGGAATTTCATGAAGAAGGAGTACGAAGGAGATGAAAGAATTAAGGGGATGCAGATTCTGAATCTGATTAGAGAATTTGAGCTTCAAAAGATGAAGGATTCTGAGACAGTGAAGGAGTACTCTAACAGATTGCTTGGAATTGCAAACAAAGTAAGGTTACTTGGTTCTGAATTTTCTGATTCTAAATTAATTGAAAAAATCCTTGTAACTGTTCCTGAAAGGTTTGAAGCAACTATTTCCTCGTTGGAAAACTCTAAAGATCTGTCAAAAATTAGTTTGGCAGAATTAATGCATGCTTTGCAGGCACAAGAACAGAGAAGGCTTATGAGGTCTGAAGAGTCTGTTGAAGGTGCATTAGTTGCAAAAGTTCATCCAAACGATTGGAAAAAAGGAAAGAAGTACAAGAAGAATAATTCTAATTATTCAGACAATAGTGAGGAAAACAAATTTGATTTTCCTCCTTGTAAGCACTGTGAAAGGAAGGGTCATCCACCTCTCAAATGCTGGAGAAGACCAGATCAGCAATGTGAAAAATGTCAGGGGATGGGACATCATCAAAGAATTTGCAAAAGCAACATTCAACAAAAGACAGTGACAGAAGAAAATTTGCAGCAGACAAATATTGCTCAAGTTGCTGATGAGGAAGAGGAGGAGCAACTCTTTGTATCTTCTTGTTTTGCAACCAGTCATTCAAGTAAGAAGTGGCTCATTGATAGCGGCTGTACCAACCATATGACTTTTAATCGCGATCTTTTCGAGGAATTGGACACTTCAGTAACTTTCAAAGTGAAGATTGGCAATGGAGAGTGCATTGAAGTCAAGGGAAAAGGCACAGTAGCAATTGAAAGCACTTCAGGTACAAAACTTATCAAAAGTGTATTATTTGTACCTAATATTAGTCAAAATTTGTTGAGCGTTGGCTAGTTGATTCAAAAGGGTTTCCAAGTTATCTTTGAAGCAAATCAATGTTTAATTAAGGATGAAGAAGGTAATGAATTGTTCAAAGTAAAAATGAAAGAGAAGAGCTTTGCCTTTGATCCATTAGAGGAGGAGCAGTCAGTCTTTTCTGCAACACAGAACAATAGGGAGATTCTTGGAGTTTGCAGCATCCAAAGCAAGGAGGAATGTTGAAGTTATGCTTCAGCTGCTTCAAACGTGGTCCAAGTGGAATTTTACTTATTTACTTCATTTTATTTTTACTGTGCTCTGTTATTTCAATTTTGCAGTTGTTTGAATTTTTCAATGACTTGATAAGTAGTGGTTGCTGTTTTTTTTGGGTAGTTGTTGATCGTGGGATTATGCTCTATGTAGTGCCCTATTTTTTCTCTTCTTCAGTATGTATTTTTGCTGTATTTAAACTCCTTATTAGATAAATAAAATGAGAGCTGAGATACAACAAATTGTGTGTTCCTTTTACTGTCACTTTGATCATTTGTTTATCTTAGTCTCTCATTCTTTTAAAATTATTCCAACAAAAACATCGAAATAAACTCATTATTGCTGCAAAATAGACATCAAAATGGCACACCCTCACACTTATTCCCTCCCCCACTCTTAAATTTCACATTGTCCCAATGTGGGTATAATAAATCACACAAGGCAAGAAAAAAATAAAAATAAAATAAATAATGTTAGTAGAGAGGCACTTCCCTGTAAGGTAGAGCAGGTTACTGTAGCAAAAGCATTTTCTTTTTAAGTCCCTTAGAATGGGTGCATAAATTTCAAAACCATTCAAATCAAATCCATTGCATTTTGTTCTTGCGGGCTTACTATTGGCGCTTTTTATGCCTAAAGGATTGGCGACATCTAATGGAGGGGTTCTTCATCCTCATCAATAAGGCTATGTAACGGTAGTATCCCATTGGCTACCATCGTAGTGGTGGTGAAGTATGGTGGCAGTGGGATTTGGAATTGTTGGTAACAACTAAAATTTGGGTTTTGGAGTATTGAGGATACTGAGTTAGGGATTGCAGTAAGTGGAAAAAAAGTTGAGTAAAACTTAATAAAATTAACATAATGTGAAAATTACATGGTGGTCCCTCATTAATTCCACAACTCTTATATGCATCGTCTTTGCCTCTTAAACTATTATTCTGTGTTCTAATCCATTGTTCTTATATTTTTAGGGATTCCCTGTAGCAAATGCAAGATTGAGTTAGGGATTCACTGTAGAAAATGCATTTTTGTTTTTGGCTCATTCGGAATGTGTGCATCAATTTCAGAACCATTCAAATCAAACCCATTGCGTTTCGTTCTTGTATGATTACTACTGGTGCAGATTTTATGCCTGAAGGATTGGCCACATCTGATAGAGGGGTGGCTCATCCTCATCAACAAGGCTGCATAGTGGTGGAATCATCGTTAGCTACTATCATGGTGGAGGTCGATAATGGTACTGGTGGTGAAGTATGGTGGTGGCTAGAATTTGGGTTTGGGAGTTTGAGGGTATTGAGTCAGGGATTGCAGCAAGTGGGAATAGGGTGAGTAAAACTTAAATAAAATTAACAAGAGATGAAAATTACATGATGGTCCCTTATTAATTCCACAACTCCAATATGCACCATCTTTGCCTAGCTTTTAAGCTATCAAAACATGCCTCCTGCTCAAAAAATACAAAAACAAAATTAGAAATCAGAGATTTGAGGAAGAAGAAGACTGCAAGAAAATGAAACTAAAAACATAAGAACAATGAATTAGAACATAGAGTGAGCATTGTTAAGCTTGTGCGAACATGCCTAGACTTGACCTAAAAAAACTTAAATGCAAAAATTAAGTGCCACCAAACACATCAGTGAAATTTTCATGAATTATGATTGCTTTAAAATTTCTTAAACAATTCTTGTTCTCATTTTAATTATCTAATCAACAAAATTGAAAAATGCATAAAAAAATAACTAAATTCAACTAAATTACATTAAATTAAAATAAAGGAAAGTTATAGAAAAAATAGTTCTAATTTATAGTATTAGCTAGACTTTATGCTAGGGTTGCCTCCTAAGAAGCGTCCTCGTTTATTGTACTAGACTAGACACTTCCTTCTTCATGTTCCAAAAGCTGGTCATTCTAAGATAATTTGTATCATTTTATGCACTTAAAAATCATTGTAGAAAGACTTAAAATAACAATTAGCAAACTTGAGAATTTTATTAGTGTGCGGTACAAATTGTTTTTCAAAATATTTGAATTTTCCAAATCAAAATACTGGAACAACTTTTCCTTGTTGATGTAAAAATTCTCAAGAAATTTATCACATTTAGAAACTTGATTGGTTGCATGAAATAGAGGAAGTTTTACCTCCACCATGTAAAAACTCCCAAGAATCTCCTCATCACCTTTCTTCTTTTTGATTTTAACTAAATTTTATAGGATTTGGAGGGTTTATCATTGTTTCAAGTTGGTCAAGTATTGGTTCCTAAGTTATGGCATCTTTTTCATCAGGTAGTGGGACATCGATTTCCAACTTTGCAGTCATGTCATGCCCACAACACAACTTACAAGGGTTATCTAAAAAATCTATTCCAGCTCTTAAGGAAATTGAACTAACATTTTTTCTCAAATTGACCACTTGCTAAGAAGGCAATTCGCTTTGTGACTGTTGGAATTTATGGACTTATATAAATTAAATATGTGAATATTGTATATTATAAGCTATTAGAGTTTTAGTCCAAATAAAAGTGATCTGATTAAGTTAAAGTCAAATTGGACTTAATAGTCGTCTTATTAAAATATGGAGGTTATATATTAATGTGTAGAAACCTAAAGGACTTAAACTAATTTATGATGGGCAAATTAGTAAATAAGTCATTTTATAAATAGGTTATGGTCCTGGTTGCACAGAGTAACCCTAACCCTAATTCTTTCTCTCTGGTATCCAATCACCTAAGAGAAAATTCAGATCTCTGTGTCAACTAGAAACCCTAAAACCTTCAACATATTTTAATGGCTATGGATTCAGGTATGCTTCCGCATTTATTCTATTCTTAATGTTTTGACATGATCGATTTATGGGCTATTGTTTATTTAACAATTTTCTAACAATTGGTATCAGAGCCTTATATTCATGTTGAATCATTAAGAATTGTTTTTTAGGGTTTTGATTCGTTTAAATTAATTAAGGATTTTAATCAAATTTTGGCTTATTTTTCGGTTGCGGTTGTTTCTTATTATGCTGTACAACTTCGTTTTTTATGGATTCGGCATAATTGAATCACAATTTTGTTTGTTTTTTTTTTGCCGAGTAATATTGGGCATAATTTACTGTTGCCATTATTTGCCTTATATGGAATTTGGGTTTAGCAATTTGATTGCTTTTGGGTTTCGTTGTTTTCTTTTATCTCCCTGTATAATCAAATTGCTTGATGAATATTATTTTAATTTTGGATTTCTCGGCAAACAAATTATTTTATTTCGGTTTTGTGTTTGGATTTCACGGCACATAAATTTCTTTATTTCGGGTTTCATTAATTTGGCTGGCTTTTGTATCATGGAACATATATTGTATTCTGTTAATAAAAAAAAATAATAATAATAATAATAACTGGTTCAGTAGAAAAAGGGAATCCCGTTGCACAGATGAGAGGTGAGGTTGAAGATGATACATAATTGTAATTTTGTTGAGAGGTGAGGTTGAAGATGATACATAATTGTAATTTTGTTATTCTATTGAGGGTAATCTAGTCTTTGGATTAAAGGTCGATGATTTGGTAATTGTATGTCTTTGAGGGGGTATAATTGTCATTCTGGGTCCATGTTAATTAAAAGGTTGCCATTTACCGTGATTGGATTTGAACCCTTTACCTTGGCATATCTTTACAAGTCTCCATCCATTGAGCTATACTCTTTTGTGTGCTTTGGATTGTTTCAATATATAAAGATGTAACAGAATTTATTTGTTTATTCATTCTTTAAGCCCTTTTGCCCTTTTGCCCATAATTCATATGAACTGGTATACTATCACTTCTATGAATTAATTCTGTTTATATTATTATCTTGTGTTATAATTTTAATGTAAAATATTAATTATTCAGGATTATGATTAATATTTTTTATTTATTTGTATAATTAAAGTTTAGATTCAAAATTGGCATAAGATTTAATTACTGATATTTTAATTTATTTAATTGAAACAATATGTTGCCAAAGTAACCTCTATTGTGTAGGTTAATTAAATCAAAATATTAGGAAAGAATATATATTTATGTTTGAAATTTTATGCGGATAATAGCCGGCCCAAAGGAAGGTTATTATTGTCTGGCCGAAATTAGAACATATTTGTGGTAATAAATATGTGATAATTATTTGGGTTTCCATGTGAATGTTGAGTCGGTCCAAAGAAAGGCTTGATATTTGACAGGAATTTATTATCAATATTTGATTACTGCACCAAGATTACCACTTACAAATTGATTTTTCTGTCCAAAGACTAAATTTCAATGTTGTGTTAGGTGTCTTGTGATGGGATTGGCCATTATTTTGAATCTATTATTTTATGAAATTTAAAGTATTTATTGTGAGCTTGATATATTTTTTGTTGTTCTCTGAATTCAGAAAATACCTCTACTGGTTCAATATCTGCAAATATTAATTCACTTCCTATGCTGAATGGCACAAATTTTAAGAAATGGAAAGAGAACGTTACTATCGTTCTAGGTTGCATGGATCTAGACTATGCGCTTCGGGTTGAGCCTCCTGCTCCTCTTACAGCTGAAAGTTCCTCAGAACAAAAGAGAAACTTTGAGAAGTGGGAGCGCTCAAATCGCTTAAGTCTAATGAACATGAAGCGTGCAATTTCAGATACATTCAAGGACACTGCATCCGAAAATCAAAATGCCAAATCGTTCCTTGAAACTCTTGAAAAACGCTTTGCTAAAAGCGAAAAGGCGGAAGCAAGTAGTTTGATAAACAAACTTGTTTCCATGAGGTATAAGGGCAATGGGAGCATAAGGGAATATATTTTGGCAATGGAGCAGATTGCATCCAGGCTAAAGGCACTAAAATTAGAAATTTCTGAGGATTTATTGGTGCATTTAGTTTTTATCTCTCTTCCTTCACAATTCAGTCAGGTTCAGGTGAGTTATAATACTCAAAGGGAGAAGTGGACTCTTAATGAGCTCATTTCTCATTTGGTGAATGAGGAAGATAGGATAAAGCTTGGAAAAGCAGAAAGTGTTCACTTGGCATTATCTTCCAAGGGCTACAATAAGAAAAGGAAGAAGGATACAGAAGCTGCTGAAGCAAAGAAGCAACGTAAGGAAAATAAAGATAAAATTCAACAATCTGGTTGCTTCTTCTGTAAAGGAACTTCTCATAAGAAAAAGGATTGTACCAAATATCATGCTTGGCGTGCAAAGAAAGGTACATTTCATGCTTTTGTTTGTTCTGAAGTTAATTTAATTTCAGAACCTAGATACACTTGGTGGATAGATTCAGGTGCCATTACTCACATAAGTGTATCTATGCAGGGTTGCCTGAGCTGCCGAAAGCCGAGTGATGATGAAAGATACATCTATGTAGGCAATGGCAAGCATATTGAAGTTGAGGCAATAGGCACTTTTAGGTTATTATTGAAGACTGGAATTTATTTAGATTTGAAGGAGACTTTTATTGTACCGTCATTTAGGCGGAATTTAATTTCTGTTTCTGTATTGGACAAATCAGGATATTGTTGTTCTTTTGGAAACAGTCAGTTTAGTCTTTTTTAAAGTTTAAATCTTATTGGTTCTGGTTCTTTATCAAGTAATGATAACCTATATTTGCTTGATACGATTGCTTCATATAATGAAACCATGCATGTGGGTACTAAAAGAAAATTAACTAATGAGAATTCTGTATCACTTTGGCACAAGAGATTAGGCCACATTTCTAAACAAAGAATTGAAAGGCTTGTGTCAAATGGAATTCTTGATTCACTCGATTTTTCAGATTCTGAAATCTGTATTGAGTGTATTAAAGGAAAACAAACAAACAAAAGGAGATTAGGTGCTAACAAATCAATAGAAGTCTTAGAACTAATACATACAGACATCTGTGGACCATTCCCTACTGCTTCTTGGAATGGTCAATGATACTTTATTACGTTCATAGACGATTATTCACGTTATGGGTACCTTTATCTCATTCATGAGAAGTCCCAAGCCTTGGATGTGTTCAAATCCTTTAAAGCTGAGGTTGAAAATCAACTAAATAAAAGGATTAAAACAGTTAGATCTGACCGTGGTGGAGAATACTATGGTAGATATGACGGATCAGGTGAACAACGTCCAGGGCCATTTGCTAAATTCCTAGAGGAATGTGGAATCGTCCCACAGTACACCATGCCAGGAAGTCCTAACATGAATGGTGTAGCTGAAAGACGAAATAGGACATTAAAGGACATGGTAAGGAGTATGATCAGTCATACTACTTTGCCAGATTCACTCTGGGGAGAGGCATTAAAGACTGCAGCTTACATCCTTAACAGAGTTCCAACTAAAACAACTACCAAAACCCCTTATGAACTATGGACGGGTAAGAAACCCAGCTTAAAATATTTACACATTTGGGGTTGTCCAACTGAGGCAAGGCCTTATAGGCCAAATGAAACAAAATTGGACTCAAGAACGGTCAGTAGCTATTTTGTTAGATATTCTGAAAGGTCTCGGGGGGTACAAATTTTATGATCCCACTAAAATATCATTTTTTGAGACGAAAAATGCTAAGTTCTTTGAGGATGTTGAATTTGGAGGGGGAGATAAGGTTAGAAACTTTGTCTTTGAAGAGGAATTTATTTCTCTTCCTACAGTTGTGATTGACCATGATCAGGATCAAAATTTTCTTCCTGACACGGTTCAAGAAGCAACACTAGAACCACAAGACAATGTCGAAAATCTCCTGGATCCTGTTCAACAGGTTATTCCTGAAGAACAAACTCAACAACCTCAAGAACAAATGCCATTAAGAAGATCCACTAGAGAAAGGAGAAGTGCAATTTCAGATGATTATATTGTATTTCTCCAAGAGCATGAGGTAGACAATGAAATGATGGAAGATGATCCAATCAACTTCCGTCAGTCCATTGAAAGCTCAAAATCTCAAGAGTGGATCAATGCCATGAATGAGGAAATAAAGTCCATGAAAGACAACGAGGTTTGGGATCTTGTCCCATTGCCTGAAGGTATGAAACCTATTGGTTGTAAATGGATATTTAAAACCAAGAGGGATTCAAAAGGTAATGTGGAGAGATATAAGGCTCGCCTTGTTGCCAACGGCTTTACTCAAAAGGAAGGCATTGATTATAAAGAGACTTTCTCTCCAGTTTTATCCAAAGACTCTTTTAGAATAATAATGGCACTTGTGGCACATTTTGACCTTGAGTTGCATCAGATGGATGTTAAGACAGCGTTTCTCAATGGCAACATTGATGAAACGATTTATATGGAACAACCAGAAAACTTTATTTTAGAACATTCAAAGCAAATGGTTTGTAAATTAAAGAAATCCATCTATGGACTCAAACAGGCTTCTCGTCAGTGGTATCACAAATTTCATCAAATTGTCATTTCTTTCGGTTTTCATATAAATGCAGTTGATGAATGTATATATCACAAGTTCAGTGGGAGTAAGTACATTTTTCTAGTATTATATGTTGATGACATATTGCTTGCCAGCAATGATATAAGCATATTGCACGAAACCAAGAGATTTCTATCAAAGAAATTTGAAATGAAAGATCTTGGCGACGCCTCTTTTGTATTAGGAATTAAGATATACCAGAATCGCTCTCAGGGCATTCTTGGATTATCACAAAAGAGCTATATCGAAAAGATTCTCAAAAGGTTTGGCATGCAAAATTGTAAACCAGGAGATACCCCAGTAGCTAAAGGAGATAAGCTTAGTCGCAATCAGTGCCCTAAGAATGAACTCGAGTCTAAGGAAATGCAAAATATTCCTTATGCTTCAGCTATAGGAAGTCTAATGTATGCTCAAGTTTGTACACGTCCGGATATTGCATACATTGTTGGAATATTAGGCAGATATTTAAGTGAACCAGGCATGGATCATTGGAAAGCAGCTAAAAGGGTTATGCGGTATCTACAGAGAACAAAAGATTACATGCTCACATATAAGAGATCGGATCAGCTAGAGATCATTGGGTATTCCGACTCTGATTTTGCTGGATGCCAAGACAGTCGAAAATCCACTTCAGGCTACATTTACTTGCTGGCTGGAGGAGCCATTTCTTGGAAAAGCGTGAAACAATCACTCACGGCTTCTTCCACCATGGAAGCTGAATTTGTAGCATGTCATGAGGCATCAAATCAAGGGATATGGTTGAAAAATTTTATCACAGGGCTGCGAATTGTGGATAGTATTGAAAGACCATTAAAGTTATTTTGTGACAATAAATCAGCAGTGTTGTATTCAAACAACAATAGGAGCTCTTCGAAGTCTAAACATATAGACATTAAGTTCCTGATTGTTAAAGAAAGAGTTCAGAGTGGTCAAATATCTATAAAGCATATTGGCACAAACTCCATGATTGCGGATCCGCTTACTAAAGGATTAATACCCAAGGTCTTTCATGAGCACACTGCTCACATGGGTGTTATACTATTAGATGATATATCAATTTAGTGGGAGTTTATACTTACAGATGCTTGAATTTATTTTGGTTGACATGTCATATGGATATTTTTATGGGTACATAAAGTTTATCATTCAGTCATACAGTTTCCACTCTCTACTTTGTTTGATCTCATTAAGCAATAAGGTTGGACCAGTTGGAAATAGGCATGTTAAAGATCACATTACATGATATTTCTATGCTACACATCCATATTTGATCCATGTTGTTGGTTATATTAATATATGTGACCATTGTTGGGTTTAGTTACGATAAATGTAACGAAGATCTCTTTGATCCTATGTTGATATAATTCATGAACGGGATTGTCAAAGACGATTTCAGTTATGATAGCATTTTTTGAGCTCATAAAGTATTATATAATATACAACTAATGAGGTTATCGCATATTTATATGTATAAAGTCCAAGTGGGAGATTGTTGGAATTTATGGACTTATATAAATTAAATATGTGAATATTGTATATTATAAGCTATTAGAGTTTTAGTCCAAATAAAAGTGATATGATTAAGTTAAAGTCAAATTGGACTTAATAGTCGTCTTATTAAAATATGGAGGTTATATTATTAATGTGTAGAAACCTAAAGGACTTAAACTAATTTATGATGGGCAAATTAGTAAATAAGTCATTCTATAAATAGGTTATGGTCCTGGTTGCACAGAGTAACCCTAACCCTAATTCTTTCTCTCTGGTATCCCATCACCTAAGAGAAAATTCAGATCTCTGTGTCAACTAGAAACCCTAAAACCTTCAACATATTTTAATGGCTATGCATTCAGGTATGCTTCCGCATTTATTCTATTCTTAATGTTTTGACATGATCGATTTATGGGCTATTGTTTATTTAATAACTTTCTAATAGTGACACCATTCTACTAAGAGACATTGCAATTTGACTTAGCTGATTCTCCACATTTTAGAGTCTTGTGCTTTATTCTTAGATTTTATGTTGCATTTGTTGACAATTAATTGGAAGAGATTTTACTATTTCATTCAAAACCATACCCCGGCTTTTTATAATTCTATTGTGGTGGCGCTGGTAGCCTTTTGCTAGAAATTTTGAAAATTTTGTGGCTCTCCCTCCATAATTGAAATCTGACTAGCCCCTTCGCAATGGGTTGTAAGTATTTGAAAACACGAGTCATTATTCAATTGTGGTGGACTAGTAAATTATCCAATTTGGTGTTGCATATAGCCTACAACAAAATCATTGACCATTAAAGTTAGCTGAGAAATTTGCCGTTCAATAATTAAATTCTCAACCATGAAAATTAGTTGAGAAATTTGTTGTTCAATAGAACACAAAGTCATTAAAATAATTAAAATCACTTAAAATTAGTGCTCGGCAATGGAGTCAAAATTTGATGGATGTTGAAACCATAAAAAAATAAATAGCTATTTTCTAAAATAAATAAATTTGTAGTAGTGAAAGCAGGCTCGATCATACAAAGATTGGTCGAAAATTAATTCTTTTATAGAACAAGCAAATAAATAAAAATGAGAGGTTTTGGTTGCAAAAATAAAACAAATTAAAATTAAACAAATAAACTACAGAAAAATAAATGAAATAAAATCAACAAATAAACAATTCTAGCCAAAGGTATAATCTCGATTTTAGTTTACTATTTGATCATAGATTCAAAGTTAAATTCTAAACATTATTCATTAACCAGTTCTAGTAGTTGATCATATTTCTAACAACCAATCCTTCAATACTTTGTAAACTATCCA
Source organism: Excoecaria cochinchinensis (assembly GCA_947683425.1). Lineage (NCBI taxonomy): Eukaryota > Viridiplantae > Streptophyta > Magnoliopsida > Malpighiales > Euphorbiaceae > Excoecaria > Excoecaria cochinchinensis. Next base: position 3,595,468 of record CANTUQ010000037.1, read on the forward strand.
AGAGATGCTCTATACTTAGCCTTAACTATTGAATAATCGTATTATACGCTCTATGTAATTTAATGCAATGAATGAATTAAGAAATAGATGATCTGATTCTAACCAACAAAACAAAATGCTCGATTTCATTTAAACTTTCTTAAAATGAATTAAACAAGTCCTAGGTATCTAATCACCCGAATCTACTACTAATTTTCAAATTAAAGAAATAATTACGGATCTAATTAACATGAATGACAATATACTATCCTAACAAAGATATTCAAAGAAAAAAAAAATACTATCCTAACAATTGTATAACTGGCCACATTGAAATAATTAATAGAATAATATTAGCATGAGATTGCAAGAATAATATAAATACTGAAAGCAATTATTTAAATCTTACAAGTAAGAGATCTGAAAGCTTAATTATTACACTCATCAATTGAGGTTTTAAGAAAAATAGAACAGTTTCCAATGACTGTCGTAAATCCTTTTTCATTCCCTCACCTAAGGAATAAAATCTCCTTTAACCTAAAAAAAGTCCTAAATAAAATAGAAAAGCTAAATAAAATGGAAAAATATTATAAAGATAATTACAATCTTCCTTTCCTATTTAAATTATGATTTTCTAGCTTCATTCCTGATAACACATGTTACCCCCACGGCCCATGGATAAATCAGGGCTCAAGCCAAAACTAAAGAAAGTGGCTTATAAGAGACAAGTCCCGTCAGGTACGTGGGACCTGTCCATTCAGGGCCATCGGCCATCACCTAATCCGATCGGATTGCCGCTATAGACTAAGGTTACTGACACACTCAACAGCGTATGGTCAGTTTATCATTATGTGGCCATACCCTATACCTGCCCATCACTTGAGTACTCATACGAGATATATTCTCTCTCTTCCGTCTTATAAATACTGCCAAAAAAGGTATAGGTAAATATATGTAAAATAAAAAAAACCTTGTCTCATTATTATCTTTTCTCTTTGAAAAGCTTTTGCTAACTTAAGCTTTGAAGAGTTAACACCCGGTCCGACCGGGCTAGGTCACGAATCTTTTTTCAATCCGCTCGGCACATCTCTAGATATTTTCAGGAATATCATTTAGTGTTTTTGTCGAGAGCGATAACAATAGAATATGGTCAAACATTCAAGATCTAGAGCCGACAGTCCGAAAGAAACACTGGAAGGCTGAGGTCCTAAATTGAGAAAGGGACCGATAGATCTCCGCCAAGATCCCATACCAATAATCTTTTACCAAGATTTAATGATGAGTTCCTAGCTTAACCAGACTCTACACTGATAACAGCCAGAGATCTCAGAGCAGTCCTAAATGATTACACCAAACAGATGATGCATACAATAAAGAAAGGAAAATTGATTTGAACCCTTAATAAAGATTCGAAAGCAGAAATCCATAGGAGACGGCAGTTAAGGAATATCAATTTGAGGATAGAAGAAGGAAGGAGCCGAACTGGAACCCATTTTGAATTCTGAGAATTCGATCGAAGAAAAGGGAAAAAGAAAATGTATGAGGAACATGGCATGCACAACGACCTCAACTACGTGTACACCCCCAAGAGGGGATATACCTCGACACGCATACCAAGGTAATCTATTTGATAGCAGCAAATGGTAATTGGGATATGCGTGTACTCCTTAATGAAGGTTCGAGAAGAAAAAGAAAGGATAAATAGATGATAACATGACAAATAAAAATGAGCAATAGGTCCTACAGGTAATCAAGAAATTCGGCTTGGGCCACCCAAAAAAGCCAATTTTCGATGGAAACACGGTCTCACGAAATTAGGGAAGCAAGGCTGCCCAACGAATTTAGAGAAATCAAGATGCCCAGATATACAGGTAAAACTGACCAAAAATGCCACATGTCTGAATTTTTGAATCAAATTCAAATATATTCGTTTGACGACAGAGTATTTTGTATGTTATTTCCCACCACTCTTGCAGGTGATGCTTTAGATTGGTTCCACGACTTGCCTCCAGAATTAATTCATTCCTTTAAACAATTAAGGGATCTATTCATCACAAGATTTATCGTACAAATAAAGCCTACCAAGTCTGTCAGCAATCTGTGCAGTTTGGTGCAGAAATCTGATGAAATTTTAAGAGACTACATCAATAGATTTCAGGCTCTCACTTCAGAAATAAGAAACTTGCACCCCGACATGGCAGCAAATGCTCTAGCAAACGGAACTAGAAACATTCACTTATTCGATTCCATCATCACTTGACCTCTTACAGACTTCACAGACCTCATAGAAAGAGCTAATTAGTATATTCAGCTAGAAAACACATGAAAAGCAAAATCAAGTTTTAGAACCTGATAGAGCTTAGCTAGTCAGATGGCATAGAGCAAGAAACAAAAGTCTCGAGAGAGGGAGGTTACTAAAAAGATTAAACAGAAGAAAAGAAGGTGAGCACGGCAGATCAAAACGTCACGCAAACAATATGGTTAGAACTTTTACGCCACTCAAAGCCCCCTTTCTCAAGTCTTAATGTTGATCAAAGAAAAACATGCCAAGGTAAATTGGCCAAAAACAATGTTTGAATTCTCCTATGCTTTGAGAGACAAAAGCAAATATTGTCATTTCATAAAGACATTGGCTACACTACAGATGATTGTAATGCACCGAAGGAAGAAATTGAGAGACTCTTACAAAGGGGCTCCATCAAAAGATTTATAGGCCCTGTATCTATAAGCGCCTATTCGCTGCCTCACAAATAGGATTTCGAAGAAGATGATAACGAAAGGAGAAGACTAAGGGAATCTGATATACCACAACGACGAATGGAGCAAAAGCTATGAGTTATTGATATGATTGCTGGAGGATCATCCTATGGAGAAAGAATTTCAAAAAGAAAGAAGGGGAAGGGAGTACATTTCTCGGCAGCACAAGAATATTTACAATTAGTGACGACTGCCTTCGAGGACGTGGGAGATTTAAAAGTCCCTCACAAAAACGCTCTGGTCTTGAAGGCTAGCATAGTTAAGTTCCAAGTAAGAAGAATTCTAGTTGACAATGGAAGTGCAGTAAACGTCCTCACCTTAGAAGCCTATCAAAAAATGAAATTGCCAATTGAAGAGCTAAAATCATGAGCTACCCCGCTAGTCAGGCTTAACAACACCACTGTACCCATGATTGGATTAATAGAACTTTTCATCGAACTGTGTGATGAGATGATCACACATAAATGTCGAGCAACTTCATGATCATAAACTTAAACTTTGTATTCTCACGCGATTTTTGGGAGACCCCTATTATTCGAAACAGGGGCAGTCACCAATATTAGATACATGGCCATAAAGATTCCCATAAAGAAAAGAGTGGCGATCTTAAAGGGAAACAAAAAGTCCTTGAGGGAAACTTACGTTGCAATATTAAAAGAATCAAAACAAGCATACATAGTCGAAGAAAAGAAGGAAATTGAAAATGAATTCGATCGGCCTAGGATGGATCTAGAAGGAGAAATTATCACTAAAGAGCTCGCCCCAGGTAAGAACGTTTAGATCTGAGCAAACATGACAAAAGAAGTTGAAAAGGAAGTAATGAAAATACTAATAGTCAACCAAACCTCTTTTGCCTGGAGACCCGAAGACATCTCGGGCGTAGATCCAAAAGTCATAACACACAGATTGAATGTTGATCCTAGCTTCCCACTAATAAAGCAAAAATTGAGAAGACATGTGCTCGATCAGAAGAAATTCATATCTGAAGAAATTGACCGGTTGATGAAAGTCGGAACCATTAGGGAAGTAAAATACCTTGAATGGTTAGCAAACGTGGTGCTCGTGATGTAGAAAAATGGAAAAATGAGAATGTGTGTTGACTTCACCGATCTAAACAAAGCTTGCCCGAAAGATAGCTATCCACCGCCCAGTATCGATCAGCTAGTCGATGCCACAACCTGTCATGCCATCTACTCATTGTTAGATGCTTATGCTGGATACCATCAGATCCTAATGTGGCTACTAGATCAGGAAAAAATAAGCTTTATCACAGATGAAGGATCCTTTTGTTACCAAGTGATGCCGTTCGAATTGAAAAATGCGAGAGCAACCTACCAGCGGCTGATGAACAAAATTTTTGAAGGTTAGATCGGGGGAAAACCTGGAAGTTTATGTTGATGATATGATAGTCAATAGCAAGAACCTGAAAGAACATATAGTTGATTTGAGTAAAGTACTTGACACCCTTAATTAGTTTCGAATGAAATTAAACCCCGAGAAATGCATCTTTGGAGTACCATCAGGGAAATTCATGGGCTTCATGGTATCAAAAAGGGGAATCAAAGCCAACCCAGAGAAAATACGTGCTATCGTAGACATGCGGCCCCCGACCAGTATAAAGGACGTCCAAAAGATAAATGGAAGAATTACAGCCTTGGCCAAATTTATTGCTTCCTCAGCCAAATGATACACTCTATTTTTCAAGAAACTAAGGAAAAGTGATACCTTCACTTGGGATGAGGATTGCCAAAAAGCTTTTGAAGAATTAAAGCAGTATTTAATAAACCCACCATTGTTGATGTAACACCCCTTACCCGTACGCAGTGAACCACATCCTCGAGAGGTAAGTTACCATGCCAGGTAAGGGTTGCTACACAAAGACAAAGCATGCACATAATAAAAGCAAAAACTCAATCACAGATTTATAATAAAATCGGGGTTATAAAATTTCTTTCCAAAATAGTTACATCATCCATTTATCCATTTATATAAATATCCGAGTTAAAGTACAACATAATATGTCTCTTAATACAATTCAAAAAATTACAACAAAAGAGTACAAATCCAAAACTTCAGGACCCATACAAAACTCGACCTATTGTATTGGCTCTTGAGGCTGTGGATTTGTCCTTACAAGATCTCTTACTTCTATACCTGCATGGATGAAACACCCGTGCTAAGCGCAATGGTTTAGTGGGAAAAACATGTAATGAACAACCACTCACAGTGGTCGTCAATGAAAAACACATACGCATGTAACATATGTACATATTATCATATTTCATAACATACAGAAAAACAAATAAACTAGAAGATATCATGAGTTCATATCACAGTTTTCCCACATTGAATTATATGCATTAGTTCGTATATTTCATATTGTTCCATTTCGTACTTATACACATAATTATGCCTGCATATTCAATGCCGTGGATAAACGGGTGAACGCATAGGTACCTGTAGGTACAAAAATCATTTTCTTTGTTTTTTTCTTTTGAAAAATGGATAGGGATATTAAGCAAGATCTAAACACTTAGGGATTCAAAGGAATCAAAATGCATAGGGACTTCATCGGAGTCCAGAACGCACAGGGATCTGATTAGGATCCAGAAAACGCATATGCTGTAACAACAGAACCCTATAGGCATGCCTACCTATCCACAACTCGACTATTGCAAGCTAATTATACATTAATCATTTCATTCAGATAACAAAGCAATGAGCATTTAACAATAACTGTACTTATTATCTTAAAACATTGATAATAATACATAATAATACATGTAATTCAAACATATCTCATATGAAACCTTACATTTTAGACATAATTCGTTATGTATCAATCATATTATTGCATGATTATAGAAAAGCTTAACTCGAACAAAGGCAATTATGTTACAAATCAAACTTGGAAAACAGGGGTTACACGGCGATCATAAAAACGCTTACTGCCGTGTAAAACGTTGAAAACTGAACTTTACCAAACAGAAGATATTTACACGGTGGTATGAATAATCTTGACTGGCGTATAAAACATTCCACACGGCAGTAAGAAGAAACCTGACCACCGTGTAAAATGACAATGTCTAAAACTTTAGAAAATAGAATGCATTTACACGGCGGTAAGAATAAACCGGACCACCGTGTAATGCAGAAATTCCAGAATTGCAAACAGAATGCATTTATACGGCGGTAAGAATAATTATGACCGCTGTGTGAAATGCAAAATTCCAAAATTGCCAAACAGAAAGCAGTCACACGGTGGTAAGAGCAAACCTATTCGTCATGTGAAAGGCTGAATTTTCAGCATGTTAGGCAGAATGCATTTACACGGCGGTAAGGGAACTCCTACCCGCCGTGTAGGCTGTCAACGGTGGGCAAGAAAACCCTGACCACCATGTGATATGCTAGATAGACCAATATCATCAACCAAAACACGATTACACGACGGTAAGAAATTTCCTGACCGCTGTGTGAATCAACAAAAATCTACATATACACAGGAACACAGCTATATTTTTCCACTTTCTAACCCAATGTCATTCCACAACTTCAAATCACAATTCAAACATACTTAAATCAATTCTACCAACTTTAACATCGAAATATAAACATCCTCAACACATCAATCCATTAATTTTCATAATTTTCATGCAAAATCACAAATTCCCAAACCTTATTTTCCTTTGCTCCTATTTGCTCAATTAGCTGCACTTTCACTAGCTTTCTCCTTTTCTTTGGCTTCTCTTGTTTTCTCTACTACAAATCAAACCAAAATTCAGAATTTAACTTAAAGTCACACTCAACCCCAACTCATGTGAAGAAGAAGAACTATTCACTTACCTTCATAAACCTTGAATTCACTTAACCAAATGAGGACTAACAAGTAGATTGGATGTATCTTGGGACAAGGAGGGGAAAAGAGGATGAGAACGAGAGAGAGAGGAGGGACAGATTTCTGCTCCCTCTCTCACGTTCTTCACATGGTTTTTAAGTTATGTTTATCCTTTCTTTCTCTCTCCAAATCCACACCATCCACTTGTCACCCATCTAATGGTTACTTTAGCAAATTCTACTTCTAATCCTTCATTTCTTCTAAAAACATACATTAACCAATCAATTAATCAATTCCATCTAAGTTCTCATTTCACGCATTTAAGTCCATAGGGGTTAAATGACAATTTTAACTCTGACTATTTAATTAATACCAATTATATCCCAAACACAATTACTTAGTCAATTATACATCTTAGGTCACTCTCGTACCCTAATGGTGTTGAAAATGACTAGGATACAAGTTGGGGCCTTACAATTCTTCCCTCCTTAAAGGAATTTCATCCTCGAAATTCATACCTAAGCTGAACAGCTAAAGGTACTGAGCTCTCATTGTAGACTTGGGCTCCCATGTTGCTTCTTCTATTCCGTGGTGCTGCCACAGTACTTTCACCAATGGAATATGCTTGTTCTGTAGTTGTCACACTTCTCGAGCCATTATGGCTTTAGGTTCTTCATCATAAGAGATATCCGGTTGCACTTGCACTTCTTGTGCTGGTAAAACATGGGATTCATCCGATCGGTATCTACAGAGCATAGATACATGGAACACATAATGTAGCTTAGCTAACTCTAGTGGTAGAGCTAGCTGATAAGCAACTAGCCTAACTCGTTCTAGCACTTCATAAGGACCAATGAACCTCAAACTCAATTTTCTTTTCTTTCCGAAGCGAAGCACTTTGCTTCACGGTGACACTTTAAGAAAAACTTTGTCACCCACTTCATATTCAATATCCTTTTGCTTCAAATTTGCATAAGACCTCTGTCGGTCGGTAGCTGCTTTCAAACGTTGTTGAATTAGTTTAACTTTCTCTTTCGTGTGTTTTACCAAATCGGGGCCAATTATTGAATGCTCATTCAATTCTGCCCAACACACCAGAGTCTGACACTTTCTGCCATATAGAGCTTCATATGGTGCCATACCAATACTAACCTGGTGACTATTATTGTATGCAAATTCTATCAAAGAAACATATTTATCCCAACTCCCGGGAAATCCAAAACACAGCCCTGAAGCATATCTTCTAACACTTGGATAACTCTTTTAGATTGACCATCAGTCTGCGGATGAAAGGTTGTACTGAAGTTGAGTTGAGTACCCAGTGCAGATTACAAATCTTTCCAAAACCTTGATGTAAATCTTGGATCTCGATGAGACACAATAGACAAAGGAATTCTATAAAGTCGAATAACCTCCTCCACATACAATTCTTCCAACTGATCCAAGAGTAATCGAGTTGAACCGGTATAAAATGAGCTGACTTAGTAAGCTAATCGACTATTACCCATACTTAATCGTGCTTTCTTTGTGTCATGGGAAGACCTGTTATAAAATCCATTGTAATATTATCCCATTTCCACTGCGGAATTGGCATGGGATTAAGCAAACTCGAAGGAACTTGGTGTTCATCTTTCACTTACTGACAGGTCAGGCACTTGGATATGTAATCCACTACATCCTCCTTTATTCCAAGCCACCAGTAAAACTGTTTCAAATCTTGATATATTTCATTACCTCTTGGGTGCATAGTGAAACTCGTAGTGTGAGATTCATGCAAAAGTCTTTTCTTCACTTCCTTATTATTTGGCACACACAATCGACTTTTATAATAAAGCACCCCATCACTACTCACTGAATAGTCAGTCTTATCTCTACTCTTGATTAACTGCAGTGTTTGTTGTAACTTGGGATCATTTCTCTGAGCATCAATAATCATCTGTCTCATACTCGGCCTAGCTTTCAGCTAGGAGATCAGTGCTTTTTCAGAGGCTATTCTCTCCCTGCTATGCTGCAATGTTGAAATTGACTTCCTGCTCAGAGCATCCACAATCACATTGGACTTGCCTGGATGATAATCCATTATACAGTCATAATCCTTAAATAATTTAAGCCACCCACGTTGCCACAGATTGAGCTCTTTCTGTGTAAGCAGATATTTGAGGGTCTTGTGGTCGGTAAAAATTCTTCACTTCTCACCATACAAAAAATGGCGCTAAATCTTCAGAGCAAACACCATTACAGCCAATTCTAGATCATGCGTTAGGTAATTCTCTTAATGAGGTTTCAACTGACTTGATGCATACGCTATCACTTTTTCATCTTGCATCAGTACATAGCCAAGACCAATACCCGAAGCATCACTGTACATAGTATACTCTTTACTCGAAATGGGTTGAGTAAGTACAGGTGCTTCAAGAAGCATTCCTTTCAATTGCTCAAAATTGGCTTTAAATTTGTCTATCCACTCAAATTTAACTCCTTTTCGAAGCAACTTAGTGATAGGCGAAGCAATAACGGAGAATCCTTTCACAAACCGTCAGTAATAGCCTGCTAATCCCAAGAAACTTCTCACTTCTAACACATTTCGAGGCAGTTTCCAATTCACTATTGCCTCTATCTTAGATGGATCAACTCTAATAACTTCAAAAGAAACAATATGACCCAATAAAGATACTTCCTTAAACCAGAAATCACATTTATTGAGCTTTGCAAACAATTGATGGTCCCTCAAAATCTGAAGTACAATCTGCAAATGCTCCTCATGCTCTTGTTCATCCTTTGAGTACACCAATATGTCATCGATGAACACTATGACAAATTGGTCAAGATATGGCCGAAACACCCTATTCATAAAATCCATAAAAGCCGCAAGCGCATTAGTCAACCCAAATGGCATCACCAGAAACTCATAATGGCCATTCCCAGTCTTAAAAGCAGTCTTCGGGACATCTACATCTTTCACTCGAAGTTAGTAGTACCCTGATCGTAGATCAATCTTGGAGAATACCCCAGCTCCTTTTAGCTGATCAAATAGGTCTTTTATCCTAGGCAATAAATACTTATTCTTCACTGTAACCTTGTTGATCTATTGATAATCGATACACATCTGCAGAGTGCAATCTTTCTTCTTCACAAACAGGACTGGAGCACCCCATAGGGAGACACTGGGTCGAATAAAGCACTTGTCCAATAGCTCTTGTAATTGAATTTTTAACTCCTTTAGTTCTGTAGGAGCCATTCGATAAGGAGCCTTGGAGATAGGAGTAATGCCTGGCAAAATTTCAATGGATAGCTCCACTTCCCTTTTCGGCAGTAAACCTGGTAACTCTTCAAGGAACACATCCGAAAATTCACTTACCACCAGTATGTCTTGCACTTTCACTTGCCCATGTCAATAATCCAAAACTAAAGCTAGAAAGGCTTCACATCCTTTCCTCAAAAATCGTCTGGCTTGCATGGCAGGAATTACATTACCCAAAGGGCTGGAATACATACCCCACATAGTCACAGGAGACTGATCTGGACCTCTAAGCACTACAATCTTCTTGGTACAATCTACAACTGCTTTTTGTTTGCATAACCATTATATAACCAAAATTAAATCAAACTCATAAAAATGCAAATTAATCAAGTCAGCTAAAAATTCTTTCCCTTGAACCACTAAGGGACAGTTCCTATACACTCGGTTCATACAACACTATGCCCTAATGAACTGGTAACACAAATCTCATAGTCTAACCAATTAGCAGCAGGCAAATTAACACATAACTTTTCAAAACACAAATATAAGTGAGTGGACCCAGGGTCAATTAGAGCATGCATTTTAGTGTCAAAGAGTAGAAATATACTAGTTATAACTTTTAGGGATCCTGCTCATTATGAGCCGTCATAGCATATGCCTGAGCTAGTGCGACTGGAGGACGATCAATAGTTTCTGAAGACGCTCCATCTCTAGGTCGACCACCTCGTCCTCGACTTCTACCTCTACCTTGGGTAGCTTAAGGGGCATTAGATCCTGCTCTACTAGTCTCTTGCTGGTCTTGACTACCCTTAAAGGATTTCGAACAGTTTGCCAAGAAATGATCTATGCTTCCACATCTAAAGCATCCCCTAGTTAGCCATCGGCATTCTCCTCTATGGCACTTGTTATAATGTGAGCACTCTAGTACACTGTCACCTCAACCACTTGAGGTATCTCTATCAAAACTAGATACTTGTGTGGATCCTTACCATCTTCCTTTGGTAGTAAGACTGTTAACAGACTCAGCTTGAGAGGTCACTTGCAGATTCCTGGGCCTCTTTCCTGAAGATGAGCCACCTCGGGAGGATTTCTTTTCTGAGCTCTCTCCCTCAGAATTGCCTCAGATTGCTTAGCTCTTATTACTGCCTGGACTCTGATAATACCTGACAGTCTGAGAGGTTGTCATGGAGATCAACAATGCCTTAATAGACTCATTCAACCCCTTTTCGAAATGTTTACAACGAAAATCTTTAGTAAGCACTCCAACTGGTGCATACTTACTGAGCCTGCTAAACTCTTTTTCATAATCTGACACTGTTAAAGGCCTCTGCCTCAGGTTTAGAAACTGTTTCCACCTTGCCTATTTGTAAGCTTTAGTGACATACTTGTTATGGAATTTTTGGACAAAGAACTACCAAGTGATCGAATTAGGCAGCATCGGGTGCCTCAGAACTAACTTTCACCAATCGTAGTCATGCCCCTGCAATAGAGACACAACACATTCCACTTCCCACTTTGGAGGGCATCTAATCTCTTTCAACACTCTCCGCACCTTCTCAATCCAAAACTCAGCCTTATCGGACTCATCTAGGCTAGTCCTATAGTAATCCTCAGCTCCATGCTTCCTCAACATATCGATTGGAGCTTTAAATACAGTCATCCAATCCAACACTTTAGCCATATCCTGCGATATCTTAAACAGAGCTTTTATAGGCATAGCTGAAACCTCAGGTTGCACTCTAGCAGGTTGAGCTGGACCGAAAATAGACAGATTTTGATCTCGGGGGTTCGCACTAACGATTCTCGTGACTAACCTCAGGTTGCACTCCTCTAACGATTCTCGTGAGGAAGCCATCTCTTAGCTACAAAATACAAGGACATCTGCATCAGGCCAACACAATTCTATATGTATTTCTATCCTATGGACACCCAGAGTCGCCTAAACCTATACTTTGATACCAATAAAATTGTAGCACCCCTTACCCATACGTAGTGAATCACATCCTGGAGAGGTGAGTTACCACGACAGGTAAGGGTTGCTATATGATATGAGCTTAATTGGCTCATATTTAACTCATGTTTAAGGGTTAGAAATTATGTTTATGTGTGTTTATTTGTGTTAGAATTAGGGATATTTTATGTTTTGTTTGAGTTTTGGGTATAGGAGAACATTGGAGGAGAAAGTGGAGAAAGATGAAGAAAAGAGCAGAATTGAGCAAAGGAAGAAGTGTCTCTGTCGCGAGCGCGGCAGAACACGCTAAGGGGAGCCAAAGTAAGAAGAGCGCAAAGGAAGAAGAGAGCCTGTTGTGACCAAGGGGCTCGTCGCGAGGTCGCGACAGGGCACGGAGAAGGCAAACGCGAGGAAGGTGGAGCGATGAAAGAGGCGCGCTCTGTCGCGAGCGCGACGATGTCACGAGTGCGACAGAGAGATTCGTTAGAGACAAAAAGATGAAATCTCACATTGAAGAGTTGTGTTTCTCCACCAACATTTGCAGCTATTACCAAGAGATGAAGGGGCATAAGTAGATATTATAAATTATACTTCTAACTGGAATTTAAGGAGTTGAACATTTGATTAAGTAAAATTTCTGTAAGTTAGAATAGTTTTTCTTTCCTTAGTCAAATTTTCTTAAGTAGAGTTTATGCATTAAAAAGAAGACAGCATACAAAGAAGAAGACAACCTTTAGTGACTTGAAAAGGGTTGAGAAATCTCCTTCTTCATTTCTTATCTTTTTACTCTTCTTTGTAAATTTTGTGATGTAAATTCTGAACTTGAATACCTAATATTAAATGTTTTATTGTTCATATTAATTCATGTGTTCTTGCTTGTAGAATTTCCTATTAGGATACTATGTATGATCATTATAAGTATGAGTTTAATTGAAAAATGAATTCATGTTTACAATATAATGGAAATCATCATTGAAGCATTATTTGAGAAATCAAAGTGTTAAAATGGCTGTTATAGGTTGTAACTTAACCTAAGATTTGCATGTTTAATTTTCTAGTTCATTAATGAAAGTTGCGAAATAGAATTACTTATGCATGTTTTAGGCAATCTTATTTATATCGAAAGAGTAAGTAGGAAATTTATTCAACTTGGCTTGCATGACAAGAATACTATAATCATTAATTAATTCAAGTTCCATTTTTATACTTATCATCCTTTATCTTTTTATCTTCTTTGACCATCAATAATTAGGTTTAGTTAATTTAGATTCTAGAATAGTTTGCACCTACTTATCATTAATTGATCATTGTAAACAAAGTTAAAATTAGGTAGTAATAATGTGTAAATTACGTTCCTCGTGGGATCGACATTCTTAAGTACTGCTTCGGTACACCGTACACTTGCGGTCATTAGCATCTATAGAAAATGCTCAACACTATACAAAGACCAAGCATGCACACCATACAAGAAATAACTCAATCACAGATTTATAATAAAATCGGGATTATAAAATTTCTTTCCAAAATAGTTACATCATCCATTAATCTATTTATATAAATATCTAAGTTAAAGTACTACATAATATGTCTCTTAATACAATTCAAAATATTACAACAAAATAGTACAAATCCAAAACTTTAGGACCTATACAAAACTAGACCTATTGTGTTGGCTCTTGAAGCTGCTGACTTGTCCTTCCAAGATCTCTTCTATACCTGCACGGATGAAACACCAGTGCTAAGCACAAATGCTTAGTGGGAAAAACATATAATGAAAAGCCACTCACAGTGGTCCTAAATGCAAAACACATACGCATGTAACATATGTACATATTATCATAATCAATAACATACAGTAAAATAAATAAATTAGAAGATATCATGAGTTCATATCACAGTTTCCGCACATTGAATTATATACATTAGTTCGTATATTTTATATTGTTCCATTTCTTACTTATACACACAATTATGCTTGCAAATTCAATGTGGTGGATAAACGGGCGAATGCATAGGTACCCGTATGTAAAAAAATCCTTTTTTTTTCTTTTGAAAAAATGCATAGGGATCTTAAGCACGATCCAAACACATAGGGATTCAAAGGAATCCAAATGCATAGGGACTTGATCGGAGTCCAGAACGCATAGGGATTTGATCAGGATCTAGAAAATCCATAGGCGGCAGCAATAGAACCTTATAGGTATGCCTACCGATCCACAACTCGCCTATTGCAGGCTAATTATACATTAGTCATTTCATTCACATAACAAAGCAATAAGCATTTAACAATAACTGTACTTATTATCTTAAACCATTGATAATAATACATGTAATTCAAACATATCTCAAATGAAACCTTACATTTTAGACATCATTCGTTATGTATCAATCATATTATTGCATGATTATGGCAATGCTTAACTCAAATAAAGGCAATTATGTTACAAATCAAACTTGGAAAATAGGGGTTACACGGCGGTCATAAAAACTCTTACTACCATGTAAAACATTGAAAATTGAACTTTACCAAATAGAAGGCATTTACACAGCGGTATGAACATTCCTAACCGCAGTGTAAAACATTCCACATGGCAGTAAGAAGAAACCTAACCACCATGTAAAATGATGAAGTCTGGAACTTTAGCAAACAGAATGCATTTACACGGTGGTAAGAATAAACCTGACCACCATGTAAAATGCAGAAATTCCAAAATTGCAAATAGAATTCAGTTACACCACGGTAAGAATAATTCTGACCACCGCGTAAAATGCAAAAATTCTAGAATTGCCAAATAAAAAGCAGTCGCACGGCGGGAAGAGCAAATCTGACCGCCGTGTCAAAGGCTGAATTTTCAACATGCTAGGCATAATGCATTTACACAGCAGGAAGGGAACTCCTATCCGGCATGTAGGCTATCACACGGTGGGCAAGAAAACCCTGACCACCGTGTGCTCTGTCGGACAGGCCAATATCATCAACTAAAACACGATTACACAGCGGTAAGAAATTTCCTGATTGCTGGGTGAATCAACAAAAATCTACATATACACAGGAACACGGCTGTGTTTTTCCACTTTCTAACCCAATTTCATTCCACAACTTCAAATCACAATTCGAACATACTTAAATCAATTATGTTAACCTCAACATTAAAATATAAACATCCTTAACACATCAATTCATCAATTTACATAATTTTCATGCAAAATCACAAATTCCCTAACCTTATCTTCCTTTGCTCTTATTTGCTCAATTAGTTATACTTCTACTAGCTTTCTCCGTTCCTTTGGCTTCTCTTGTTTTCTCCACTACAAATCAAACAAAAATTTAGAATTTAACTTAAAGTCACACTCAACCCCAACTCACATGAAGAAGAAGAAGAAGAACTATTCACTTACCTTCCCAAACCTTGAATTCACTTAACCAAATGAGGATTAACAAGTAGATTGGATGGATCTTGGGACAAGAAGGGGGAAAGAGGATGAGAACGGGAGAGAGAGGAGGGACAAGTTTCTGCTCCTCTCTCACGTTCTTCACATGGCTTTTACGTCATGTTTATCCTCTCTTTCTCTCTCCAAATTCACACCATCCATTTGTCACCCATCTAATGGTTACTTTAGCAAATTCTACTTCTATTCCTTCATTTCTTCTAAAAATATGCATTAACCAATCATTTAATCAATTCCACACACTAACCCATCTAACTTCTCATTTCATGCATTTAAGTCCATAGGGGTTAAATGACAATTTTAACCCTGACTATTCAATTAATATCAGTTATATCACATGTAACAACACAATAGGAAAATGATTTTCTATATCTATTCCAATAAACAGGTATTTGTACAATAAAAGAGTATAAAAAAGTCAATTTCTATCCCTAAAAATCAGCAGCCAATTAAGCCACAATTCCTACAACTAAGTCAACAATTCCTACAACTAAATCTGGTATTTCTTACAACACTCCCCCTCAAGTTGGAGCTTAGATATTGATCATGCCTAGCATGTTACACAGATATTCTACAGAGGCCTATTGAGCGCTTTTGTAAACAAATCACCTAATTGATCTCCTGTCTTCACATATCAAGTGGAAATAACATTATTTTGGATCTTCTCATGGATAAAGTGACAGTTAACTTCAATATGTTTTGTCCGTTCATGATACACTCGATTAGAGGTAATATGGAGAGCAGCCTAATTATCACACCATAATTTTGCTGGTGCTGAAGGATTCAAACCAATCTCAGCTAATAGATGATGAATCCACAGGATTTCACAAGCAGATTGTGACATAGCTCTATATTCAGATTTTGCACTGGATCTGGATACTACAGTCTCCTTCTTGCTTCTTTCAGACACTAAATTACCTCCGACAAAAGCACAATAGCCAGTAGTTGACCTCCTGTCACTTTTAGAACTTGCTTAATCAGCATCAACAAAGTACTCAATACTAGATGCCCATGGTCACTGTATAGTATACTTCGTCTAAGTGCTCCTTTCAAATAACATAAGATCTGCTCTAAAACTTCCCAATGCTTGACTGTAGAAGCAGTCATAAATTGACTAACCACACTTATTACAAATGCAACATCCGGACGAGTCACTGTGAGGTAATTCAACTTTCTAACTAACCTCCAGTATCCCTCTGGATCATTCAAAGGATCACCGTCATCTTTCGTAAGATGTACATTTGGAACCATGGGAGTACTACACAGCTTGGCTCCTAATTTTCTAGTTTTTGCAAGTAGGTCAAGAACATACTTCTTCTGAGACAAAAGAATCCCTTTCTTGCTTCTTGAAACTTCCACTCCCAAGAAATATTTTAATTGGCCCAAGTCTTTATTATGAAATCTATTATGCATGAAAGACATAAGGGACGATATACCTGCAGATTCGCTTCCTATAATCATAATATCATCAACATAAACAACAAGAAGAATAATGCTTGCTTGTGATTGTCTATAGAAAACTGAATGATCACATTGGCTCTTCTTTAACCCAAACTCTTGAACCACCTCACTAAATTTGCCAAACCAAGCACGAGGACTCTGCTTTAGTCCATACAAAGATTTCTTCAGATGGCAGACCTTCCCATACTCCCTCTGAGCAATAAAACTAGGTGGTTGCTCCATATAGACTTTATCCTATAGATTTCCATGGAGAAAAGCAATCTTGATATCTAGCTGATGTACTGGCCAATGCTTAGAAGTAGAAATAGATATGAAAAGATGAACAGAAGGCAACTTGGCCACAGGAGAGAAGGTATCAGAATAATTCACCCCATAAGTCTGGGCAAATCCTTTGGCTACAAGCCTCGCCTTAAGTCTAGCCATAGATCCATTGGGATTGACTTTGAATGCAAAGACCCATCGATATCCAACAGCCTTCTTGCTTTGTGGTAAATTTTCTAACTCCCGGGTGTGGTTATCATCCAGAACTTGTATCTCCTCTATTATTGCATTATACTAGCCAGGATGAGACAAAGCTTCTTTAACTATCTTAGGTATGGAAATAGAATCTAGAGAAGCAATTAAAGCACTAGATAAAAGCACCCCAAACAAAAATTTCTGCTAGCAATCCAGCAGCTACCCAGAACATAAGAGAGAACACAACACCTTCAAGGATACCAGGTGAAGCAACTGAATATAGGATCTATTCGAAAATAACCAGGCGATGCCGGAGGTGAGAACCGAAGATGAACCGTCGCTGCACGCACCTCCACACACCGGAGCGTGACAAAGAAGCTGAAACAGAAAGGTAGTGCGTGAGGACCACTCGCCGAGAATCCAGTCACTGAATTTTGGGGACCGACCGAACTGAGAGTCGTGTTCCTCCCCTGACTGACGATGAAGCAAGCAGGTCACCGGAACTAGTGACCTCTTAGAGGAACAAAATCCTCACTTGAAGAACAAAACCCAGAAAATAAGCCCAGACAACCTTAAGGCTCTGATACCTTGTAACAACACAATAAGAAAATGATTTTCTATATCTATTCCAATAAATACAATAGGTATTTATACAATAATAGAGTTGAAGAAAGTCAATTTCTATCCCTAAAAATCAGAAGCCAATCAAGCCACAATTCCTACAACTATGTCAACAATTCCTACAACTAAATTTGGTATTTCTTGCAACATCCTAAACACAATTACTTATTCAATTACACATCTTAGGCCACTCTCGTACCCCAATAATGTTAAAAATGACTAAGGTACAAGTCAGGACCTTACAGTTGAGCCGATCGGTTGCTGGTAAAAAACTCTATCTGTACCTATCCACTTTGGGGGAGTCAATAGCAGTTGTTTTAGTCTGAGAGAAAAAAAGTCAAAAGTTACCGATTTATTATGTTAGCCAAGTGCTAAGAGGGCTAGATGAGAAGAAAAGTCCGATCAAACAACTAATCATTGCCCTGATAATATGCACTAAGAAATTAAGGAGCTACTTCAAAATGCACACAATCATATTTCGATCGGATCAGCCTTTAAGAAAGATATTATAAATTCTGGATCTGAAAGGCAGAATGGTGGAATGGGCAGTTAAGCTACAAATGTTTGACGTGAGATATAAACCATGAAACGCAATTAAAGCACAAGCTTTTGCAAATTTCATAGCCAAATTTATAGGGGAGAGAAATACGCGAGAATCCCAAAAGGTGACTTGGAAAATAGTTGTTGATGGAGCTTTAAACAATCAAAGAGGAAGCATCGGCATAGTAATCAATAGAGCTTCAAACAATCAAAGAGGAGGTATCGACATTGTAATCAATGGCCCCTTCCGCATATCTATCAGACGCACTATAAATCAGACGCACTATAAGGTTAAATTTCAAAACATCTGACAATGTAGCGGAATACAAAGCACTCTTTCAAGGTCTGAGGTTGGTCAAGAATATCCGATCGAAAAATCTTTGAATTAAAAGCTATTCACAACTAGTAACGAGTCAGGTGCTCAAAAAATTCGAAGCGAAAGTAAAAATGGAGCTTGTCGAGCTCCACAATGACGGAAGAACTTAGAGCCTAGAAAAAGCGCCTAGGGAAGAAACTTAGCTATCTAAGGCTGCCACTTTGAATGAAGAGTCAATTGAAGAAAACGTAGCGATTACAGAAATGCTCAAGCCATCCCTTGATGAGCCTAAAATGATGAAATAGATCAAGAAGAAGACACGTGGATGACTCCCATCATCAGATATATCTGAACGGGAAAATTACCAAATGACGAGGCCAAAGCTAGAAAAATACCAAAAAATCCCTCAACTACTCTATAATTAGAGACGAGCTGTATAAAAAATCATTTAGCCACCCCTGGCTCAAATGCATCTCAAGAATAAATGGTGATTACATAATAAGGAGAATACATGAAGGAATTTGTGGTACACATGAAGCCAGTAAAGCAATAGTGAGAAAAGTCTTGCAAGCATGATACTTCTGGCCAAACATGTTCAAGGATGACTAAGAAAAGGTCAAAAAGTGCACACAATGCCAAATTCATGGTAAGATAATCAAACAAACGGCATTTGAACAGCAACTGATTGGAGTGTCATAGTTGTTTGATCAGTGGGGGCTAGACATTTTGGGGCCATTCTTGTAAGGCAAGCGATAAATGAAATTCCTAGTGGTAGCTGTTGACCACTTCTCTAAATGGATAAAAGTATAGCTGCTAGCGAAGATTAATGCCGAGAAAGTGAAAAATTTTGTGTGGAAGGAAATCATTTGCAAGTTCGGTTTACCAAGAGTCTTCATCATAATGGTAAACAATTCAATAGTGCAACCTTCAGGTTATTTTGCACCAACCTAAGGATTCAATTGAGATTCACCTCAGTCACTTGCCCATAAAGTAACGATGTGACAGAAGTTTCCAATAGAACAGTCCTAGAAGGATTAAAAAAGAGGTTGGGGGAAACCAAGGTAATTAGACTGAGGAATTATAAAGTGTCCTATGGTCCTATTGAACAACCCCGAGAGTCGAAACTATGCAAACTCCTTTCTCCTTAGTATATGAGACAAAAGATCTCATACTAGTAGAAATCGGAATCCCCTCTAATCGATCGACCTTTTATTCCGAGCAAAACAATAAGATGGGAAGAAAATAGGATCTCGATCTAGTAGAAGAAAGAAGGGAGGATGCTTACGTGAAGATCGCGGCTTACAAGCAAAGAATAGCTAAATATTATAACAACAGAGTCGAGACAAGATCTTTCAACATAGGCGATCTAGTCCTCAAAAAGGCTGATATTGGGTCAAGAAATGCTGGAGTAGGAAAGCTCATGCCCAACTAGGAAGGACCTTATGAGGTCACGAAGGTCCTGAGCAAAAGTGCTTACAAGCTTGGAAACCTAGATGGATTGGACATCCCTAGATCATGGAATGTATAAGTTTTAAAAAGATACAGTATGCAAGCATCTACAATATGTAAACATCTACTTTCTGATGGGAAACGATCAAATATAATTTCGCATAATTTCGTTAGAGAAACTTGCGATTAAAAGTACTTATGAACGATCGAATTTACTCTTGTTTCAAATTAACAGAATTAAAAACAACAACCATCATCCAAAGAAAATTACCCTTTAAAATTAGCCGAATCATGAGCCCAATGTTGATATTAAATAAATAATTCATAACGCATAAAAAAAAGAGAAGGGCTTAAAAGAAATTCCTTTCATTCAAAAGACATGAAAAAACAAATCAAAGAAATTCTAATTTGCGACATCTTCCCCAGCCGCATTATTACCCTCTTCGGTTGACAGTCCATCATCGTTCTCATGAGGAATTTCAGGCAACTTGGTGGGGTCCTCCAGAAAGCTAAAATTCTCACCCGAATAACGTAGCTCATAAGCCAGTGATGTCCAAGTGATGAGATCGTCTTGAGCCCGAGCCGTTTGATCCAACAATTCATTCCTCTGTGATGCCAGTTTGATCCAATAATTCATTCATCTGTGATGCCAGTTCCTCTTGATGAGATTGATGGAGAAAGTCCATTTTAGCCTAGAAGGCTTCATTAACAGATTGAATGGAGGCCACTTTGACTTTCAGATCCTCCACCTGGGCAGAAAGGTCCTTCACCTTCGCTTCCTAGGCTTTGAACTTATTTTTAAGCTCTTCACGCTCCTTCTTCAAAGATTTAACTTTGGACTTCAAATCATTCTCAGATCGGATTTACCAGGATAATTTATCTTGCTATCCTAGATTCTCCCAATATAGTCGCAGGACCCTTTGCATAGCTTGACTCAAAATCAACTGTTAGGAAGAGCCACAAAGAAAAAAAAATAAAACTTACGGAAGCGAAGTTGCGAGTTTAACTCTTCAGTACGGGATTTAATCGATCCCATGTCCTTCATATCCTTCTCAGAAATGAAGGCTAAGCTGACAGAATCTAGCACTTGACTATCCCAAAAGGAATAGCTTTTGCTGACTTTTTGGGATAACAACTCCCTCATGGTCAGAGACTCAACCCTGAAGGTGGGAACGACTGGAGGGGTGGCAGGAGGAACCGACAAACCTTCAGGAATAGATTGGTCCGAAAGAGGACAGGACAATTCTAATCTGACATTCGAGCAAGGAGCAAAATGAGAAGTCGATGCCGGATCTAGTGTTGTAGAAGTCCCCCTCGATATGAGATGATAAGGGCCTAGAAATGAACCTCCTCTTTCGAGACCTTTCGCTCGGATCAGGATGAGACGATCATTTTGACCGACCATCCTCGAAGCTTCTTTGTTCATTTGTCTATATCTTTCTGAATTTTCAAATCCATTGAAGCTGTAAAATTAAAAACCAATAGTCAGAGCCCAACAAGGATTGGATTTCATAATATATATATATATATATATATATATATATATATATATATATATATGCATGAAATAAAATAGTCTCACATTCAGATCAGGTATCGAGCAATCTAAGAGGACCAAATGGATCAGAGGGAATAGAAGGCCTAGCAAGATCGGGAGAAACGACAGGACCGGCCTCATTTTTAGCTAACAAGACATCTATAAACACGGGCTCGCCCTTATGTCTTTTGACATAGCCCATTAGTGCCTTTATGTTTGAGACATACATTTCAAGGCCCAAAGCCAAATCTTTAAGATTCTTAGGTCCAACCGAATAATGGAGGCTTACCCTAAAACCACCCTTTCTTCCAATGAGGAAAAACTTGTCTTTATAGCCTTTCAAGATGGAAAGGAGACCAGATAGCTTCTGACCTTGCCTACTGGTAAAGTGGTAATCTAACCCACCCACCTCACCAGAAATATAGATGAAGTGCATAAACACTTCCAAAGACGGGGCGATGTCGAGATCCTTACAGGCCGCCTTAAAACCAGCAATGGATCTCCACCTATTCGGATTGATCTGATTCGAAGCTAACCCCACCCATATTCTTTTAGTATGCTCATGTCAAGTGGATGTAAAGGGAATCGCAGGCCAGTGCCCAGGCACTTGGTGGCATATGAACCACTCTGGAGGGGGGGGGGGGGGGGGGGGGGGAGGGTTCTCGAACGAAACCTCATCTATGGACATGTTAAGAGGGAAGGCCATAACGGCTTCCTTCAAAAGCTTAGAAGGTTTGGCCATTATGGGTTTGATAGTATACGAAGTTACAAAAGATGTGTCAATCTCGCTAGTCGAAGGAAAATCTAGGTCACCACTGTTTACGACCATTTTCAAAGGGAAAGTTGAATAAAAAGTATACCTAATTTGTTCTAAAGGAACAGTCAGGATCTCGTTAGCAGGAACAGAAAAAGATGATTTCGAATCAAAAGAAATTTCAATAAATTTTGAATATATCCAAGTAAAAATGACTTACTTGGTAGCCTCGGCGAAATCTTACCGTAAAAGAGGATGAACGTCGGAATTCGAGACAGCTAGGAGAAAATGCAAGAATGCCGTAGAAGATCCCAAAATCGAGAAAGAAATTTGAAGAAAAACTACATACAAGATAAAAACGGAAAAATGAGACAATTTTACCTATTCATAGGAAAATAGAAAACTTCCTCCACAAGACAAACTTGGCTTTCGACAAACTTCATCTACTTCTCTGCCACATACGAGTCAGGAATTGGCAAACCAAGTGACTGTCATGAATGAAGAGTCGCCATTAAGAACCTCCTTGACAAAACGTCACACTGTAATAAACGGTCGTCCCATCAAACACATGAAACGACATTAACTCTAAAAACTAAGATCGACCTCTTAAAATTGTTATGGCTACACAATCCGATTGGATTGTTCCAAGAAGGGGGGGGTCCACGGATAAATTAGGGCCTAGGCTCAGACTAAAAAAAGTGGCTTATAAGAGACAAGTCTCGTCAGGCACGTGCGACCTGTCCATTCAGAGCCGTCAGCCGTTACGTAATTCGATTGGATCGTTGCTATAAACTAGGGGTACTGACACATTCAATAGGGTATGGTCAGTTTAATCATTATGTGGCCATACCCTATACCTACCCATCACTTGAGTACTCCTACAATATATATTCTCTCTCTTCCGTCTTATAAATACTCCCGAAAAAGGTATAGGTAAAGATATACACAATACAAAAAAAAGAAGCCTAGTCTCATTATTATCTTTTCTCTTTGAAAAACTATTGCTAACTTAGATTCGGAGAGCTAATGTCCGGTCCGATCGAGTTAGTTTTTTTTGCAGGTCACGAGTCTTTTTTCAATCCGTTCGGCACATCCATATCTTTGGTTATGATATTTCCAAGAATATCAATTCCCAAAATTATTTGTCTCCTAAAAAGGAGGAAGCAAAAATTATATTTCTCCCCAAATTTTCAATTCTAGACTTGACACTTCTTGTGCCTATAGCCCTGCCTACAAGCCAACGCCTATTCAATGCTTCACAAAGTCGATTTATGACTTGAGACGCAAACTCAATTTTTTTTCGATTATGTCGACTGGCGTTGGACTATTATGCCTCCGATATACTGATTCAACAATTTTCAATGGTCGTTTACTATTTCCAACAACCATTGGAACACTCTATAACTCAAAACAAAATCCAAACTCCTAGGTCTGCATCTGACTTGTGACCTTGGTTGTGCCCACAACTCCAGTGCAAACAAGATTCCAAAATAACGAGTTTAAGTACCGAAATTTCTTTTATATATATATATATATATATCAGATACCACCAACTTGTTAAAAATAAAATATTAACCCAATCGACTAAATCCAACCATATTTACCTCAAAAATAATGTCAATATACATAAAAATGGAAATTATAGCACTTACCATATATAATATATAATTTATAACATATTAATATATTTATGTAATATTGATAATTCATAAACTTAAAAATGTTCTTAAAAGAAAAACATAAACTAAGATTCTTGTTTATTTAGAACATCAAATTACTACCAATAGTTAAGTATTAATTCTAAAATTTTGTAAGAACAAAACTAATTATATATTTTAATGTTGCCAAAATTATTCATTTCAAAACTTTAATTAATTAATTAATAATAATAATATATTTATTATAATATTAATTTTTTCCTAATATTTATTATTTTCCATTTCTTTTTGTAAATTACTTAAATTATTTTGGTGAATAAAATCACATTATTTCAATAAAAAGTCTCACTCATCTTCAGTCAAAAAATTATAAGAATTGGACAAATTTGATATTTGCAAAAATTAGTTGATTTTTTTTTCTCATATGAATATGAAATATTATATTATTGTGCTAATTGTTTGATTAATAAGTATAGATAAATTATGAAAACAATAAGAGTTATAGACTTAAGTTAAAGGATTTAATTGCATATTTATGTGATGCTTTTGATGCGAAAGTTGCATTTTATATTTTATGATGGCAAGGAAATCAGTGGATCAAGAAAATAGTCTATGTATAAAAAACATTTTTGTGGGAAATGATGTGAAGGGAAATAATCGTGAATAAAAAATATTTTGGATGGAAATTATTTGGAAAAAAAAAATTAAAAATTTAGAGGAAAAATAAGTAAGGGTATTGTGGTCATTCAAAAGAGTTATGTCCCAATTATCTCCATCTATCAACTTTTTTTTTATATAAATTGATAAAGCCATTTCTGACCTTATCGGGAGGTACGCCGGGCATTGTACAATATTGTCCGCTTTGGGCCGGAGCCCTCACGGCTTTGTTTCTGGGGCTTTGCCCCAAAAGGCCTTGTACAGGTGAAGGGTGTCCATGGCCTTTATATGGCCTACTTCAACCACTTCAACAGCCGATGTGGGATTCATGATAGCATTGCTATCACTATTCCCCCTCCCGAGAGAGGGCTCGGCGCTGGCCGCTTGTCGGGACTGGCCGCTTTGGGCGCTGCCGATCGGGCGCTGCCGCTCGGGCACTGGCCTCGGCTCTCAACGAAAACACCAAATGATAAAGCCATTTCTGACCTTATCGGGAGGTACGCCGGGCACTGTACAATATTGTCCGCTTTGGGCCGGAGCCCTCACGGCTTTGTTTCTGGGGCTTTGCCCCAAAAGGCCTTGTACAGGTGAAGGGTGTCCATGGCCTTTATATGGCCTACTTCAACCACTTCAACAGCCGATGTGGGATTCATGATAGCATAAAGGCCATGGACACCCTTCACCTGTACAAGGCCTTTTGGGGCAAAGCCCCAGAAACAAAGCCGTGAGGGCTCCGGCCCAAAGCGGACAATATTGTACAGTGCCCGGCGTACCTCCCGATAAGGTCAGAAATGGCTTTATCATTTGGTGCTTTCGTTGAGAGCCGAGGTCAGAAATGGCTTTATCATTTGGTGCTTTCATTGAGAGCCGAGGCCAGTGCCCGAGCGGCAGCGCCCAAAGCGGCCAGTCCCGACAAGCGGCCAGTCCCGTAAGCGGCCAGCGCCGAGCCCTCTCTCGGGAGGGGGAATAGTGATAGCAATGCTATCATGAATCCCACATCGGCTGTTGAAGTGGTTGAAGTAGGCCATATAAAGGCCATGGACACCCTTCACCTGTACAAGGCCTTTTGGGGCAAAGCCCCAGAAACAAAGCCGTGAGGGCTCCGGCCCAAAGCGGACAATATTGTACAGTGCCCGGCGTACCTCCCGATAAGGTCAGAAATGGCTTTATCATAAATGATCTCAGAGAACTTCAAAAGTTAAATTTAGTTTCAAATCAATTGATTAAATTAAACTCAATTTGGTCTAACTTGAAATTAAATTACAATTAAAAATCAATTATTAAATATTGAATTAATTTTAATTAAAAATTGAAAGAAATAAACTACTTTTAAATAAATTGAAAATTGTTGTGAAATATTAGAAAATTTCTATTGGATGACTACCTTTAGTCCTTAATTAGACTTTAAGTCTACTAGTATTATATTTCTAATTAAATTCTATTACTAGATTTTTGTGCCTATAAATATGCTAGTTGTGAGCTATTAAAGTGACATAATAAAATTATCAGAGAATATACATTTCTCATTCTTCTCTATTCATACTAGGGGTGTGCAACGGTCGGTTCGGTTCAATAACCGAATCGAACCGAAATAACCGAAAACCGAAATTACAATATTTTATGAAACCGAACCGAACCGAATTTGTATAATAACCGAATTCAAACCGAACCGAATTTGTCGGTCGGTTTGGTTCGGTTAACCAAAAATCCAAAATTATAATTAAAAAAATTATACAAAATTATAAATTATAAAATTAAAATTAAAAAAAATCAAATTAAAAAAATGTGCATATATAATTTAATTTCAAACCCCTTAAATTGATAAAAAAAAATACAAAAATAATTTTTTTAATGTAAAAATTGAATAAAATAATATATAAATTTAAAAGTTCGGTCGGTTCGGTTTTTTTCGGTTTTTGCCTTTCAAAATCGAACCGAACCGAAATAACCGATGTACCTATAAATTTAAAACTGAAACCGAACCGAATAACCGAACCAAATTTAAAAAATCGATCGATTTGGTTCGGTTTTTTGGTTTTAACCGAATTTTGCTCACCCCTAATTCATACTTTGATTTTACTTTTATTTATAACATATTATCAGTACGATTAAATATATACCATAAATTTTGATAATTGGAAGCCGGTAGTTTACTACAACCCAACTCGAAGATATTAAGATTTTAATTTTCAAGAATTAGATGGTAAATAAATTTAATCCTTAAATTTTGAATTGTTCTAATTTTCATGAATCAATGAAATCGATTATAGATTGATCTATGGTATAATGAATTGTATAATTTTTTTGTTATGAGTAATACAATTATTTGAAAGCTCCTGAATAGTTATAAAGCCATTACCTACATACAATTTGTTATAAAATATATTATTTTTCATATTTCTCAAAGAAATTTATTGATTTCTAAAATATATTCGCTGAAATGGATATCACTTTGAGATTGAGATTAAAATATTAAACTATGTAAATGACAATATTTGTATCGGAAAAATATTCTTGAAAATTATTTGATTTTACTAAAAAATAAAAATATTAGTAACCTGAAGTTTACTAACCTTATACAAATATTTGTAACATGAAGTTTACTAATTAATTGATACTAATATCAGTAAACTTGAAGGGCGCGTTTGCTTACTTGAAGGGCGCGTTTGCTTTCCCGTATAGTATACGGGATAGCATAAAATAATACTAGGTAAGGAGTTTGCCTAATTTTTTTAGAAAGTAATACGTGAATTATATAATACATACTTTAATTTTTATCCCATCAATTCATGAGATAATAATACACCCCTTACCCATGGGTTTATTTAATACATAATCACTTATTAAACTAAAGTACACATTAATCATCTCCGGCATCACTGTCACCTCCGGTACTGCCTCCCTCTCCGGTGCAACTTTTTCTTTTGGCACCGCTCTCATCTTCAACAGAATCTCATATCCAATTTCACTTAACCCTATTGCGATTCTCGCTATCCCCCCAGTCCGTCTCTCTGTGACTCTTTTTGTCACTCAGATAGCTGCTGCTCTCCCTCTTCGGCATCCATCATCGCTGGTCATCGAACTCTCCACCATCCAGTAAAATTCAGGTACTTTCCTCATCTCTTTTATTTCCTCTCATTTTCTAATGAGTTTCCTTTAATGGCAGAATGGAGTGATAAATTAAAATTCATGATAATCAGAGATTTTCAATTCAAATAATTGATTTCGTTTCTCTTTCTCTCTTTGCGAACAAAACTGAGAAAACCCAAAAAAACTAGAAATTTCTGTCTATTGATTGATGTGTTGAGAGATTCAACCACTAAGCTTTAGATTTTTGGTGTTTCATGTGGGTTTTTGATCAATTGCAAAACCCAGTAAGGATTTCCTTCTTCTTGGATTCTTTAGCTACTATTTTTATTTCTTAGTTTTGATTGTCCTGTTCTGTCTTATCACTGCTTATGTTCTTTCTTTTTGAATTACTGCTGAATTTAATTCTCACTTGAGTTTTTCTTTATCACGATTTGCTAATTGTATCATATAGTCCTTATAATTTGTTTTGCCTCTTCTCATCCTTCCCTGTAGCTGTGATTTGTGTAATTTGGTATAAATACTTTTTACTGGTTGCTTTTAGCTTATCTTTTCAATTGTGCAATTTTAGTTCTTTCATGAGCAGATTATGATATATTCTTGTGAATTCTACATTGCTATTGGAAGTAATTTTCCTGATCCCATTTGTGGTTGACAATTATAGATTCCAAGTATTCCTTTTCTTGATTACATGTTTTGAACCATGTGCTTTAGGATCCAAGTATTAGGTGTATACCTTGCCATTTGTTGGGATATGAGTTGGAATTACTTGTTTGAACCCAAAAGGCCAATCCCTGATCAAAATGCACCTTTTTCTTTTAAGGTCATTTACTTTAACTACTTTTCATCATGGAAGAAGTGAAGTTATATTTCTTGATTTGGGATTAAGGCTTTTGAAGCAACAATGAGTTGGTAAGTTTTAATAGGAGACCAAACTTAAAGAAATAGATGGTGGATTGTTAAGGAGCCAAGAGTTAGAGATTGAAGAAATATGAAGTGATGATATATCTGGGTTTTAGTTTTCTGACTAGAGTGTCAACGATACAAGGAGCCATGCATTGTGACTTAGACTTAAAGAATTGACTTAAATAATTAGATAGCACTTAATTACCTTCAGAGAATTAAGGTGATTTCAGCTAAACTTTTTACATTTTCCCTTTGCATATTTAATTACATAGCCTTTCTTGCATATCTTTTGGTTCTTTTTCTGCTTCTTCAATTTCATTGCAGATCCTCTTATTTAATTTTCTTCCAATGCCGGGTAAACTTTTTAATTTTTAATTTTATTTTATAAAAAAAGAAGTTGATTTCGGTTGATTCTTACTATGTTTGAATATTTGATACTGGCATATTTATATATAAGTAGAAGTAGATCATATGTGTTCCTTTGCAACATACAACTTAAATTATTTTATTAGTTTCAGAAGGATATTCATATTGTATTGTATAATAAGCTATACCTTTTTTTTGACTTAGACTTAAATAATTAGAGAGCACTTAATTACCTTCAAATAATTAAGGTAATTTCAGCTTAACTTCTTACATTTTCCCTTTGTAGATTCGATTACATAACCCTTGTTTCATATCCTTTGATTCTTTTTCTGCTACTTCAGTTTCACTGCAGATATTCTTCTCTAATTTTCTGCCAGGTTAACTATTTATTTGTATTTCTTTTATAAGAAAAGGTTGATTTTTGTTGATTTTTGAATATGTTATTATTGGAATATTTATGTATAAGGAGATCGTATGTTCCTTTGCAAGCTTTGCAACATACAACTTAAATTATTTGATCAAATGAGATGTTCAGAAGTATGTTTAGCTTTCTTGAAAATTTTTCTGAGTTTCTTTGGTTCATGTTGCTTATAATTCACTGACAATTCCCAAGATCTATAGAATTAGATAAACAACAAACCATGCATCTGGTTCGGGCAGCTTAATTAAAAGAAAATAATCTGTCTACGTATTAAGTTGAAGCTTGGCTCATCAGAATTAAACCCTTCTGAGCACATTGCTCTTTCTCAATCAATTTTTAATGGTTAGACTTACTGCAATTTTAATGTAAGTGTTTGCCTTTAAACTAAATATTTAATTTTTTAGTTAAGTAGTTATAAATACTAATCAATACTACAATAATGTTAATTTACTTGAAAATATTGTTTAGTTACTTGCAGCCATAATTAGGCAAGTATGAAAATCATGGTTGGTGGGTAAAAAAAATGTTTATTGATATATGTTAATTTAAAAAGTTATAACTTTTGATGAGGCAACACCAGTAAGGCGAGTAAAGTTAGTGACACACTACTTGAGGAACAACGAAGGGTACTTGTGTAAATTAATTAATATAGTGGACATAATTAATAATACCTTATGATATAATAAAATTTAATAGGGTGATTACTATTAAAACTCTAGTATATCATTAACATTTCAATTATATCCGTCAATTTTGACATCTAAAACTAATAGTTAATTGACATAATAAAGTAAATTATTTTGCACTCTAAATGAAACATTGACGATTTGTTAACTTTGATGATCTGATTTGCACAGTATATACAAGTGTTGACTCTTATGAGCACATTGCTCTTTCTCAATTTATATTTCACTTTTTACTTTTAACTTATAACCTCAGCTACAATAGTTGTTTTTTTTTCTTATTTTTTTTCTAATTAATATTTGTTCTCTATTTTTTTTAATAGCTTCATTTGCTTCTAATGCTTCTCAATTTTTGATTTTTTTTAGTAGATATGGATCAAAGAAATGTTATGTTCTACATAATCATAAGGATATGGCAATTGCATATGATGTGGTTGCTATTAATGATGATGATTCAAATGGAAAATAAGAGGAAAAAGCATTTGAAAAGGTGAAAAATGTTTATAGATAGAAATATTGATAGAGATCAAGTTTGTTTTACCTATATAAATAGTATAATTGGGAATAATGACTTGCAATGTATCAATCAATTAAGAATGGATAGAAGAACATTTCAAATATTATGTGACCTACTTCGAACTTATTGAAAGATCAAAGATGATGGACCAGTATGATTAAAAGAGCTAGTATGCATGTTTTTACATATTCTTGCCCACCGCATGAAAAATCGTACAATAATCTCTAGATTTTTGAGATCGGGTGAAACTATTAGTAGACGTTTTAATTGTATTTTAAAGGGAGTTTTGCGACTATAAAGCATTTTGCTCCATGTTCCACAACCTGTCCAAGACAATTGTACTGATGATAGGTGGAAATGGTTTAAGGTTAGTTAACAAAAATTAATTACATACTTTAATTTATAGTCTAAGACTTTTTTTTTATCATCACTAATAGCTAGCATTTATTTGTTGATTTTTCTATTTAAACAAAGTATAATTGTTTAGGAGCATTAGATGGGACCTATATTAGGGTTCATGTGGATGAAAGTGACAAACCATAGTATCGCACTAGAAAAGGAGAGATTGCAACTAATGTAGTTGGTGTTTGTTCACATGATATGAGGTTTATATTTGTTTTACCCGGTTGGGAAGGATCTACATCTGATTTTAAAGTGTTTCAAGATGCAAAGTAGACAAAATGGATTTAAGGTCCCTATAGGTAAATAAAAACTTACATTTAAATTATCTTAAAAATATATTAAGAAGAAATTTTATATAACTATATATATATATTTTTTATTTTGAAAAATATTATCTTGTTGATGGTGTGTACACAAATGGGGAGGGACTTCTTGCACCATATAGGGGTGCCCATTATCATTTATCAGAGTGGAGGGAAGGAAGTCAACCTGCTAATTATGAAGAATATTTTAATATGAGACATGCCTCATCTAGAAACATAATAGAAAGATGTTTTGGCTTTCTTAAGATGCGATGGGCTATATTAAGAAGTCCATCTTTTTTCCCATTAAGATATAATGGCGTATCATTACTGCTTATTGTTTGCTACATAACCTTATTAGTATGGGCTGCTTGGAGGACTAATTTAGCTATGGAGATGTATAATGAGTAGAGTGCACGTAGACAACATTAGTGTTGCTTCATAAATTTTTTAAATTGATCCATGTACTACCATTTTGTAATTTTAATGACTAGATTATGTATTTTTATTAAATGGATTATGTTTCTATTTAATTGAATATTTGTTATGTGTTTAAATTGGAATATTTTTATTCTGGTCCTCTTTATGAGTGCATTATATATAAGAATATTTCATATATTCAAAATTATTATTTAGGAATGGATATTGGACAAAGTTCTCAATCTAAAGGAACGAGACGAATATGGAATATGAACGAAGAAGAGTCACAATTAAAAATTCTTAAAGAAATAGTTGCTAATGGTGGTGAATGCGAAAATGGTACCTTTAGATCTGGAACAATGAAAGCCATTGAAAAAAAGATGCAAGAGTTACATCCAGATTGTGGATTAAAAGTTAATCCTCATATAGATTTAAAGATGAGAAAATGGAAAAAAAGATTATGCAATAGTCTATGACATGACAAACAAGAGTGGTTTTGCTAGAATGATATAACCAAATATATTGAAGTTGACAGCTATGAGGCATGACAAGCTTATATCCAGGTTTAAAATTTAATTATTCAAGTAATTAGTTTTTTCATAGAACTTAAATTTAACTTACTACACTTTTTGTATTGTTGTAGCACAATACTGATGCAGCGGGATGGAGAGGAAAACACTTTCATATATTTGATCGCCTTACTAATATATTCGGGAAAGAAAGAGCAACTGGTAGAGGAGCAGAACACCAGCTGATATGGCAACTGCAGTTGATTGTGAAAATGAAAATTTAGATAACATTAATAATGATATTATGCAAGGAATTGATATTGATGGGACTTTACCAATGTCAATTCCAAATGTATCTACCAATACATCTCAAACAAGAAAGAGAAAGAAAAACAAGGTAGGTGATGAATCTGATGCCAATAGTATGGAATTATTTAGAGAAATGTTCAAAGAAAGTGTTGAGCAAATTGCTATTGTTACTAAAAGATTTGTTAGAGCAAATGATGACCGTTCTGACATTTCTAAAGAGCTTAAGGCAATGGGTCTTTCTCCCTATGATCATCTTGATGTTTTTCAAGCAATAATAGATAAATATCAATATGTGGCATCATTCAGGTCGCTGGAACCCGAAATTAGGGAGATATATGTTCAGAGGTTACTTAGACAAATAAAGGGTGATTGAGTGAATTTTAAACGCACCGGTTATGTTTTTAAT
Organism: Excoecaria cochinchinensis; assembly: GCA_947683425.1. Lineage (NCBI taxonomy): Eukaryota > Viridiplantae > Streptophyta > Magnoliopsida > Malpighiales > Euphorbiaceae > Excoecaria > Excoecaria cochinchinensis. The sequence goes on from CANTUQ010000037.1 coordinate 3,628,458, forward strand.
TAGATTTCATGTTTCACAAAGATATATGAACTTTTTGTATTCATTGATTATTTGGATTATGTTTACAATAATAATGATGAAGTTTATTTATTTTGATGTTTTATTGGACCGTGTATAAAATTATTAATTGTAGCACATTTGTTAATAACATTCAATTATATAATTGAATGTTATTAATTAAGCTGTTTGTTTGAATGTTAATTTATCTACTAATATATATTCATGTTTCAGGAAATTTGTGCGCTTTCTTTTAAATAAATGTGATGTATGTATGAAAAATTATATTTTACAATCAATTTTTTTTGGCTAAATTGGTAATATTAAAAATAATTTAAAATTGCATGTTTTTTAATTTTGTTTAAAAATAATACAGTACATCATTGTGCACCAAACACAGTATAAAAAATTACAGGCTAATACAATGTTATACCAAATACTGTATACTATAATATAGGCTAATACTGCACAGGTTAATGCTATACCGGCTAATACTATACAGACTAATGCAATACAGCGAACAAAACGTGCCCGAAGTTTATTGATAACTACAAATATTAGTAAACTCGAAGGTTACTGATTGATTGCTATTAATATTAAGAAACTTGATGTTTATCAATTGATATAAATATTTGATATAATAAAAATAGTGAACCTACAGTTTACTAATTGAATGACATTTGATTACTTGACATGACCAGCTTGACCATCCGGATCAATTATAATGCATAAATTATTGAGAATTCATATATATTAGAGAACTAGCAATTTCTTTAATTCAATTTAGGAAATTCTCATAAGCTACTTGTTCTCAAGAAATTTTACTAAAGTATCGCTAGCTAATAAAAGGACTGAATTCCCTTCATTCTAGAATGAATACAAATAATATATGTGGGCCCAATATCCACAATGTTAACCATTCAAATATTTTATGATTTTTGAGAGATGCATCGATAAAATGGTAACATGTGTGTTTATTATCAATTCACAACTTGTAGTTTGTGAGATTATTCAAATTAAATGGACAACTTTCAGATTATATAATCAAGACATTTTTCTTGATAATGTTGGTGATCGTATGTTGCAAGTAAATGATTGTTATAAGCCCGTCTAGCAAAATATTTATGCCTCTGATTAATTGCTAGATATTTTCAAGAGAACAACAGTACTCCCATTTTTATATAGGGATATTATTGCACTACAAGAAAATCAACAATTATTGACAGAAAATTAGGGACGAAAAAAAATTTTCATTGCTAAAAAGGGGTTTAACTTTTTACCGATGGATTTTAGAAATGGAAAAATCGAACTGTCGAGATATATGGCGCATAAAAATCCCGGCATAATTGTTACCAAAATTAGGAACAGAATTTAAATTTCGTCGCTAATTTTTAGCTATGGAATTTAATTTTCGTTGCTAATTCCCGACAAAAAACAAATTCCGTCGGGAATTAGAGATGGGAAAAAATTCCCATCGCAAAAAGATTAGGGAAATTTCCCTCCACTTATTTCTACGAAAATTAACGACGGAATTTAAATTTCATCACTAATTTTAGCGATGGAATTTAATTTTCGTGGCTAATTCCCGACGAAATTTATTTTTCGTGAGGAATTACCGATGAAAAAGAATTTCTATCGCAAAAAGAGGAGGGAATTTCCCTCCACTTGTTTCTACTGAAATTAGCAATGGAATTTATGATCCGTCGCTAAAAATTAGCTACGGATTTTAGATTACATAGCTAATTTGCGACGAAATCTAAATTCCGTCGCCAAATATATATACATATATATATACACATATACATATACATATACACATACATGCATACATACATACATACACGTGTATATATATATATATGGCCATTTATTTCTATCGTTCCTCTCTCTTTCCCTTCCTCCCTCTTTCTCTCCCTCGCATATCCGGTCCCTCTCCCCCACTGCCCCACCCCTTCGGTCCCTCCTGATGCAGATCCGGCCTCCCCTTCTCCTTCCCTCTCTGCATTGCTTTCCCATCTCCTTCCCTCCCCCTCTCCCCAGTGTCGATCCGCCACTCTGGCCTCCCCCTCTCCTTCTCTCCCTGTGCGCTGCTCTACCCTCTCCTTCCCTCCCCCCTTTTCTTCCCTCCCCGCTCTGATCTCTTGCTCCGCCCCTGCCGATGCTGCTGCTCTGACCCGTTGTTCCGTTGCTCTCGCTTGGAACTTCCTTCTAATCAATGAATGATTTTTTGCATTTTTTTTGCTATTTTTTATGTGCAGATTATTATTATTATTATTATTATTATTATTATTGATGCCATTTTTATTTTATGATTAATTTGTGAAATAATAATTAATATAATTATATTGATTTATTCTTTTATGTTCTTGATTCTGTGTTTTTATTTAGTTTTGGTTTCTGAGTTTGCTTCAAAATCCTATTCTATTTCAGATCTGTAGGGTGGTAAAGTGAAAATTATTATCATAGAAACAAGCATAGTGTCAATTTTGGTTTTTTATTTGAATTTGTTTTTAAATTTTGAACTTGATTTGTCTCTTCCCATTTTCTGGTTGTAAGAGATGTGTTGTTGCACTGTGTTGTGGATGCAATATTAGACACTGGAATGGTGCAAAACATGTTCTATGTTATCTTCGTGGCACTTCTAACGTGGGTTTATTTTTCCCAAAAGAGCAAAGTAAGAATTGGCCGAGTATGCTGATGCCGAGATACCTATCAGATCCTCATAAACCTCGGTCACAAACAGGTTATGTGTTCACAAATGTGACACTACTATTTTTTGGTGATCTGTGAAGCAAATAATCACTGCTACTTCCTCAAATCATTGAAAAATATTAGCTATTCATGAAGCAAGTATTGAATGTGTGTGGTTGAGATCCATGACTAACACATTAAAGGAGCAAGTGGATTAGTGGTAGAGAACAAGCCAACAAAATTATATGAGAATTATGTAGCATGTATCTCATAAGTCAAAGGTGGCTATATCAAAGGAGATAGAACCAAACATATTTCACCAAAGTTCTTTTACATTCATGAACTTATGAAGGAAGAACAAATTAATGTTTGGAAAGTTCACTCAAGTGATAATCTAGCAGATTTGCTCACAAAAACCCTACCAAGTTCAATTTTCAAGAAACATGTATACAATATTGCAATGCGCCAATTAAAAGATTTAGTATGATTCATTCTATTTTTGAAGGGAAGTACCTATGAATATTTTACTCTTTTTCCTTCGCTAAGTTTTTATCCCACTGGATTTTTCTTTGTAAGCTTTTAACAATGCATGTTCATAGTATATAATCATCTGAGGGGAAGTATTGTGGAATATTTGAAAATTCCTATTGGATGACTACCTTTAGTCCTTATTAGATTTTAAGTCTACTAGTATTATATTCCCAATTAAATTCTATTACTAGATCTTTATACCTATAAATATGCTAGTTGTGAGCTATTAAAGTAAATTATCAGAGAATATATATTTCTCATTCCTCTCTATTTCTACTTTGATTTTACTTTTATTTATAACAAAAACTCATTGATTCAATTTTACTTGAAAATCAATTATTCAAATTGCAATTGAATTTCAATTAAAAAATCAATTATCTAAATTGAAATTAAATTTTAATTAAAAATCAAATGGAAAACAAAATTTAAATAATTGATTTAAATTTAATTTTAATTAAATTTAAGTCCATTAAATTTGCGAGCAGACCAACCAAGACTAGGCAGACCTGTAGGTCCCAAAGACACACAAAGGGGGGGGGGGGGGGGGGTGAATTAAGTGCCTCAAACTTTTTCGGTTATTTTTCTAATGGAACAGAAATGTAGAAAATGCAGAATTATAACTATGAACACAGAAATGAAATGCAAGCAATGTTCAGATTTTTGCAAGTTCTTTTACAATTAAAATCTCAAAAATAATTCTAAAATGTGTATGTGTGAAATTTGGTGTGAATATTTCAAGAATTTTTTTAAAGAATAATTTTGAATATACAAATTCCAGAATTTCAAAAAGAGAGTAGAAAAGCACAGATAGAAAAGAGAGCAGAAAAGCAAACACACGAAATTTTATAGTGGTTCGGCCAACTTGCCTACATCCACTCCTCAAGATTCACTTCTTGAACTTTTCTTTCCACTCTTAACTCTTTTAAGGGCAAGAGTCAAAGCCAATATACAATCCTACATTTGTATATCTACCCACAATCTTTTTCCCAAAGTAAACGATAGAAAACACTTACTAGAATTTTTCCTAGGTTCTAGCCAACCCAACTCACAATCTTTTACAAACATAATTTCCTCACAAACAATTACAACAAAAGCTATAATAAAATTGAGGAGAATATGTAAAGAATGAAGTGCAAATGATGTGGAAAGTGAGATGAACAAATTAAACTTTTCTCTTAAGAGATATAATTTCTTTCCATCTTTTTCTCCAACCTTTTAATAGGTGAAATAACATGTATTTATACTAAAAAATTCAGTTCTAGGTGTTTGAAATCAAAACTAGCCGTTGGAAAGAAATTTAAAAAAAACTAGCCGTTTTTCTTGTCCTGTAGTGAAATTCAGATTTTTGTCTAGAATTCTAATGCTAGCAAAATTTCATTTAGAAAATTGTTACTATCAAAAATTCATTTTCAAGAGAACTATTTTCTGACGAAAACCAGTTTTGATCAAAAGTCATTTTCTGACTTAAAAACAGTTTTATACAATTTTAAAGCTATAATGTGTATGCATGAATGGAAATAATTTGCCTTAATTTGATCTTACAAATTAGTATCCTAATTTCTAATAAACTAAGACAGTTTACAAATATGTCTTCTAATGTCCATACATGAATGATCTTGCATCAGAAATTGTGTAGAAAATACCAGCAAAAAATACTTAGAAAAGAATTCTCAATAGAGTTTATTTAAGCTTTGATTATCATCAAAATTAGGATGTGGCCTTGAACCAAAAATTTTCCCCTTTTTGATGATGACAAAACCTTAATAAACTCCACTTAGAAGTCTATCTAGGTTAGTCTAAAAAGCTCCCCCTGAATATATGCATGGGCTCAGCTTAAAAGATAAATCATATAAATAGTAAATAGTTAGCATAAGGTGTAAATATAAAAACTGATTAAGCATAGGCACAATTATATCCAAACATTCAAAATCAAACTAAAAATATTGACAAAAATTTTCTGTCAATACTGTTAATATCTTTGATACCACTTTCTCCCCCTTTTTATCATCAGCCAAAAAGAGAGAAAAGTAACTACCCTGCATAAAAACACAACTAAAAGTTCCAACACAGCTAA